>CM031960.1:28338443-28945943 GCA_018749465.1 Paracanthobrama guichenoti | reverse complement strand
AGTGCACCATATTAGCCCAGTTCAGTCAACACTGCATTAGTCTAGGCCTCAGATGTCATGCCCACTGGCTAAACACTTGGGGCCACATAGGTGTCTGTGCATGTAGTTCAAGCTGACCACTAGGGCCTCTGGGTCCTTCTACATAATCAGCACAAGCTGTCCACTAGGACTCCAAGATGCAGAAAAGTTAATTCACGCTTTTATGACCTCAAGGCTAGATTATTGTAATGCTTTACTGGGTGGTTGCCCTGCACGCTTAATAGACAAACTCCAGCTGGTCCAAAACGCAGCAGCTAGAGTTGTCACTAGAACTAGGAGGTATGACCATATTTGCCCAGTTCAGTCAACACTGCATTAGCCTCGGCCTCAGATGTTATGCCCACAGACTGTTGGCTGAGTGTCTGATGCATATGGCACACTTAACTGGAAACACTTTTCAGTGTTTCAGAAAAACAGGATTTTCAAAGTCGTCATCTGGTTGGTTGAATTCTACAGGATGAGCGAGCTGCTATTGCATTATAGCCCTACCGACTGCAAATGGAAGATATTTTTCATTTAGCACCCAAACTCTGGAACAGTCTTTCTAGCCTTGTTCAGGAGGCAGAACGTTTTTTCAGAAGGGTAACTTGACTGTAGTTTAACTACTTTCATTTATAAGTAGCTTGTAGCTTGTCAAACTACAGTTCCAGAGTAGCTTCCCCATCACTGGCGAATGTGCACAAGAGTTTATTTAACTAAAACACGAACACATAACTAAAAAACGCACAACACAAAATCATACAAACATGGGGATAGAATGGAAAGTAACAGAGGAATGTGAAGCAATGAAAAGAGTCTAAAACCTGAGAGAACCACCAGTTAAGACAACAAGCACCTTTGTTTACACAAGGGTCTTTACAGCTTTAACTAACTTTTACTTGCATTTGCTTTGAAAGGCGTCCAGATATACAGTCGCAGGAGAAAGTCCAAGAGAAAGGTAGTTTGGTCCAATCTTGTTACAGTTGCAATCGATTCCTTCCGTGTTGAGCGAAGGAACGGCAGTGAACCTGCAGAGACAAGGTGATGTGTGTGTGTGTGGCTGGCAAGACTAGAACAGCGTTCGGGATGAATGTCAGCGAGTACTCTGTCCAACTTTGTCTAACTCACGGAGGGAACTTTGTATTGGCCTTATAAGTTCCAGAGGCCACCTTTGAGTTTTTGGCTTGACCAATGACAAAGGTGCGTTCTCAGGCGGGAGAGTTCCTTTGTTTGATCAAAGGGCTGACTCATTCGCACGACTGGAGTGAGTTGGAATTTTGTGGTCATTTGTATTCTGATAAATATAACGAACACACTGCATTCTAGAAAGTGATGTTCACCAGAGTGTTTGTCATCAAATGTCAAGCAATATTTTGATAGGAGACACCAACTTGATGGGTGTCTAGGGAACTAATAATTATATCATACAAACACGCATAACATTATACAATATAAAAAAGACAATATACAAACAGACATTATACACAAAATGTACTGGGGAGATTGCATGTCCCTTCATTAAACAGACTGTCAATGAATTAGTGGACAGAATTCCATTTCTATATGGGATCGAGTTGGTTGGTTGTACTGTTCTCTCATTTGAGAACACAGCCCAAGTGTCTTGGAAATGTGTGAATTTGTGTCAGGGTGTGAACTCACAGTGGGGCAGCTAGCCATCACGGAGCCTGTCTGGGCCCTTAAAGAGATTAAATTGTAATGATGGTGTGTCTGACCAGTCCAGATTTTACACTTGTGATGCAGCTTGGATTCATAACCACACCATGTTGGTTTGTTTGGTTGGAGGAGAACTGGTCCCTGGCTGAGCCTGGTTTCTCCCAAGGTTTTTTTCTCTCTCACCAATGAAGTTTGAGTTCTTTTTAGAGTTGCTTTACAGCAGAATTGAACCCTGTCTGCAATCATTGGATCATTACTTTCCTGTTTATCTCTGTAAAGCTGTTTTGAAACAATCTGTATTGTATAAAGCATTATATAAATAACCATTATATAAATAATGGTGACTTAACTCCTGATCTATGCAGCACAAATAGAGCATGCTCAACATTAGGCCCCCCAGGACCCCTTAGTGCATACAATGCAGGCTAACCACTTGGAACCCCGTGCTCCTCTGTGCATATAGTTCAAGCTGACCATCAGGACTCCTGATCTCCACTGCAGAGCAAGCTCACCACTAAGCACCTCAGTGCATATAGTACAGGCTAAACACCTGAGGAACCCCAACCCTCTGTGCATACAGTTCAGGGTAACCACTATAAACCCTAGAACCTCCTGTGCATTCAGCACAAGCTGACCACTAGGGATCCTGGTCTTCACACAAATAAGTTCACCACTAGGACCCTAGGACCCCAATAAGCATACATTTCAAGCTGACCACCTGGACCCGGGGCCCTTAGGAACACATAGCAGGAGCAGACCACTAGGGCCCCTCGGCGCATATGTTGCAAGCTTATAACTAGCACCCCCGGCAATTTTTTTTAGTTATTAATTGTTAGCCAACACTTTTGTGACATTAACATAAAAGCTGGACCTAAATCATTGTGAAACAAATACGTTTAACTATCTGATTTATTTTGGGGTGAACTATTCCTTTAAGAGAAGGCACATTTGCATGCTTTCAAAGAGAGCTCCGCTGTGTTTGCTTGAGTGTGTAATCATTATCTAATTACCCAGCACCAGCACTGATAAGCTCTCAGGTGAATTGTGTCTGGTGGAAGGCCTCAGGTGCAGACAGACATCTTAAGTCTGTGGGGGTACATGCCCCTCTGGGTCAGTATTTGTTCTGTAGGGTCAGTAATGCCACAGTGTCAGTTTAAATTCAGAGACAAAGACTCATCAGCTGTATAAGACCAGCATTTGCTTTATCAAACATGTGATGTTCAGACATCTGATCTTCTTCTAAAAGAGCCCTATTAAACCCTCCTGTGATAACAAGCTCTTAGCTTTCTTTTTGTCTCTCCCTCGCTGTCTCACTGGTGTTACAGACGCTGACCTTCTTCTGCTGCTAATTACCCTCTCCAAACATAAAGCCCCCTGTGACAAGCAGAAGGAAACCAAAGCTACAATTCACCAAGTACCATTAAACTCTCCACCTTCTCTATACACCTTAAGAACAGTCTTTCTTTCTTTCTTTCTCAGCAAAGATGCACACTGCAAAATTATTTTCTTAACCAGTATTTTTGTTAGATTTTTCAGTAAAATGTACTTGACAAGAAATGTATATATCATGATTTTTTTTTTTATTTTTTATTTTTTTTTCTTCTTTTTGGCTTTTTTCTTCTAAAAAAACAAAAAAACATAACCCCATATTAGATTTATGCTTAAAACAATTCTGGAAAATAAAACATCAATATATTTTCGAAAATATCTCATTATATCACAAAAATGTTCATCTGATTTATCTTGTTTTAGATGTTTTTCTTAATACTTATGGTAAAACTGGTTATTAGTACTGGTTTGGTACTGGGGTATGGTGGAATATACAGTTGAGTCTAGTCATTCTGCAGGACTCTGCTGGACAATTATTATGGTCATTTTGATGGCTCTGATGAAACAGAAATGGTGTTGCTGGTTAAACAAGTGTTGCTGGTTGAGTAGCCTTGATCTAAAAATGTCTGCCATTTGAATGTCGTCAAGTCACCTTTATTTATATAGTGCTTTTTTACAATGCAAATTGTTTAAAAGCAGCTTCACAGTATTAACAGGATAATAATGCAACAGAATTTGATTCGGCTGTACTGGCGCTCTGGAGAAAACGGTGATGTCATCCAGCTTAGTTCAGTTCTCATATAGCGTCAATGCGGGCAGATCAGTAATATAGTTGAATATGTAGTGTCCCTAACTAAGCAAGCCAAAAGCTAAAGGCAAAAGAGGCGAATGTAATTAGTTAAGTTGGACAAGGCTGGAGACCAACATATTATGTGAGTCTTTGTTTATGAAATTGCCTGCTATTTTGTTTCTATGATGATTTGTCATGCAACTGTCTTTGTACAGCCATGTGAACATCCATCCTTGCTCAAATTACTCTCACCGTGGATACTTTTTCTCTGGTCACCAAGCTTGCCATGACAGAATGCTGAGCAATTTTTATGTTTTATTGACAAAAGGGGTTTCACTTTCTATGTCTATAAAAGTTATAATACACTCTCTCTATTTCAGTCTCTCTATTCTCATTCTTCTGTCCTGAATGGGGGCAGATTTTACAGGTTACTGAATACAGTAGCGCGTGAGGATATTATGCTGGTAACCCTGGGTGACTGTCATGGGAGAAATGTCACAGCACTGTAACACTGTCCTCCTTTCAGTACACACAGCCAATATCACAGAGTGCTGACAGAGGTATATCACGCTCAATATACATTCATTCAAGCAATGTATGTCAGTGTCAGCTGAAAAGATCACTGTAGACAGAGGCATGATGAATTGAGCCATGATTCCAGATTGTTATAAACAAAAACTGATCTATCTATCTATCTATCTATCTATCTATCTATCTATCTATCTATCTATCTATCTATCTATCTATCTATCTATCTATCTATCTATCTATCTATCTATCTATCTATCTATCTATCTATCTATCTATCTACCTACCTACCTACCTACCTACCTACCTATCTATCTGTCTGTCTATCCATCCATCCATCTATCTATCTAGTTTGACCTTTGTGTCTCTTGCATACTGCCTATGATTGACTGCCTATCTTCAGTGTGCTAAATTATAAAACCTCACCTAAAGCACGTCTGTTTATATTCCTGCAAAGTACTCATGGTTAAACTGACGTGTTCCTCCTCTGCACAGCTCCAAGCAGTAATTTATCCGATGGTGATCTGTTCATACACTGTTCTAGCAGGTGCTGCATAAAAGTCCAGACAGAAAATTCATATTTTTTGTTGTTCAGATGCTTGTTGTACAGACTTCTGTTTGGGCTTAAGGATAATACTTCTTTATGATGCTAATACATCAGTGATTCAGAGCAGCGACAGTTACCACAGTAAAAGTGATCAATTAATACCTATGCATTAAACATATGCCTCATTAGCATATTTTAGGGCAATTTAGAATGTGAAATGATAGATGAATAAACGGAAAGCACAAACATTCACGCCCAGATGTGTTTAAATCGTCTGAAGTTGGATGAGCTGTCTGCTCATATTCATTAGCACTCTTGGGAGTTTAGTTGTTTCCTCATGCTTGATTAGTTTGAAGGATGAGCTGCAAACTAATTATCATGTCCATCTTAGGATAAGATTAGTGTGTCCTAAATCACAGTACATTAAAAATAGTATGCTATTAGATGGTTTACTGGTGGAGTTTTAATTTATGCATTTGTGTATTTTGTACTTTTTAATGCTAATATTGCACCTTGCACCACATATTTAAAAAAAAAAAAAAATTTTAATTCTCTTTTGAATTTAGAAGTAAAAAAATAAAAATACAAGCCTAAGAAAGACTGTATTTACTTCCTAATTAAAAACAGTGAGCATGATGGAACAATAACAATGCAACTATCATGATTACAAGTAACATTATGAAAGACACATTTATGCCCAGTTTCACAGACACGGTTTAAGATTAGTTCCAGAATAAAATGCATGTTTGAGCTGTCTTAACTGAAAGCAACATCCACTGACATATCTTAAAATGTCAGTGCAATTGTTTTGTCTCAAGATGCACATCAGTAATGTATTTTTTTCTCTCTCTCTCTCTAAGGGACATTGATAAAAAATTATAAAAACTTAATATGTCCTAAATGAACTAAGGCCTATTCTGGCTTAATCTATATAATCTTATACAACCAAATTACATGTATTTTCATATTACATGTATACGTAGTATCACTTAGGTTAACGCTTTCAAATATTACAATTTACATTAATTTAATTCATATTGAATTGATAGAAAAACATGGATGCCCATGTGTGTTGCACAAATGTATGATACACTGTAAAAGTTGTAACCTGCAATTGTTACTTTAAAGCTATTTTACCTGATCTTACCCTTAAATTTAGTTTTGTTAGTGTAACCTATATTTAGGTTGATTCAGTAATGTTAAGTACCATTTTGTAGTTGAATAAAATCAATTAATTTAGATGTTACCACATGAAGCAAATTTTTATAAGGTTACCATTTTTTTCAGTGTAGTTTGTATTATATTTATTTACAGAGGTATATTTTATCATCATAATAACTCCTCTAATGCTTGACTTAAGTTGCAGAATGAACACATTTTGTCAAGTAAAGTCAAAGCGTACTTCAACAGCTATCCTGTACTCAGTGAATAGGGAGCAGTGCGTAGGTACCCTGTCAATCATAATGGCGCTAAACAAAAAAAGTGCACTGGCTCCTGACACAACACACTCCACTACAGGTCACCTTTCGAAGTAACCTACGTTCACTCTCACCCACTGCAAAAAATGATTTTCTTAGTATTTTTGTCTTGTTTCCAGTCCAAACATCTAAAAAATATGAAAAAATATCTGCTTGTCTAGTAACTGCTTCTTAATGTAAGAATTTTTAGAAATTTGGACTGGAAACAAGACAAAAATACTAAATAAGAAAAGCATTTTTTTTCAGTATCATCTGTGGTTTCATCCTCACTTCCTCCCCCTAATCAGTTCTCATTACGAGATACTAACAGTGCTACTTATGCTCTTTGTTCCACTCTAACAGCTTTTACCCCCTTTCATCCAGGCCAGTCCGTGCCACCCCCTCCACCCCCTGGCTATCTGATGTTCTTTACAAACATCGTTCTAAACTCAGGTTGGCAGAGAGGAAGTGCCGCAAATCGAAAGATTCCACTGTCCTTAGTTTGTAAGTCACTTCTCTGTTCCTTCTCTGGAAATGCTAAAACAACATTCTACCACAACAAAATTAACAATTCTTCTTACTCTTGCACACTTTTCAAAACATTTTCCTCTCTTCTTTGTCCTCCCTCTTCTTCCTCAACTCTAACAGCTGACGACTTTGCCACATTCTTCATAAATAAAACAACAACCATCAGCGGCCAGTTGTCCACACCGCAAACTGACAAACACATCTTAACAGCAAACACACTCACACTCCCCTCCTTATCCCCACTTTCGGAGGCAGACATCTCCAAACTTATCCTTTCCAATCACTTTACTACCTGTCTGCTGGATACTATCCCCATCATTCAAGCCATTTCTTCTTCAGTTGTACCTGCACTCACTCATATTATCAACACCTCTATTCACACTGTTACCTTTCCTACAGCATTTAAGCAGACTTGGACTAAATCTACTTTGAGTGATTAAAAATGAGCCAATGGACATGCGGTTCACGCATTCCACATACCGCCCCGCAGCGTGGGTATAAACACGGAAGTGGAAGTACCGCATATCGCTTTTAATTTTGGAGCCGAGCGGTTTGCTGTGAAGAGTGTTTAGACGAGTCTCGAGGAGGATCGCTCTCTTACCTGGGTGCTGGTGTGACAGCACGAGTCAGCGAGTGGCCGCTGCAACATACACTTGTTCCTGTGTTGGTTGGCTGGGCATTTCCGTTCTTTGAGTGCTCACACGCAGGCTTGCAATCGGACTGCTGTGAGCAGCGGCCATCTCCCTGAGTGCTTCAGTACTTCTAAAAGAGCATTTCCTTCTAAAAGAGCAACACGGTTTGACCCTGCGTCTTTTTCAAGATGTCATTCAAACCGTGTGTTTCTGGATGCGGTTGTTTCCTGTCCTCATTTGACAGCCACGATCTCTCTCGCACATAAACATATGAGATTGCGTTCGTGGGTGATTCATACTCTCTCAGGAGAGTGTGCTCACGTCGGCACGCAGTTTGTCTTACCCTTCTCATAAGGGCTTAAGCGTTCAGCACGCCATGTGCCGTCGAGCGGCCGGCTGACAGTGCGGGTTGTCACGGCAACCCAGCGTGTCACGGCCTGCTAGATGCATGGTCAAGACTATGAAACCTCAAATGGGGTTGAGTCCCTTTGCCTATTCCCCGATCTAGTTCCTTTTCTGGTGCACCAGAAAAGGGCTACTTCGGCTAATAAGCCTTGGTGACCTGAGGGTTACAGTGGGGTTTGCCCGCCGGGTACATCCCCTCGGGTCCCCACTCCTCTATCGCATCACAAGCATGCTGAGACTGTGTTTGTGGGTGGTTCACGTTCTCTCATGAGAACATGACCACGTCGGCGCGTTCGTCTCCCCCTTTTCATAAACACTTGAGCGTTCAGCACGCCGTGTGCCATTCTGACGGCCACGCTCACTGTCTCACATGCCTGCTGGTAGCTTACAGATGGGATTGCTGGTTCTTAAAAAAAAAGAGGGGCTCTGGCAGAGGACAGATGTCAATTGCTGCATCAGAGAGAGGGAAATATGGAACACCAAAAGGGCCATAATCTGTATAAGTGTTTTCCCTCTCTCGCTACCCTCTGTCCTGCATGCACGAGGGTAGTCCCGACCCAGGGGTTATGCAGGAACTGCGTGCGGTGATGGACCTCGCACTTCGGCCAACGAAAATTGGGCACGCTCCCTGGGTCAGGCGATGTCCACACTAGTGGTCCAGGAATGTCACATGGGGCTAAACCTGGCAGATATGCTTGAGCCCGACAAAGTTTGGTTCCTCAATGCCCCTGTCTGTCAGGCTGGCCTCATCGGCGATGCCATTGAGAACTTCGCTTAGAAGTTCTTGGTGACCCAGAAGCAGACAGAGGCATAAAAAAAAAAAAAATCCTGCCCCGACGACCAGCTGCTGCCTTCACCTAGTCGTCGGTCGCAGCGTCTCCGCCTGCTTGTCGCCAAGGGCGTCCCCCTGCGTCTGCCTCTGCCCCTGCTAAAGTCAAGCAGCAGCCTCCACCTGGGCAGCAGGGAGGCACCCAACCTGTCCAGGGTCCTGCAAGGTCTGCTGGCAGGTGGCCCTGAAACGGGTGGCTCAGTGAGAAGGGGATCTGCTCTCGGGGAGGCGGTGTCCGCACCCCTCCCTCCCTCGTCCTCGGGTGCCCACACTGCTGCCCCCTGGTGAAGAGGAGAGGGGAGGAAAGGAGTGGCAAGGCCCGGGGGCGTCACACACTGCCAACCTGACTGAGTATTCCACTTTCCTGCCTCTCCCCGGCAGGGGGCAGCAGAGTGGGCACCGAAGATGCCACCAGGCCTTCTCACCCACACTCTGCCCCACCTTAGAATGCTCAGACAACACTCTGGGCCTCCCAAGTCGGGTCCGAGCATTCCATCTCTCTGCCCCACCCCGGGTACGTCTGCGGTGCCATTGGTTCCACTTGTTCGGTCTCTGGAGGCCTGGCTAGAGCTCCCCAGGCTGTCGACGATGAAGGTGATCGACCTGAAGGACACATACTTTTATGTCTCCATTCTCCCTCGACACAGACCGTTCTTACGCTTTGCGTTCGAGGGGAGGGTATATCAATACAAAGTCCTGCCCTTCGTGCTGTCCCTGTCGCCTCGCGGAGGCAGCCATTGTTCCGCTCAGAGAACGCTGCGTTCGAATTCTCAACTACCTCGACGACTGGCTCACACTGGCCCAGTCGTGAGAGCAGTTCTGCGAACACAGGGACCTGGTGCTTTGTCACCTCAGCCTGTTGGGCCTTCGGGTCAACAGAGAGAAGAGCAAACTCTGTCCCACACAGAGGATCTCTTATCTCGGTATGGAGCTGGATTCGGTCAACCGGACGTCCAGTCAGTGCTGAACTGCTTGAATACATTCAAAGGCAGGACAGCAGTCCCACTGAAATTCTTTCAGAGGCTCTTGGGGCATAAGGCATTTGCAGCCGCGGTAGCGCAGCTCGGATTGCCGCATATGAGACCGCTTCAGCACTGGCTTCACAGCCGAGTCCCGAGATAGGCGTGGCAGAGCGGCAAGTACCAGGTCTCAGTTACACCTTACTGCCGCCAAACCTTCAGCCGTGGTCGGACCCTTCGTTTCTACGGGTGGGAGTGTCCCTAGAACAGATGTCCAAGCATGCTGTGGTCTTCACAGATGCCTCATCCACTGGCTAGGGGGCCACGTACAATGGGCATGCAGTTTTGGGTCTGTGGACGGGGCCCCAACTGCACTGGCATATCAATTGCCTAGAGTTACTGGCAGTACGTCTTGCTCTGAGCCGCCTCAAAAAGCCGGTACAGGGCAAGCGCATTCTGGTCCGCATGGACAGCACTGCAGATGTTGCATACAACAACCGTCAGCGCTCCCGTTGCATGCTCTGAATCACCCACCATCTCCTCCTTTGGAGTCAGAAGCTCTCACGGCAGCCAACACCTCCAGGAGAGTGGTGACTCCATCCCCAGGTGGTCCAGCTGATATGGGACCTCTTCGGAGCTGCACAGGTAGACCGGTTTGCCTCTCCAGAGTCGAGCCATTGCCAGTTGTATTACTCCCTGACCCATTCCTCTGAGGAAGGACCTACTTTCTCAGGGATGGGGCACACTATGGCACCTGCGTCCAGACCTCTGGAAACTCCATGTCTGGTCCCTGGACGGGACGCAGAGGTTCTAGGTGGCCTACCACAGGCGGTGGTAGACACCATCACTTCCGGCCAGAATTCTGGCCAGGTAGCTCTCACGTTGTCCTGAGACCCCGGCCCGGATACATGCCCAAGGTTCCCACCACTCCTTTCCGAGATCAGGTGGTGAACCTGCAAGCGCTGCCTTCGGAGGAGGCAGACCCAGCCCTAGCTTTGCTCTGTCCCGTCCGCGCTCTCCACGTCTACGTGGACCAAAACTCAAAGCTTTAGGACCTCATAACAGCTCTTCATCTGTTACAGAGGCCAGCAAAAGGGAAAGGCTGTCTCCAAGCAAAGGTTAGCCCACTGGATAGTCGATGCTATTGTCTTGGCGTACCAGTCCCAAGACGTGCCTTGCCCGTTCAGGTTGCGAGCACACTCGACTAGGAGTGTAGCTTCCTCCTGGGCGCTGGCTCAAGGCACCTCGTTGACAGATATTGTAGAGGTGTGGGCTGGACGACACCTACCATGTTCACTAGATTTTATAGCCTCCGTGTAGAGCCGGTATCTTCCCGTGTACTCGCCCCCAGTGGCCAGTAGCGCTAAGTTCCCGTTCTAGTGTCGGCTTGCGACGCCATTCCCGCCCCCTGGGCCGGATACGTGCGTCTATTGTCTCCAGTTGTGTTCCCCAGAAATGGCTAACCCTGTCGAGCTCCTCCATCACCCCTTCAGTGTCAGATGTTGTGGCCGTCTGATGCCAGGCCTGCACCTGTATGCTTGTGAAACGTGTGTGTAGGCTGGGTATCCATATGTAGCGGTTCCCATGGCAACCCCATATGTGTATTTTCCACGGTACCAGCTACCCTACTCGGCTAGCCCTGTGTCTTTCCCTTGACAGAGCCTGCTCTGTCGTCACTGGAGGTGTTCTTTCCCCTTGGGTCCAGGTTAGAACCACCACCGAGACTGCCATATGTTCCACTACCCTGCTAGGTTAGTCATTATGTGTAATCCGCCCCCTCTCCTTCCCTTGAAGGACGTGGCTCCGCAGCGTTGCATTTTCCAAGACGGGCACGCTTTCCCAGCATTATCCAATAGTCACTCTGAGTGGGTCTTGCAGGAACAGCAGTGATTGTCCTTCCCTGCCTGGAGCCCTGACTCCCTCTCCAATGTAGGAGCAGTCCAGTGAGCTCAAGCAGGGCGCCTTTAAGGGCCAGCATCCCTGGCGTGTTCGTAGGGATCCCAATTTGTTGGTCAGTTCCGACGTACATTGAACGTGACCGACTGAAAGGGAACATCTCAGTTACATATGTAACCCTCATTCCCTGAAGGAGGGAACGGAGACGTATGTCCTGTCGCCATGTGCTGTGCTTCAGCTGAAGGCCGAGTCACTTGTCTCGGCTCCTCAGTTGAAAAGCGATATGCGGTACTTCCACTTCCATGTTTATACCTGTGCTGCATGGCGGTGTGTGGAATGCGTGAACTGCATGCCAATGTCCATTGACTCGTTTTTAACCACTCAAAGTAGATTGGTCTCTGAAAACAGATCCCAATTCGTCGGTCAGTTCTCTCCTGTTCCCTCCTTCAGGAAATGATGGTTACATACGTGAACATAACATTATACTTATAGATTACTATTTATATATTATTTTTGCACTTGCAGTATACTATGTTCAGATATAATTTTTTTTATACTTGAAATATACATTTAACTGTACTTTAATTTTAAAAACATTTGATTATAGCTTCATGCATCCTTTTTATCAACACTTGAATGTAGGTAAGTTTCATAAAGAAAGGCAATATTTTAAACAAAAAGTTGAGAAAATCCCATTTTTGTCATAGACTACGTCTTGATCAGATTCCGAACGATGATCAAAACACAGATGGAGTAGATCGAGTCCATCAACAAGCTTCACAGTCCTATAGCTTCCTGGGTCAACATTTCATTCAGTAACATTAGGCAGTTTTGATTTATGTGCTGTTTAATGATCACATTATTTGTGCATCAGCAATGCTTCTATCACTTGTTTCAGCTTCTTCTTGTTTCAGCTTCTTCTTCCTGTATTTTGATCTGGAGATTCTGTAATAGAAGATGTGTCATAGCGCCCCCTACCGTATAACAGTGAAAACATGGATAGCTGGAAAATTCAGTCAATGGTGGGGAAAGAGTAAAGTAGATTCTTATTTTTAGTATAAAGAAATATACTAATAGAACACTTGAATAAACATATTTTTTGTAAGGGTGTGTACATTTCTGAAATGCATTACTTGGATAGACTCTAATGGAGACATGCATTTTATGTAAAGCTGCTTTGAAACACTCATGTTGGGGCATCAGCTAAAATATTTAAAATGTACATATAAAAGGGTTAATCCATTGGAAATTGAAGGTGAAGGCAAGCGCATTGTGTGCTACCTCATTCTATGTGGAGTGCTTTGTAGTGTACTGTAAATTTGAGCAAAAAGATTTACAATAGCTATAGTTTTGTATTCATAAATCAGGTGACTGATCATTCATCATAAGTATGCAGGTGTGTAGATCTGTTTATGTGTGTGTTTGAATAGGAATGTGAGATTAGGTGAGGTGTGACACGTACGGTGTGTATCTGTGTGTGTGTGTGTATGAGATAGATAATTCAGCATGAGGATGTAAATGGTGTGTGTGGAGCAGTTATCTGGGACAGTGAGAGCTCTAGATGATCTCTGAGTGCCACTCAGCACATTAAACACAGCGGTAAGCGTCTGCTCTCCTGTCTGCACACTCGCTCTCGTCTCCAGATGAGCTCGGAGTCAGGTTTGAGCTCTTCACCTTCAGATGTTTCCGATACACAAAGCCGCAGGGCTGACTGATATAAAGCTTCATTCGCCACTCAGAGGACTCTGCCACCAGCATGGAAAATGTGCCCTGAATTATTTAGTTGTCCTTTAATGCCTTTGTGACCCACACAGATCTCTTCCTCTCTTATTCTCTCTTCTTTTCCTCGCACTGTTTTTTTTTTTTTTTCTCCAGAGGGTGACCCCGGCCTGGACAGGCATGCGCGTCTGTATGTGTGATTGGTTGGATTTTTGAGGTATGTACGATAATAAATTTATCTCAGCCATGCAGGCCTATGAATGACACAGGCTCACTGGATTAAATTCATCCACATTTATGAACTCCATATGAAATAATATCACTAAAGCCTCACATTTTGGATCTCTTTGAGGTTTTTCATATTTCCTCCTGTAGCTATCTATGACAGGACTAAATTATGAGTGTGTCTGGGGCACTTTCTTTGAAGAGACAGTGTCTGAAAAGAAGAATCTGACAATAAAGCAAAAAAAAAAAAAAAAAAAAAAAAAAGCATAAGAAATATGATTTTGAATCATAAATTTTTCTGAAGAAACAGCGACACCAGTGAATATAGGTTTCGAGGGAGGCAATGTCATTTTTGACTTGAACTTATTGCATTGCACTGACATCTTTTTCACCAAAATGGTGGTATTCCTCAAACAGGAGGTTAGGGAATCTTTCTCAGATCCAATCCTTTTTTCAAATGACTTGACAACCAAATGATGTTTATGTTGCCACAACTATAAAAGCCTGTTCAAACTAATGATTGTAACTATAATGATAACTAACTATAAAGTTTCAATAATCATTCAGATTCTGTAAGAATAGGGAAGTCCACACAACAATAACCATAATGACACAGAGGAATGAATTTTATTTTTTTTTTCAGCTAAAAACATTGACAACCAATCAGAATCCGCCAGACTTTAAAGGCACTGAGAGAGGCAGATGATGTAACTGCAGGATGCACTAATTGTCACCATGAAATCAAAATGGACAAATCTTTTCAATCTTTAATCAATATAACTTCTCCTCTCTCTCGCAATGATATTTCTTCTCTGATTACTTTTTTTTTTTTTTTTTTTTTCGGTGCAAGGGCAAGGCAACCTGTCATTCACATGAGATCACAGCAATAGCAAACCACAATGATCCAATCAATTCCCAATGGACAAAATCAAGTCCCGTCCTACAGTTTTTCTTGTTCGAGAAGCAAACTTGAATATATACACTCACCTAAAGGATTATTAGGAACACAATACTAATACTGTGTTTGACCCCCTTTTGCCTTCAGAACTGCCTTAATTCTACGTGGCATTGATTCAACAAGGTGCTGAAAGCATTCTTAAGAAATGTTGGCCCATATTGATAGGATAGCATCTTGCAGTTGATGGAGATTTGTGGGATGCACATCCAGGGCACGAAGCTCCCGTTCCACCACACCCCAAAGATGCTCCATTGGGTTGAGATCAGGTGACTGTGTGGGCCATTTTAGTACAGTGAACTCATTGTCATGTTCAAGAAACCAATTTGAAATGATTCGAGCTTTGTGACATGGTGCATTATCCTGCTGGAAGTAGCCATCAGAGAATGGGTTACATGGTGGTCATAAAGGGATGGACATAGTCAGAAACAATGCTCAGGTAGACCGTGGCATTTAAACAATGCCCAATTGGCACTAAGGGGCCTAAAGTGTGCCAAGAAAACATCCCCCACACCATTACACCACCACCACCAGCCTGCACAGTGGTAACAAGGCATGATGGATCCATTCTGTTTACGCCAAATTCTGACTCTACCATCTGAATGTCTCAACAGAAATCCAGACTCATCAGACCAGGCAACATTTTTCCAGTCTTCAACTGTCCAATTTTGGTGAGCTTGTGCAAATTGTAGCCTCTTTTTCCTATTTGTAGTGGAGATGAGTGGTACCCGGTGGGGTCTTCTGCTGTTGTAGCCCATCCGCCTCAAGGTTGTGCATGTTGTGGCTTCACAAATGCTTTGCTGCATACCTTGGTTGTAACGAGTGGTTATTTCAGTCAAAGTTGCTCTTCTATCAGCTTGAATCAGTTGGCCCATTCTCCTCTGACCTCTAGCATCAACAAGGCATTTTCGCCCACAGGACTGCCGCATACTGGATGTTTTTCCCTTTTCACTGTATTGAGTTACTGTATGCAGTTTCTGCAACACTAGTGGCACCTAGCGGAATCACACAAATAAAGCATATTTTGAAAACGCCCCTTTTTGTGTGTCACACCTCCCCCACCTCAAAAATCACAAATGCAGCTCTTGCTTGTGAAGGCATGTCTCAAACAAGTAAAAATAGCCTACTTTCAATAAACATATTAGAAATACTTTTAGCTGTGCAGCTATGTGTCATGAGTAAACAATTGAGTTGTAACGCTGTCAAAAGTAGATGCGAGTGTCTTCCTTATAATAAACCCATCCAACATATCTGCACCGGGAGCATTTTTTGACATGGCGAGCCAAAACTATTTGAGGCTGTCTACACTTGACACATCAAAGTAAACATTATAAACTGTTACATTTGACCAGTTTAATCTTTGAAGGCCTGCAGTGAAATATGGCTTGCACATCTGTAACCGAACCTGAACGCCTTTTCCCATGTAACGCATTAGCCATCACGCCCCCAACTCTCCCTATTAAGCTGGAAAGAGATTGACAGATCTGAGAGTGTTTTGATGAAGCCTGGGGGGTTCAATCAGGGTTGTCAATAGAGTATGACAGGGTATGGTGGCTGCCATACCATGGCTGCCTGGTCAGGTCAATGCAAAGTAACATATTTTATGATTAACAGAGTTCAGTCAGATCCACTTAAGTCAAAAACACCATAGATAAACTTTTAGTCAACTTTTTATTGGCATATTTTTCAATAATTTACATTTGGCCATCTGGCTCTGTTCTAAATTCTCCATCCTTTTCATGAGCTCCATGAAAAGCCAAGACAGGTAACAGCAGCAGATTCTGGGGACAACCTCCCATTTTAAAACTGAGAGGCCAGCGTAAATCCCCCATTTAGAACAGAGTATGCATCAATGACAACAGAATGACATTGATTAAGTTAAACACAGTTTAAGGAGGAGCTGGGGTGGAGGCGGGTTGCACGTAAAGCAGTTTGCAGCAGAAGCAGCCAAGCGGGCAGATTGAGCTGAAGCTATGTGGCGCCCTGTTTCAGAGTTGCCAATTGAGTGCATAGGAATCAGATCAGCTGATATGGACAGGGTTAGAATTTTGCCAACCAGCTGATAGCGGACCTTGACTATGTGGCCTGCCTGAACTAACACAGAATGCTTTATTCATATTACTACGTGTAGCAAATAATTTGTAATTGTTTAATAATAGAGAAAAGCAAGTAAATTAAAGTGTTCCGGTTGTTATATTTGTGTCGTGAGTTTAACGACGCTTTAAATGTGTCTGTTAACAACGTGATTTTGCAGCGTTGAGTATTGTAGCCAATCACAGGCATTTCTGTTGAAAATAATGACCAATCAAAGGTTTAACTTACTGGTAGTGAGAACCCAGTTTAGCGAAAGGATACTAAGTTCTACACACACACAAATCCTCTCATTATAATCAACAACGTGGTGACATAATGTAAATAAAAGATTCATTGTAACATTCAGTCTTTCACACTCATTGAGTTTGCACTGAACTGACTAACAGCTTCAGTGATCGTAAAGGAAGTGCTCGTTACTCGCTGTCCGTGTGATTTCATTTGCAATTTAAAGAAAAGTTTTTGTTTTCCTACATTGTGAAACTTACGATTCACACCACACAGGGAGACTGTTATGTCGAGGGAATAAGGCTTTTGGTGAGTGGATGCCACTGGGTTCAATGTTTACACTTTTGGGGGAGATAAACCCATGAATGAGATACTAATAGTAGTCAATGAACAGTCAGTCATTTTAAGAGAATGTATTTTAACATAAAAAAACTTACTTAACCTTTAATGGGCGGTCACACTGCACCTTTTGTTCTATTGACAACCATTCAAATACTTTTCATTGCAGTCCAAAGTTTGAGTTTGGTGAACTGATCTGCAAATTCGTAAAAGAAATCACCAATAGAAAATAAATATGTCACACCATGACATCTTAACTGAATTGAAAGAACATTAAAGCTGCAGGTTTGCAGCAATGCGGGAAAGTGACAGATTGTATATTTCTACATTTTTTATTTATTCTTGTTTATTATATGTTGAATTTACGTGTTTTTTTAAAAACATGTTGCCAAATGTGATGTCATATCTAGGGATGCACCGATTTATCGGCTGATGTTTGATCAGTTTACAACCATCGGCATATCGGCTATAGCATGAAAAAGGCCGATATAACAACCCGATGGTTTATTAATGAACTGCGTGAAGGCACTGAGCTGTATAATGTCTGCTGAATTTACTGCATAGTGGAATGTCACGGAATCTGCCAAAGTTCTGATGAATAAATAAAATGTAGATCAGTAAACCTAAATAAAATAGCGATATATGTTACTAGTGTCTGTGAATATTAAGCCGCAAAAAGACTGTTTATATATGAATCTTGCATGTTTCTGTGTGAATGGCGCAGACGCGCGGACCGGTTTCATTTAACTTTAACTCTCGCTCTCTCTCTCTCACACACACACACACACACACACACACACACACACACTGAAACTCGCGGTGTTTTTCAGCCTCTGCCGCCTCAATATGAGGACATGAATGCATCTCCAGTCACTTCATGAGCATTTTACCGTTTCATTCGACAAAATCTATCGTCATATCACAAACACACACACAGGAACTCGAAGGTCTTCACGGCAACCCGTCAAAATAAAAGTTCAGTTTAACAAAGTAATTGTGACAGGATTAATGTTGTAGCCTACAGTAGAATTTAGCTATGTCTCAGTGTAATAATAATATATGCATTTAATTTATACAGTGAATAATATGCAGTGTTATTTAACATTAAACCTACTTAAAAAAGTACTGTTTATTTCATATCTTGTGTATTTATATATTTATGTTGGCCTTCTGAATGTTCTGATCCAGAATGATCCATTCATTAGGAATTATTTGATAATGCAGCAATAAACTAGCTAGTAGGCTATAAGTTAATGTATGTTTTTTTTTTTTCTTTTTTTTTACTTTCCTGATTTAAAACATGATCAAAATACTCATTGATCAGTCAAATAAGAGGACAAGTGGCAAATATCGGTATCAGAATCTGCCAATAATTGTTTGTTAAAATCGGTATCGGTATCGGCCCCAAAAAATCCTATCAGTGCATCCCTAGTCATATCACATCTGTTGCAGTGTGTGAAGAAATTTTGCGTGCTCAAAGTCTGAGAACACTGCTTTATTGTTATATTCATCTTTATAGTTAAATTGGTGTGAACAGGCCTTAAATTGTACTTGTAATGTATTAGTCTGAATTTATTTAACAAATATTACTAATACAATTTATAGATGTAACTTGGTTTTAAAGGAATAGTTTGCCCAAAAATGAACATTTTATCAAAGAAGGACATGTTAGACATAATGCACAAGCTGCTGTTTTCCACACAACAAAAGCGGATGCTGATTTATACTGCCAAGAATAATTCAATAATAATAATAATAATAATAATAATAATAATAAAACACTATTAAATAATGAAGTTCAAAAAACAGTTCATATGCACTTTATTACTTGTTTCAGCTTTCTGTGAAAATCAATGTTTTTTTGCTGTCAATGACAAAACCATTCCCTCCTCCAGCTGTAGGTCTCATATCTCATTCATGGTTGCGGTTTTTCAAATGAGCCGCACTGCAGTAGGCCATGTGGCTGTCGAAAACAAGTATCACTTGGATTCAATGATGTGTAACGTGTCCAAAGGTTTTTTTTTTTTTTTTTACAAGTGCAAAGGAAATTTGCCTGTTTAAATATCAAATGTAACATGAATTTCCATCACAGTAAAAACCCAAATGCAGAATAAGGAATTTGCCTCATTTGAAAAAATGACCACTCTGTGAACAGCTGTGTATCAGGATGTCTCTCTATAGGGGTCTGGGCCGCAGACAGGGCTGAGGAAATGAGAATGCTACCTGGGCCAGATCTCACCTGTGTCCGGGCCTGACACCTCTCCACAGGACTCTTTGCCTTTCCTCCCACATTCTGTCCATCCTGCTCTGCCGTGAGCCACACACACACATACACACCTTTGCTCTCTGCTCTTGAGTGCATGGTCAGCACTTTATTATTTGGCAGCTAAACACGATCAAGATCATCATGTCCTTCTGCTGCTAACGTGTGTGTGTGTGTGTGTGTGTGTGTGTGTGTGTGTGTGTGTGTGTGTGTGTGTGTGTGTGTGCGTCAGTGTTGTGAACTAAGGCCTGTTTTATATGTCCTCAGTATATTAGCATTGCAAGCTTCATTTTATTTAGTTAATTTCATTGAAGTGTGTATGTATAATGCATTCTAAAAGCTAATCATTTTCCTTTTAATACACATTTTAATGTCTTATGTTTTCTTTTTACACAGCTCTCTTGAATATTTGATTGTGATTGGTCAGTCATGGTCATTTTATATAACATGTTCAAATATAATTGTGTAATGACAGCTAAACTATAAAATTGACAGTTGTCCCATAGTTACACTCTAAACAATGCTGGGTTAAAAACAAACCATGTTGGGTTGAAAATGGACTAACCCAGCAATTGGGTTGTTTTAACCCAGTAAATGGGTTGTTTTAACCCAGAGGTTGGGTTAAATGTTTGCTTAAAACAATAATAACAACCCAATCGCTGGGTTAAAACAACCCAATCAGTGGGTTAGTCCATTTTCAACCCAACTCGGGTTGTTTTTAACCCAGCATTTTTAGAGTGTAGTGCTAGTTTTATGTCTCTCGCAGCACTCTCTTTTTTTAACTCAAATCAATACAATCACGTCCATTTATTAATTTTGAGTTGCTTATAAAGTATAGTCCCACACTGAAAATTAGTGGGCTCCAATGTTGGAACCCAACATTCTTCAATTTACTACAGAAGAAATAAAGTCATACAAGTTTGGAAAAATAACAGTAATAAATAGATAATAGAGAAAATCTGCATCAAACTTCCAGAGATTATAAATAAATTATAGAAATTATAAATAAATAAATAATATAAAGATTGTATTCTTTTTAAATATAATATTAATGATATGTAATTTCTAATTTAATATAAATATTTTAATATATACATATAATATTTTATTATTTACAGTTATTTTAATGAATTATATATATATATATATATATATATATATATATATATATATATATATATATATATATATATATATATATGCACAGATAATTATTAATAATATATTTTTTTAATTCAGAGAGAGAGAGAGTAAAAAGGAAAGAGGTAGGAGGTGAGGACATTTGTGCAGTCTAAATGTGTGTATGCATTAAATGTTTGCCTGCTGACACGTCAATCAGTAATTAACTCCACATGTTGTGTGGTTTGAGGAGGGCATGGGTCACCATTGTGACAGCAGTGGCAGCTGGGGGTAGTGACAGCTCTGCATGGCAAGGGATTATGGGAAATGGGGTTCAAAAGTGAGGTCAGTGATTGATGGCTAAATGCAGGTCCCGCAGGACGGCCGGACGGTTGCTACTGGATACTGGCGGTGTCTCGGCTCCAGGCAAGGACAGAAGGGCAGAACGAAAGGAATTACACACAGATCTCTTTCACACTGTCTCACTCTCTGTCTCTCACCTTCTGCTTTCCCCTGGCAACAGACACAATTAATGATGACGCTCATGGCATCAAGCACACATTTGTGCATAGATGTTTTTAGTTTTACAGTGGTTATGCTTGCGTTATTGTGTTAATGAGGATGTGTGTTAAATCAGGCTAATAATAATATGCTCAAAGTTATAGCCAATTAGTTTGAAACTCTCTGTTGGTCAGTCAGTTAGTGTTTTTGCTGGTCATGTATCTTGTTTCAGTATCTATTTTTTATCTATTTGTTTTTTTTTTATTTGATTTTTTTTTCTTCTTTTTTTTTTTTTTTTTTTTGATTAATGGCCAGGTTTAAGAACTTAGATTAAACCAGAATTAGGCCTTAGTTCAATTTCATGCCTTGAAAAAAAAAAAAAAACATTACTGATGTGCATATTGAGACAAAACAATGGCAGTGACATATTTTAAGGTATGTCAGTGCAAGTTACTTTCAGTTAAAACATGCATTTTAGTCTGGGACTAGGCTTAAGCCTTGTCTGTGAAACCAGGGGCCAGTGTTATTTGTATTGATACTTGTATTTTTTAATGTATGTACCAACTCTTTCCGAAAAAAGCTGAGCTCTGGGAGGCTTGCTATGCATGGAGCTAAAGAGTCATGTGCGCACGCAAACAGACACACACACACACACATCATAAACTCTCTATTCGTTCTGGTTAAATCAGTTGTTGTAGTCAAGACCTCCTAATCCGAGACCAAGTTGAGACCAAGACAAGACCAAGACCAAGACTTTGAGGGGTTGAGACCAAGACGAGACCAAGACAAGACCAAGACTTTGAGGGGTTGAGACCAAGACGAGACCAAGACAAGACCAAGACTTTGAGGGGTTGAGACCAAGACGAGACCAAGACAAGACCAAGACTTAGAAGGGTTGAGACCAAGACAAGACCAAGACCAAGGCAGGATGAGACAGAGTCAAGGCCAAGACCAGACCAGCACTCCTAAATTCATAGAGATCCACATTACCACCTGAGAAATGACTTATAACTTATAATAAATTACTTAATAATACTATAACTATAATAAATATAATTAGAATAAGACACTATATAGAGCTGTTACCAATCAAATGAAATCATTAACAACAAAACTCATCTTTGCACAACAGAGGTGACACAGAACATCTGAATTGGTAAATTACAAATGCATAAATAATGTTGAAAATAAATAAAAAAAAAAATATATATATATTGAATGTTTGTTAAAGCAATATCATGTTTGCAGTCATGCTCAAATTTGTGAAAACAGCTCTCTTGCTCTTGTGATATTGGTTAATTATATCACATAATAAATACAGATCTCATACAATAACTTTTTGCAACAATATCCTGAATTTTGTGATATTTTTGACACAATCCTAATTAATTTCTGAATCGGCACAATAAATAAATCAAATTAGAAATAAGTTATTGATTGCATCTGAAGCAGTAAGTTTTACATCCAATCACATTAATGATGTTAATAAATAAATCAGGCAATGCACTGGCAATTTAGTTACATCCCAGCAGTTGTGGTCTTGACTGGTCTTGAAACAAAATCCCGAGTTCTCTTAGTTTGAGACCAAGACAAGACCGAGTACAAGTGTGGTCGTGATCGAGAGAAGACCAAGACCTTCAAAAAAGGGTCTTAAGACCGGCCTTAAGTACTACAACACTATAAATCAATCACTATAAATAAATAAAATGTACACAAATGTGTCCCTGCTTTTGATACAGAATCACTGATGAACACCTTTGGTTTTAATGAGCAAAAAAACAAAAAATCAACAACTATACAATGGTGGATTCAAACCCAAAACCCAACAGCAGATGTGCTCGCTAGACAAATGCTTTACCACTGGACCACGAATGTATGTGAAAATTCATGGGACTGACAATAATTTATTATGCTATAGTTAGTCAAGTCAAGTCAAGTCACCTTTATTTATACAGCGCTTTTAACAAGTCCAATTGTTTCAAAGCAGCTTCACATTGTTAACAGGAAATTTACGGCATTTACGTTAGGAAATGTAAGGATGAAGGTTGGGTTGAAACTGCCACGTTAAACATGACTTCTCATGATTTCCCCCACTCACCCACTTTTTAAAACAAAGTTACGCCACTGCATTACATTATGGATAACTTTTGATGGGCGAATGATGGGCATGGTCTCTCCTGCTCTGGCTGATGTGGTTTTTCTGGGAGAAGTGTAGGCTACATACAAAGATTTTCCGCCCTTTATGATGTAATACAGGGCCATACTCTAAAATAAAATTTTCAAAACTTGTGATTAACAGGAACAGAAATAAATTGCAATCAAGCATTTTACATGTGCTTTAGCATGTTAGTCAACACCTTGAAATAATTGTACTTCTTTAAAGCATGACAAAAGATTTTTAGTTTATAGGTTTGTTTATGTGTTTTTCTGTATCTGTTTATTTAGATTTGTGTTGATTATGTTCATGCACCTTGATGTTCTGTTTATATATGCAAGTTTTACTCTTCTTGGTATCAGCATATGAATATTTAAGCAGTAATCTCAAGCTTAGTGTGGTGTGATGGGTAATTATGTGTTGAATCTCACTAATTAGAGGCGTCTGTCTTCACCTAACGAAGGATAACCTGCCACGCATAAGAGATTAAGTAAGTTTAAAGGCAGCGCACATCTTCATTTATGAGTGATTGAAATGCTAATTTGTTGGCATCATCTTGACCTGCTTCAGGAGAACTAGAGCAAACAATTAGTGGACAAAACAACAGATTGCACAGATGTGCAAAAAAAATGTACTCATAGTTTGAGCTGTTAGGATAAGGCTTCAAACATCCTTTGCACATGTATACATAGAATATCTGTTAACATAGACATTTGTAGCTTTTTAAAGGTCCAGTGTGTAATATAGAAGGATCTACTGACAGAAATGCAATATAATATACATAACTATGTTTTCAGTGGTGTATAAAGACCTTACATAATGAATTGCTATGTTTTTATTACCTTAGAATGAGCCATTTCTATCTACATACACCGCGGGTCCCCTCAGAGTAATTCGCCATTTTGCGCCCGCAATGGTTCTACAGTAGCCCTAAACGGACAAACTGTTCTACAGAGTGCTAGTTACTCTCTGCTGTCTCAGACGACATCTTTGTCCTGTGTGGGCCACTGTAGCTTCTATGTGCTTCAAAGGGGAGGGGTGAGCAATGGACTGAGCCATTGGTTGCAATTCGCAACCTCACCACTAGATTCCGCTAAAATTTACACACTGAACCTTTAAGTTTAAAATGTGTCTGAGTGTGACTGTGTCAATTCATAATGCATGCACAACATTCTAAGGGTTGCCGCGAGGCGCGCTATAGTATAATCAATTAATAATGGCAGAATAACAGTTTAAAGAGAACTTTCTTAGTGAGATTAGTTAGCAAACAGCATAGACATTTATGAAGTAGAAGTAACTCCACCACTCTTGAGTACTAAGGTTTGTTACTGCCTAATACAAAATTCATGTTAAGCATGCACAACCCAAAACTCGCCACAAAGCCACACAATCCCATTCATTTCAAAGGAGAGCTTGCGACAGGATGTAGGGATGTCCAGCGTATGTGAAGCGCACATCATGGAGTGCACATCTTGTAGTGCAGTGTCGAATCAAGATGGAGAAGTAGTTAATTTTAGCGGTCAGCAAATTTACTATAACTTTTGATATGTCTCTGTGCTTGCACTTTTGTCTCAGATAAATTTATGTGGTGGCAAAAAGCACTCCCTGTTTCTCGGTCATCTTTAATATTAAGAATTTTAGGTTTCTACTGATTCATATTTAGTCTTTTCCTTACAATTTTTTTTTTTTTTTTTTTTTTTTTGTAGCAGCAAAAAAACTGATTTGTTGTCCACAACATGAAGCAACATCAGGGAATGTCATTCACAAGTGTTACTAGGCAACCAGTAGTGGGAACACCCACTAGCGACCTGACTGCCATCCACTGGCGATATGCAGCGACAAAGTCACTGGTAGTGTGAATGCAGCTTTAGCTGCTAATAAGCTGCAATGTGTAGCAGACTTTATGCTGATAGTCAAAAGTCTGGCTATCTGCACATTAACATGCAAATGCAAAGTAAATAAAGTCTGCTGCTTCTTTAAATTTAATGACAGCATGTTAAACTAAATTATTACTACTGAATAAGTGTATTGTTAAAATATATGAAGCTGTTAGTGGGGTTAATTGATCCTGTATTTCTGTCTGTCCATTTCTATCTTCCTCTGACAAGAGTTTCTTCACTTCTAGAGGTGTTATTTCTCACTACATGAGGACACTGTCGGATGAGCCCTAACACTCACACACACTTGTTTTTTTAAGAATTGCTGAAATGCGGACAAGAATGATTTGCTTCTTTTGTCTCTGAAACTTATAGCCAACTAATTTACTATTGTATTTAACTATGAACCAGTGCCTTTACGTGAATTCACAGGGCTCATGGTGAAATTGATTGGCCAAATAAATTATATATACCATAGGGGATTGCTTTGATTACGGCAATTAACTAGTATTATTAACTATTAACCACCTTCTCATTACCTGCCTTTTGTTCTCAACATCTGCTTAATCTTCGACATGGCACATCATGGCCGACCACACTAGAGTCCCCAACTGTCATGGCCACCACACAAGAGTCCCCAAACATCATGGCCACCACACCAGAGTCCTCAGCTGTCATGCCCACCACACCCAAAACAATAAAGGCTGTTCCAAGGCGTTTGAGACTGGTGTACAGTGTGGAGAACCCACCACTGATATCAGTGCGAGCAGCCAGCATCCCGGTGGTCCCAACGCTTCCAAGTCCGGTGGTCCCAATGCTTCCAAGTCAGTTGGTTCCAAGTCCAGTGGTCTCAGCGCATCCTAGTCCAGTGATCCCGAGTCCGGTGGTCCCAGCGCATCCAAGTCCAGTGCCATCTGTTACATCTCCTCCAGAGGCGGTAGTGTCCACTAAATCTCCTCCTGAGATGGCGGCATCTGTTACTGCTTCTCCCGAGGCAGCGGTGTCCACTACTGCTCAGCCAGAGGTGGCAGTGTCTACTTCTGAACTCTCTGCTTGCCCTGTATCAGCCAAGGAGGTCATCTATGAACTCTGTCTGCTCTGACATGGCCAAGTAGGCCTTCTTTGAACTCTCTGTCAGCCCTGACACGACCAAAGAGTTTGTCCTTGAACTCTCTGCCTGTCTGGTAACAGTCACAGAGGCTGTCTGTAAACTCTCTGCCTGTCCTGTATTGGCCAAGGAGGCTTTCTAATCCCTCTTTGATGTCCACAGAGGCCATTTGTAACCTCTTTGTGCTCTCTATTACAGTCCCATCTACTCTGCTGTGGTAGTGGTCTTCTGCTGCAATATGGGGATCTTCAGTCCCATCTACTCTGCTGTGGTGGTCTTCTGCTCCGCCATGGGGATCTTCAGACCCGTCTGCTCTGCTGTGGTGGTCTTCTTCTCCGCTGTGGGGTCTTCAGTCCCGTCTACTCTACTGTGGTTGTCTTCTGCTCTGCCGTGGAGTCTTCAGTCAGTTTACTCTACTGTGGTGGTCTTCTGCTCTGCAGTGAGGATCTTCAGACCCATCTTCTCTGTTCTTGTGGTCTTCAGGTCCACTGTGGGGGTCTTCAGTCCTGTTTACTCTACTGTGGTGGTCTTCTGCTCCGCAGTGAGGATCTTCAGACCTGTCTACTCTACTGTGGTGATCTTCTGATCTGCCGTGGGGTCTTCAGTCCCGTTTACTCTACTGTGGTGGTCTTCTGCTCCACAGTGGGGATCTTCAGACCTATCTTCTCTGCTGTGGTGGTCTTCTGCTCCACCATGGGGGTCTTCAGACCTGTCTTCTCTACTGTGGTGGTCTTCTGTTCCACTGTGGGGGTCTTCAGTCCCATCTGCTCAGCTGTGGTAGTTGTCAGCTTTGCTGAGATGGTCTTCAGTCCTGTCAGCTCCACCCTGGCCACCTGCTCTGCTGGCTTCAACCTGGCTCCCTGACCCGCCTCAGTCGCCATTCCTGCTTCCACTCCACAGGCCTGGCTTTCCATCCCTCCCCCTGGTTCACCTCCCCACTGAAATTGCCATGCCCACCACAACCAAAACAAAAAAAGGCTGTTCCAGGGCGTTTGAGACTAGCTTACAATGTGGAGAACCCACCACTGATATCAGTGCGAGCAGCCAGCATTCCGGTGGTCCCAATGCTTCCAAGTCTGTTGGTCCCAAGTCCAATGGTC
The DNA here is from genome assembly GCA_018749465.1 of Paracanthobrama guichenoti. Classification (NCBI taxonomy): domain Eukaryota; kingdom Metazoa; phylum Chordata; class Actinopteri; order Cypriniformes; family Gobionidae; genus Paracanthobrama; species Paracanthobrama guichenoti. The sequence continues at coordinate 28,918,671 of CM031960.1, read as the reverse complement.
TCAGTGTATCCTAGTCTAGTGGTCCTGAGTCCAGTGGTCCCAGTGCATCTAAGTCCATTGCCATCTGCTACATCTCCTCCAGAGCCGTTCACTGTATCTCCTCCACCTTCCTCCTGAAATTGTCTGTTTGTTTAGGAGCATCTGGAATCCTTACGGAGGGGGCTCTGTCACAATCCCAGTCTTGTGGTCCCTTGTTGTGTAAAGGACTTTTATGTTAAATTGTATTTTCTGTTCCTATTCTGTGTTCATTTCCTGTGTTTAGTTCATGTTTGCCCTTGTTGCAATGTCTGCCTTGTTTGTTTCCATAGTTTCCCTCATTTGTTTCCATGACTACTAATCACCTACACCTGTTCCTCGCCTTTGTGTACTCATACCCCAGTGTTTCTTGTGCTCCTTGTCGAGTCTTGTTTGGTGCACTCATCCTGTTTCTCTGGTCTTTGTGTTTGTTTTGTTTGTGTTTATTTTTGTCAAAACTTCATTGCATTTGGATTCAGCTATTGTTTGCCTTTGAGTTCAATGTTACACATAGGCACATAGTCTATGTTACACATAGGCAGCTTGCTAGAGTCTGGAATATCTGTCAAATAAATGCTGTTTTCGCTGTGTAAAATACATACAACATGCATCAAATAGTTATTTGTATACTTAAATATACTCTATTTACACTATACTTCTAAATATACTGTAATAGCAATAGAAAGCATAGTAGATGTTTATGGCCCGTCCAACTCAGAAACTCCAAAATATTAAATTAACTCTGAGTTCCCCAGTCATAAAATGCGATTCATTTCCTACTAGAAAATCATTGCATGTGAATCAGCATAGGGTCTCAGACAAGGCCAAAGTACAACCCGATTACAAAAAAGTTGGGACACTGTACAAATTGTGAATAAAAACAGAATGCAATGATGTGGAAGTTTCAAATTTCAATATTTTATTCAGAATACAACATAGATGACATATCAAATGTTTAAACTGAGAAAATGTATTATTTTAAGGGAAAAATAAGTTGATTTTAAATTTCATAGCATCAACACATCTCAAAAAAGTTGGGACAAGGCCATGTTTACCACTGTGTGGCATCCCCTCTTCTTTTTATAACAGTCTGCAAACGTCTGGAGACTGAGGAGACAAGTTGCTCAAGTTTAGGAATAGGAATGTTGTCCCATTCTAGTCTAATAGAGGCTTCTAGTTGCTCAACTGTCTTAGGTCTTCTTTGTCGCATCTTCCTCTTTATGATGCGCCAAATGTTTTCTGTGGGTGAAAGATCTGGACTGCAGGCTGGCCATTTCAGTACCCGGATCCTCCTTCTACGCAGCCGTGATGTTGTAATTGATGCAGTATGTGGTCTGGCATTGTCATGTTGGAAAACGCCTGCGCTTCTGGATCATGTTTAGATATGGCTTCTTTTTTTACCTATAGAGTTTTAGCTGGCAACGGCGAATGGCACGGTGGATTGTGTTCACAGACAATGTTTTCTGGAAGTATTCCTGAGCCCATGTTGTGATTTCCATTACAGTAGCATTCCTGTATGTGATACAGTGCCGTCTAAGGGCCCGAAGATCACGGGCATCCAGTATGGTTTTCCGGCCTTGACCCTTACGCACAGAGATTGTTCCAGATTCTCTGAATCGTTGGATGATATTATGCACTGTAGATGATGATAACTTCAAACTTTTTGCAATTTTTCTCTGAGAAACTCCTTTCTGATATTGCTCCACTATTTTTGACCACAGCTTTGGGGGAATTGGTGATCCTCTGCCCATCTTGACTTCTGAGAGACACTGCCACTCTGAGAGGCTCTTTTTATCTTTTTATCATGTTGCCAATTGACCTAATAAGTTGCAAATTGGTCCTCCAGCTGTTCCTTATATGTACATTTAACTTTTCTGGCCTCTTATTGCTACCTGTCCCAACTTTTTTGGAATGTGTAGCTCTCATGAAATCCAAAATGAGCCAATATTTGGCATGACATTTCAAAATGTCTCACTTTCAACATTTGATATGTTATCTATATTCTATTGTGAATAAAATACAAGTTTATGAGATTTGTAAATTATTGCATTCCTTTTTATTCACAATTTGTATAGTGTCCCAACTTTTTTGGAACTGGGTTTGTAATTTCCAGAGTACTACGGGTGATAAGTACCTAAAAAACAGAATTTAAAATAATTACAATAATCTGACTAGCTACTCAGTCACTGGTCTTTGGTTTAAAAGATTTTGGAATGGATTTGGGCTAGTCTTGGTCTTACATTGTCTGGAACGCATCTTCTTTTGGCCAAATTCTAAAGTAACATTGCATATCCTTTGAATCCCAGAATGAAATGCAACAAGCTCAGTGTGGAAAAACAAATATTTCCCAAATGGTGGAAGAAGCAAAAGGATAATTTGACTACCAAGTAGGATGTTAATTATAAACATACTGATTATTAATTGTAAAAAATATGAATAAAAATATATGTGCTGTGTATTTTTGTATCATGTTGTTAGCTTAGCAACATGCTAACATCAAACTTATTAGAAACAACTGTGAGACAAGTCTCCAACGTGCTTCACATAAGGAGCAATACTGCACCCAGTGTCTGCATGTAGAGAGCTTCAAATCAGTCACTTATGAGGTTTCCATGTAGTATACAGCACGACAACTCAATATATGTTAGAACAGAGCCATATTTAGCACTGCATTCAGGCGCATTCACAAGGGAAATGGGAATAACTGAAATTTGTATCTGTCGTTTAGCATGGCTGGTCCTATGGGATACACTTTAGTTCCTTTGGTTACAAAGTAATTTTAAGACCATTATAAGCTGCAAGTTGCTGACATCCCAACTGGTACCATCAAAATGGCAGTCTGGATCTTGCATATGAGTGAATATCACTGCAGTCTTCCATGTGAAAACTACGCATTAATGTGAGAAACCCAATCAGCTTTAGATGCTAATGTGCCTCCAGCTGCTCCTCTTTTGGCATAATGGATTGGATTTGGGAAAATGATCCAATAGTATTTTGGTAATTTGTCAATTAGCAGACCCTGTTTGCAAAAATTACTGAGACGGTCCCTCTGGAGCAGCCTGGGGTTAAGTGTCCTACTCAAGGACACAGTGATGATATGGTTTCTTGGTATCTCAGTTCCGGTTCATGGGTTCAAACCAGCAAGGTCTATAATGCCCATAGAAAGCTATCCATTAGTGTTCCCATTAATTTCAAAAGCAATTGCTCGGCTGGTTCCAAACCCAGAGGAAGTACACAGCTTTCATGTTTCCATTTTTTCTCATGGGTACTCAGTTCTGCTGCCAGATTGTTCTGTGGCATAAATGTCATGTGACTAATTACTCACTGGAAAATGAAGTCATAACAACACCGATAGGCTGATGGCACCACGAAAATGTGTACAGTCTCAAACTTTCACTAGTGATGGTCCTGAGAGTAGACAGCGAAAAAAATCTATTTAATTAATGAAAGTATATACTGTATATGGTGATAAAGTGATTAGTTATATTATATTTACAGCTCAGATGAATGACTCAAAAAACTGTCTCTTGAACTGAAACAAATGTTTATAGCTGTCTATATTGGACACATTAAAGTAAACACTTTAAAGTGTAACATTTGTCTTTCTGAACAGGTACGTGATGATGCTGTATGGTATTAAAGCGTCCATTGTAGCACATTGCAATGCCCCGGTTTTTATTTATTTATTTATTTAATTTTTTTTTTTTTTTTTTTTATGAGTTAATGACCTGTTTAATCTTTGAAGGTCTAAATACAGTGACTTTTGGCTTGCACTCCTGTAGCCTACCTGAAGATGAATGTCTTTTCCCATGTAACATGCCAGCCATGGTTCCTCTCCAGCTAAACACCCTACAGTAGCCATGCCCAAACTCTCGCTATAGGTTGAGCTGGAAAGAATTTGACGGATCTGAGTGGAACGCTCTCAGTGTTTTGATGGTGCCTGGGAGGCTCAATGTTTACACTTCTGGGGGAGATTAAACCATGAATGGCATACCAATAGTAATCAATGAACAATAAACTGGGTTAAGGGAATGTATTTTAACGTTTTATTTAACATTTTTACCTTTAATGCGTCAGCAGAGCAATTGGTCAAAGTCCATATTTTCCCACTAAAAGCAATAGTGATGAATGGGAATGTAATGTAAATTGGTTGATATTCTGACGTAAGCAAAATTATATAACAAACAGTTAAATATCAAAAATATGAATAGGTTTAGTCATTTTGTTCTGAAATTGATTCTCAGTGTGGGCTATATAGCTACAGGCATCAGTTATGCCATTTTGCCTCCATACAGATCTAAATGTTTATGTTTGTGATGCTTTTTACCCTTTTGCCTAAACATCAAAATAAAGAAATGTAGCCCACACAGTGATTAAATCTAACACCAAGCCCTCAGGTGAACATAATTAAAGGCAATTCAGTCAAGCATGACAGTATGTTCGCCAGGGGAGGTTTCATTCAAAGGGCATAAAAACAACAGCTCAAAACAAGATTGTAAAAAAGGAAAATCTGTATTATGATAATATACCGCTTCAGCCCATCTGAATAATCTCTATAAATGAAACAATATATCAAACTTTGATGCAGTTAAACCAAGTTCTCAATTGTACAGTACATTATCAGTCAAAGGGCCTTTTTACACCTGGTCACTTGCATGCATTTTCCTGATCAGATGACTGGTGCTGTTCCCATACCACGCTGTGATGCACAGAGTTAATACACTTTCTATCGCCCCTAAATAGAAAGTTTTCAGGATAGCTGGTGAAACCCTGAATTTCCTCAGCTGGCGCAGGTGGTACAGTCTTTGCCTGGCTTTTTTCACCTGTGTCTGAATGAGGGGGGAGTATGTCCGTTGCTGTCTCTTCCTGAGGTCCACAATCTTCCTGAGGTCTTGCCGACATTCAGAGAGAGACAGTTGTCCTGGCACCATGATGTTACCAAAAATGGCGCCGCCGTGTTCGGTCGCCGTTCAGGTCGCTCCGCGAAGACTGTGCTTTTATTTACTATTTTACTTTCTTTTGCTCTCAATTTTTACAAACTTATCAACTGCAGTGATCTGCTATGACAGCAAAACTCTTTTGGACATTGGTTACCTCTACACTGGACTTTTTCAGGACACTTTCGCCGATCCTCTGTGGCCATCTGAGATTCTTCAGAACGCCGAGTTGAACAATTGCCAGACGAGTCAACGGCGAAGAATCAAGAAACACCGTGGGAAACACGCTGGGATCCGCAACAGACTGAGGAAAAGGGCATTCAGCCATCCTCTCCCGAGCATTCTGCTCGCAAATGTTCAATCCTTGGAGAATAAGATGGACGATCTTAGAGCCAGGATAAGTTTTCAACGGGACATGAGAGACTGTAACATCTTTTGTTTGTCGAAACATGGCTCACGCCGCGGTCCCGGACACAGCTATGACGCCGTCGGAGAACTTCTCTGTTTTTCGGATGGACAGAACAGCCGAGGCCGGTAAATCCAAAGGCGGTGGAGTATGCTTCATGATCAACAAGAAATGGTGGTACCCCAGGAACATCACCATTCTCTCGCGGTCCTGCTCGCCTCATCTGGAACATTTAACAATCATTTGCCGCCCATTCTATCTGCCGAGGGAGTTTTCTGCGGTCGTTAGCGACCGCTGTTTACATTCCACCACAGGCAGACACAGGGCTGGCTTTATCTGGCCTTCATGATGTTGCCAGCGGCGTCATAAACAAACACCCCGATGCTGCGTTCATCGTCGCAGGCGATTTTAACAAAGCAAACCTAAAGAAAGTCTTGCCAAACTTTCACCAGCACGTCTCCTGTCCTACACGAGGAGCAAACACACTGGATCAATGCTACTCTCCGTTTAAGAACGCCTATAAAGCGCGGTCACTTCCAGCTTTTGGCAAATCGGATCATGCTGCCATTTTCCTCACACCTGAATACAAACAAAGGCTCGTTCAGGAACCCCTGGTGAGGCGGGAAGTTAAACGTTGGTCACCCCACTCAGAGACCGCGCTACAGGCAGCTCTTGATGAGCTCTTGAGCGAGTTCAGCTGACGTCAGCTAGTTCACGGATGTGGCACTTTGCTTCATCAACACGCTTACAGAGCAAGCCACGCAAACAATAACAATAACGTCCTTCTCAAATCAGAAATCGTGGGTGGACAATTCAATCTGCGCTGCAGTGAACACACACACTGCCGCTTACAACGCCGGTCTCCTATCGAGGAATATGACTGAATAAAGATCATCCTGCTATGCTCTGCGACGCGTAGTTAAAGCTGCAAAGCTCCGTTATAGGGATCAGTGGAGTCTCATTTCCAACTCAATGACTCGCGGCGCATGTGGCAGGGTCTGAGGTCCATCTGTTCTTTTGGATCTAAATCCTCTGCAGAGGTGAGCGCTGATCCGTCGCTTGTGAATGAGTTAAACTCTTTCTACGCTCGCTTTGATTGTAATCAGCGCAGCGCGCTCCGCCAAGTGGCGCGTCAGAGGGAATTACTCAGAGCAGCAACAACCACGTGATCTCTGTCTCAGAGGATGAAGTTCGGAGGGCACTCAAGCATGTGGACATCAGGAAAGCTGCCGGGCCGGATGGTATTTCAGGCCGTGTTCTGCAGTCCTGTGCTGATCAGCTCGCCGGGTTGTTTACATCTATTTTTAATGAGTCCCTCGACACATCTGTGGTCCCCACCTCCTTCAAAAATCCACCATCATCCCTGTCCCTAAGAACAGTAAACCCTCTTGCCTAAATGACTATCGTCCAGTGGCTCTCACGTCTATAGTCATGAAGGTCTTTGAGAGACTCATTAAAAACACCATTTGCTCCTTCATTCCTGACACTTTGGACCCTCTTCAGTTTGCCTATCGTCCCAATAGATCGACTGAAGATGCCATCTCTCATGTCCTCCACTCCTCCCTCACTCACATCAACAGCAAAAGTGGGAACTACGTAAGGCTGCTATTTATTGACTATAGCTCAGCCTTTAACACCATAGTTCCCATTAAGCTAACCGCCAAACTCTTGGATCTCAGCCTGAATCCTTCTCTCTGCCACTGGATTGAGGACTTCCTCACTGGCAGGCCTCAGGTGGTGAGAATAGGCCAGTCCACCTCCACCTCCATCACCCTGAGTGTGGGAGCTCCACAGGGCTGTGTCCTGAGTCCCCTGCTCTACTCTCTCTACACACATGACTGTTTGTCCACACACAGCTCCACCTCTATCATCAAATTTGCTGATGATACTGTTGTCCTGGGCCTCATTTCCAACAACAATGAGACGGCATACTTGGACGAGGTGGAGCATCTAACATCATGATGCCAGGACAACTGTCTCTCTCTGAATGTCGGCAAGACCAAAGAACTGATTGTGGACCTCAGGAAGAGACAGCAACGGACATACTCCCCCCTCATGATCAGCGGGTCACCAGTAGAGAGAGTGAGCAGCTTCAAGTACCTGGGTGTAAACATCTCCGAGGACCTGACCTGGACTGCTCACATTCAGACACAGGTGAAAAAAGCCAGGCAAAGACTGTACCACCTGCGCCAGCTGAGGAAATTCAGGGTTTCACCAGCTATCCTGAAAACGTTCTATTTAGGGGCGATAGAAAGTGTATTAACTCAGTGCATCACAGCGTGGTATGGGAACAGCACCAGTCATGACTGCAAAGCCCTGCAAAGAGTCGTGCACTTATCCGAGCGTATCTCAGGGTCAGCTCTCCCGTCTCTGCAGGATGTCTACACCAAACGCTGCAAAGGTAGAACTACTAAGATCAAGGACTCTAATCACCCTGCAAACCCTCATTTCACGCTGCTGCCATCTGGTAAGCGCTTCCGAAGCCTGATGGCCAAAACTGAGAGACTCAGGAGGAGATTCTTCCCCCAGGCCATCAGACTCCTGAACTCAGTCACTTAACATCACTTGACCATCGATACACTGACATTGCACTGCACTTTCTGTTCTTGTTGTTACTGTGTAACAACCTGTTATAAACCTGTTTGCACATTATACTCTTTATACATTTGTTAACCACATATTTATAAGTCAACAGTTTACTCACTGCACAGTTTACTCCACTTATTTTATTCCACTTCTTTATTTTTTTACTTTTTTCTACTTGACTTGATTATTTATAATTACAGATATATAGATATATATATATATATATATATATATATATATATATATATATATATATATATATATATATATATATATATATATATATATTTATTGTACTTTTTTATTCTATTTCTATTATAATTTCCCCTTGTGTTTTTAACTGTGAATTTGCACTGTCCATGGAGTGGACCTGTTTACATTTCACTGCCGGTTGTATATTCTGTATATAACTGTGTATGTGACAAATAAAACTCTTGAATCTTGAATCTTGAATCTATCCGATCATGAAAAGACAAGGTGTAAATGCCCACTGAAACCCTTTCGAGACAGATTTAAATACAATCCCTCAAACCACTTAAGGAGGTGATCCATTCCAGACGAAACTGGAGAAGTGTAAACGCATCTGGTTGTTGAAAACACATATGCAAATTTTCCTCCTCCCAAAGTATTTAAAAAATAAACGACAGCGATACTGTAACACGCATCACTGCAGATAAACTAAGTATCTCTTTAGCAAGCTAATTTTGCAATCTGCCACAAATTAAACTGAAAGTAAGTCGCAGACGGTCACACCTCAATCATATTCATTAAAAGTAATGAGACTTAATTATCTTACCTGTGCTGATACCGCTCTTACGTATTGCAGTCTTTGATCTTGAAATTAGCTGATGATAAATAAAATGCAGCTAATACATGTATCTGTTGCTTTCGTTGATGTGAACTCTGTTAAATTTGCATATAGCGCAGGAATTTAAGATTTGTATTTGTTTTGTGGTGACACATTTATGTGGCCAAGTGTAAATAGAACTGTTTTAACGGTAACACTTTAGCTTAATGGTCCGTCATTAATAGGTAACTATGCAGGAAGTAATGCAGGACTAATGAGTAGTCCTATATTAACACTTCAGCTACTACTATTAACTTATAGAAACAAGCTTAACTAATCAGTAAGTAATATCGAATTTAGGGCTAAGATAGTTCCTTATTAGGTAATCAATAATTACTGAAAGAGACTGGCATCACTAAGAACTAATAGGTAACTGACAAATTATAAATAATTACTAATTAATTACTAATCACTATATTAATGTGTCTGAGATGTGAGCAATTGTCTTTTTGTACTGTCAATGTGGTCATAAAATGCATCACTAATTACTCAAGTGTTACCTAGTCACTATGCTGGAACTACTAGTGATCTGGACCATTATTTTAAAGTGAAAAATATTTAACTTTAAAATAATGGTCCAGATCACTGGTAGTTCTTGAAGATTGTCCCTCTTTACTTTGAATGAAGCCATAAAATGCATCACTAATTACTCAAGTACCTAATCACTCTTCAAGGACTACAAGTGATCTGGACCATTATTTTAAAGTGAAAAGATGTTTTTCACTTTAAAATAATGGTCCAGATCACTACTAGTTCCTACATAGTGACTAGTTAACACTTGAGTAATTAGTGATGCACTTTATGACTTTATTCAGAGTAAAAATATGACTGATTATGTCTCAGACACACAATAATGTTCTTTATACAAACCTGATTCCAAAAAAGTTGGGACACTGTACAAATTGTGAATAAAAACAGAATGCAATGATGTGGAAGTTTCAAATTTCAATATTTTATTCAGAATACAAGTCAAGTCAAGTCACCTTTATTTATATAGTGCTTTTAACAAGTCCAATTGTTTCAAAGCAGCTTCACATTGTTAACAGGAAAATAATGCAATAGAATTTGTACAGCCGTTCTGGTGAAACGGTGATGTTATCCAGCTAATTTCAAGTATCATATAGTGTCAATGCGGGCAGATCGGTAATATAGATGAAATTTAGGTGTCCCCAACTGAGCAAGCCAAAAGCCAGAGGCAACGGTGGCAAGGAACCAAAACTCCTTCAGGGTCAGAATGGAGAAAAAAACCTTGGGAGAAACCAGGCTCAGTCGGGGTGCCAGTTCTCCTCTGGCCGACGAACAAACAGTGTATGATTATAACAAACAGTGTATGATTATACAACATAGATTACATATCAGATGTTTAAACTGAGAAGATTTATAATTTTAAGGGAAAAATAAGTTGATTTTAAATTTCATGGCATCAACACATCTCCAAAAAGTTGGGACAAGGCCATGTTTACCACTGTGTGGCATCCCCTCTTCTTTTTATAAAATCTGCAAACGTCTGGGGACTGAGGAGACAAGTTGCTCAAGTTTAGGAATAGGAATGTTGTCCCATTCTTGTCTAATACAGGCTTCTAGTTGCTCAACTGTCTTAGGTCTTCTTTGTCGCATCTTCCTCTTTATGATGCGCCAAATGTTTTCTATGGGTGAAAGATCTGGACTGCAGACTGGCCATTTCAGTACCCGGATCCTTCCTCTACACAGCCATGATGTTGTAATTGATGCAAGGTCTTCCCTGAAAGAGACAACGTCTGGATGGGAGCATATGTTGTTCTAGAACTTGGATATACCTTTCAGCATTGATGGTGCCTTTCCAGATGTGTAAGCTGCCCATGCCACATGCACTCATGCAACCCCATACCATCAGAGATGCAGGCTTCTGAACTGAGCGCTGATAACAACTTGGGTTGTCCTTGTCCTCTTTAGTCTGGATGACGTCATCCCAGTTTTCCAAAAAGAACTTCAAAATTTTGATTCAGCTGACCACAGAACAGTTTTCCACTTTGCCACAGTCCATTTTAAATGAGCCTTGGCCCAGAGAAAATGCCTGCATTTCTGGATCATGTTTAGATATGGCTTCTTTTTTGACCTATAGAGTCTAAGGGCCCGAAAATCACGGGCATCCAGTATGGTTTTCCGGCCTTGATCCTTACGCACAGATATTGTTCCAGATTCTCTGAATCTTTGGATGATATTATGCACTGTAGATGATGATAACTTCAAACTCTTTGCAATTTTTCTCTGAGAAACTCCTTTCTGATATTGCTCCACTATTTTTGGCCGCAGCATTGGGGGAATTGGTGATCCTCTGCCCATCTTGACTTCTGAGAGACACTGCCACTCTGAGAGGCTCTTTTTATACCCAATCATGTTACCAATTGATCTAATAAGTTGCAAATTGGTCCTCCAGCTGTTCCTTATATGTACATTTAACTTTTCCGGCCTCTTATTGCTACCTGTCCCAACTTTTTTGGAATGTGTAACTCTCATGAAATCCAAAATGAGCCAATATTTGGCATGACATTTCAAAATGTCTCACTTTCAACATTTGATATGTTATCTATATTCTATTGTGAATAAAATATAAGTTTATGAGATTTGTAAATTATTGCATTCCTTTTTTATTCACAATTTGTACAGTGTCACAACTGTTTTGGAATCGGGTTTGTAATTTGTCAGTTAGTTAATAGTTATTAATGAGGCTAATCTCATCCAGTAATTATTGATTACTTAACAAGGAACTATCTCCTAAATTTGATATTACTTACTGATTAGTTAGGCTTGTTTCTATATTAGTTAATAATAGTAGCTGACGTATTAATGTAGTACTACTCATTAGCCCTGCATTACTTCCTGCATAGTTACTTATTATTATTATTATTATTATTATTATTATTATGCAATATATCTTACAATTCTTATGTGTGTGTGTGTGTGTGTGTGTGTGTGCATTAATTTGCATTTTGGGTTCAAATAGGCCTACACTGAAAAAGGTTTTGTAGTTTAGACCCTTTTCACAGCGTGCACTGGGACATGAATTATTAATATTTTTGCACTTTGCACGTTTGACTGTTCTTGTCTTGTGATGTCAGAATGTGTTTGTTCCTCTACTTAAAAATTAGTTAGTCGATTGAGTATTTTGTCTCATGCATGTTTATGTGATGTTATGAGCAGTTATGAACATCAAATAATTTAAGGGGAACAATATGCATGGTCTTTCTGTAATCTGTATATTCTGTTATGTTAGCCTGAGTTCCTAGTTAGTTTCCCTGGCTGTTAATTAGTATCCCCTCACCTGTTTCTGTTCTCCTTGATTACATTCCCTGTGTATTAAAGCCTTGAGGTTTTTTTTTTTTTTTTTTTCTGTTCAGTGTCCGGTTTCGTCAATGTTTATGTTGTTGTGTTATGTTATTCTCCTGCAATCTCCTGAGTGTTCACTGATTCCCTGTGATTGAGTCACTGATTCCTGTGTAATATTTCCAATATTTCCAGGTTAGTTTTACATCTTTTATGTGACTACAAATGTTTATAAGCTAATATGAATCCCTGGTGATGTGTGTTTGATAAGCTAAAGGTATGTTAAGTGTGTAAATAGTCAAGTCTAATGATAACGTTGTGAAGTTGAGGAAATGGCGGCCGAAGCTTGCATGGTTTTCTTTTATATATTCCTAACGGCTCTGGGATATTTCTGAGTTTATTATGGTATTGTGAAAAGTAACTGTGTGTAAGACTATGCATTACGGGTAATAGATGAAGCTAATGTACAGAGTAAAGGCAGTTTACAGATGTAGCTTTGGGTAAAATGCACGTGGTAATATTAGACTATAACAGTTTCGGTTCATAGGAATTAAGTGTTAAAGCTATGAGACAAATAGGTTTACTATTGAAGTTTGTACTCATATAATGTAAATATAGGTCAGCTTAACTGCAAATGGGATTTATTCTGTTATCTACATTATATCTATTAAAATCTACAAAATGTATAATGAATACAGAAATACTTGTTTAATGAGAGAAAACAGAGAATATTGTTTAGAGAGAAAATATGTGTTTATGGTTTAAGATAAAACTGTGATAAGTGAATGTTGAGGAAATATGTGAAGATACATTTCTGTGAAAATGTACTTTTGAAGAATATGTCACTTCATGTTATCCAGTTGTGGATATAACCTGTGTTTCAATACAGTGCAACCAAAGATAACCGTAATAATTCATGATTGCAGATAAAAATTGAAATGAAGTTGGATTAATAAAATAATCCGGTTGAATGGAGAAAGAGCAACTGTTGTCCCGCGTCACTAATTCCTGTGTAATATTTCCAATATTTCCAGAGCACTTCGACCAGGATTATCAATATATATCTGCTAGCGGACCCCTGGCAGGACCTGTTACACATCCATTATAAAAGTAATCCACACGGCTCCAGAGGGTTAATAAAGGCCTTCTGATGCAAATTGATGGGTTTGTGTAAAAAAAAAAAAAAATCCATATTTAACATGTTATAAAGTAAAATATCTAGCTTCAGCCAGACTGCCTTCTGTATTCATTTTACTGAGAAGAAAGTGTAACGCCTCTATATTGATTCAAAATATATATATATATATATATATATATATATATATATATATATATATATATATATATATATATATATATATATATATATATATATATATATATATATATATATATATATATATATATATATATATATATATATATGGATATTTTCTTATACAAACCCATCGCTTCACTTCAGAAGGTCTTTATTAACCCCCTGGAGCTGTGTGGAGTACGTTTATGGATGGAAGCACTTTTTTGAGCTTCAAACTCGTGAGCCCCCGTTCACTACCATTATAAAGTTCACTTCAAAATTAAAATGTCCTGACAATTTTTATGAAAGACAATGTCTTCCTTTCTTCAGTGGAAAAGTAAGTTTTTTGATGAATTTTTTTGAAACAGGATTTTTCTCCACACAATGAACTACTGCAACCAAAGTGTTGAAGGTCCAAATCAGTGCGGTTTCAAAGGGCTTCAGAGGCTCTGCACAATCCCAGCTGAGGAATAGGGTCTTATCTTGCGAAACCATCTGTAATTTTCTAAAATAAAAATATATATACTTTTTAACCTAAATTGCTCCTCTTACACAGCTCTGCAACACACCATGGATTGCGCAATCACGTCGGAAAGGTCACGCTAGACATAAAGTGCTCGTGCAAAGACTAATGCAAACATCCTTTAACAAAAAAAAAGATAAAACAATGATGTCGGACGATTTTGAAGTTGGAGATGGAGTTTTTCTGGTAAAGGGTATTTGTATTAGTCTTCGCACGATCGCTTGGGGCGGTATTTGCACCTACGTCTAGCATAACCTTTAAGGCGTGATTGCGCAATCTGTGGCCCGTTGCAGAGGAGCGCAAGATAAGCAATTTAGGTTAAAAAGTATATAAATGTTTATTTTTTCTTGAAAATGACTGAAAGTTTCGCTAGATAAGACACTGTTCCTCAGCTGGGATCATGCAGAGCCCTCTAAAGCCCTTCGAAACTGCATTGATTTGGACCTTCAGCAATTTGGTTGCCATTGAAGTCCATTATGTGAAGAAAAATCCTGAAATGTTTTCCTCAAACTTAATTTCTTATCGACTGAAGAAAGATTCTCAGGAAATTTTCATTTTAAAGTGAACTAATCCTTTAATACAACTCAGATTGTGTTCATCAGAAAGAAGAAAGTCATATACACCTGTCTTGAGGGTGAGTAAATCATGGGCTAATTTTCATTTTAAAGTGAACCGATCCTTTAAAATGTAAAGCTAGAATAGCGTTAGTCACCAGATCTTTGTCAGCATTGGTCTTTGAGCACAGCTGATGGAAAACAAGACACACACTGATTGTCATGACAATGACAGAATTGACGCCATCATCTTTAGCAGATGAAGTGTGCATATTTTAATATATTTACGATGCCGCTGCATTTAACAGCGTGACCGTAACTCAGCAGTGTTAACACGCTTTAAGATAAACCTACTAGATGAACCATCTGAAGGTGATGTCCCAAACAGATGAACTGATCACTTATTACTTATTTAAAATCTGTTGTGGTTGTTTCTATCTTTATTGTATAGTTTTTCAACAAAATGCTATGTTATATACAATGATAGATTAATAACTAAAGTGAGTTTTATGTCAGACTGCTGTAGGTTTGCTATCAGGATGATTAAATAAATGCTGGCTAGACGTCTTCAGATGAAACATTTCCCCTGTGCTCATCAGAGAATGTCTGCAAGATTTTGTGTCTTCCACCTTGAGGGTTGAAACCGCCCTCCTGGATTTGACACTACTCTTCCCAGGCACAAAAACGTAGGAGGATAATTGTGTAAAATGAAGAACCACGTCTGACGGGCAGTTCTTGTGTTTTTCTGTTTGCATCTGCATTGAATTGGCTCTTGACTCCTCTCAAAAGCAGATTTGTTAGGGTCAGTTCAGCAAACCTCGCTCAGACTCAGGAGGAGCATTTCCCAACGTTTCCGAGTGTTTTTCGCTCATGCGCATTATGTTCAGCTCATTTAACTGGAATAGGAGGATAGCATAGCCTGAAAGGAGAGGATTCATGCTCTGCTGAGCAAAGTTCCCTTAAAAGAATATATTAATAGCAACACTTCATTTTTCTTTCTATTTGGGTAGAGAGACGGGCAAGAGGAGGTTTAGTGTGACATCATACAACAATTTAAACAAATCCGATTGATTTATATTTTTATTTAGTGGCAAATTACCTAAACATTTGGGCCACTTTGTTGCTCAGTATTTCAGCGCAGAAACCAGCATCTTCACTAACCAGTGACAATTCAGTTTATCCTGGAGCAAAATAGCACTACACTGAGTATTTTAAGTAATCGTCATTCTCTTCAGTGAAAACACGCCTCCTTTCTTTGTAAATTAGGCATATTGTGCCTTATTCACAACTTGCTTGCCCCAATTAACATCACAGAAAAAGGATAGTCATAGTTAAAAGGGTTGTTTGTGTCCATGGCAGCAGTAATTAATCAAATGATGATCCAATGTTGGAGAAGACTACATTGAACACATTAAAAGCATTCCAAAAACAGACTTTCAGAAACACTAACAGAAATTCAAGATTTTGACTAAACACAAAATTAAACTCTAGATTGTCATACTTGGCTGGTACTTCTCACTCTGGTGCCATGCACCTCCTTTGCTCCTTTGGCCAAATTCCGAGCTTGGAGATCTCCTCTTGGACCGCACGCCAAATACACGTAACCTTTATTGATTATCTGATTATATGCAAGTGTGAACTTGTGAAAGTGTTTTGGCAGAAAACTAAATGTAGGCTATGTGTGCTATTTTAACAAAGAAAAATATTATAGTTAAATGAAAAGTACAACAAAACCCATTTTTTTGAGTATTCAGTTAAGTTCAGTGCACTTTTGCTATTTTAAAGAGCTCAGTCAATTATCCAGATGGCAACAGTGGAGTAATGCTGTGGAGTCACAGTAAAGTGTCAGATCATGGTAGCCCAGCAAGCAATTTTGCGTTTACAAAATGTCTAATAACTGTCCAAATACAGCCCTGATGTCTAGGCTAAAACAAGGCAAAATTTGGGCTGTCAGTGAAAATTTAATAGACGTCTAACTATAGACCAAGGATAGACTAGTCATCAATTAGATGAAATGAAACACCAAATTAAATGAAACCAAACACCTTGTAATCACTGTTGACTTTGCTTACATGATGGAATATCATACGTACATCTCGCAAGTTATCTTCTGGCAAAAACGACATAAACTAAATTCAAGGTTATTTTGGCTAGAAGTTGGTTACTCATAGCCAGACTATACTGGGTTAACCGAGATGGTGAAATGACAGCTATTGTTTGCTGGAAGTCTGACATTTCCTTCACAAGAACCCAATACTGACCTCCAGAAAGGGAAATAGCACTGCATGAAACAAAGCATAGGCTGGAATTGGGCACTAAAACAAATGCTAAAACAAAATGCTATTAGTCATTAATTTATCTGAAAATGTCATCAAAATAAGAAAGAAAAAAAATGTTTTGAGTAAATGTTTTGACATTTGGGTATAAAGTGTTTTAATTCTACAATATATTGTGTAAAAATGTCTGAGTGCTGCCCTGTTAAGTTTGAACGGTGGCTACTACAGTTGAATTTTCCTATTGGACGTTGTAGGTCATTGTGACATATGTTGGTTCTTCCAACGGCTCACTATCCACGCCCTAAGAATTTATTTCCCGATCACATGATGAGAAAGGCTTCACTCCAGTATGTACTCTTGTTACATGAAGTAGAAACATTATGAATGAAACTTACTTGACATTTGCTATCAACATTCTAATGAAGAAAATATGGTTAAATAATGCAGTTGTCAGTACACATCAGGCGTCATGTGTAGATACTTTTCATACATGAGACACGCTTTCAAACCCTGACAAACAAGTGGTTGCCGTGGTAACAAACAACAATACCATAACATGTTGGCATATATAGTCTAACTTTATTTGAGGAAATCTGTTTATAATAGGCTATTAGGTTTGAACTTATTGGTCCTGCACTGCTTATTGATTGAGTTATTTTAAATAAAATGCATCACATGTATCTGATCTATTTTTAGTGGCATTTAGTATAAGGATTTGACTGTTCACCAATTAGGTCAGTGGTTCCTTTCTCTCTTGCGCTGCTGCTTTGCTAGCATTGTCGGGAGTTAATACAGCTGTCAATCAATCCATCACTGCGGGTCTCAGGTGCACGCCCCCCGCTCAGCCCCACCCTCGGTTCGTCCGCTCTGTCTCTGCTGGGCTCTGCCCACTTTTCCAGCATTTTTCAAATATTGCCAGTGAGTGGAGTTAGGCTTCATTTAAGGACATTTAAGCATATGGGTTGCTAACACATCATGTCCAGGTCCTTGTATGTATAATTGTTTTAAAATTTCTTTAATGCCTTTTTTGCTTTTGGTGCATTTTAAATCAACCCATGCTCATTGAAAAACATGTATGTGGTTTCATTTCTGCCAAATATTACATTGCGTCTTGAATGCTTCACAACAACTTCAGTGTGAAATGTCCAGTAAGTGGGGATAAAAGCGTGTTAAGTTTAATCAGAAACAGTTGAATGAGAATCTGGCAACACTTTATTAAGTTGGTTGTTGTATGTATCGTCTACACTGGGAAGCATATCCCACGTAGAGAAATGCAACACAATGCCGGTCCGAAGGGAGGATTTAGGAATACACATATGACCCCTGAAGGGACTGCATATGGAGAACTCTGGGGTAACCAGCCGAAGGTAGAAAATTTTTACCCCCAGGTGGCAAGGGGCTTGCTAAGGGAAAGACACATGCTCAGAGAGGCTTACAGTGGAAATACACATGTGGGGGTCGCCCAGATGGTGGACCATGCACATGGGGGCACCTAGCCTAACACGAGGGCTGGCCATCCAGGCATGCACTCTGGTGTCGGCATCAACAGTGCTGGAGGAACTCAAGACTTCAGGGAAGCACACCTGAGGAATAATCGCACGTATGCAGTCCGTGGAGTGGAATGGCGAGCAAGCAAAGACACCTGAGCCTGTCCCGTTACCGGCCACTACTTGAGGCGAGTAAAGAGAGGACACTGGCTTCACTCGGAGATATAAAACCTGGCAAATGTGTTGGGTGTCGCCCAGCCTGCAACTGTCTGTAATGTCTGTTAGTGAGGTGCCATCGCTACAACAACCTTAGCTTGGAGAGAGCCTTTCCCTTCAGCTTCCCACCATAACAGACAAAGAGCTGGTCTGAGGTCCTGATCATTGCGTTCTGTCTATGTAAGCACGAAGGGCACGTACCGGACAGAGCAGTGCCAAGGCTGGGTCTGCCTCCTCCAAAGGCACCGCTTGCAGGTTCACCACCTAGTCCCTGAATGGAGTGGTGGGAACCTTGGGCACGTATCCAGGCCGGGGTCTCAGGATCACGTGAGAATAGGCTGGCCTGAATTCCAGGCACGCTTCGTCAACCAAAAAAATGCCTGCAGGTCCCCTACCCTCTTGATGGAGGCCAAAGTGATCAGAAGTGCTGTCTTCATAGACAGGAACTTAAGCTCGACTGATCGCAAAGGCTCAAAGGGAGCTCTCTGCAGGGCGGATAAGACCACTGTGAGGTCCCAAGAGGGTACGTGGGGAGAGCGAGGAGGATATAGTCTTTGAGAAAGGAGGTCCTTCCTCAGAGGAATCGGCCAAGGAGGGGCTGTCGCAAGGAGCATGAGTTTGGAGAACCAGGTCCAGCCATGCCAATACGGGGCGACCAAAAGGACCTGCTCCTTGTCCTCCCTGACCTTGCACATTGTCTGTGCAAGAAGGCTCACTGGGGGAAACGCATACTTGCGGAGGCCCCCGTGGCCTGCTGTGCACCAGTGCATCAGTGCCGAGGGTTCCCTCGATCAGGGAGTAAAACAGGTGGCAGTGGGAAGAGTCGTGGGAGGCAACAGGTCTACCTGCGTGTCGCTGAACTGTTCCCAAATCAGCTGAACCAAGGTGATGGAGTCTCCATTCCCCTGTAAGTGGCTGAAGCCGTGAGAGCTCATCGGCTGCATGGTTCAGGTCTCCCAGGACGTGAATGGCACGAAGCGACCTCAGATGCTTGTGACTCCATAGGAGGAGATGGCGGGCAAGTTGCGAAAAACGGCGGGAGCATAGACCACTCTGACGGTTGATATACACTACTGTGGCCATGTTGTCAGACCTGACTAGCACGTGTTGACCCCTGAGCAATGCTCGGAAGCGTTGCAGGGCGAGCATGCAATTGACATGAGGGGTCAAGGAGGTGCTGGGGTCCTGTCCAGGAGCCCACAACAGTATGTCCATTGCACATGGCACCCCAGCCCATGGCAGAGGCATCTGTTGATACAACAATATGCCTGGAAACTCGTTCTAAGGGAACTTCGGCCTGTAGAAAACTGAGGTTCAACCACGGGGTGAAGGTATAATGGCAGGCCCGAGCCACTGGGACCCAGAGCGTGCCTTGTTGCCATGCCCATCTCGGGACTCGATCGCGAAGCCAGTGCTGAAGCGGTCTCATATGAAGCAATCTGAGCAGCGTTACCACGGCTACAGACGCCAAATGCCCCAGGAGTCTCTGAAATAACTTCAGTGGAACTGCATTCTTGCCCCAGAAAGACGAAGGCAAGTCAGCATTGACTGCATACGCTCGCACTGCGCGTGCATGGCAACCGAGTCGAGAAAAGAGTTCCTCTTCAGGGAAGAGTTTGCTCTTTCCTCAAATGACTCGAAGGCCCCAGTGGGTGAGGTGCCGGAGCATGAGGTCCCTGTGTTCACAAACCTGGTCTCAAGAGTGAGCTTGTTAGCCAGTCATCGAGATAGCTCAGTATGTATAGCTTGACTGGTATGTCTGCCCCCCGAAGGCAGACTGAAGAGACGGTCTGGGTCAGGGAAGAACGGAGACATTACGTGTCCTTCAGGTCAAACTCTGCAGACCAATCTGGAGGACGAACGCATTCGGAAACACATTTCGCTGTGAACATCTTGAAATGGAAGCCTGAGAAGGGTTTGGATCAAGATACACAGGTCCAGGAATGGCCGTGACCCACCGCTTTTCCTAGGTACCATGAAGTCAGGGCTGTGGAAGCCGGACTCCATCTTGGCTGGAGGGACAATCTCGACCGCACCCTTCGCCAGTAGGGTGTCGGCCTCCACACGCATGACAGGGGCGTTGCCACGGTATAGCGGACTCCCCAAAACTAGGGAGGAGACCGTGCGAACTGAATCGCATAGCCGAACCTGTGAGCGAGCCAGCTAAACAGCTTAGTTAGGCTCCCAGAACTGAAGCAGTGGTCGTGTGAGTCACAGGTGTATCGGATGGGAGCCCTCGGCGGCAAGCTGGCTGAGGCTACCGAGCAAGTTTGCTACATTAGAAAAGCTGTAAATATGAAGCTGGTTATGTGATGCAGATGATAATCTGCATTAATTTAAAAATCATGCACTGGTAAAAGGGTTTTGAAGTCATAATGTAGTATTGTGCAAGGAATTACAAGAAAATAAATCTTTATTAATAAAGAATCTGCCTCTGTAATCATAAATGTTGGTGTTTTACTGCCGTCATTTTACCTAGAAATTGCAATGAATTGTATGCATAGGTACGTTTTTGTAATTTTATAAAAAAAAGTGCACATTTTTCCAATGAGCCTAGGTGTCACGGACTCAGCCACGCCCTCTGCTCCAGACTCCCACGTTCCGCCCACTCGTTCCCAATCACCTGAGTTCTGAGCACCCGCACCTGTTTCCCATCACTGAAGCCTTTATCACCAGCCCTCTCCCCTCACTCAGTGTCTGGTCTCAGCTCACGCTAGTCCGACTGTCCCGCTACTCTGCGCCTTCTGCAAGCCTTCGTTAGCTCTACTTTCGGGTTCTCCGAGATTCCACGCTCCCCAGTCCCTTCGTGTTGTCGTCCGCCTTCGCCACTCCAGCTAAGCCTCGCACCTCCCCTGTGTTTTCACCAGTTCACTGTTTTCACTGCCTGACTCCAATAAACTTGTCACCGCTCACTAACCTCTGTGTCCTCCAGTCTGTCATGACAGAAGACCAGACCAGCAGTCAGGCCGAAGCAGTGGCTGGCGATCCCTCATCCCCGGCATCGCTTCCGCTCCCCGATCTCACCCAAGCCTTTCTCCATGCCATGCGTCTGGGATCTTCCTCGTTGACTGCCTCCGCCAGTCCCGTGGCCCGACCAGCGCCCTACGCTGGTGAGGCGGAGGAATGCAACGGTTTTCTTTTGCAATGTTCTCTTTACTTCGAAATGCAGGCTCATCAATTCCCCACCGACCGTTCAAAAATAGCGTTTATCGTCACTCACCTCACCGGGCGAGCGCTCCAATGGGCCCGAGCCATCATGGAAGCCAACGGCCCCGTAACCCAATCCATCGACGCCTTCACACGACATTTCCGTGAGGTGTTCAGCCGATCTTCCGGACCCACTACCACACACGACCAATTGCTGAAACTCCAACAAGGTAACCAGTCACTCCACGACTATAACATCTACTTCCGCACCCTAGCCGCCGCCAGCGGATGGAATGAGCCTGCCCTACTAGCAGTCTACCGTGCTGGATTGAACCCACAACTCCGAGTCGCCCTGGCCATTTATGACACCATTCAGGATTAGAAAACTTCATACAGCAAAGCCACCACAGTTTCACAAAACCTCGCAGCCAGCTCCAACCCGGTTCCACCGTTGCATTCCCCGCCTCCACCAGGGGAGTCAACCCCTCCAGCACCAGAGCCTATGCAAATCGACCATCACCGCTTAACTTCCACTGAAAGAGACCGACGTATGCGATTGCACCTCTGTCTCTACTGCGGGGGATCAGGCCACTACCGAGCCACCTGCCCGGTCCGACCCTCGCACCCAGCGGTGAGTACTATTCACACTGACCCGGTAATGTTGACCCTTCCTGCTACCACCGTTATGTTAACTACCCCGTTCGGTTCTGTTTCAGCGAAAGCCCTTATAGATTCTGGATCGGCAGGAAATTTCATCTCCTCCGAAATGCGCCTCAAGTTCCACATTAAGATATCCCCCCTGTCCTCTCGGTATCGCGCACATTCCATCTTGGGAAAGCCGCTGGGTCAGAGGTGCATTCGCTACGTCACGGACCCCATCACGGTGCAGATCGGCTATCTTCATCGAGAGCAACTCTCCCTACTGGTGCTGGAGGGGTCTACTGCCGATATCGTCCTGGGACGCCCGTGGCTCGCTGCTCACTCACCCACCATGGATTGGTCTACTGGGGAGGTTCTACAATGGAGTGAGGACTGCAGGCAAAACTGCTTACTCCCCGTTAAGAGAAACCCATCTCTCACTTCTCTTCCCCTGGCCTCCGCATCCCTGGATGAACCCACGTCTGCTCCCAGTCAGGCCATTCCCGTGGAGTATTGGGCGTTCCAGGACGTGTTCTGTAAACGACGGGCCACCGAACTTCCCCCTCATCGGCCATGGGACTGTGCTATAGACCTGCTGCCTGGGGCATCTCTTCCCAAAGGACGTATCTATCCCCTGTCCATCCCGGAGCAACAGGCCATGGAGGAGTACATTAAGGAGGCCCTCGACCAAGGATTCATTCAGCCTTCCAACTCCCCTGCTGCTTCTAGCTTTTTCTTTGTGGGCAAGAAGGACGGGGGCTTGAGACCGTGTATTGACTACCGGAAGCTCAACAATCAGACGGTCAAGATCCGATACCCGCTTCCCCTGGTTCCCGCCGCTCTGGAACAGCTGCGGGGAGCTCGCTGCTTCACCAAGTTGGACCTGCGCAGCGCCTATAACCTTATCCGGATCAGAGAGGGCAACGAGTGGAAGACTGCTTTCATCACCCCTGCAGGACACTACGAGTATAGGGTTATGCCGTTTGGATTGTGCAACGCCCCCGCCATCTTCCAAGGTTTTATGAACGAAATCCTCAGAGATTTCCTCAACAGATTTGTAATCGTCTACATCGACGATATCCTGGTGTACTCCCATAACCTGACCGACCACCATCATCACGTTGCGCAGGTCCTCCAATGACTCCGAGAACACCAACTGTACTTGAAACTGGAAAAATGCGAGTTCCACCGCAGCGCCACCCAGTTCCTGGGGTACATCGTGGACCAGAGCGGCATCCAGATGGACCAGGGGAAGGTCCGAGCAGTGCAGAGTTGGCCCCAACCTACCACAGTCAAGGAGCTGCAACGCTTCCTGGGGTTCGCTAATTTTTATCGCCGGATCATTCGACAATTCAGCACCATAGCAGCACCCCTCTCCGCATTGCTCCGAGGTAATCCCAAGTCCCTGTCCTGGACCCCTGAAGCCCTACAGGCATACCGGCAACTCAAGGAAGCCTTCTGTACGGCTCCTACCCTCGTTCATCCTGATCCTGAGATCCCATTCGTCGTGGAAGTGGACGCTTCGAATGTGGGGGTAGGAGCCGTACTGTCCCAGCGGCAGGGTGAGCCTCCACGACTCCATCCATGTGCCTTCTTTTCCAAGAAGCTGTCCCCGGCGGAACGGAACTACGACATCGGGAATCGTGAGTTGCTTGCCATCAAACTGGCGTTGGAGGAGTGGCGGCATTGGCTGGAGGGAGCCAAACACCCGTTCCAGGTGATCACCGACCATCGAAACCTGGAATACCTGCGAGAGGCCAGGAGGCTCAACCCACGACAGGCTAGATGGGCCTTGTTTTTCACCCGCTTCGATTTCTCTGTCACCTACCGTCCCGGAGAGAAGAATTTCAAGGCAGACGCTCTCTCACGCCAGTTTCTACCCGACCACTCCACTGCCCCTCCTGAACCCATCCTCCCTCCGGCCGTTATCATCAGCCCCATCCAGTGGGCCCTAGACCAACGTATTGCCGAGGCAACTCACGATGACCCAGTTCCGCCGGGGTGTCCTGAGGGACGGACCTATGTTCCGGCAACTCTCCGACCGTCCCTCATGGACCAGGCACACTCCTCTCCGGGCTCTGGACACCCAGGCAGCCAGCGTACCCTCTCGCTCATTCAAGGTCGTTACTGGTGGCCCAGTATGGCTCAGGACGTCTCCCGCTTCATTCGAGGATGCTCAGTCTGCGCCACCACCAACACTCCCCGTCACCTCCCAGAAGGCAAGCTGGTCCCCTTACCCATTCCACGCCGTCCCTGGTCCCACCTTGGTATCGACTTCCTCACCGATCTTCCTCCCTCCGATGGTCACACCTGCATCCTGGTAGTAGTCGACCGGTTCTCCAAGGGTTGCAAACTCATTCCCCTGTCAGGACTCCCCACGGCGCTGGAAACAGCGGAGGCCTTATTCCACCACGTCTTCCGACACTTTGGCCTCCCCGAAGACATAGTCTCTGACAGGGGCCCCCAATTCATCTCACGTGTATGGAAATCCTCCTTTTCACTCCTGGGCGTCACCGTCAGCCTCACCTCCGGATATCACCCCCAATCCAACGGCCAGTAAGATACAGGAGATCGGGAGGTACCTTCGCGCCTACTGTGGCCGCCACCAGGACAGCTGGAACCGCTTCCTTCCGTGGGCTGAATATGCTCAGAACTCACTTCGTCAGGAATCCACTCAGCTCACCCCGTTTCAATGCATCCTAGGTTTCCAACCCCCACTATTCCCCTAGTCTGGAGAGCCCACGGATGTTCCAGCTGTCCACCACTGGTTTCAGGAGAGCGAGAGGGTGTGGGACTCAGCACACGTCCACCTGCAACGGGCAGTCCGTAGGCAGAAGAACCAGGCCGACCGTCGTCGCGGACCCACTCCTAGATACCACCCCGGCCAGATGGTGTGGCTCTCGACCCGCGACATTCGCCTACGGCTGCCCAGTCGCAAGCTGAGTCCCCGCTATATCGGTCCCTTCAAGATTCTGAGGCAGATCAATGAGGTCACCTACAGGTTACAGTTACCCCCGCAATATCGTATTTCGCCTTCCTTTCACGTGTCCCTCCTCAAACCCTACACTGACCCTGTTCTCCCTTCCTCCACAGAGTCTGGGGCAGATGCAGTGCCTCCCCCTCCGGTGGACCCGGCGGACCAACACATCTACCGGGTTACCACCATTCTCGACTCCCGACGGCGAGGCAACGTCCTACAATATCTCGTGGATTGGGAGGGATTCAGCCCCGAGGAACGCTCATGGGTTGTGCGGGACGATATTCTGGACCCCTCGCTCCTTGCCGAGTTCCACGCCGCACACCCAGACCGTCCCGCACCTCGGGGCCGAGGCCGGCCTCGCCATCATCCGCCGCGGTCCTCTGGAGCTGCCTGTGAGGAGGGGGGTACTGTCACGGACTCAGCCACGCCCTCTGCTCCAGACTCCCACGTTCCGCCCACTCGTTCCCAATCACCTGAGTTCTGAGCACCTGCACCTGTTTCCCATCACTGAAGCCTTTATCACCAGCCCTCTCCCCTCACTCAGTGTCTGGTCTCAGCTCACGCTAGTCCGACTGTCCCACTACTCTGCGCCTTCTGTAAGCCTTCGCTAGCTCTACTTCCGGGTTCTCCGAGATTCCACGCTCCCCAGTCCCTTCGTGTTGTCGTCCGCCTTCGCCACTCCAGCTAAGCCTCGCACCTCCCCTGTGTTTTCACCAGTTCACTGTTGTCACTGCCTGACTCCAATAAACTTGTCACCGCTCACTAACCTCTGTGTCCTCCAGTCTGTCATGACACTAGGTTGCTTTAAACAGTCTAATTATTCTCTCAATTAAAAGATCATAAAAGCTGCATGTATAAAAGTTATAAAAGTTATCAAAAGGCTCTTTAAAAGGCTTTTGATGACATACAGCATGTGACACCACAGGAGATATGTGATGTGAAAAAGTACATTGTATTTTGTTTTTATGCTCAGTTTAATGAAAAAGAAGAAGAATAATTGTGTCCTGGCAGAGTGATTTTTATTACTGTATTACAGCAATCATTTTTGGAGAATGAGAAATTGGGGGGATTGTTTCCTAAGGACATGTCTGACTGTCAGTTATTATGAAACTAAATAAAGCATCTCCATGTGGTGCCGGTTAAAAGCCATTATCAAAGTATAAACATGGTCACATAATTATTCACATGGATAATTACATGAATATTAAACTGTTATGATAATATGGTTATAATTAGCCAATTCCCATTCCTAATTTGGCAGTAGAGATATCTTGCTGGCTGTTTATAGTGAGAATGAAAGGACTGTGTCCCGCTGTGTGATCAGGTACAAAGATCACTCAGGCAGATCCCACATCTGACAAACACACATCAACATGAATTAGACACTTAATGTTATGTTTTGATGACTGATAATGACAGTTCTGCCCTTGCTGCAGGTTTCTCGTGAGGGATTTCTTTTGTCCTTGAGCAGCTTATGACATTGTCGCTCTTTTTCTTTTTCTTTTCTTAAAGCTAAAAATAAAATTTAATTTTGCAAACTTTAGATGATATCTGTCTACAAATCAATTCTGTGTTGATGTGTTCAGTTAGTCATCAGAATTGTAAAAGTAATAATGCACAGATGGGTGATTAAACACTGATAGCAGCTTACAAGTTAGAGTGGTGTTAGAATGTGTGTGTCTGTGTGAAATTTGCTCTTCCCCTGCTTAGCTAAAATTATGAGAGAGAAACTGCTGCTAGTAACACTAAATATTTTAAAATCTGTTTTTAAATGTACAGTAGATGCAATTTTGCCTAAAAAAACGTAAGTAAAACAAATTTTAGGAAAACAAGAAATACACTGAAATGAGCCGTGAATTTTTTTTGCTCTGGAGATTAGCGTAACGTACAGGCAGAGACAGAAGAAAGACTGTAATGGAACAGTGTTTTAGGTCTCCTGGAATAACATAAAGGAACCAAATGTTCAAACATAAAACTAAAAGAGGACATAGAAGCTGATAGAGACCTTTTTCTATAATAAGCAAGCAACCATATACCATACTATTCTCAAGGTACATTTCAAATAGTGAAATATTGAAGGACAAAAAAAAAAAAAAAAAGAGGAGTGCTGAAGTTATGCTATGCTAGCTACATAAATTGCAACTATATACATGAACCAGTGGCATGCCAACATAACTAGCTCAATGGCCAATCAAAAATACCCCCAAAAATAGCCCAATGTGATTTTCTATGACGGAGGCCAACTTCTCAACTGAATTTGTATGTCTGCCAGGGAGGAAGGGCGAAGTTTGGGGCTGGGGCTGAGTTTTGGAGCACCAACATTTTACATTCCAGGGTATGTGAGAATTAACCAGCGAAAAAAAATAAAATAAAAAATAAAATGTGGCAACAACTTGAAAGTAGCCCAATACTGCAGGATTTCTGGCGTTCTGGAAACAGGTTGCAAATTCAGTGTTTATTATTATTATTATTACTGTTATTATTATTATTTCATGTAAATTCATGTTGTTACAGATAAATTAAATGAACATTACTTACACTATCAAGAAATTAACAACCAATACAATTCTAGTTTTACATTAACAATGTAATTAATGCTCAGTGTAATTATTTATTAAAATTTATGTAAAATTCTTTACATTTATTCTAAAATAATTACTACATGAATGCAGTAACAGATTTCATATGTATTTAACCCATGTTCGGCTGTTATTTTTTATAGTTTTACATGAAGTTGCATGAAGTGCCGGAGTGCTCAGAGCTTCAATTTCCACTAAGTCTTTTTTGTGAATTGGAATGTGTGCAATGATTTGTGGGTGACTGGAGTGAAGGATGTGAAGGTTACACCTAATACTTCCTTCAAAACAAACCAAATGAAGGACGCGAATGGAAGGCTGTCTTCCAAGGAATCCTTCAAATTGAGACAGCCTTCGGCTGCGCTTGAGGACACGGCAGCATATGTAGATAAAGAAATGAGAATCACTAAAATTATCAAACAGTTAACCTCAAGTAATGCACTGAAATAGGCAAAAATATGAGCTAACACAACTGATCTATATAAATGACTGGATTGCTCATGACATGTGAGATTGGCATGTGAATATAGGGAAATGGCATTCACTATATTCCCTCACATTCTACTGAACTGATAGGAAATAATCTGTTTTTATATCTTTAAGTTCCCCTGTACATTCTTACAATGCAAACATTTTTTGATGCAAACATTTGGCTATTTGTTTAAATTTGGGATTTTCCCCTGAAGTTGAAGTTATGTTCATCTTCATTTCAGTAGCGAATATCAGATCAGCTGGTCAAAATGATACAGAGTTAATTATGAGAAGTAAGTGTCACATAGTACTGATGACTGGATATAAAAATAACAGCAAGGTTTATAAAACAGGAAGACAATAAGGCGTAACAGCGTGCGTGAAACAAACACAGGCTGCGTCCGAAAACTGGAAAATGCTGCCTTCGGAGGACACATTTCAAGGTAGGAAGGTATCACGGCAAGTCCAAATCCAGTGTTAGCTTTACCTCCTGCCACCTGAGACAGCTTCATCTGATCGATTTTTGAAGGCCGCATAAATTTATCCTTTGCTGCCTTTGATTTCCCACAATGACAGTTGAGCTAGAAAAAAAAAGATGGCGTCTGAAAGTTGCGATTGTTGGTCACTTTGTGTGTAAATGTATGTTTTTGACCAACGTTTTCCACTTTTGATGTCATTTCTAGCTGTAGTAATTAAATATTTCTTTAGTTCTCACCAAAGCTCGCTTTATTTTGCTGTATATCATTAAACTGTTACACTGCCTCAGAAGTCTGTCTTGAACAAGCCATGGTGACAGGAATGACGATGAAAACCTGCCTGCTGATAGTTCAGGGTGGGATAGGGTAGGATAGGGTGGGAAGCAGTACCTCCGTGTCCAAATCCATCAGCCAGTCCTCTGTGTCCGATTCCTCCAGTATTCCCTCTGTTGCTGCTGTCACTGGCTCACACCCCTGGTCAGACACACTCTGGTGCACCGGCTCTGGGGCGATGGTCAGCATTGTCCCTTCCTTTTCGGGCTCTGGCTCATTCATCACGGCAGGCGGTTGCTTTCCGTCTGCAGAGGGCTCTCACAAAGTTTCCGCGGTCGAGGGTGGTGGTGGGCTGGGTCCTGGATTGAGGGTAGACATTATCCAGGCTCCTGATGATGGCTTCCCTCCAGTCAAGTCATGAGGTGTCTGAGAAGTCTACCTGATGGTGATAATTGACCCCAATCCAGAACAATGATTTGAGGGTCTCGTTTTCGTAGGGGCAGGTGACGTCAAGATATGGCAGAATTGCTCGGTGTAAATAAAAATAAATTCATTCATTCATGATGTGAATTGCCCTTGTATGAATTCTTGTATTTTGTGTTACATAACATAACACAATATAGTTAAGCAAGACAGCCTTCCTTTCGCATCCTTCATTTGGCTTATTTTGAAGGAAGTATTAGGTGTATCCTTCACATACTTCAATCACCCACAAATCATTGCACACATTCCAATTCATGAAAAAGTATAAAAAAGAACAGCCGAACATGGGTTAACAAGGGAATTTTCTTTAAACAACAAGTTGATTATATGTATTGACAATTTTTACTGTTTTTGCTCTATTTTGTCAACACAACAGTGCGTCTCCTAACACACAGCAGTATTTCATTCTTGAATGATTCATCATTTTTGAACAAATCGGGTAAGTCAATGATTCAAAGGCCTATTCATAATTTCAGTGTAACGTTGTTTTTTTTTTTTTTTTGTTCATGTCTTTTATTTTGAAATTGTCATAGTCATGTTCCTGCTTCCTTTCTGTCATGTGTTTCCCTTGTTTCTCATGTTATCCTGCCATGTTCTCCCCTTGTGAATGTGTCATGTTCTGACTGGTTGTTTTTAGTTGTGTTTTGGCATTTCCTTCATTGTCTTGATCATGCTCAGGTATTCCCTGTTACGTTAGTCATTGGGTGCTTCTCAATATCCCTCTTCGTTTCCCTGCTCCTCTGTCCTCCATCCTATGACCCGGAAACTGGCCGAGCTCAGCCATCTTGTAGGTCATCTCAACTCTCTAATTGCACTGCGAAGAGGCAAGGATCGAGGAGTGAGGAGTCATGAGGGAGGATACACAGTTTTATCCTTTTATTGACTAAACGTGATGCACATATTAATTATCCTCCCCCTTCACGTCATCTTGCCACAGTTTATTAATTATGTTATGTTTACATGTCGCAAATGTATGTCAAATAACATACAGTTGCATATATCCTGAAAGAAAATTTCACTATACAACAAATAAAAAGCATCTATTGTTAATAATAACTGGTAACAGTTTATTAATTATGTTATGTTTACATAACTAGTTTGACATTACTAGTTTAACTAAATTTTCCAATAGCGTGGTGGTAGTGTCTCTGCTTTCTCAATCAAATATCTTTTCAGTAGCGAAGCTCTTTTGTTGATCAAGTAGTGCAGTAGCGTCCACACAACATATCCCGAAGGATTTCTGAAGATCAAGCTCAAATCGTAAATACAACTGCTAAAGTCGCGGATATACTCCACTTTCTACATTCCACTCTGTCTTGCGAGCCTTTCAAAGTACTCCTTTGGTCGTGAGCGCGGAAAGGCAGGTTTGTTGCGTGCGTACTATGGACGTAGTGGACGTTTGTTTCCGAGCGCTCAATTCACTCAATTCGCTGTTGTATGTGCATAGGTCACAAAAGAGAAACCGTCTTTTCGATGCAAATTTTGAAAAGCCTCTATTGTGTCGTATGAATAAACAGCTCTTGTTGTCTTGGTCCAGCCTGGCCACCTCTTGATATGTGGTGGCTGAAACTTGATAGATAGATAGATCTCTCACACACACACACACACACACACACACACACACACACACACACACACACACACACACACACACGTCATAACGCCATTAAATATAAATACATGTTTTGTTTTTTGCCATGTTTGTACTGTTTGGAGCAGGTCTTAATTATTTTAAGATCTTTATTTTAAGGTCTTTAAATATTACAAACTTACAGTTTGTCCTGCTGAAGTGCCCAAGTCTAAATTGAGCATAAACATGTAAACACAGGTGTGTATGCATACATACACATACAGGTGCTGGTCATAATTAGAATATCATCAAAAAGTTGATTTATTTCACTAATTCCATTCAAAAAGTGAAACTTGTATATTATATTCATTCATTACACACAGACTGATATATTTCAAATGTTTATTTCTTTTAATTTTGATGATTATAACTGACAAATAAGGAAAATCCCAAATTCACTATCTCAGAAAATTAGAATATTACTTAAGACCAGTACAAAGAAAGGATTTTTAGAAATCTTGGCCAACTGAAAAGTATGAACATGAAAAGTATGAGCATGTACAGCACTCAATACTTAGCTGGGGCTCCTTTTGCCTGAATTACTGCAGCAATGCGGCGTGGCATGGAGTCGATCAGTCTGTGGCACTGCTCAGGTGTTAGGAGAGCCCAGGTTGCTCTGATAGTGGCCTTCAGCTCTTCTGCATTGTTGGGTCTGGCATATCGCATCTTCCTCTTCACAATAGCCCATAGATTTTCTATGGGGTTAAGGTCAGGCGAGTTTGCTGGCCAATTAAGAACAGGGATACCATGGTCCTTAAACATAATTTTGGACCACTCAGCAGCAGTCCAGTCCTTTTTGTCTTTAGCCCAGGCGAGACGCTTCTGCCACTGTCTGTTCAAGAGTGGCTTGACACAAGGAATGCGACAGCTGAAACCCATGTCTTGCATACGTCTGTGTGTAGTGGTTCTTGAAGCACTGACTCCAGCTGCAGTCCACTCTTTGTGAATCTCCCCCACATTTTTGAATGGGTTTTGGTTCACAATCCTCTCCAGGGTGCGGTTATCCCTATTGCTTGTACACTTTTTTCTACCACATCTTTTCCATCCCTTCACCTCTCTATTAATGTGCTTGGACACAGAGCTCTGTGAATAGCCAGCCTCTTTTACAATGACCTTTTGTGTCTTGCCCTCCTTGTGCAAGGTGTCAATGGTCGTCTTTTGGACAACTGTCAGGTCAGCGGTCTTCCCCATGATTGTATAGCCTACAGAACTAGACTGAGAGACCATTTAAAGGCCTTTGCAGGTGTTTGGAGTTCATCAGCTGATTAGAGTGTGGCACCAGGTGTCTTCAATATTCAACCTTTTCACAATATTCTAATTTTCTGAGATACTGAATTTGGGATTTTCCTTAGTTGTCAGTTATAATGATCAAAATTAAAAGAAATAAACATTTGAAATATATCAGTCTGTGTGTAATGAATGAATATAATATACAAGTTTCACTTTTTGAATGGAATTAGTGAAATAAATCAACTTTTGATGATATTCTAATTATATGACCAGTACCTGTACACACACTCTCAACACCTGGATTTGTTATTATGTGGATCACATGTTTTTGTTGCCAAATTGATTTAGGACAGTTGTTGAATAAACAATTGAACTGAAAAAGTATGCCTGCACTCTAAAAAATGCTGGGTTAAAAAACAACCCAAGTTGGGTTGAAAATGGACTAATCCAGCAATTGGGTTGTTTTAACCCAGTGATTGGGTTAACAGTGAACAACCCAATCGCTGGGTTAGTCCATATTCAACCCAACTTGGGTTGTTTTTAACCCAACATTTGTTAGAGTGTGCCTATCTGTTTGACTTTATTGATCACTGAGATAGCATTGATTTGAATGAAGCTGGCTCAATATAAAAATTAAATAAAATGTTGCTATGTTGCTGTAGCTTAGCTTGCTACATTTCCCAGGGGGGTAGCTTCAGTGTAGTGAAGCTTTATTTAATATAGAGTAACTGCTAGCTTAGCTCACTACATTTTCCAAGTAGCTTGCCCAACACTGGGTTCAGCTCTGCTCACCTTCAGTGGACCTTCAGCGGTCAGTCGGTTTGAACAACTTATTACGTATTTATGTCACTTACTGGCAAATTTAGTTTGATATAAAATAGTATCATTTAATTTTTCCCAACATTTCATATTTCTATATTCAAAATGTTATATTTAGAACATTAATCGTATAACAGTATTTAAGCAATTATAATTGCAGTGCAAATGGATTTTGATAAATGGTATGATGGATTTTGAACTTGAATTTTTTTTTTTAAATGAATCTATCAAAAAAAAAAAACTACAGCTCTTTGATAAAAGTTTAATCACATCGCACACTGACAGAGATGCAGTATAACACCACAGGTCATCATGAAGCATTTTAGAATGTTCCCAACACGCTCACTCATACTAAACACATCAAGTGACAACAAGCTGCCCGTGTGCGAGGGAGAGACGCGGCAGCGCAGATCACACATCTATCTATGTTCAAGTAAATAAATGGGAGAGGGAATTCAACACATTATGCATGTGCCACTTGCGGGAGTTATTAGCATTGTACGCAATACTCGTGCCAAATCAGAATCAAAAAGAGCTTTATTGCCAAGTATGTTTGCACACACAAGGAATTTGTATTGGTGACAGAAGAAGCTTCCAGTACACAGAGACAACAACAGTACACAGATAGTAAAATAAAAAATAAAGATATATGTGAAAAATTCACACAAACACACAAAATAAACAATATAAACAAAATAGAAAAATCTGTACTATGTACAGGTGTGCTATATAGAATAGAAAAGAATGGAATGATTGTCAAATAAAGTGATATTGTACATAGTTATCATTGCACAGAGGAGAGAACAATTAGCTGTTGATGAGATACATTAGATTGCCTGGGGGAAGAACATTTTATTTTGCCTGGCTGTTCTGATGTTCAGTGCTCTGTAGTGCCAGCCAAACAGCTAAAGTTCAAAGAGAAGGTGGCTTGGATTTGAGGAATCCAGAGTGTTGTTCTGAGCCTTTTTCTCACTCTGGATGTATACGGTTCTTGGAGGGTGGGCAGGGGAGCACCAATAATCCTCTCAGCAGTCCAAACCATCCTCTAGTCTTCCGGGGGGTATTCCAGAAAGCAGGGCATGTGACATACCCGGGTATGTTTAAAAGTAAGTTAGTGGATAACCTCAACTTTCAGTTCCAAAAACGGAGGTAACGTTCAGGGTATGTAAGGAGCCATAGCAACACGGAGTAAGGAGAACATAACCTGGTCCAGAGCAGCTTCTGTTCCACGGTTAGTTTGGAGGTATTCAGATGTGTTTTATATAGTTAATATAGTTATTAATATAACCAAATTTGTTTCAGTTATATATTATATATTCATTCTAAAGAATTTTAATTTAAGTTTAAGTTTAAATGTTAATAATAAATGTTAAAAATAAATTCAAATATATTTATTATTTATTTTATTGTCATCTCACACATGGATCTGCATTCAATTAATTAGCATCAAACAAACAATATAATCCTTATTCTCAGTGAATAAAAATTACTTATTAAAAGAAAACATTGAAAAATGATTGCATAACCACCAAATAGGTGGCGATGTGCACTAAGTAGGTTATGTAAATCTCCATTAAACAAAAGAAGAAGAAGGCGCTCTTTTTCTTAGCGTCTGTTTCCATGGTGAATCATCGATTCGTCGCTCTGTTGAGAATGTCTCGTGTGTTATCCGGGAACATACTCTGGGTTGTCTGAACTTACTCCCGGACGCATTTTTGGAACCAGCATACCTCGAGTAAGCAAGGTTTGGGTTAATCAACCGAGAGTTCAAGGTATATGTGACAGTAAGTTAACCTTGCTTTCTGGAATACCCCCCTGATGTCTGATTTTGTAGCTGAGCCAAACCAGACAGTTATTGAAGTGTATAGAACAGACTCAATGTAGAACTGCATCAGCAGCACCTGTGGCAAGTTGAACTTCAGCTGGCGAAGGAAGTACAACCTCTGCTGGGCTTTTTTTTTTACAGTGGAGTCAATGTGATTGTCCCACTTCAGGTCCTGAGAGATGGTGGTGCCCAGGAACCCGGATAACTCCATTGCTGCCACAGTGTTCATGATGGTGAATGCTGGCGGGTTTCTCCTGAAGTCCACAATCATCTCCACAGTTCTGAGTGTGTTCAGCTCCAGGTTGTTTTGACTGCACCAGACAGCAATCTGTTCAACCTTCTGCCTATATGCAGACATGTCACCATTGTGTGAAGCCCCACACATATACAAATAATCTTGTAAGCAGAAATCAGATATTTACCTTAATGTTTCTTCAAATTAGAAGAAGAATTAAATGCTCATTTAATTGATGCTTGAAGGATGTGCTTCCACAGCAGCTATGATTAACAGTAGTTGCCGCCATCTACTGCTGTGGTTACAGTTTTCTATGGGCAATTTCATACAAACAAGAAAATTTCTTATTACTATTTTTAATGTTGCATACATGTGAAGAATTAATGGTTGGACACCACAAATGTAAGATTCATTTTCACACGATCTCTTGTGTACGGTAGGCATGGCAACGGTTTATCTTAGTTTGAGGCACAATTCTACAGCTACACCGAAAGATGATAGCCTAAATGTTTCATTCTAGTTGTATAGTAATATATTAATAAACTTATTTGTGCTAATGTTATCTTTGTAAGATAAGCTTCCATAGAATTCCAAAGCGAATTCTAGCCAACATGAAATTAACTGTACCGCACAGATTTAACGTAACCTTTCTCTCTGATCATTGTGATAATCACGCTGTTTCTTGTAATACTGATTCCCCTCTCAAAATAAGCAAGTTTATTCACTTAATATACTTTATTCTCAATTTTACAAATTACGTAATTTTGACTTTATTTTCAAAATATTTGGACTTTTATCTCATATTACTACGACTTTATTCTTGTAATCTTAGATTTATTTCTTTTTTTACATAGCGGTTCAGGGCTTCCGTTAAAAAAAAAAAAAAAAAAAAAAAAAAATATATATATATATATATATATATATATATATATATATATATTTTTTTTTTTTTTTTTTTATATATATATATATATATATATATATATATATATATATATATATATATATATATATATATATATTTATTGATAATATTGTTAGCATGAATTCTTTTGGCCACATTATTCAGACATTCCCTCATAATCAAACTCATGGCCTTGGCATTGCTCACTCTCTGTTGTTTTAGCTGCGGGAAGGAGGTAGTATTACTGACATGCCATTAAAGGACACTGACATGACTGGACTTGACTTAAACCCATTAGCTTTGACTTTGCTTGCCATGGGTTGATTTGACCTGGCTGGAATGGCTTGGCTTTACTTGACACAAGGAAAAGAGACAGAAGAACAAACAGTAGTTCCAGCACATGTGTTTGTGGTCAAATACCTTACAGAGGATGTCATTAAACCAGAGTGAAACTACTTTATCACTAAATCAAAACACATATGCTGTTCATCCAGCCTGTGTTCAATTACACCATGACAAACAACAGGTTGTTAAAAATAAGTCTTACAGAATCCAAATGGCTTGTCCTAGGGGTGAGCGAGGCACGATCTAACACAGGGTTAGTTGTAACACGCATGGTTTAAAACTTTCCGCTCAAGCCAGCATGACGAAACTTTTTATTTGTATTTACCAGTTGCCATATCAACATTATTTAGAGAAAAAATTGCACCAAAATTAAAAAATCTTTGGAAGATATCACTGAACATTTATTTAACCATAGCAAAAGTAAATGTCCTACTTAAGTTAATTTTTCATCTCTGTTTTTTGTTTTTTTGTTTTGTTTTTGTATGTTATTATATATAAA
Organism: Paracanthobrama guichenoti; assembly: GCA_018749465.1. NCBI lineage: Eukaryota > Metazoa > Chordata > Actinopteri > Cypriniformes > Gobionidae > Paracanthobrama > Paracanthobrama guichenoti. Next base: position 28,881,692 of record CM031960.1, on the reverse strand, counting down.
TCTGATATTATTGTAATCTTATATCTGTTATTTAACAGTTGAGATTGTTCTTTAATGCTGATCTAACAGTGGAAGACATGAGTCGTGGTTTAAATCCCAGTGGGGTGTGTTGTAACTGTGTTACAATGAGCCCCTATTATAAATATGCTATTATATTCTATACTTTTATGAATTCTTTTGAGAAACCATGAGAAAAGGGTGAATAATGACTGAGAGATGTTCAGAAATTATTCATTATTATGTTTTGATCTATGCTGTATTTAGTGATGTGTTTGTTGTCAAACTCAAAAATTTGTATATTTTAATTATTCAAAAAGGCCATTATTTTATTTTAAAAAGTTAATAATTGTATTTTATTGACAAAATATTTTAGTTTGTCTTGTTTTTTTATTTTTTTATTATATCAGGTAACATTTTAATCTGTCGTTTGGTCATGTTAAAATGTACCCCACCTATGGGGCATGTTGTCACATTTCACTTCCATTCTTTTGGGGTAAATTAATGAAATGAAGCAAAACCACATAATTGTACTAGACGTGTGAAATTAATGTGGGAAAAAATAAATACTCTGAACCCCAAGTGGATTTACACAAACTGAGAAAGTCAAAAAGTGTTAGGTTGTGCCCCGCTCTCCCCTACTTCTATTCGTTGACACTTTATCAGCTTTCCTCCACCACCCCATCTCTTTACTTCTAGTCCTAACTATTCCAATATCAACTGGAGGGAGTGCTCTAGGTCCGGGCCAAAATTCCGAGCTTCCCCTGGACGGTATGCCAAATACGGATGACCTTTACTTAATTATATGTAGGCTAAGTGTGAACTTGTGAAATAGGGCAAATTAGCGTGAGAGCGCAATTCCAAAAAAGCGCAGCTGGGAGTGGACATTTCTGAGCGTGATCTACTGACGACGTGCAAATTAAAGAACACAGACGCAGCCGGATCATTTCCATAATGAGAAACAAAATCTAAACAAAATCTACCAAGAAGCAGCGCATATTAGCGTCTGGTTTAAGACATGCTTTTTTGGGTGGTAAATAATGGCACCAGGAAATTGACTAGTGAACCTTAGTAAATCACCTTGCATGATTCATTTAAATACTCTCCTCCCATAAGTTTTGTGTCTAAAAGGAAAACTCCTACAAATGCATATGCAATAAGATCAGCCACAAAAATAACTTAAAATTTTTCACTGTGTGTCTTTAGTAAATCCTGACAATAGTTATTATTTTTTATTTTTTTTTTACGGAAAAAGAGGGTTTTACACTGACGGAAGCTGTTAGTAAATCTGGCCCTAAAAACTGAAAACTTATGCTTTTTTGCCATTCATTTACATGACAATGGCATTTTGGGGGCCTGAAAATGCAAACTTTTGCATATTTTTGAAAACAAGACTGTTATTGTCTGTGTTAACAAAAACGTGAATCTGTGAAAACGGTGATGACATGCGCGTGCATGTAATGTTAATACTATAGGCATGTGCGTTTGGCACGAGTATGTTCTGTAAAAGTATGCGTATGTGCACAGGTGCGCACACAGTCTGCTCTGGTCCAGAGACACAATAGCACAGAGCAGATCATATGCGCGAGTCAGCGCAGGCCACAAAATGCATCGGACCCATTTGAAACATCTTTAAATCAGCAACAAGGATTTGTAACAACAAATTGTCACTTTGAACTGACGTATAGAAAAGCACAATTCATTATTCAGAATTAAAGGTAAGTCAATATTAAGTGACATGATTTACCACCCCAAAAAAGCATGTCTTAAACTATACACTAATTTGTACTGCTCTTGGTAGATTGCGTTGGTCATTATAGAAATGATCTGGCTGCGTCTTTGTTCTTTCATTTGCACACCATCAGTAGATCACGTACAGAACATTCCACTCCCATCTGCGGGAATTGCACTTTCATGCTAATTTGTCTTGTTTCACGAGTTACATACAAGTATTAACCTTTATTTAACCAGGTAAGTTACTTAAGTTCTTATTTTCAACAACAGCCTGGCAGGAGAGTTAAATCTCCTAAAAGACATACCAACATATAATTACAGTACACACACATATACATTTAAATGCTGTAATAAAAACACTCCCTAGTAGTTTTTTTAAATGCTGAGATTGAAATATATGACTCTAGTTTCAATGACTTTTGTAGCACATTCCAATCATTTGGGGCAGCTAAACCAAAATCTGAACGACCATAAACAGTTTTTTTTTCTTGGGATAGTTAAAAGAATATGATTAGATGATCTGGTTGTATACATACTAAGGTGTGGTTTCAGGAATTCTTGGAGATATTTGGGTAATAGACCTAACAGGACTTTATAAATAAAAACACACCAGTGTATTTCCTGTCTAGTGTTATGGTACAGAGACACAGAACAAGGTATAAATATAAAAGAGGTTTATTGACAAACTGGAATGAATGGGTATAGATATACGGTTAGGAGAAGTTGGATGAGGAGATCATGAATGGCAAAGCTGGGGAGCAAAGGAGCACACATGGTGGTGTGGAAACCACTGGATGGAGGAAGATGAGGAGAGAATGATGAGGAACCAATACAGATGATGAAGAAGACACAGCAAATCTTGTAGGATGCAATACAAGCTGGCTACAGAGAGCAGACTCCTTACTCAAACAAGACCAGACAGTGAGTGAATGTGAGGTGTGTGCTTATGTAGGTCCGTGTTGATGAGATGAGGTGCAGGTGCGGGTGCTTAGTACTCTGGTGATCTGGAGCGCTGTGATTGTGTGGTGGAGGAGCTTGGCTGATCTCTTACATCTAGTATGTAATGATGTCCAATTTAAAAGGGAATACAGTTCACAGTGATGCATTCTGTAAGGTGCATTAGTAATCATTCGAATAGCTGCATGATACAACACATTGAATTGTTCTAAAACACCATTACACGCATCCCTATAAACTACATCACCGTACCAAAATAAAAGTATGTTTTAAACTTTTTAAATATTTTAATCTGTGGTTTAAACAAGATATTTCTTGGCTGATGTAATAAACACAGATCTATTTCGATATAGGAAACCAAATCTAGATTTAAAGGGTTAGTTTACCCAAAAATGAAAATTAGCATGTGATTTACTCACCCTCAAGTCATCCTAAGTGAATATAGTTATATTAAAGTTATATTAAAATAAAAAAGTCCTGGCTATCCAAGCTTTATAATGGCAGTGATTGTTGTTCTGTTTTTGAAGTCCATAAAAAATGCATCTGTCCATCATATAACGTGCTCCACACGGCTCCGGGGGGTTAATAAAGGCTTTTTGAAGCGAATCGATGCGTTGTGTAAATGCTTACGCTACGTCTGATGACACACCAGTTACGCTCGTCAGACGAAGCATTTTGAACTGCGAGAGGAACTACACTTTTTCCGTAGGTTGAATACGGAAGGCGATTGGCTGGAAGCTAGATCATTTACTTTATATAGTTTTATGGATATTTTTCTTACACAAATGCATCGATTCGCTTCAGAAGGCCTTTATTAACCCCCCTGGATTTGTGTGGAGCAGTTATATGACGGACAGATGCACTTTTATGGACTTCAAAAAAAAGAGCAACAATCACTGCCATTATAAAGCTTGGATTAGCCAGAACTTTTTTTAATATAACTGACTTTATTCGTCTGAAAGAAGAATGTCATATACACCTGGGATGACTTGAGGATGAGTAATTCATGGGCTAATTTTAATTTTTGGGTGAACTTTAACTTTCTTATGAAGATATGTTCAGTGAAAGTTCCAAATTCCTAAAAATGTTAAGATTCCATGGAGACGAGTAAACATACTTACTACATAATGTACTTACATACTATGAAGTAGAGTAAAGTTTATGCTGTTTTGTGTGCTGTCCAGTGCTACCTGCTGGCCTAGCATGTATAATACAAAATTTTTTATCATTTTCGTGGATCGGTGTGAACAGGGATTTTGATAGCGTTATCATCTGTACAAAGAAAAAACGTTTCAGTTTTAGCACATCGTTGTCATGTAAACCTACCCTGAAAGTCCAATATGAAAAGGAAACCAAAACAGGCAAAATGTGACACTACAGTACTTTTTGGCATAGAAAACAACACAGAAAAAACAAAAATGCCCTTACAAAGTTAAAATATGCCCCAGGAAATCACTTCCAGATGGTAAATATTGCTCCTATTTGAAATATTTTTTGTATTATTTCTGATGGGGACAATATGCAAACTCCATACAGTGTCTCCTGTTAGCTGGGACTCTAACCAAGGACCTTCTTGCTGTGAGGTGAAGGTGCTACAGACCCAGTGTGGCTTACTGGACAAAACACTACAGGACAAAGAGAACGTTATTGTAGTGCACTGAGCTCAGCTGGTGATTCAGGAGTGTGGTGAAGAGCTATCGCCTCGCACAAGCAATGACAGTGCCACTTTTCCTATTTATTTATTATTGTGTGCATGGCTGCAGGCCATAGTGCTTTAATTGACATAAATTCCTCCCAATAAGTCACATTGTATCTCTGGATCACATTCATCTCTTCCTTGGAGATGGAAGAATAGAAAGTATTCTTAATCTTTTCCATAGCAGAGTAAAGTCTGACAGCTTCCCTTTCTCACCGAAATAATTTCCCATTATATGATATTTTTAAGCTGGTAGAGCTGAGTTCATTCCCACTGCTGGCAGAGGTAGAGCATGGCTGGCATCCCTCCGGCCTCCAGATGGCAACACGCACTTGCCAGATACCCCCGTTCCCTGACACACAGGAACAGGGGCTGGCATCCTGTAGCTGCCCTGTGCCAGGTATGCCATGCTCTCTCTTTCTGTCTGTTTTTCCTCTTTTCACGTTGCCATGGTAATCATGGCTGGAAGTTTGATGCCTGATGCATTGAGTTGTTCTGATGGAGGACAGATCATTTGCATATGCTGCTCATCTCGCTGGAGTCTTCAACCAGAACTCAATCTATGCGGGAGAGCTGGACCAGACAGACGCACAGGGCCATGTCAATATTCATTTAGCATGTGTATAAAGACAATGTGGAATCAGAACAGACCAGATTTAGTCTTTTAAAGGCAAGTTCTGGGTTCATAATAAGTCTACGAAATCAGTGACATGCTATTGATTGCCACACAAAATAAATGCTGTCTCTCAGTTTGTAAAAAAACAAAAATTAAATAACAATGGAAGTTTATCGGGCAAGTTTCTGGAACAGGATAGGGTTGCACCAGCCATTCGTAAGTTCTTAAATGGGAAAGTAAAGACCAAGCTTCAAGCAAGAATGTGGTAACTATAAGCTCCCCCGTAAAGTAATGCATAGTCGCTTAATATGATGTTTACTTTCAATGATCCAATAGCAGCCTACAAATTCATGAGGAGAAGTTGTGTTGAAACAGAATTTCAGTTTATCCCATTAAGGTTGATTCTGAATTATTTTGCCTCGTGTTACTTATGGTAAAAATAATTTTCCACTGAAATACGATATAAGCATATATCAGTATATAAGCGCTGAACTCTCTGTTTTACGTTTGCAGTTGATGACTGACGTTGACCCTAGCAACAACATAACATCCTGAAAACCACCTACAACATCCTAACACCACTCTAGTTCATGTTCTTGCTAAACCCTGCTGAGAAATTAATGGAATGCTGATTTCTGGTCCCCAGTATGGGAAGCATGGTTATTGTTATAGCATATTGTTTCTCATTTCTAAGAATGCAAAGCACAGACATGTGTTATCGTCTTGCCAGGCTACCTTGGGAGAACAAACTCGGAAAGGACGCATCCTTGTGAGTATTGAGATGTGCTGTGATCTTGTTGCTCAACTGAATGTGTCCCAACATATTATAATTAGCAACCACAATAAATATAACATAACAAATGTCGTAGCCTATTAAAACATTTATTTCATATTATTATAGACATTATTCATAGTATTTTATAACGTTTTAATTTAACATGTGTATCTGTGAAATGTTTAATGTTACCTATGCTTTATCAATGTTAAGATTCTTTTAAATATGCCAAAAAAACAAAAAAAAATACTGAAGGCTTTCTTCAGGTCTTTATCACTTTATTAAAATTAAGCAAAGCAAAAGGATAAATGTTTACTTTCATGAGCCGTAGCGTATTTGCAAGGTTTCAGCGGGAATCTCTTAAGTGAGAGCAAGTTTAAACTTTACAGGCTTCCATACATGGTCCGCCCGCAGCGTCTTCTGGGATTTCTAACGTTTTGATTTTTTTTTTTTGAAGTCTGCATTTGATACATTCTCGATATCAAGAACATGTTCGAGTACTTTCATGTGTCCTCTGTGTCTGCGTTCTTGAGTTTTGTAATTGAACTTTGATGGTTGATGATGATGTAGTACGAGAACACAAGGACGCAAGATTGGTTAAGAATGCATATTGAAAAACGGTCCATGTGTGGCGGCCCAGCAGAGGCCAGCTAGTGAGACCTGTGCAGGTAAACCTCACTTCCCTGATCTCAAGAGGGGCATAACGACTGATGCTAGAGACTCTGGCCTTTAGCATCCTTGTAGGTGCGCTTACCTCCCATGCTGGAGACACCGGTGCAAGTCTTGCTCGGAGCGGAGCGAGTACTGGAGGGCTTATGTGACTAGTATACCAGCTCTAACCAACATGGAATTCATGCTGGATTTTTCAGCACGGAAGGGATAATAGGTAGGAAAACCACTAATAGATTTACCAATATAATTTATGTCGGTGCTAGTCCAAAAATCACACAATTAACCACACTCACATGCACAATCGGTCACAAATATAAACACAATTTCTGTGCACGTGAAACAGTCTCATCACGGCCTATTCTTGAGATCTTAGCATGAGTCAGTCACGTATTATAGAACTGCTCAGCCTCTCAGAATGGAGTGAATGAGGGAGGGTGGAAGAGAAAGAGTGCTGCTGAGGTAACCCAGCTACCAAGCCAGGCATCCCTGATCCTGAAGCTTTTAAAGCTGAATATGTGAATTATGCATGCAGTGTAGACCAATGCATGCTGACTGGCCTCATTTACCGCTTTTCTCTTTTATAATGGACGCTGCAGGGCAAACTGACCTCCTTCACATGAAAACTACATGAAATTCTGCTTATATGTTCACTGCTCAGGATTTAATCTAATATTATATTATATTCCATTAACTACTATTTGAATATCTTCTATTGAAAATATTTGAAAGACATTTAAGCTGTAATTTGAGATCAAATGATGGTTGCGGTGCAATTCCTTTAAAATGTATATTTATAACTGCCCAAGTCCCACCTTAAAAACAAGTTATAGAACAATCCTGACTTAGCAACTGTTGCTGTCTATTATCTTTTCTAATGTAAATCTATTGACATTCTGTATGTTCATTCATATACAGTAGTATTGTCTGATTATTCAAAACACAATGTTGTTAACTTGGGGCATAAACTATCCTGTATTAAGGCAGGTTGAGAGGTACAAGTTTAAAGTATGTGTTAACTTTAATTCCCATATTAACACGTAGAATATTAGAAAAGACACCCACATTTGCTTCAAGGTAAATTAACGTTAATAATTTAGCATTAATTTATTCACATATCGATTTACTGTTGGTGTTAGCAGATGGTGTTATCAACAAAATTAAGCTAACCAGGTTTAAAGCACCATAGTAAGTGTTGCAAAAGTGTTAGAAATGGTTGTTATATTATACTATTGTTATCTGCTCTAAAAACTGTGATTAAGGCTTAACTCTGTTCATTTGACTGTGATTAAGCTTTCACACATCTTCCATACAAGGTCCATAGAACTTGTTAATTATGAAAGACAGATCATGTTTATTTTAATAACACATATCATTCAGTTAAAAATATCTATTGATTAATTTACTAGCTCGCTGACTCCCAGATGCCAGCTTAACCATGAAAAGCAATATTATAAATTAATCAGAAAAAAAACAAAAAACAGCTCATGTGACATTTGCTGACTGAAACAGCATAGTCAGTAAGAAAATATCATTAAATAAAAAAGTACACTTTAGCATAGACTTTAAAAATTTACTTATTACGGAAATAATACACGTCAGTGCAAACTGAATGTAATGTTTTTGTACACTTAATTGCATGTAAATTTTCAGCGCTAGAGGTCACTTATCCAAAACAAAGGGATAGCTTGATGATGCATTGATTTTGCAGAATCATGGGAGTTGTCGTCTTCACCTCTACAGCTGGTGAAAAATAATCCAAAGGGACCCGGGTAGAAATCATATTCATGGATGAGCTGATGTGTTAAAGATTTATTAGTGTTACTGTAGTATGAAGCAGGGTGGGGCTGAAAGCAGTTGGGGCGGAACGAGGACGCTGGAGCGATTGCTAATGAGAGACAAGCACGACACACAGCTCAAGAGCAGTGGAGCTTTTATTATGCCGCAGACTTCCACTTCTTCCGCTCATGTGTATGTGGGGTAACACAGCGCTGTTTTATCATATTAGATACATTTAAGTGTGTTAAAACTTATGCTATAATGCTACTCTGTGTCTTCACTCAGCGGCTACTATGAGACACTTGTTGCACACTGCAGTAAGCTAGATCGATATTAGTCATGGTAAAACATGGTACTCACGGTAAATCAAGAAAACAACACTAACTGTGTGGAGCTATATAACAATGATTCATTTTCTATTGATTAAGGTATCCAACCAGTTGCTCACCTGTCTAATAAAAACACATATTAAAGCGTATTTGGTGTTTCCATGGTTTCTACAAAATAAAACTGCAAATCGAGGGTAAAACAGGTATGATATCATTGATAGACAATGCATGGACACAGTCAGTGTCCTGGTTAAAATTGCTTATTTCTCTGAATTTAAACATTCTTGGAAACATTTGGGATAATGTAAGTACACAGGTCAACAAAATATTTAACGTTGTTCTAGTGGTTATTGGATTTTAATCCAAAAATGAAAATGTTTTACACCATAAATATATGTTTCAGATTGCTTTTTGACCCACTTGAGTAGGACTAACAGGTTTTTTTTTTATTTTATTTTTTTTATTGCTTATAATTTATATAGTGTTCTATAGTATCATTTCTAGACTTTGGCTCCCTTTCTCAAAAACATGTCACACAACCACCCTATTGTGGTAAAATCCATCCACTCCATTTGTTATGTTGCCCATAAATCTGAAAGAGTGCTAGTTTCCATGAGAGTTCAAGATACATCTTTTCATGACTACTGGAGCTGCAAGTTTGCTAAGTTGTGTTTTCAAACACAGCACTGGTCAACTAAGGAGGTCAGGAAATAAACACAGGAACTGGGAACACATAAATAAACCAAAACAGAACATAAACCTGACATGATGGTGCCGCCGTGTTCGTGCAGGAAACGTGCTGGGATCCACAACAGACTGAGAAAAAGGGCATTCAGCCCACCTCTCCCGAGCATCCTGCTCACAAATGGATGGACGATCTCAGAGCCAGGATAAGTTTTCAACGGGACATGAGAGACTGTAACATCTATTGTTTGTCCGAAACATGGCTCACGCCCGCGGTCCCGGACACAGCTGTGACGCCGTCGGAGAACTTCTCTGTTTTTCGGATGGACAGAACAGCCATCAGACTTTTGGCAAATCGGATCATGCCGCCATTTTCCTCACACCTGAATACAGACAAAGGATCGTTCAGGAACCCCCGCTGAGGCGGGAAGTTAAACGCTGGTCACCCCATTCAGAGACCGCGCTACAGGCAGCTATTGATGACGTCGACTGGGACATGTTCTGGGCGAGTTCATCTGACGTCAGCGAGTTCACGGATGTGGCACTTTGCTTCATCAACACGCTTACAGAGCAAGCCACACAAACAATAACAATAACATCCTTCTCAAATCAGAAACCGTGGGTGGACAATTCAATCCGCGCTGCAGTGAACACACGCACTGCCGCATACAACGCCGGTCTCCTAACAGGGGATATGAATGAACAAAGCTCCGTTATAAGGATCGAGTGGAGTCTCATTTCCAACTCAACGACTCCCGGCGCATGTGGCAGGGACTGAGGACCATTTGTGCTTTTGGATCTAAATCCTCTGCAGAGGTGAGAGCTGATCCGTTGCTTGTGAACGAGTTAAACTCTTTCTACACTCGCTTTGATTGTAATTGCGGCAGCGCGACTCCGCCAAGTGATGCGTCAGAGGGAATTACTCAGAGCAGCAACAACCACGTGATCTCTGTCTCGGAGGATGAAGTTCGGAGGGCACTCAAGCGTGTGGACGTCAGGAAAGCTGCCGGGCCGGATGGTATTTCAGGTCGTGTCCTGCGGTCCTGTGCTGATCAGCTCGCCGGGTTGTTTACATCCATCTTTAATGAGTCCCTCGCTACATCTGTGGTCCCCACCTCCTTCAAAAAATCCACCATCATCCCTGTCCCTAAGAACAGTAAACCCTCTTGCCTAAATGACTATCGTCCAGCGGCTCTCACGTCTATAGTCATGAAGGTCTTTGAGAGACTCTAAGATACCATTAAAAACACCATTTGCTCCTTCATTCCTGACACTTTGGACCCTCTTCAGTTTCATGCCATCTCTCATGTCCTCCACTCCCTCACTCACATCGACAGCAAAACTGATAACTACGTAAGGCTGCTATTTATTGACTATAGCTCAGCCTTTAACACCATAGTTCCCATTAAGCTAACCGCCAAACTCCTGGATCTCGGCCTGAATTCTTCTCTCTGCCACTGGATTGAAGACTTCCTCACTGGCAGGCCTCAGGTGGTGAGAGTAGGCCAGTTCACCTCCACCTCCATCACCCTGAGTGTGGGAGCTCTACAGGGCTGTGTCCTGAGTCCCCTGCTCTACTCTCTCTACACACGACTGTTTGTCCACACACAGCTCCACCTCTATCATCAAATTTGCTGATGATACTGTTGTCCTGGGCCTCATTTCCAACAACAATGAGACAGCATACTTGGACGAGGTGGAGCAACTAACATCATGGTGCCAGGACAACGGTCTCTCTCTGAATGTTGGCAAGACCAAAGAACTGATTGTGGACTTCAGGAAGAGACAGCAACGGACATACTCCCCCCTCATGATCAGCGGGTCACCAGTAGAGAGAGTGAGCAGCTTCAAGTACCTGGGTGTAAACATCTCAGAGGACCCGACCTGGACTGCTCACATTCAGACACAGGTGAAAAAAGCCAGGCAAAGACTGTACCACCTGCGCCAGCTGAGGAAATTCAGGGTTTCACCAGCTATCCTGAAAACTTTCTATTTAGGGGCGATAGAAAGTGTATTAACTCAGTGCATCACAGCGTGGTATGGGAACAGCACCAGTTATGACTGCAAAGCCCTGCAAAGAGTCGTGCGCTTATCCGAGCGTATCTCAGGGTCAGCTCTCCCGTCTCTGCAGGACGTCTACACCAAACGCTGCAAAGGTAGAGCTACTAAGATCATCAAGGACTCTAATCACCCTGAAAACCCTCATTTCACGCTGCTCCCATCTGGTAAGCGCTTCTGAAGCCTCATGGCCAAAACTGAGAGACTCAGGAAAAGCTTCTTCCCCCAGGCCATCAGACTCCTGAACTCAGTCACTTAACATCACGTGACTTCACTTCAGGATAAACATCGACATACTGACATTGCACTGCACTTTCTGTTCTCGTTGTTACTGTGTAACAACCTATTATAAACCTGTTTGCACATTATACTTTGTACATTTCTGTTAACCACATATTTATAAGTCTACAGTTTACTCACTGCACAGTTTATTTCACTTATTTTATTCCACTTTATTTATTTTTTTTTTTTTTTTCTACTTGATTTATTTATAATATATATATATATATATATATATATATATATAGTACTTTTTTATTCTGTTTCTATTATAATTTCCTCCTTGTGTTTTTAACTGTGAATTTGCACTGTCCATGGAGCGGACCTGTTTACATTTCACTGCCGGTTGTATATTCTGTATATAACTGTGTATGTGACAAATAAAACTCTTGTATCTTGAATCTTCAAACATAACACCCCCTCCCCAAAAAATGCACAGCAAAAACAACAGTCCAGAGGAGGATGTGGAGATGGAAAGAGGCGTGACCAAGGGGGAGGCTGGAGGGAAGGCGGAGATTGGTGGACCCGAATTAGTGAAGGGAAGAAACACAACCAAAAGCCTGGAAGTCTGTGACATACAGTGCGATGACTGATCAAGGCAGAGCCTGAGGGACGAAGGAGCCCAGTACAGCCGTAAGGACGACTGTTCCAGGTGGAGCCAAGGGAGGGGCCGAGGTGGAGTCATGGGCTCGGCGGCTCGAGGCATAGACAAGGGATCCACATGCCAAGGAGGAGCTGGAGACCGGAAGACCTGAGGCAGATCCGCAGAGCAGAGTGACGCAAACTGAAGAGCAGCCGAGGAACTGAAGGGAACCAGTGGAGGTGGGGCTGAAGAATTGAAATGCCCTCCTCACAGGACTGTTGGCCTCTGGCTCCTGGGCAAAGTGTGGCTTAGGTTTCATTTCTGCCGCTTGCTTCGTGACATGTACTGTGTCTGCGGTGTATGATGTGCATGGGGGGCATGGCTGATGGCTGGCTTGGCTCTGGTTCTGTGACTGTTTTGTGCAAGGATATCAAAAATGGATAGACATGTTTCAAACAGTGGAGAATGGCTTCTGGCCATGTGAGATCTCCTATCTCTGGCAAGTCCAGTGGGCCATAATAATTAGCCATTAAATAGATTTCAGGGTTGTGTCATCTAAACCGGAATGCTGGGCCAACACACAGAACCTGGCAGAGTATTCCAAAAATGGGAGGGCTATTAAGGGTGCTGCTTATCCATTTTTGGGGGGGAACATAAAACTAAACCAAAACAGAGCATAAGCCTGACACTCAGCCCGTTTTACTAATTAATTCCCTCATTTTAAGTAAATTGTGCTCACAATATAACAGTTTAAATTTAATAATTTAATTCTTAATTCGTGGTCACTATTTAACTAGCTTGACTTCGTCATACTCAGATTCTAGTCAGAATATGAGTCTGATACGGCTCCATTGGGCTGTGATTATTGGGCGTGTTTCAACCGAACAAGGAAAGAAAATGCCTCTGCACTCAAAATGCCTCTGCACTTGGATAGACTTACAACCAATCAGAGCAACGGAGTAAGTGACGAGCGACACATAGTTGTCAACAGAACTCAACTGCACGCACGCTGGAAGAAGTAGAACAAGAAGATGAGTGTAAACCACAGATCTATATTAGAGATCAGTGGTGTAAACAATCTTTGCCAATGTTGTAAAAAGAATTTAAGGATACACAGAGTATTTACCCACACGGTCATCATATTTGAGAGAAATAGTAAAGGTGAATGCATATACGAACAAGTTCTCCATTTAGGATTAGAATGAATTGAACCCAAGCGCTCTTTGGTGATGTGGATGATTACGTGCGTTATCTGTCCATCATCGTATAAAGCCCGCCCTGACAGTTTGATTGGTCTGAACAGCTCTGGTTTGAGCATAGTTGCTCCACAACAGATCGAGTCCAGACCGAACTTCCCGACCAGGCTACTATTTAACTAAAATGAGTGAAAGAATTCTAAATCCATGGCCATGTGCGGGGCTTCTTAATATACTCTCGTAATCTTTAATCACAATAACTTTTCCTGCCTCTTGCAATTACATCTCATCACTTCCTTGATGACATGTTCACCGGTGCAAGGGCAGGACAACATGTCACTCACATGAGATCACAGGAATTGCAAACAAGAATGATCCAATCAATTCCCCATGGACAAAACACTCCATATTTAGTGTCTGTCTTCTGGCTTCAGACCGTTTCTGCTTCTTCAGCCGTAGAGGTACTGATTTTCTCATTGTCTCCTCTATTAAAGCATGATAATATGTACAAAGTACACCATACATAATTAAAACACTTTTCGCAGAAAACTTTTGTAAGTACAGACTTTATCTCATGTGAGTGAAATATATTTTAATGGAATACTGCCCATTGTCTCAACAGCTTTCAGCAGTAGACACTAAATGTATAGTATTTCCTGTCACTTTTGATATATATAATTTTCAATTCCATTTGTCTCTTTAGTCAAGTTAATGGGAATTTTTATTCTCAATGATTTTCCATCTCTTTTGAGATTTTTGCTGAGTTGAGCCCAGTTAATGAGGCGAGACGTTAACCTAGCCCAGTTCATTGTTCTTTACTTTAGATAATGCAGTGTTGCCTTTTTATAATTCTGTCATCTGCTTACAATGCTTGTTTACTCTTACAGTAGTATATATAGGTATATATTCAAAATGCAAAACATTTTTATAAAATAAAATTGCATTGTATATTAAAGGGCCTATATTTAAGAATTGTCATTTATTAAACAAATGTTTACTGTCAATGTGTGAACAGTTTGTAACAAAACTTTGTTGACCTTTCCCGACATCCTAGGTTGCCTAAGCCTGTAGACTGATTTTTATGTGACAACTTGGGGCTTTTTTGCAGGGATGTGACGTTTACATGTGCTCCTGAGAGTCTTTCTTTTGTTTTATGACACATGAAACAAATGCTTAACACAATGTACAGGATAATGTAGAAAGAGCTATTCTGTACTCTTCCTTTCGGTCCTTCAATCCGTGCAGACGTGTTTTTCTCTCTGCTCCCTGCTGGCTCTCGCGCTGTTTTGTTTTGTCTAGTGTTTCGTCTCTTCTCTTCTCTGACTGCTGCTTTGCTGGACTCCTGAAAATACTGAAATGGAATTGATTAACTGGTCAATCAGCGCGATCGACAAGATTTTCTCACTAAGGAAGGGTGCCCCGGGAGAACCCACCTGCCCGGACGGGACCTTTGCCGCAGGGTACGTGAGGGACGCATGGAACAACTGGCAAGTCCTGTGCCTGGAGGCTCTGTCCGTGGAGGATGCGGAAGATTTATACATGATTGGATTATTGATGGCAGGGTTCCTATTCTTTGGCTTTGGGATTGCCCTGACCTATCGGAAGATTGGTAAGACAGCTGCAAGCAAATTCACCCAGCCGCTGTCTGTGGAAATTAAAGAATGCTTGGGGTTGTGTGTGACCGTCTGAAGGAATTAGATCAGAAAGTGATAGGAATTGAGGACTGAACCGTAACAACGCGCAGTCCGGACTGCGGATACGCAGGGTAGAGTGGGCTCTATCGGGGTCAGATCGGTGAACTTTTACGGACTGTAACCGGTCTGGCCATGAGGCTGGGCGTAATGTCTAGGGAAACTGCACAGACCGGACGCGAATGCTGAGGACCAGATCTGATTGATTGATTATGATCCGGACAAATTACCGAAGATCATCAAATGGATTAAAAATAATAAATTGTATTTGCCTGACCTAATCAACTAGCCCAACGAACCTCACTTGGTCCCTATCTCTCGGTTGGGATTTCAGCCTGACAGCTTTGTCTGCTATCTTTCCCTGTGCACTGCCTTATCTCCCTTCAAGGACAAACCATAGAACTGAACTCAAAACATCTGAAGTTATGGCTAACATTCTCACACAACACAATCTCAGACTCACTCGCACCATACATACCCGACCTTATTCCCTCCCCGTTCCATCCGTCTACCTGTCTGTTATCTATCTCCTCTCCCACTCATACAAAAAATCCCACCACGTGACCACGTGTACTGTGTCATGTTTATGTTTATGTTTTGTTGTGTTTGCTATGTAATGCTTGCTAAATTGCATTCTTGTATTTCTGGAGAGCGTAGGGCGGCGCCTGAATAATCGGCTGCGGCCCGGAGGCTTGCTCCAAACTTAATTTCGTTATACTGTACTTGTACATGTGTAATGACGAATAAACTTCAACTTCAACAACTTCAACTTCAATGTCAATGTCATGCAATGAAAAGGGATTAATTTGAACTATATACTCACATAGCCAGATCTATATAGTCTACAGAGAGTATGCACATGACGTCACTGTAGGCAGGAGGTAAATTGCAGAAACTAACCCCTAACTCTACACCACACCCTGACAGACAGCTTTCGCGACCAATTATTAAGACCTTTCTTTATGCCCCTACCTTTCGTCATGCCCATTACTCCAACAAGTGGCAGCATTGGTGTTCAATGCGAATTCCGGATGCACTGTATATTGTATTTTTACTCCAATTTTTGCAGTTTCCCCCATTAAATCCAGTCATGCTGCAGGACGTTTTGCCATTCAGTCCTGCCAAGGAGGCATGTTCCAGCAAGAAAGCTACATCAATGCATACACTATATTCTCAAATATAGCTATCATAACAGTGTAATTTTACTGTCAGGATTCACTGGAAATATCAGGGCCCAAGCGCAGGGATGAGCAGTGAATGGTGATTTATTAACAATAAAGGGAACAATGTGTAACAGTACAGAGACTGTCCCACAACAAAGGTTTGGGCACAGGATTGAGCAGCCTGGGAACCAGTAGTCAGTGGAGTCTCAGGCTGGGCAGGACAGGACAGGACTCGAACCCACACAGAAGCACAACACAACAGGGGAGAAACAAGATACAAGAACAAAACCACTCAAACATTAAAGAAGTACAAGACAGGACAAACACGAGTTATGGTTATAACTAACTTATATATCTGAGGGGAAAAAACTAAACAAGACTCTAAAGTAAATAACTAAAGCAAAACAGGAGAAAGCTAGGCATTAGATATGTGTAAACCCAGACTGAATAAATCAAAGAGAAAACTAAAGTAAGAGTGACAGATAAACTAAACCTATAAATCTGTGAGAAAGAACCAAACAAGAAATAGAAAAGCTCAAGTAAAACAAGACAACTAAAGAAGGCTAAATAATAAGTTAGACAAAAAAAAAAAAAAAAAAAAAAAAACAACTCAAAGCAAAACTACAAGGATTCAAGAAGCTACAGAGGGAACAATCCGAAGTCTATTTTTTAAATAACAATTCCAGTCTCGCGCGAGAACTCCGTTTTGATGCACGTGTAATCTTGCTTTGTTTCCTTGTCACTTCTTGCATGTGTTTGGTTGTGAAACGTAGGGCAAACGTACCTATTAAGCTCACCAAAATCTACATTAAGACATTTTAGTGCACTGAGTATTGGTTTGAGTACAAGAAGTTATGTTAAAACAAAATATTAATCTCTCACACAATAATATTTTATATTAAATGACAAAAGTGTTTAAATTAAGATATACATTAGTAAATGCTAAAAGTCTGGCTGTGCTTAATCGGTACATGTTTGTACCCAATAAGCACAATATTTTTAAACAACATTTAAACAATATTTTTAAAGAATAATTTTATAAAGATTAACTTGAAGTGACAACCATCAGTTAATATTTAAAGTCTGTTTATGAAGTATTTTCATTGAAGTTCAATGTGGATGAGCTTAAAGGGAGCACACTGAGCTTTATTGGAACAGCAAACCTTTAATTAATAAATATTACATTTATAAATTTAAAAGGACAATTTTGCTAAATAAATAATCTAGGTCATGTATTAAGTTCATACATATTTTAATATGAACAGCTATTATAGAAAATATCTATGAAATTATACTTTTTCTTATTGAGGTCACACTGAAGCTGTGATTTTCATAGTTAGTGCACCCTTTAAGCTCACCTTACAATAATATGAAATCTTATCACAGAACATCAATAAACTGTAAATTTATAATATAATGGATTTAAAAGTACAAGCCAGTAATGCCTGTGAAGTGATATATTAGTGTAGCACAGAATCTTATACAGCTAGTAAGTGAACTATGTTCTGCAGCATCTGCACCATGTTGCTAAAGCTATCTTTTGGATCTAACTGTAATTATTTACCACTTCTAGGTTCCACTAATATGCAAAAGTCTAAATATTAATCTCTTAATTTTGCAGTAAGTTATACTTATCTAAAATAAAGGCTTAAACATCAAAAAAAAAAAAAAATACACATTTAAGGGGCTCCTCTTTTGGTGAAAATTTTCAGACAATGAAAATGGCCACCAGACAGTGTGAACACATGGATACCCATAACTCAGTGTGCAATGGTCTGATTAGCTTGAAATTACAGGAGGTATATGGTAACAAACACATCATTTGGTTAAGACATCAAGTAGGATGATTGAGCTTAATAGGTACGTTTACCCTAGTTTGTGGACAGGACAGAGTCAGCGATTCTTCCTCTTGTACAGCCATGTAGTGTGAAACCCCCTGTCACCGATCCATCGTGCAGCATGAACACAGCAGCAACTAAATGCTACCCCAGATAGTCATGCAGTGTGAAAAGAGCAGTGATCCAACAAGTTTGAAAATCGTGCAGTCTGAACTCGACATAACATACTAAAATAAAAAAATAACACACAGCTAGTGAAACATGATGTCACTTTTTTTCATTTCAACGTACTGTTTTCCAAAATACCACACCTATGAACCAATTGATCAAACGCGGCCGTTTGGTGTGTAGACACTTAGGTGCTTACAATTGTAAACTCAACAATCAGGTGAAAGCACTATAAAAAGGCAACAGGTGTGTTCACCTGTATTCAACAAAAAAGGAAGGCAACGTTACAATAAGATGAAGAGGAAGAGGGAGAAATAGTATTGGCCACAGAGCTATTTTGAATGTCCCGGGCCAACGTGGAGGTAACACAATGTAATCACAATGTGCGCTGCAATTATGCAGAATGGGGCCTTGCAACATTGCCCATATACTCACTTTTTTAGACAGACTACATAACATCGTCACAGCAGAAGACCAAATGTATGAAAACAGATAAGATACATTGCCATCTGGGACAATGTATCTTTCCTCTGCTCTGGTCAAAACCTGGTTTTCAAGCATTATCAATTTTCTCTCCAATACCTCCCACCATACTCTCCCTTATTCCTTAACCCCATTGAGGAGTTTTTTTCCCAACATGGCGGTGGAAGGTTTGCGATCTTCAGTCCTATGCCAGGATAGCCCTCATCCAAACCATGTAGGGTCTGTGCAAGAATGGATTCGTCATTCAAGAAGATTCTTCCCTCGCTGTCTTGCAAGAGAGGACATCGCCTGTGATATGGTATGTGATGGTAAGTGCTATGGCCAGATCCAGCTAGAAGGAGAGATGATGCTTAGGTGTTTTTCTTGATTGCTTTGACCTGGTTAAAGAAACTAGGATCCACTCAGTTTCTATCATCACCATCTCAGCAAATGTGTTCACCCTTTCTCATTGGATTGACACATTTTCCCCACCCTTTTGCAAAACACGGATGTCATTCAAGCAGTCCAAACTCAATTGTTTTAGCTATGGTAACCAAACAGGAATTATTTATTCCTAACTATTAGAAACTACCTAGATCAGTATGAAATCACTGAAGCACCTGTTTGACACTCCTTTACACAAATCTTCAATTAGCAATCAGTCTGCAGGCCTTATAAAAAAAAAGTGCCATGTCTGTGTTCTTTGCCAGCATGGATGGAGGAGGTCTAAGGCAGATGAGAGTGTGAGGAAGAGGTAGAGAAATAGGAGTCCGTGTGCGAGGTGGAGGTGTAGTTGGAAGGACTCAAGTTTCAGATGAAATTCGGGCAACTGTTATTGATCACATTATCAATCATGACCTTTCTCTTAGAGAGGCAGGACAAAGAGTCCAACCTGTTCTAAACAGAAACACTGTTGCATCCATTGTCAGAATATTTCGACAGGAGAACAGGTAATGTTGCTGTACAGTAGATACACAAATATCTTCAGTGATATACTTTATGTAACCGTTTCCTCATTCCCATTACATGTATTCTTTATAAAATCCAAAGGCTACCATTCTCTGGTGGTAGAGGGAAATTTTTTTGTGCTGAGCAGGAGGCGGCCGTTGTAAACGGCACATCAACAACATGAGCCTGACCACCATTGACCTCGTCCTAAGAAGGAACCATATGGTCATGAAGCATCTCTGTAGAGTTCCATTTCAAAGGAACTCTGATGTTGTGACAGAGGCCAGGTGCCGATATGTGGAGGTAAGGAAACATTACTATACTGTAATGCCTTGCTATATCATGCAGTTAGAGTCAACTGGAGTCACCTTTCATTGTAATTTTGCCTTTTTTTACTCAGAGAATAATGGAGCTTGAAGTTGAGGGGGCACATCTTGTCTTCATTTATGTTGATGAAGCTGGCTTCAATCTCAGCAAAGTGAAGAGACGTGGAAGGAATCTCATTGGGTACAGGGCCACTATCACAGTTCCAGGACAGAGGGGTGCCAACATAACCATGTGTGCTGTCATCTCCAATGATGGTGTCTTATACCATATCCCCGCTATTGGCCCATTCAACACTGAACGCCTCATAACATTCCTGAATGCACTTAATGAGAGGCTGATCCCACCTGAGGAGAGAGGGCTGTTGAGGCCTGCCATGCCACTCTTCATCATTATCTGGGACAATGTGGCATTCCACCACTCTCGCCTTGTCAATGAGTGGTTTGGGGTACACCCTTGTATGATGATCCTCATTTTTGAATCCCACAGAGGAGTTCTTCAGTGCTTCGAGGTGGAAGGTTTATGATCACCATCCCTATGAGCAAATGCCCTTGCTGAATGCAGTGACTGCTGCTGCCCAAGAAATAGGTGCAGAGGAATGTCCAGAAGGTTGGATAAGGCATGCTAGAAGATTTTTCCCTAGGTGCATGGCAAGAGAGCATATTGAATGTGATGTGGATGAGGCCATGTGGCCCCATCGTCACGACAGAAGAGACTGAGTAGCAATAGTGGCTATGTTTTATACTCCAATAGATTTTACTGTATTTTGGTTTACATGTATTCTCTGTAATATTTACAGTATTTAAATTTTCAGACACGGTTTGAAAAAAAGGAATGTCATGGAATCAATAAATGCATCAAAACATTTCTTATTCTGGATCCAACTCTTTGCAAAAAGGAAAATTTGACACAGCCTATATAGAAAGACAACAAATGGCACTGGCAATCGGCTACAATGACAAGCAATGGTGCACTGATTCACACTGAGTTCTGTATTTTGTATTTTGATTGTCCATTGTGTAATGATTGATTGAAAGAGCTCATCTACTTGTTTGCAAGTTGTGTTGTTTGAAGGCAAAATTTGATTTTGTTGCATATTTTAAATGTTTTGCCGCGGTTAGAGCCTTTTGCAAACAAAATGTGTAATTTTGACCATGAGTGCCACTGTTTAGGCCTGTGTGTTAGCTGTTTTGAAAATGTGGCGTTTTAGTTGACAGCAGCATCAAAGCAATCAAGAAAAACTGTATTTATGCTTTTGTTTTGTTTCCACAAATGTTTTTGTCCATGTACTATGTTGTATTTGGAATATGTTCTGATTTTCAGTGCAAAATGCAGACTTTTGGAAATTGTATCGAATGGTTGAAGAAAAATCAAACCCAGACTATAATAGAAATGTTACAAGTGTTCAAGATTGAGCACAGCCGTGTGTAAGTGGTTCAAACAGAATCAGATTGTATGAAAGTTGTGTGTTCCATAAGGTGTCAAAATTGGGTTTTGTTAAATTATTGTAAAGTTCTGAATGAAGTGTTTCATTTAGCAAAAGAACTGATGTGTTCTGCTACTTGTGTGTGTATGTGGATGTGGCAATTGTATGTAGGGTTTTGACAAAAATGAGCCTTGTTTTTAAAATCGTGCAATCATAAAAACCTTTTTATTCTAAATATAGCTCAGTTAAAACGCATGACTTTTAAAAGTATAGTCGTCATGGATTAATAAAAAAAAAAATAATAATAAAAAAAATTATATATATATATAAATAATTAATATTTCTGAATATGTGTTCTGTTTCTCATTCTATTTTACTAAACAGTAGAGCCTACTTTTTACATGTGCAGTATTAATATTCACAATGCTAATATTCCATTCCTGACACAAAATTAGCTTGACATTAAACATCTTGATGATGTAATGAGGTCTGATTGAGTGTATTCTGACGATGCAGTCATGATGAACCACCATGAACAGGGAAAGAGATGTTATATTCCATTTCCATTGTACTAAATTGCAGAGGATAAACAATACTGTAATGCATCGATGCTGTAGTTGATTTCCACACCAGTTTCCAAAGCAGGAAGTGAGAAATTCAGACTTTCAGAGAATGGAATGTAGCATTACTTTCTACCTTCAGTGTCTACCTTCACTTTTCTCTGTCTTTCCTCCATCTCTATTCCCTCTCATTTCCTTTCCTCTCAATCACTTCTCTCTCTTCTCCTCCCATCACCACATTATAGCACATTTCTCAGTCCATTTCAGAAACGTCAAAACAATCAGATCACAGACAGGAAAGAGACAGAGTTCGCACTCACTGCTGTTTTACACAGCACTACTACTCATCCTCACATTATAGCAGGGCAAACACATAAAGACCCCATGAATTCTCTAAATCAATGCAGTTTTCTTCCATGTCATCTTTTAGTAGGTGTTATAGACTGAAGTTACATCAAAGTAATGAAGCATTGCTGTCCAAAAAGGCATAGGTACTGAGTAGCTATACATTCTATGAAGAATTTGTATGTTTGCTTTGTCATGTGACCTACGGCGTCATTAGCATCCCTGACCTGCTTTATTGTAAGTGCACATCAGAATATTGGCTGAAGTATTAGGTACTGAAGTATCAGGGTACTTTTCACCTACCTTTTTTTTTTTTTTTTAATATACACTGTTAAGTCTGTAAAAATAGCCTATGGCACAATGTTAATATGAAGGAATATTCTACATAGATTTTTCACAGGTATTTTACACAGATTTTTTAATTATGCATTTTATTGTGCATAATTCAAAGGTACGGTAATTTTCTTTATGGGAGATTATTGGACCATCCACAGATTTTTCTACAGTGTACTACGTATTCAGACATGCTATTGGTATACTATTGGCATACTCATTTTTTGCACTCTACATACCCTGTTGAAAAAAACTACATATGCTGGTTAGGTATGTTTTGCAGCTGGTTTGTGCTGGTTTAAGCTGGTCCTTTGCTGGTTTAAGATGGTCAAGTGCTGGTCCTAAGCTGGTCCTAAGAAACTAGTTCCAGATCAGTTCCAGCTTATAACCAGATCAGGACCAGTTTAAACCAGCTCAGGACCATTTTAAACCAGCAAAGGACCAGCTTAAATCAGCTCCAGACCAACTAAGAATCAGCATAAACCAGCTCAAACCAGCTGCCATGCTTCAAAATATACCTAACCAGCATATGCTGTTTTTTTCAACAGGGTAGTAGGGAAGAAAGCATATTCGGACACAGCACATGATTTGTGTCAACTCCAGATGGTTTTAGGAGATGGACCATTCTTATTTGAGAGAGCATTAGATTGGACAAAAATCTGTGCAGTACAGACAAGTCATCATTTTGGTCCATTTTCATAGAAGAGAAAATTTGTACATTTTGATATTTGCATATCTGCTAAATGTGATTATCTGCCTGAACTGAAATTTGTTTGGGTTTAGGGCATTAGCATATAGATTAGCATCATAGCTAACAGACATGGACTAAAAACACATTTTGATTTCACAGGGTCTTCAAGAAAAACACACTCTTTCTTTGTGCTGTATATAGTGATAACTGCTGCTGTCAATCAGTAAACATGCAGTAAGCTAATTTCCTGTTTGGCTGTGTGTGTGTGTGCCCGTGTTTTTGTGACATATCAGGACACAAATGTGTATAATGACATGGGTATGACATAGGTATTACAAGGAGAGGGTGACTTATGAGGACATTACCCATTACCATTTTTCAAAAGGCTTATAAATCATACAGAATGAGTTTTTTTGGGAGAAAGTAAAAATGTGCAGTTTCCTGTGATGGGTAGGTTTAGGGGTAGGGGTAGTGTAGGGGGATAGAAAATACGGTTTGTACGGTATAAAAACCATTACGCCTATGGAATGTCCCCACAAGTGTGTGTGTGTGTGTGTGTGTGTGTGTGTGTGTGTGTGTGTGTGTGTGTGTGTGTGTGTGTGCGTGTGCGTGCGTGTGTGCGTGTGTGTATGTACAGGTTTATATTAATAATTAATAAACATATTACTTTTTTTAAATATGAAAATGCAGAAAGTTTTCAGGTAGGTTTAGGGGTAGATAGGGCATTGGGAAAGAATACAGTTTGTACAGTATAAAAACCATTAAGCCTATGGAGAGACCCCACAAGACAGCGAAACAGAGTGTATGTGTGTGTGTGTGTATGTGCCAGTACATTATTCATCTATCGACAGATTTTTATTTAGTATTCATACATACTATTGGCATACTCTTTTTTTTCTTTGCACTCTACATGGTAGGGAAGAAGGCATATTCGGATGCAGCAAAGATCGCAAAGTGTGTGTGTGTGTGTGTGTGTGTGTGTGTTAATCTCACAGATAGTCAGGCCTGCCAGGACAGTGCAATCTTCAGCTCTCTGTTTGTTTTCATCAGCTCAGCGTGTGTTTGTATTTCTTTTATCAGTTTATGAGCATTTCTTTGCTTCCACACATTTTCCTTTTCACATGTGTTGTGTTGTGTGTGTGTGTGTGTGTGTGTGTTTGTCTGTCTATATGAATACATTTGTAAAGGTGTATGTATTTGTGCAAAAATGTGTGTGTGTGTGTGTGTGTGTGTGTGTGTGTGTGTGTGTGTGTGTGTGTGTGTGTGTGTGTGTGTGTGTGTGTGTGTGTGTACTGTGTGTGTGTGTGAGTGTGAGAGAGAGTGAGTGAGTGAGTGAGTGAGAGAGAGAGAGAGAGAGAGAGAATCCTGCAGCATCAGTGTCTGAATAGCTGGATGAATCTGTCAGCTGATGATTCATTCAGAACCATAATACGTTCACATCAGAACTATGAGACCAATCAAAGCACATAGCCGCATTAGACTAATAGAGAACAGAATAATTTTATCAGCAGGATTACCAAACAGACCTGAATTACCTCAACACTGCCAAACCAGGAGAGATATATCTGGATTTCAGCTTTAGTTTTAACAGATGCCCTTAATTAGTTCCAACAAAAATGAAATTCTTTCATCATCTATTAAAACACAAAAGCATATGTCATGGCCAGAGCTGCTAAGCTCTGACAAAATGACAAAAAGAGCACCATAAATGAACCATACAAAATGGAAATTTAAGTAATCATCAGTGCTGGGCAACTGATTACATGAAATTACGCAATCAGACTCCAAAATTAAGTACTTTTAAAATACTCATAATAGGACTACAGTATTTTTTTATTTTATTTTATTTTTTTATTACATAATCATGTTATTCTCACAATGGCAGGACATTATTGATAATTCATTGATTATACCCTACTCTCCTAAATTTTACTTTCTAAAAAAAAGCCGTCTGCTCAGAAGGTCATCCAGGTTTGTGGAATTGCAACACAGACCAGCCACGCATATGAAAAATGAGACCCACACAGCATTTGATCACTGGATAGGCTATACAGAAATCATTTCACCTTTAAGAAGTCTTTTCTCAACATTGCAACACTGCATATCTAATCAACTCTTGATGAATACAATTATTATTTGAAATGTCACGCTTTGTGTCTTTCAAACACATTAAAATACAAATTCACTTAATTTCATATTTACACACAATGCAGATGACCACAACTTTTTTTTTTTTTTTTTTTTTTTTTTCTTTGACCTAATATATTTTAAGTTAATAAGTCAAGTCAATAAACAGTGATAACAATAATGTGAAACAATAATAAAATTAAGTTAACAGTTCTTTGATGTTGGTTAATGGTCACATGACATGCAGGTAAATAATCTTCTTATCTTTTTTAGCAAGTATTTCATTTTGATTGTTTTTATTTTACAATTATTTTATTATTTTAATTTTAAATTGTTATGATTTAATTAATATCTTGTCATTAAACTCATGAACCCCCATGCAGTTCCATCATAAACCCCAGTTTGGGAAACCCTGATGTAAATGTAATATTTATGTAATATTGTAATATTTATTAAATGTAAATAATCTACCCAGCACTGGTAATCAGTCATTCAATAGCTTCCTCTCCATCTCTAAAACTGCATTACATATATTCCTGTAGTTCAAGCAATAGAGTGTGCACTAACAATACTAAAATCTTAGGTTTGATTCCTAGGGAATGCATGAACTAATACCTTGGATGTAATTTAAGTTTTTAAAATGCCCAGCATTGACGCAGTAACTATATAAATCACAGACTGTACTGATTTTAATCCACATTTAGATAAAAACCGAGTTCTTATTACTGAAGCTCATCTATTCCTTTGTTTAAGAATGTGCCAACCTGGAGACAAAACTCTCTCTTCCTCCCTCTAGCACCCACAGGGAGTACTGCACCCTGTGTCTTTTAACAGTAACAATAGAAACAACATTCAAAGCCATATCTGAGTGACACATTTCCCCTTCCTGCTCCATTTCCTCTCATATGCATATGTGATACGTGAAGACAGGCTGAGCCTGCTGGCCTGTCAGAGAGCGTTCCTCTTGGGAGCGCTTTTCACTGTCACACGCCGCTGAGGTTCTCCACCTGTGTGGCGGTATGGCAGACCCCCTGCGAGACTTTGTGCGTCCTGAATCCATGCGCAGATCTGCTTCCAGAAATGCACACACGAGGATGAGGTCACGCTGAGGTCTGAACGCACAAATGCAGGAGAAAGCCGCTGACATTTCTAGAAGAAAGGATAGATGGGGTGGTAATGGAAGTAAAAGCAGGAGGATGTGGTAAGTAAGGATGAAGGATGCAGGAAAGGCAAGAGCTGAGAAGGGGATACATTTTTCATTTCCCATAGTGCTTTGCTGACAGGAGCAAGAGTCCGTTAGAGACCGGTTAGCACTTACGGGACTAATTGGGGTTAGAGACCAGTCAAACTGGGCTCTGTCCTCTGACAATATCACATACTCATAAAGAGAGTGCTTTTAAAGTGAACATGAAACATTCTGAATCAATTTTTGAATCTGTGATATGACGTAATTCAGAGTGAAACACAATATTCAATGGGAAAAAAAATTTAGGGTGGGACTAGATTTTATCCCTTGGGAATTGACTGGATTGTGAAAAGGGGGTGTTTAATACAGTACCAGAAAGGAAGTACTTTGCAATACATATACACACATATACATATACATACACATACATATATATATATATATATATATATATATATACATACATATATACATACATACATATATATATATATATATATATATATATATATATATACATACACATACACACACACACACCTAAAGGATTATTAGGAACACCTGTTCAATGTCTCAATGCAATTATCTAATCAACCAGTCACATGGCAGTTGCTTCAATGCATTTAGGGGTGTGGTCCTGGTCAAGACAATCTCCTGAACTCCAAACTGAAATGTCAGAATGGGAAAGAAAGGTGATTTAAGCAATTTTGAGCGTGGCATGGTTGTTGGTGCCAGACGGGCCGGTCTGAGTATTTCACAATCTGCTCAGTTACTGGGATTTTCACGCACAACCATTTCTAGGGTTTACAAAGAATGGTGTGAAAAGGGAAAAACATCCAGTATGCGGCAGTCCTGTGGCCGAAAATGCCTTGTTGATGCTAGAGGTCAGAGGAGAATGGGCCGACTGATTCAAGCTGATAGAAGAGCAACATTGACTGAAATAACCACTGCGTTACAACCGAGGTATGCAGCAAAGCATTTGTGAAGTCACAACACGCACAACCTTGAGGCGGATGGGCTACAACAGCAGAAGACCCCACCGGGTACCACTCATCTCCACTACAAATAGCAAAAAGAGGCTACAATGCACAAGCTCACCAAAACTGGACAGCTGAAGACTGTAAAAATGTTGCCTGGTCTGATGAGTCTGGATTTCTGTTGAGACATTCAGATGGTAGAGTCAGAATTTGGCATAAACAGAATGAGAACATTGATCCATCATGCCTTGTTCCCACTGTGCAGGCTGCTGGTGGTGGTGTAATGGTGTGGGGGATGTTTTCTTGGCACACTTTAGGCCCCTTAGTGCCAATTGGGCATCGTTTAAATGCCACGGCCTACCTGAGCATTGTTTCGGACCATGTCCATCCCTTTATGACCACCATGTACCCATTCTCTGATGGCTACTTCCAGCAGGATAATGCACCATGTCACAAAGCTTGAATAATTTCAAATTGGTTTCTTGAACATTACAATGAGTTCACTGTACTAAAATTGCCCCCACAGTCACCAGATCTCAACCCAATAGAGCATGTTGAATTGGTACAATTACACCTGCATAAATAATGTTCAGATTTATTTAACATTAAAACATTAACATTATTTAACAGTCACGGCATCATTTATTCAACCGATTTGTTCAAAACAGCTGATTCATTTAATAACGAAATGTTGCCGGATTAGCAAAGACAGTTTAAAATGTAATTTAATATTAACTTCTTGTTTATTGAACACTTGTATAAATCTATATCATTTGCAATCACGATTATATTCATGAAAACAGAATATAATTAAGCAATATCACAAGAGCAAGAGAGCTATGTTATATAAATATATAAAAAAAAAAACAAAAAAAAAACACTAAATCTCAGAATTGTGTGGGCATAAATATTAATTTGGGAGATTGAGACAATGCTGGATTGCTTTTGAACCCGGCAGCACAGTGTCACAGTGTGTTTTGGTGTTTCATGCTCATGTTTCATGTTTTTACTTTATCATGTTCACAGTCATGTTTCTGAGTTTGTCATGCACTTCCTGGTCTTGTCATGTGACTCCTTGCCCTCATGTGATCCTGTCATGTGTTCCTGTGTCATGTTGTCATTGGTTTATTGGTCTATCATGGTTCACAGGTGCCCAAAATTAGTTCACCCAAAAATAAAAATTGTGTCATTAATTACTCATCCTCATGTTGTTCCAAACCTTTAAGACCTTTGTTCATCTTCGGAACACAAATGAAGATATTTTTGATGAAGTCTGAGAGCTCTCTGACCCCTCCATAGACAGCTATTTAATTAACACTTTCAAGGCCCAGAAAGGTAGTAAAGACATCATTAAAGTGTGTGACTCCAGTGGTTCAACCTTAATTTTATGAATTAAATTTATGAATGACGACATAAATGACAATAAAATGATGAAAATAACGACTTTCTTCAACAATTTCTTCTAGCCTGTGTCAGACTCTTATGCTCTTGAAGTGTAAATGGCTTTGTAATGACATAAGGGTGAGTAATTAAATGACAGAAATTTTGTGTGAACTAACCCTTTAAGCAGCACAACAGTTTTTTTTTTTTACTTTGATAATAATAATAATATAATAATAATAATAAAAAAATGTAATGTAGAGTGGGCAATGTGCACTGATAAATCATGTTCAATAAACCCAGGAACATGCATTATGAAAGAAAATATGTGCATTTTCATGACAGAAAGCTTATCTGCTGTTCTGTAGACAGTAACACAAAAGAAGAGGGGCAGGTTTGTAATAGGCAAAGAACTTCTTCCTGTCTGATGCAGAGACAGACATGCGTATGTTGTGTGTGTCTGTGACTGACAGCAAGTGCTCTGCAGGTATGAGCTGTCAACATTCACATATTCAAACAGCAAGGAATGCTGGGAGAATTGTTATGTGTGTATTTATGTGTGAAAAAGTGTACATTATCTGTTAGCGTATTGGCTTGGTTATAGCTGAGGTGTAACTGGAGGGTCTACATTTTGTGTTGTAGAATTGCCATCTGTTCTCTTAGTTCGAGGTTGTTCTGGTTGTCTGATTTTGTCATTGCTCCAGTGTTGACCACAATCTGAAAACCCATCAGCACTGTGGTAGACTTGTTGTTTTAAGGGTTTTTCACACCACACTTAACCCTGGGTTAACATCTTTTTAACCACAGGTTAAAGGTGCTGTAAGCGATTGCAGCTGGTTTGCTAATTTCTAACATTTTGCTAACTTCAACAATCTTACACATGCCCCTTTCTCTAAAACGCTGCCCTCCAAAGCTTGGCCCTGTTCTTTTTTTTTTTTTTTTTTTGCTGTCTCAGATAGGACAATTAATGTGTTTTATTAAACTTTGTGAGGAACACATTCAAATGATCTACCCAATCAGCACGAGAGGATGCCTATATACATAGTCGACTCACCTATGTTTCGCAACAGTTTTTCCATTCAGACTCTGCACTCTCAGCTGGTTCCTATCCCAGCCAGGGATAAGGAGGAGTACTCTGGGTTGGGGTCAAATTCCGAGCTCACAGCCCTCCCCTCGTACATCATGCTAAATATGCATACTCTTTTACTCTGATTATTTAAAGTGGTGGTTGATCAGCTTTTTCTGAAGGCTTGATTGTGTTTATGGGGTGCAATGTAACATGGGTCCATGCTTCGTTTTTTTAAAAAACACATTATTTTTCACATATTTTACCTTTATTCTACACCGCTGTGTCCCTTCTTGTAAAAACGGTCTATTGTGTTCCAGGTTCTATGAAGCCCCTTCCTCAGAAATACGCAACAGGCTCAGATTGGTTCGCTGGCCCGGTGTGTTGTGATTCGGTAACCGCCTAGCACAAGTTGTCAGGAAACGTCACGCCCCTTACCATTACAGGTAGTTGCATATGCTCAGGTGTACTGTAATAAACAATGGCGTCAATATTGCTTTATCATACTAAGAGAATATTAGTGAAGAGGATCGAACAGAACCTGCGCAAGAACAGCTGTTACAGAATGGTATGTTATTTGATTTGTATTTGACTCATACTTTGTAGATACGCTGTTATTTGAAAATGCTACTACGGTTTATGTTAGCTTATGATATAGGGGAGAGCGGGGCACAAATCCACTTGGGGTTCAGAGTATTTATTATTTCCCACATTGATTTCACACGTCTAATACAATTATGTGGTTTTGTTTCATTAACATGGTGTATACTTTTTTCTTGATTTACCCCGAAAGAATGGAAGTGAAATGTGACAACATGCCCCATAGGTGGGGTACATTGGAATGTGTGAGGCACATTATAACATGACCAAATGACAGATTAAAATGTTACCTGATATAATAATAAAAGACAAACTAAAATATTTTGTCAATAAAATACTATTAATAACATTTTAAAATAAAATAATGGCAAAAACAACACAAAATTTATTTTTAATATAAAAATAAATTAATTAAAAATATACACATTTTTGAGTTTGACAACAAACACATCACTAAATACAGCTATACAGTATAGTTAAAGACATAATAATAATGAATAATTTCTGAACATTGACTCTCAATCTTTATCCTTTTCTCATGGTTTCACAAAAGAATTAATAAAAGTATAGAATATAATAGCGTAGTTCTAATGGGGGCTCATTTGTAACGCAGTGTTACAACACACCCCATCTGCTCCACTGGGATTTAAACCGCGGCTTGTGTCTTCTGCTGTTAGATCAGCATTAAAGAACGATCTCAGCTGTTAAATAACAGATATAAGATTACAATAATATCAGATGGGTCTTATTTTAAATAAAACACAAAAAAACAGAGATGAAAAATAAACTTAAGTAAGAAAACTACTTTTGCTATGGTTATATTACTGAACATTTATTTCTCAATTTTTTTTTTATTTTGGCACAATTTTTCCTCTAAATAATGTTGATATGGCAATGAGTAAATACACAAAGTTTCGTCATGCTGGCATGTGTGGAAAGTGTTAAACCATGCGCGTTACAACTGACCCCCCGTTAGGTTGTGCCCCGCGCTCCCCTACAATTTTAGCCTTATTAAAGCTTTAGTATAGCAGAAAACATGATTGCCTTGAAGCCTTTTTTGCATATAATCGCTCTAACAAATGATACTACAGTTCTCGAAGGGATTATTTGATTACAGACTGTAAACTTCACTATAGACCTACAGTCTGTAATCAAGTAGAGCACTTGATTGACTGTAGAGCACTGCTAGTTTTGTCTTCATACAAGTGTAGCCAAATATCTGTTGTCAGAACTATGAGACCATTACCTAATCATGGATTTATTACAGTGTCCATATCAAACACAGAACCATGTTTAGTGTGCCTGCATTTACACTGATCACTTAAATGGCAACAAACACCAACATTCGAAGTTCGCTAGTGGGATTAAAAAGAAGTTTTGTAGGTGTTTTTTTCGGATAAATTTGAATTAGCAATTATGTAACTGGCACAGCCAAACAGCATTTGCCTTTGTTTACATCCTTGCTACAGCATAAAAATAATGATAGAAACTATTCATGGAAAACACATCAACAAAGAATAAAACATACTTACAGGTTGTGGCCCATAAACAACAGTTTCTGCTTTTAAAGTAGGAACTGCTGTTCTCTGTAAAATGTGCAGCACAGAGAGCTATATTTGGATTATAATGTTCAGGAAGGTTCAGCATTTCGACGGCATGGCAACACTACTAACTCTTCCTCTTCTCAACATGGCCTTTGTTTGCGCGTGTTCCTGGGTGCAGGGTTTATGTAAATTTTAGGGTTAGTGATGTCACTAACCCACGAGAAGCTTGTTGTAGTCCCTACCGGCCGTTTGTTGTAGTCCTTAGAAAGCAATCTCTTTAAAAGTATCTCCCTTTTCTTTGAACTTTGAGCATCGTAACATTGCAGATGTTGTTTATGCTCAAACAGCAACATTACACACTAACTAAGGTTTAAAAAGTGAAATCATTATCAACCACCCCGTTAAGTGTGAACTTGTAGATTTCAGTGATATCTGTAAGGGCATAGGACATTTTATGTGTGGAATTAACAAAACAAAAACTTTTTTTATTATTATTATTGTTATATTTTGTCAGGAAAATTGTTGAGAACAACAATATCTAACAAACACAATCTTTTTGTTGCTTTTGTAGAATGTTTAAATTTCAAAAGTCCAAAGCCTGATACATTGACACAGATGCTTCTAGCAATGAAAACTCGATTTCACACGTCATTATGTTCTTAAATGTACCAGAGCACAATTCATTGAACAATGCATACTTATAAATATATGCAAATTAGAATGTTAACCAAAATCAGTTTACAAATGTGCAACGCAAAATCAGTGTGAAAACCAACTTGCCAGGATTGATTACCAACCCAGAGTGGAGTATGAACAGTGTAAAACATGACCCAGAATTATGTTAACTTTACAAAAAAAAAAAAAAAAAAGAAAGTGCTAAATGTGTGAAAAGCCCATTAGTGTCAGTCTGAATCTGGGGAAAAAAATAATAGTTTAAAAACGTTTCAAGCCCTGAATCTCAAACAATGCTTCTTCTAAAATAAAGCATTTCTTTCACTAATCGCCAGATGGTGAAGAAAACATAAGTGCACTTGATGAAACTCAAAGACTTGGTCTGTAAGTAAGTCGGTAGGGGTTGGGGGCTGTCATTATGTGAGGCTGGGTTTAGAGAAAACTCAGTGTCAGATTACTAAAGCATCAAATTTCTCTTCATCTCTCCCTGTCAGTCAGAATTGAAGCAGCTTTACTCCAGAAACCTGAATCTGTGGGGCAGACAGGTGACATGAACAGCAATTAGCCAAAATGAGAAATAGTAAGAAGCTTGTGTTAGTGTGTAACAGATATGAAGCAGTAATATGCGGCTAGAATAGAATAGATATTCAAAGAATATTTATCATCACATGACCAGGGCTGGTGAATATATTTCCACGACTTTCGTGTGAAATCACCATTGAAAGCATCATGAACTTATTACAGGAAATTGTCCAATTGTCCAACTGGAAGATGGTTTTGTGTAGTTAAAAATGATTTGGGGTAGTTAGAGATGATTGTATGTAGTTATAGGTGATTATGAACAGTAGTTGCAATTACATGAACATTTTGGATTCAGCTTTAACCTGTCGACCCATACATCATTCATCTGCAAATGTTTTTGAAAGAAAATGTTTTTGAAAGAGGTCTTCGACCTTCGACTTCAATGGGGTACAACGGTTTGAAGGTCCAAATTCCAGCTTCAAATGGCTCTACACAATCACAGATCCAGTGGAATAAGGGTCTTAGCGCGAAAAGGTATAATGTGCAAAAAAAATAAATAAAAATAATTAAAAAAATAATAATAATTGTATGTATATTATATTATATTATATTATATTATATTATATTATATTATATTATATAAATAAATGTATATACTTTTTAACCACAAATGCTCTTATTGCTCTGATCTGCGATACGCCATACATTACATCATCACACAAGTCACGATGTAGGCAGAAATACTGTGGTAGTAGGGCTGGACGATATGGCCAAAATTTATATCACGATATATTTCTTAATTTCGGTCGACACAATAGGATTCCAATATCGATATGAACTATATTAAAGCCTCAGAAAAACTGCCAAGAACGCCCAAAACTTTCTGTACCTACAAACTTCTGAAAAATGAATTTGCCAAGTCTATGAAATGTTTACATGTGTGTGTGTACAATTATATATATATATATATATATATACATATATACATATATATATATATATATATATACATACATACATACATATATACATACATATATATATATATATATATATATATATATATATATATATATATACATATATACATATATACATACATACATATATACATACATACATACACATATATATATATACATACATATATATAT
This sequence comes from Paracanthobrama guichenoti, assembly GCA_018749465.1. Classification (NCBI taxonomy): domain Eukaryota; kingdom Metazoa; phylum Chordata; class Actinopteri; order Cypriniformes; family Gobionidae; genus Paracanthobrama; species Paracanthobrama guichenoti. The sequence continues at coordinate 28,847,163 of CM031960.1, read as the reverse complement.
ATATACATATATATACACACACACACACACACACACACACACACACACATACATATACATATACATACATACACAGTATTTACATGGAAATTTTTACATGTCAGCGATGCTTAAACTGATTTGCTGAAATCAAAACAGTGAAGGAAATAGATGAGCACCAGCCAATGAGATTGCCATTTGCGCATTAGTCCCGGCCACTACCAGAGAAACCGCTTGTTCTTAAAAGCTGAATAATTCCAAATTAACTCTGTTATTTGGACAGGAGAATACAACAAAGAATATGGTTTACATATATGGTTTGCGCGCTGATTCTGCGTGGTATGCAAGACTCTCTCTTTGAGCCCGATGTGTGTGTGTGTGTCAGGTACAAACACATTTAACAGATTACTCACTCCCAACATTGCTTTACGCTTTATTTGGACTTAATAAAACGGCGCTAGTTTTCAGTTCAAAAACATACGAGCCTTTGAGTTTCCTTAGACAATACAGAACTCTTGCGATTACTTGACTGCAACCCAGTTCCTTGAAAAGCGGAACAAGATGCTGCGCTATCTTTTAGCGCTTTGGGAAGTGTCTTTAGCATGACCAGCTGTGAAATTGTGTGTATAACATGTCAATGAAATTGACCCAGAGGCATTTATAGCCTCGGCTGGTGACATCATCAGCGCACCTACCTGCTGCACGAGGCTATAAATAGATGAGCCCCAGCTGCAAGCCTTTAGGTCTTTTTATTTTAAGAGCAGTCCTGGGACATCATCAGCACGGCAACGTAGCGCAGCATCTCATTCTGCTTTATCAGGGAACAGGGTTACAGTCAAGTAACCCCGAGAGTTTCCTTTCAAAAGCTTCACTCAATGCTGCGCTAGCTTTTAACACTTTAGAAACCCCAGAATACCCACACCACTGTGCATGATGGTGTCTGGACCCCTTACGGTTGTGTAGGTGTGCTCACAAGAACGCAAGAAAGCCTCAGACATTAGTTTGTGATGTTGACTCAAGGACATGAGAGCCCAGAGTGGCATGAGCATTCAAACTATAAAATCTTATGAATGTGTGCGGAGAGGACCAACCTGCCGCATCAAACACTTTGTAAGGGGGCACCCCTTGCTAAAGCAATAGAGGAGGCATAAAAACCATCTTTAGGGTCAGAAGTTTGTCAGATACTGACTCTAGAGGTTCAAAGGGGGTCTCAACCAGACCTTCAAGGACTATAGCTAAGTCCCATGAAGGGATCTTATAAGGGGCCTCAGTCATCTGGCCCCACGAATGAAGCGAGCGAGCAGAGGATGCCACCCGAGTGGCACCCCGTCAATCAAGGCATGGCAGGCCGAACGAGCAGCCACATAAACGCTGAGAGTGACAGGGCATGTGCCTGCTGACAACTTTGCCTGCAGAAAATCCAAAACTGATGCAACCTGGCAGTTGACTGGGTCTGCATTGTGTGTCGTACACTACCATTCAAAGACACCCCATTTATTGGCATACATTTTCCTAGTGGAGGAAGCTTTAGCACTTAGAATAGCCTCAATAAAATCAGGCAAAAGCCCAGTGTCCCTCAGTTGATGCCCATCAGGGGCCAAACATGAAGGTTCCACAGGTCGGGCCTAGGATGAAATATTGTACCCCCCGCCTGAAACAGAAGGTCCCTCCTCTCTGGAATCGCTCACTGCGATCCGTTGAGGACAGACATTATCTCAGAGAACCAAACTCTGTTTGGCCAACGGGGCGCTATCAATAAGAGGCCAGACCCTTGTTGGCGAACCCTGGCTAGAGCTCCCGGGAGCAGAGCAACTGGAGGGAAGGCCTACAGGTGCATTTTGGGCCATGTATGTGCCATCACATCCAGACCTAGCAGGGCTGGATGACAGAGAGAAGTTGAGGGGACATTGTGCTGTCTGATAGGAGTAAAACAAATCATAAAATCTGATCCAGATCTGAGACATTACTTCTGATTGGAATTTCTATTCCCTCATCTGTAAACTCTGTCTGGCAGAAAGAACAAAAAACAAACAAACAAACAAAAAAAATGCTCCCACATTCAATCGCCCTGGAATGTACACTGTCCTGAGTGACAGGAAGTTTTCCTGGGCCCATGGAAAATCCATCTTGCTGCACTGTTCAGATTGCGTGAGCACAGACCTCCCTGATAATTTATGTAAGAGACTGTTACTGTGTTGTCCACCCGCACACGTAAAAGCCCCTTAACTGGAGGAGAACTACGTAAGACTGCTATTTATTGACTATAGCTCAGCCTTTAACACCATAGTTCCCACCAAGCTAACCTCCAAACTCCTGGATCTCGGCCTGAATCCTTCTCTCTGCCACTGGATTGAGGACTTCCTCACTGGCAGGCCTCAGGTGGTGAGAATAGGCCAGTCCACCTCCACCTCCATCTCCCTGAGTGTGGGAGCTCCACAGGGCTGTGTCCTGAGCCCCCTGCTCTACTCTCTCTACACGCATGACTGTTTGTCCACACACAGCTCCACCTCTATCATCAAATTTGCTGATGATACTGTTGTCCTGGGCCTCATTTCCAACAACAATGAGACGGCATACTTGGACGAGGTGGAGCATCTAACATCATGGTGCCAGGACAACTGTCTCTCTCTGAATGTTGGCAAGACCAAAGAAATGATTGTGGACTTCAGGAAGAGACAGCAACGGACATACTCCCCCTCATGATCAGCGGGTCACCAGTAGAGAGAGTGAGCAGCTTCAAGTACCTGGGAGTAAACATCTCCGAGGACCTGACCTGGACTGCTCACATTCAGACACAGGTGAAAAAGCCAGGCAAAGACTGTACCACCTGCGCCAGCTGAGGAAATTCAGGTTTCACCAGCTATCCTGAAAACTTTCTATTTAGGGGCGATAGAAAGTGTTTTAACTCAGTGCATCACAGCGTGGTATGGGAACAGCACCAGTCATGACCGCAAAGCCCTGCAAAGAGTCGTGCGCTTATCCGAGCGTATCTCAGGGTCAGCTCTCCGTCTCTGCAGGACGCGTCTACACCAAACGCTGCAAAGGTAGAGCTACCAAGATCATCAAGGACTCTAATCACCCTGCAAACCCTCATTTCACGCTGCTACCATCTGTAAGCGCTTCCAAGCCTGATGGCCAAAACTGAGAGACTCAGGAGGAGCTTCTTCCCCAGGCCATCAGACTCCTGAACTCAGTCACTTAACATCACGTGACTTCACGCCAGGATAAACATCGATACACTGACATTGCACTGCACTTTCTGTTCTCATTGTTACTGTGTAACAACCTGTCATAAACCTGTTTGCACATTATACTCTTTATACATTTGTTAACCACATATTTATAAGTCTACAGTTTACTCACTGCAAAGTCTACTTCAATTATTTTATTCCACTTTATCCTTATTTGTTACCTTTTTTTCTCTTGACTTGATTATTTATAATTCTACAGATATAGACATATATATATATATATATATATATATATATATATATATATATATATATATATATAGAGTATATTTTTTTATATCCTATTTCTATTATAATTTCTTCCTTGTGTTTTTAACTGTGAATTTGCACTGTCCATGGAGCGGACCTGTTTACATTTCACTGCCGGTTGTATATTCTGTATATAACTGTGTATGTGACAAATAAAACTCTTGAATCTTGAATCTTGAGAACGCATTTCAGGGTCAGAAATACAGCCATCAACTGTATCAGGCTGATGACCCTCCCATTCCCTTTGGGCTGGACAGCCACTTAAGGCCCGTCAGGGAGGCGTCTGTCGTTAACAATCAGAGTGGGACCCAAGGCAAGAAACTGGGGTCTGAACCAAAGTCAGTGTACAAAGCCACGTGGCGCGCCACTTTTATTTGCCTTTGAGGATTGGCCCTAAAATCTGAGCCACAACTGAAACGATCTTATGTGCAACAACCCCAAAGGGATACCCGTGGATGCTGATCCTATGAGACCTAACACTCTTTGCTCAGGGTATGCTGAATGGTCACGGTTTGAGTGGGAACCGTTGTGCCCACATTGTGACCGAATACCTAGATACCCTAGATAAGTCGTTCTCTGGGCAGGAGAAAGAACACTTTCTTGGTGTTGAGTCTCAACCCTAGTGAGATTAGATGACCTAACACGCTGTCTCTGTGTTGAAGCACCATCTCTCGCGATTGTGCTAGTAATAGCAATCGTCTATGTAACTCAAATATGAATGCCCCGGAATCCTAATGGAGCCAGTACTGCATCCATACATTTTGTATACGTGAGGCTAGCCGAATGGAAGAACCTGAAATTGGTAAGCTTTTGCCCCCAAGAGCGAAGAAACTGAACAAATGCTTCATGTTTTTAAACTTCTCTAAATCTGGCAACCACAGAGTTAACTGATTCACCAAACAGACCAGAGGGGGGAATCAGAGCATCAAGAGGAAAAACTCTATCTTTGATTGTCCTTCAAGAAATTATTCAGGTCAGCCTGGTATGCCTTTAAAACAACCATAGTGTGCAGTGCAGCAACAGCCTGACCTTTTTCTCTTTTTAAATAATACAGAATATATAGCTTTACCCACGAGAGTCAGAGTTGTTCTACACAGCTTCGTGGGGAGGTATGGCTCTTTAATGAATATGCAGACCCAGCGTCTCTTCCACCTGGCATCTCCTCATACCCACATGATTTTGCACCCACGATAGTCAAAAAAATATAAACATTGAGGGCACAAAAACACATGAAGTATATGGTTTTCTCCATGACTTTGATAGTTCGTCATGGAGCCATTCAAACTGTAAACCTGGCAACCGTGCGAGCAACCACCTTGATTAATTCCTCAACAGATTTACTGTCATGCGAGGAACGCTTGGAGGCTGGCTGCTCGAAGTCCGCAGACCCAAGAGAGTCCTTATCATCATTATTCCCCACGCGAGCCGAAGAGGCACCGGCGCACACTTCGGGATTACGCGAGGAAACGTGTAGAGTTGGTGAGTGAGCAAGTGAATGGGACGGACCTGTCTCTTGCTCGTCAGCCAAACCCATTTGGGAGCCCCGCAACGCGGGTGCAGACTGAAAAAAGATGAGCACGAAGCAATTTAACTGTAAAGAGCTTGCAATGCTCACACCCGTCTGACTCAATGCAGCGACCGCATGCTCTTCCCCAAACACACAAAGTAGTAAATGTGTGTATCCAGTTTTGTCATTTGGAAGAGAACATGGAAGGACAGTGTTTACTCTGCTGACTCATTTCTCATAACTCTTTTCACTGATGTTTCTTTGTAACAGAGATGAGAATGACAGAAATCTGCACACTGCCAGTTGAAAACTAACTCCTAACAAAGATCTCAAGTTGAGTTTTGAAAGGTAGAGAGAGATTTTCAGTGAGATTGTTTTTGCATACCAACACAGAGTGATCTGAAAATAAAAAGACCTGAAGGCTTGCAGATGGGGCTCATCTATTTATAGCCTTGTGCAGCAGGTGTCCTGATGACTTCACCAGCCGAGGTTATAAATGCCTCTGGGTCAATTTCATTGACGTATTAATACATACCATTTCACAGCTGGTCATGCTAAAGACACTTCCCAAAGCGCTAAAAGCTAGAGCAGCATTGAGTGAAGCTTTTGAAAGGGAACATACAAGACTGGTGGAACCGCTTTTTCATCAGGCCAAACTGTTCTCTAGGTTTATTAACCGTTGCATTCCATCCCGAGCCGAGCCGAGCCGGCTGGTACGGATCTGGTTTCATTTTCTACTGTGGCGCTGCGATAATCGAGTGCTTTACAGATGATAAGTGATTTAAATAGTGACTGTGCTATGAAGGATGGCCAGATATTTCTTTGAACTGTATTATTTGTGTTCACATCACTCAAGAAAAACTGGCAGCCAGGCGACACACAAGTGGTCAATCCCAAGTGGCAACATCACTACACGCATTCTAACAGCACGGTAATCGTGTATGCAGTCTTTCCCCTTATCCCTACCACTCCAGCCAAAAGAGAATCGAGACAATCCTACCCCTTTAAATTAATGCGTAAAACAAAGGGGTAGGGGAAAGTTAAGGGCTAAGGGGTAGAAATGAGATTGGGCATTAGACATTAGACTTCGCATGTTTGCTTCGTAAACACTTGATCCAATGTGATGACGTAATGTGTGGCACATTGCAGATCAGAGCAAGAAGAGCATTTGTGGTTAAAAAGTATATATATTTTTTTCAATATAATCCTTCCCCACTGAAATAGCAGCAATTAGTGATCTGAAGCAAACTCAAGATATGCTTGCAGTAGCGAACCTTAGGCTACATAAAATAATCTCGAATTGACCTGCAGTGATTGAGGCATTTCACCCTGAAGATCGGGCTGTGGATATCAAAGATGTTGACTTCTTTGAAGATACCCCAGTCCAGCGTAGCCTCGGAGTGTCATGGAACTTGGCATCAGACACATGTACTTTCCAAGTTATTGATAAGAATCCATTCACCCGGCGAGGTGTACTGTCAACCGTAAATAGCTTATATGATCCATGTGGTTTAATTGCTCCTGTTACCATCAAAGGCAGGCTGTTGCTTTGGGAACTCGCAATGCTGGGTGAAGACTGGGATTCTCCATTACCAGATGACAAAGCCAGAATGGATCAGATGGAGGAACTCCTTACAAAACCTGCAAGATCTAAAGATACCAAGTACCTACTCATCTTTTCCTACTTCAGAGGTTCAGACAAAAGAATTGTGTATATTTGCAGATGCATCTGTGAAAGCTTTTGCAGCTGTAGCTTATCTGTGATCCATAGCTCAAAATGGCCAAATAGATACTGGCTTTGTGTTTGGAAAGACAAAGTTGGCACCATGGACAGATCTGACTCTTCCAAGATTAGAACTCTGAGCAGTTCTAGCCGTTGAGATCGCAGACATGGTTGTAGAAAAATAGGCTTGCAGTTCAGCAGTATTCAGTTCTACACAGACAGTAAAGTTGTTCTTGGATATATTCATAATCGAACAAAACGCTTGTACATGTATGTGAACAACAGAATCCAACAAATTCTTCAGTCATCTACTCCTAGTCAATGGAAATATGTTCCACCAGATGCCAATCCTGCAGATCATGGGTCAAGATCTGTATCAGCTGATCTCAGTAGCACAACTTGGCTTATAGGGCCAGACTTTCTTTTGAACTCTCCACCCTTAAATGCCTTGCTTTAAGAGAACTATGACCTTGTTGATCTTGAATTAGATCCAGAAATCCGACCACAAGTGATTTCATGTTTAACTGCAGTGCCTAATCAGTTCCTGACTCCTGAGCGTTTTGAACGCTTCTCCAGCTTGAGTAAGTTAATCAGAGCGATTGCTCATTTAAGCCACATTTCCCAGTCATTCTCTCATTTATCAAAAGGGCCAAGATGTTGTGGATGGCATCTCTGTAGTAACAGTCCCACAAATGAGGAGCTGGAAAGAGCCAGGACTGTTATCCTAAAGAGCGTTCAAAATGTAGCTTATCCCGAAGAGCTAAGTGATCTAAAAGCAGGCAGCAATCTCTCACCTAAAAGTAGTATATGGAATCTTCATCCTATTCTGGATGACAAAGGTCTTCTGCGTGTTGGAGGCCGTATTACTCAGGCAGGTCTTGAGAAGGAAGAATGCAATCCTGTGATCATTCCTGGGAAACATCACATAGCAACCTTGCTTGTTCGACACTACCATCAAGCAGTCAAGCATCAAGGAAGGAATTTTGCTGAGGGAGCAATATGAACAGCAGGGTATTGGCTGATGAGTGCCAAAATATGCATTGGAAGTCTACTAAACAAGTGTGTGACGTAGAAAGCTTCGTCGTCCTACAGAGCTCCAACAGATGGCAGACTTGCCGCACCAGGCTGCTCCAATTCCAAAAGATGGGCCGTCATTTTCTCATGTATGTGCACAAGAGCAGTGCAGCTTGAAGTTGTAGAGACATTGAGCTCAAGCGGATTCATTAATGCTCTACAACGTTTTTTTTTGTTTGTTTTTTTTTGCAATTAGGGGACATGCTAAGCAGATACGCTCTGATTGTGGCACAAATTTTCTTGGAGCAGTTCAGGAGCTCAAGATGACTAAAGAAACTTCAGGCTCTGATCTTCAGAAGTATCTACAAGAACTTGCTTGTACATGGATATTCAACCCTCCCCATGCATCACATATGGGAGGTGCTTGGGAAAGGATGGTGGGTATATCCCAACGTATTCTTGACTGTAACATTCTGGACAAGATGGCACCGTGAGTATCTTGCCACTCTACAGAGTAGGCAGAAGTGGCAAGACAAGAAGCCTTGTCTCAAGGAAGGCGACATTGTGTTAATGAAAGATGGCCAAGCCAAGAGAAACCAGTGACCTATGGCTATCATTGCAAAAACACTACCTAGCAAAGATAGTCTTGTGAGGAAAGTGGAGCTGAAATTTATCAGAGAAGGCACGCAGAAAACCTTTCGCCCCATATATCAGAAGTGGTTCTACTTTACTCCCCATAAAATATTAGAGTAATAAAGTTAAGGTGGGGTCTTTACATACCCCAGACGGGGAGTGTGCTGGACGTTAAACTTCGGTTTATACAAAAGGACTTTTATTTTGATATTTATTTCTGAGTTTTCCTTAGTTTTCTTATGGTTTCCGGTTTAAAAAAAAGGAAGTAGGCCATATTTATTGAGTGCTTTAGTTGTGCTAGGTGCTCCATGTGATTGCAGACATCCAGCTTCATCATGCCTATCAGAGCCCTTTATAATGCAATATCTGTAAGTGACTTTGTTTGATTTTTGTCTAGTGAGCATTGAGTACTTCATTGTTGTGTTGTAATTCAGTATGTTGGTAACTTTTGTAATATAGCATTTAATTCAACATGTTTGTTACCTTTTCTACTCAAGTTTGTAAAGTATGAATCTATGCTTTTGATATACAACTATATTGTTGTTAGTGCTTTGCCTTGTGTGATGATTTATCTATTTGAGAAGTTTATTCTTGTGCATTCTCTTCTTTGTAGTTTCTCCACTTTTCATGTCTTAACTTCATAAAATGCACCTACATGGAGTTTATTGTGGAAGTGTTTAGCAGCTGGAACAATTAAAACAGTGAAGCCAGTGATATAATCAGACAGAAGTATTTTAGACATCCGTTATAGACTCGGAGATGAACCCTATACAGGTCAATAAAATAAATGACTGATGTTATTGTAGTGTAATATTCTTTGTGTTTTAATTGAGGTGTAAATTTGTTCATGTGTCCTTAAGGTTTAGATCCAGTGTGTTAATTCTGTTTTAATTTTCCTGTACAGCACTTTAGTTACAATCTCTTGTTTTTAAATGTGCTTTATAAATCAATAAACTAATATCATATAATGCGTCTCGCTGTCTCATTGCAGCATACTCTCCTTTCAAGAAATAATGTAGTTAACTAATTGAAGTGATCTGCATTGGCCTGTCTGTGTGCTGAATAGACACAGTAAACCGCATACGTCAGGCAATGTGATGTCATAAATCAGCTCTGAGAAAGGCACTCAGCTAAATTACAGACCCCATTTAATGCTTTTCACCAACTTAAACTCCCACTGACCAAACGGAATATGCACACCATGCCCTTCCTCGCACACAACATGTGACTTCATACTCTAAAATCTCAAAGCCCTGAGTGAGTGTTCAGGTTTTTACAAGGACCAGAATTCTCTCGGTCACCTCCAAGTGTCATGGTTGTGTGAACAGGAACAGGCAGTAGACTCAGGAGATGCAATCCAAACGGGTTTTAATCATAAATAAACTCAAAGGCGGACAGGCAGGAAACAGCACAACTTAGGCCCCGTCAACACATGAAGGCAGAGCTTTCCCCATCCAATATTTTTTTTCCCTCATCTCAATAAATATTTGCGTACACACGAAACCACTGAAACCGACTCAAAAAAGATGTCGTATACATGCCAGACCAGTGTGTGGCACTGTAATTCTGCCACAGAAATACACTAAAAACAGAGAAGAAGAGTTGTGGCTAGAAGGGGTACATCAATGGTAGGAAGGGAGGCAAAATCTCACAATAAAATGACAATAAATAAATTTGCTACTTACCAGTTTGTGTTTTATTGACGCCTACACCTACCCCAACCCTAAACCTACCCTTACAATAATGCAAATACAGTAATTAAATGATGCAATATTGATGTGCGCATGCCCAGTGCCCGTAGTTGTATCCCTTACTAGTCTTTCCCGCGCTGGACGTGGTGTGATGACGTCACCGTTTCACCAAATATATACGGATTGGCTGTACACACGAAAACGCAAGGTTGTCGTTTTCAGATTTATCCACTCTGGGACCCAGTTTAAAAAAAAAAAAATATCAGTTTCATGCTTCCAAAACGCTGGATCCACGTGGACGAAATGCTGATACCATACAACATTTTTTATGTATATAGCTAAACGCATCTCCGTGTGGATGAGGCCTTAGTATAACAGTGACCAGACAAAGAGTGAACAAGAGGAACTAAAATAGCAAACTGAAACGAGAGAATTAACTAGACACAGCTGAACTAAACTTGACTAACGTTGTCCTGGGCCTCATTTCCAACAACGAGACGGCATACTTGGACGAGGTGGAGCATCTAACATCATGGTGCCAGGACAACGGTCTCGCTCTGAATGTTGGCAAGACCAAAGAAATGATTGTGGACTTCAGGAAGAGACAGCAACGGACATACTCCCCTCTCATAATCAGCGGGTCACCAGTGGAGAGAGTGAGCAGCTTCAAGTACCTGGGTGTAAACATCTCTGAGGACCTGACCTGGACTGCTCACATTCAGACACAGGTGAAAAAAGCCAGGCAAAGACTGTACCACCTGCGCCAGCTGAGGAAATTCAGGGTTTCACCAGCTATCCTGAAAACTTTCTATTTAGGGGCGATAGAAAGTGTATTAACTCAGTGCATCACAGCGTGGTATGGGAACAGCACCAGTCATGACTGCAAAGCCCTGCAAAGAGTCGTGCACTTATCCGAGCGTATCTCAGGGTCAGCTCTCCCGTCTCTGCAGGATGTCTACACCAAACGCTGCAAAGGTAGAGCTACTAAGATCATCAAGGACTCTAATCACCCTGCAAACCCTCATTTCACGCTGCTACCATCTGGTAAGCACTTCCAAGCCTGATGGCCAAAACTGAGAGACTCAGGAGGAGCTTCTTCCCCAGGCCATCAGACTCCTGAACTCAGTCACTTAACATCACGTGACCATCGACATACTGACATTGCACTGCACTTTCTGTTCTCGTTGTTACTGTGTAACAACCTGTTATAAACCTGTTTGCACATTATACTTTGTACATTTGTTAACCACATATTTATAAGTCTACAGTTTACTCACTGCACAGTTTACTTCACTTATTTTATTCCACTTTATTTTTATTTTTTACTTTTTTTCTACTTGACTTGATTTATTTATAATTCTACAGATCTATCTATCTAGTACTTTTTTTATTCTATTCCTATTATAATTTCCTCTGTGTTTTTAACTGTGAATTTGCACTGTCCATGGAGCGGGGTAGCGGAACCGCGCTACCCTGGGTACTCATTTGAGCTGCGCGGACGATGCAGCGGGAGCTCATACACGGACCGATCTCGTGACACCGATACACAGCGCTGGGAGATCCAGTGAGAAAGTGTTTAAATTCACCACAGAATTAATAACATCACTACTCTGATATCTAGTGGAAGCGTTCGGCTCAGAATTCTGTTATAAACCACAGATATCAGATTAAACAGCGCTGACGTGGAAACCAGGAAAAACATTGAGACAACATGAGCGAAGATCAGGGGTCTCAGTCACAAATCACCAACATTCACCATGATTTACTGTAGTAACACCACATGGATTTAATGTTGTTGTCATTATTCATCTCAGGGTTCATACAACCTTTTGAGATTTGAAATTCAAGAACTTCAAGGGTTTTCAAGTGCTTCACACTTTTTCCAGCACTTCAAAGCTCTAACTATTATCAAACTTTAATGTTATTTTTAATGTGATGATTTGTAAAACTAAAAGTTTAAAGGGGTATTGTGGAAGAAATAGTCACATTTATTTTATTTATTTATTTATTTATTTTAATGTGTAGACCATTTTGTGGCAAACAAACACTTTTATTTTAAAAAGATATGAAATGCCCACTATAAACAGTAGATGGTGGCATAGGAGCACTTATACCACTCCCTAATATATGGACAAAAGTAGGAAGTCACAAAGTCTCATGAAAAACAACTTTTCTTCAAATTGTGACTAAATTACCCAGAAAACAAGAGCAGAGCTCCTTTAATAATCACTGAAGCTGTCAGTCAGTTCAGTGTGAGACCATAAAAGAACAATGGTAACCTATATTTAATAAGAGCAGAACATTTACATTTTCCCCTGTACTTTTTGCACATTACTGTTTTTAATAAAAGTTAATTTTATCTGCATATCAATTCATAAACCTTTGATATGTATATTGCAAAATATTTGGTGCCCATATATACTATGGAATAGCTGGGGTTTATTCACATACTGAAAGTTTTGGACCCCAGGTAGGTGCTACCAAGCCGCAAATATTTTACCGAAACAAAATAAAATTAAAACTTGTTTTGAACAATTTCTTTGTCATCTGCAGATTGATTTTAAGTTGGAGGGCGAAAAAAAAAATGTAAATTGTAAAATCGGATTTGTGAAAAAATCTGGGATTTCTTCTTTTTTTAGGCAATATCGCCCAGCCCTAACTGAAGAACAATGGTAACATTTACCTAGGAGATCTTAAAATGCAGGTTATAGCAGACATATCATATATATATATATATACATACACACATACACACACACACACACACACACACACAAATACACACATATATACAAACCTGATTCCAAAAAAGTTGAGACACTGTATAAAATGTGAATAAAAAAGGAATGCAATAAATTTACAAATCTCACAGGTAGCAATAACAGGCCGGAAAAGTTAAATGTACATATAAGGAACAGCTGGAGGACCAATTTGCAACTTATTAGGTCAATCGGCAACATGATTGGGTATAAAAAGTGATGGGCACTGCATCACATACAGGAATGCTACTGTAAATGGAAATCACAACATGGGCTCAGGAATACTTCCAGAAAACATTGTCGGTGAACACAATCCACCGTGCCAGTCGCTGTCGCCGGCTAAAACTCTATAGGTCAAAAAAGAAGCCATATCTAAACATGATCCAGAAGCGCAGGCGTTTTCTCTGGGCCAAGGCTCATTTAAAATGGACTGTGGCAAAGTGGAAAACTGTTCTGTGGTCAGACCAATCAAAATTTGAAGTTCTTTTTGGAAAACTGGGACGCCATGTCATCCGGACTAAAGAGGACAAGGACAACCCAAGTTGTTATCAGCGCTCAGTTCAGAAGCCTGCATCTCTGATGGTATGTTGTTGCATGAGTGCTTGTGGCATGGGCAGCTTACACATCTGGAAAGGCACCATCAATGCTGAAAGGTATATCCAAGTTCTAGACCAACATATGCTCCCATCCAAACGTTGTCTCTTTCAGGGAAGACCTTGCATTTTCCAACATGACAATGCCAGACCACATACTGCATCAATTCCAACATCATGGCTGCGTAGAAGAAGGATCCGGGTATTGAAATGGCCAGCCTGCAGTCCAGATCTTTTACCCATAGAAAACATTTGGCGCATCATAAAGAGGAAGATGCAACAAAGAAGACCTAAGACAGTTGAGCAACTAGAAGCCTGTATTAGACAAGAATGGGACAACATTCATATTCCTAAACTTGAGCAACTTGTCTCCTCAGTCCCCAGACGTTTGCAGACTGTTATAAAAAGAAGAGGGGATGCCACACAGTGGGAAACATGGCCTTGTGCCAACTTTGAGATGTGTTTGTGGTGAGGTAGACGAGTGAGGGACATGGGAGGAGTGAGTGAGAGTCCTCTCATGAGGGAGCTCGGAGGCATATAGGGACGAGCGACACCAGTGAAGGACGAGAGAGGACCAGGCCTGGACTTTATGTTGCCCATTGTAACGTAGTTTGTATGCTCAGGGAAGAAGGAGGCGGGAACCAGCAAACATTTGAAAGACTTTAATAAATAAACAAAATGAAAGTAAACCGCGGGCAGCCCCTCACGGACGACTGCCACGCACACACATAATAAAACATAAATAAAACGTAACATAAAGTCCAGGCCTGGTCCTCTCTCGTCCTGCACTGGTGTCGCTTGTCCAAGCTCCCTCATGAGAGGACTCGAGACCGGTGTGACACGCAGGTGACGCTTGTTCTCAATCACGGTTCTCACTCGCTCCTCCCATGGCCCTCGCTCGTCTGCCTCGCCACAGTGTTGATGCCATGAAATTTAAAATCAACTTATTTTTCCCTTAAAATTATACATTTTCTCAGTTTAAACATTTGATGTCATCGATGTTGCATTCTGAATAAAATATTGAAATGTGAAACTTCCACATCTTTGCATTCTGTTTTTATTCACAATTTGTACAGTGTCCCAACTTTTTTGGAATTGAGTTTGTATATTAGTATGTATACTGTACACATTACATACAACATTTATATATGCATAGAATAGCCAAATTATCTGCTACACTTGCTGAAATAAGCAAAAATGCATCATATAATATCAGTTATAATTTTAACTCATTTGATTGGATACTATTTGGTATTAAACACACTACGTGATGAGGTCATAACAGTGCAGGATATAGCCGTTTTATTTGGCCTCATTTATCAATCTATCATAGAAACGGGCGCAGAAATCATCTTACGACAGGGTTCACATGTGATTCATGAAACATTCATATGCGAATGATCGGACGGTGATAAATGTGGAGGCTGAAAACAATTGGCATTTAAATATCACGACCCTACATAAACAAACGGTTCAGAATCCTTGTCTCTAGAGTTTACAACATGGAGAAACATAACCCAGCCAAGAAGAGGAAGTAAACTCATGAAAGATAAATTATTCTTACACCAAAAACACCTGTTTACCACATAATTGGAAACAATTACTAGAAGTATATTTTACAATTGGCAACACGTTTTTAAATGATGAATATGTATCTGGCTTCATATGTTTTCATTACAGTCAAAATCAGTGGTGTGCGGTAGTGTTTTAAAATGAGGCAAAGTCCTCACATTTTTTTATACATATATCAAATGTAAATTTATGTCCCCATTACACTTCATTTTCCTGGTTAAATAAACATTACATAAAAATAAAGATCAAATGCAATTCTAGTTTGTATTTTTACACTATGTAATGTTCTATTTATTGAAAAGTTAGTATTTTTACAGTTAGTACATTTATTGTGAACTAATGTTCAGCTTTTCTTTTTAATAGTTAACTTTTTAGCAGTCATCAAGCTTGTGCATGTAGGCTACACTGCACACAGACAAGACAATGTACCTTTAATTTCCCCAAGCTGTTTGCTCACTAAAAACCCCACAGTCATCATGTTTTCAGCCCACTTCAAGTTTGATTTTTGACGTGACATAAAGCGGTGATATTTAAATGCATGCGTTGTTTACTTACTTCTTTTATTAGTCTTCCCATTAATGCCATCGTTATCTTCAGGCCGATCTGTGAAATCGCACGTAAACAAGAGGCAGTATTTATTGCACAAACCAATTGTATCCAATTATAGCCCATCATATCCAATCATAGCGATTGAGCTATTGCCTCATCTCACGTGACTTTTCACCATTCATTTCAATTATCCCACACAAAACTCACCACACAGCTGTAACTTCACCTGCGGGTGTCACTGTTGGACAGTACACTTTATAAAAATTAGTCACTTTTACAATTTTAATGTCACATTTGTAATTTATTTTTGTAATATTGATTATTTTGTCATTCAGTTTTTTTGAGGAGGCACTGCCTTCCTCGCCTCCTTGGAGGAAACGCCCCTGGTCAAACTGCTCTCATAACAATTCTCCACCAGATTTACTATGCTGTACGCAAGTTTATGTACTCAAAAACTTGCATACACGAGTTGAAACCTGACGTGAGATTTTTTCGTGGTAACGGCTGTACACCCAGTTTTCTGTGGTACATTCATTTTGTAAATGAGGGCGATTGTGAGTACAGTGCTGTTTTCAACATGGAGTATCCTGAGCAACAAATGAGCATATCAGAATGATTTATGAAGAACCATGCAACACCAAAGACTGTCATGGCTGCTGAAAAATCAGCTTTGCCATCACAGGAATACATTATTTTTTTTTGCTATGTAAAATAGAAAATATTTATTTTGAATTGTATTAAGGTTTCTCAATATTATAGTTTTTACTGTATTTTTGATTAAGTAAATGCAGCCTTGATAATCATAATATACTTCTTTCAAAAACATAAAAAACATCACAAACTTATATAGAATTATATAGAATCATGCAACTCATTTTCAAATCAACGCATCACATGTTGTCACATGACCTCACTATGTTGTAGGTTTCCTTTTTGAGGGAACTCTACTCTGCGTCTGTTTAGATGATGCTATGGGAACGCTCCTGCGTGACTGCATCTGAAGCATGTGTTCGCAAAAAACTCTAATGTTCTACTATGTACTACTGCTCTCGTAGTAAAGGAGCTGGCTGTGTTCATTCATGAAATGTCCCGACATGTACAGGCGTGCGATGATTTTTTTTTTTCTTGAGCGAAGAAAGTCTAACGTAATAAAGAATCATGTCGCTCATTTCAAGAGCGTTCAAGAGTTCAAGAGTTTTATTTATTTGTCACATACACAGTTATATACAGAATATACAACCGGCAGTGAAATGTAAACAGGTCCGTTCCATGGACAGTGCATTTCTCGCATTTGCTGAGGCAACAGGTAGATTACGGGTCCATCATAATAATATGGCGGAGGTAACTTTAAGCAGATGGACAAACTCTTTCAAGTAAAAGTCCTGATGCCTCAGGGCTCAATACTTTGAGGGTGGACCCCTGCAAGGAGAATTAGGCCCACACTAGATCTAAGTGTGTACGCAGGACCCACGCAGGCCCACACTAGATCTAAGTGTTTCCAGCAAGCTCTTTGCCCTGTGTCCGCCCAGGAATGTTGTGGCGCTGGGAGCTTATCAGTATTGGGCTCTTCCTTTCACCCTAGCATTTTCACTGAACTCCAAGAACAGTATGACTTTCCTAGGGGTGGTATAGGATTCGACTATGATGCAGGCACATTTGTCTCCTGCTAGTGTTCAGTTGATTCTCTCTGCAGTAGGCAAGATCAGGCTAAGCCAAGCTGTCACTGTGAAACAATTCCAGAGACTGTTGGGATTCATGGCAGCTGCTTCCAACATGATTACTTTTGGTCTTCAGGACATGAGACCATTGCAGTGGTGGCTCAAGACCAAGGGGTTTCCCCAAGGGGCAACCCATTTTGCATCATCAGGGTTACGCGCAGGGGTGTTCGTACCCTAGTGATGTGGAAAAAGCCTTGGTTCTTGTCCCAGGGACCTGTGTTGGGGTCCTCTTGTTGTCACAAGACACTAACAACAGATGTGTCCCTCACAGGCTGGGGTGCAGTCCTAGATGCCTGCTCAACTCGGGGTCTATGGAGAGGTCATCATCTCTTGTGGCACATTAATTTTCTGGAGATGATAGCTGAATTTCTAGCTATGAGGTACTTCTTTCCAGCCCTCAAGAGGCTATCATGTTCTTGTCCATTCAGACAACTCATTGGTAGTCTTATACATAAATCATTAGAGGGGTCTGCCGTCGCACCTTCTTTGCATACTGGTACTCCAGATGGGCTCAGGGCAAGCTGCTCTCCCTGACATCCCTGGGTACCTGAATCAGGGAGAAGACATCCTGTCGAGGCAGGGGCTGAGGCCCAGGGAATGGAGACTCCACCCTGAAACCCCTGTGAAACCACCCTGTGAAGTTCATTTGGAGGAAATTTGGCCAGGCAGAAGTGGACTTGTTCGCATCCAAGGAGACAATGCGCTGTCTGCTCTGATTTTCCCTCATGCATCCAGCTACGCTCACCTGCTGTCTCACCTGGACCTGGACGGAGATTCCTGTCAGGAGGGACTTTTAGTCACAAGCCAGGGGCAAACTCAAAATATCACCCTTGGCTGGAGATGTGGAAGTTGGGGTTTTGAGGGGGATCAATTCATAAACCCTGGTCTCTCAACTAAGGTTGTTGAGACCATCCTAAACTATAGAGCTCCCTTCAAGAGGAACCTGTACATCATAAAGTGGGGAGTCTTCACTTTAAGGTGCAGAGAATGCCAGTTGGAATCAGTTAACTGCTCGGTTGGTCCAGGGCCAGACTTCCTTCAGGATAGTTTTTTCTGCTGTTTTATCCCCCTCCATACTGAAGGTTTACGTTGTGGTCATAGTTGCTTACCACACACCTTTAGGCGATGGGTCATGGGTAGACACCACATGGTATCTTGTTTCCTTCGTGGCACTTTGAGGTTATCCTCCTCCATTTGTGTCATTGGACCAAGAGAAGATAAATTTAATTTGTCCAGTTAGGGCTTATGTGTTACGTTGACTGGACTGGTCAGTGGCGTAAGACTGGCCAGCTGCTGGTATGCACCCAGGCAGGGTTCCACGGCTTCCAAGCAGGAAATTAAGTAAATGGATTGTTGAGGCTATCTCTATGGCCTTCAAGGCAAGTGACCTTACTTTGCTTCTGACTGTGAAGGCCCACTCTACTAAAAGTATGGCGGCATCTAAGGCTTTATTGTCAGGAGTTTCCTTCAAGAGGTGTGTGATGTGTTGAGCTGGGCCGCTCTGCACACATTCATCAGATACTATAGCCTGGATTTGGACTCTACACCAGGGACTCAAGTGTTTCTGTCCTAAGCTGTGGTCAGAGTGAATCACACTAGGACAGGCATTTCGTTACTGTGGCACAGTGGGCATTTTGTTCCCATAGTGACATCAAAACCAACAGAGTTTCCTCGAAAGGGAATATCTCAGGCTACAACTGTAGCCATGGTTCCCTGATCATGCCTTACCATTCTTCCTGTATGCCTGTGAGTGACTTCAGCCAATCAGAAGCTGACGCTGTTGTGTTCTGGGTATCCTGTACTTGCAGACAATATAACATTGATGTAATATATGGCCACTTAATGTAGTTAAGATGCATATACTTTCATGACTGTTTCTCATCTTATGTACACTTTTAAAAAGTTCACTTTGTAATTATGTCAAGTTAAAAGTTTTACCTTAATTAGAAATCATTGCATTTTAATAATGTATTGTCATGTTTTATACAAGTGCACTTATTTTGATGTGTTGACTAAAATACTAAAGCACATGTAAAGTTCTAGTGTGTTATTCAGTTTTACATTTAAACATAATATATTTTAAATAAGTTTCATCTTAATTACAAATGTGGAATTACAAATATATCTAAATATTGTGGTCTGTGTTTTATATAAAGTAGTTTCAACAGAAATGACATTGAAGTATATTTTAGTTTACCATAAATGTTTGTCAGTACATTTGGCAGTAAACTTTAACCATATTCCAAAGACAAAAGAAGTAATTATAAAATTACATATACTTAAATCTTACTTTAGTAAAAAAAAAAAAAAAAAAAGGTTTTAAAGTATGCTGAAGGACACTTTTTTTTTTTTTTTTTTTTTTTTTTTTTACAAGGGTGATACTGAATTAAACATGGTTATTCAACTTTTGTAATCCAGTTTTATGTAAAAATATATATATTTTTAGGCAGTCTTAGGAACAAGAATGAGATAAATTCATGGCAGATTCACATGTTACATTGCATTGTGGGATACAGTAGCACACACATTGTACTCTGGTTGCATATTGACATTTTATCAAATGTAGAGAAAACTTACAAAGCAAACATACTGTATGCTTCACAAACATTCCGAATATACCCGCAATCACTTTATAGACTGAAGAAAGAGAAATAATTTCCATGTTATTATTCAGTCTGAAGTTTGTGTCTCTGTTTTGACAGAGAATAAGCTGGGAACTTCTTTAACTATGAGAGGCGGTAATAGCCAGGCAGTAGGAGGGCACCCCATGATCTGATTTTAATTGGTCATACACGTTTTCCGCTGTAACGGCTCTTTTAGCTCTTGAATTACAGTAAAAACAGGAAGCATGTGGGGCAGTGGAGAGAGCGGGGGTGCATCAGCAATCATTAAAATCTCTTCACCACGGAGGGAAGTTGCACGTTATTAGATTGTAAGGCTGTAGGGAGGAAAAGACCATTTGACTGCACTGCAGGGGTGAAGCGTTTGGGTCTGCTGGGGGATGTATGTGGCTGCTCCAGCCTGAGAAGAGACGGCAGGAGACAGCTTAACAGGTCATCAATGCTCACCTGCTGCACAGGTGGTCTACAGACTGTTAATGAGGCTTTTTGTTTTGCTCAGGCCCCTGAGAGAGAGGATGAGAATGAGAAAGCAAGAAATAAGAGATCCATCACAGATACACAGTCATCTAGACTCACTCAGAAAATGAACACTGCAAGCTAATGAATTTCCCCTCCAAGATTGTGCTGATGGATTTGAAGGGGTGAAAACGCTCTATTGCTCTCTCTGAAATCACATTAGTCTCTTTTGTTTTTCTGACTGGAGCTCCTAAAATGATCTTCGAAGTTTATAAGGTTTTGGAAAGCAACAGAATGAATTATGCAAAGATATGCAGGCTGAGGAGCGATAATGATGCCATATGCCTCTCTCTCTCACTCTGTTTTTCACTTGCATTCTTGCCATTTCTTCTAAATATACCACGGACCTGAACCAGACAAAAATGTAATTAGACTGACAGAGCTGATGTACATTTACAAACAATGCACATACAAACTTATATGTGATCAAAAGTTCCTTTTTTTCCAAAAGCATTCAGAGTATTTGGCTATACATTCTTGTTCACAATACTTAGGACCAGATTTACTAAACAGGGCAAATAAGCATATTTCCAAAAAGCGCAGATGGGAGTAGAAAGTTCTGCGTGTGATCTACTGACAACATACAAATTAAAGAACACAGACGCAGCCGGATCATTTCCATAATGATAAACGAAATCTACCAAGAGCAGTGTACATTAGCATCTGGTTTAAGACATGCTTTTTTGGGTGGTAAATAAAGGGGCAAAATAATCTCCTCCCATAAGTTTTGTGTGGGAAAGGGAAACTCCTACAAATGCATATGCAATAATGTCAGCTGTGTCTGCAATTTTCAGTGCTAATTCATCGCTGTGTGTCTTTAGTAAATCCTAGTTTTTTAATGGCAAGAGAGGGTTTGCGCTGGCACAAACTGTTAGTAAATCTGGCCCATAATGTCATCACATATTTTATTTAATCGCAGTACAATATTTTCAGTGATCACAATACAGAAAGCTAAAATTGACAAGATATTGGTATGACATTTAAATATTAATTTATACATTATATAAATATATGAAAATGCTTGTTTCCGATAGATTAATCTGTCATTGTCCAGGTGAGACAAAATAATCATTTTGGACCTGCTGTCCCTAGTGAGAAGGAACCACTGTACATATAAATCAATATCAAATAACACACCAGAGTTAACCCCTAAATGCATACCTTGGGTCTTTTGCGACCCGGGACATCATTCACTACCAAAAAACAAAATATGATTTTTTAAATTTATTTTTTATTCTTTATTCTTTTAGTCAACACATCAAAATAAGCATACTTCCTTAAAGCATAAATCATAACAATTTAAAATGCACTTTAAAGTAAAACTTTTAATTTGACACTACAAAGTGCCTTAAAAATGTACTTAAGTGTGTTGAGAAACATAGTAATAAAAATGTACTCTCTTTAACTACACTTATGTGCTCCTTTTATTAATAGTAAAGAGGAAGGAAGCGACAAAGAAGACCTAAGACAGTTGAGCAACTAGAAGCCTCTATTAGACAAGAATGGGACAACATTCCTATTCCTAAACTTGAGCAACTTGTCTCCTCAGTCCCCAGACGTTTGCAGACTGTTATAAAAAGAAGAGGGGATGCCACACAGTGGGAAACATGGCCTTGTCCCAACTTTTTTGAGATGTGTTGATGCCATGAAATTTAAAATCAACTTATTTTTCCCTTAAAATTATACATTTTCATTTAAAATGATACAGTTTCTTGAAATTTGAAACTTCCAATTCTGTTTTTATTCACAATTTGTACAGTGTCCCAACTTTTTTGGAATCGGGTTTGTAATAATAGAACCTCTCTCCTCTCTCCACATTCATAGCAGCATACCGGACACCATCGACCCCCTGCAGTATGCCTATCGGACCAACAGGTCCACCTCGGATGCTATCGCTGCTGCCATCCACTATTCTCTCTCTCACCTGGAAAACAAGGACTCCTACCTAAGGATACTTTTCATAGACTATAGCTCCGCCTTCAACACGGTCATCCCACACAAACTCACCCACAAACTGTCCACACTTGGTCTGCACCCCACCCTCTGTGACTGGCTCCTAGACTTCCTGACTGGCAGGCCTCAGTCTGTCAGGATTGGCAATCGGACTTCAGCCAGCACCATCACAAACATTGGCACTCCACAAGGCTGTGTACTCAGCCCCATCCTCTACACCCTGTACACCTACGACTGTGTCGCCTCCCACAAGGACAACATCATCCTGAAGTTTGCGGACGACACCGCAGTGATAGGACGCATCGCTGGCGGTGACGAGGCAGCTTACAGGAGGGAGGTGGCCAGTCTGGTGTCATGGTGTGAAGAAAACAACCTCACCCTCAACACGGACAAGACAAAGGAAATGATAGCGGACATGAGGAAGGAGAGGAGAATGCCTCAGCCACTGTTCATCCGGGAGCTTGAAGTGGAGAGGGTCCAGAAATTCAAATACCTGGGTGTCCACATCAATGAGGGCCTCACTTGGACACCTCACATCACGCAGCTGGTCAAGAAGGCTCAACAGCGGCTGTATTTTCTGAGGAGGCTGAGGAAGTTCGGCATGTCGCCTAAGATCCTCAGCAACTTCTACAGCTGCACCATCAAGAGTGTCCTGACCAGCTGCATCACTGTGTGGTATGGCAGCAGTACTGTCAAGGACCGCAAACGCCTGCAGAGAGTGGTGAAGACTGCGCAGAAGATCACCAGGACTCCACTGCCCTCTCTGCAGAGCATATACCACCGCAGAGTCCACAGGAGCGCTGCTGCCATCCTCAAAGACCCCTCCCACCCCCAACATGGACTGTTCACACTTCTACCCTCAGGACGGAGGTACAGAAGTGTAAAATGCAGGACTGCTAGACTAAAGAACTCTTTCTTTCCCTCTGCCATTAGACTCCTAAACAGCAGATAGGAGTCTACAATCACAACATCACATGGACAATTGTTTACATACTGCACTACCTCACTTTACACTGCCAGAACTGCACTACCTCACTTTACACTGCCAGAACTGCACTACCTCACTTTACACTACCAGAACTGCACTACCTCACTTTATTACTTTACTCTTTTGCCCTTTTTATATTTATATTTTTATATCTTGCTTTTATATCTTTTATGCTCTCTTTATTATTTATATATTTATCTTATCTTATTTTTTTATTTTTAACTTACTTGTGTGACATTTATTGTGGACGGCAAAGCAAGAATTTCATTGTACAGGGAAACATGCTTTCTGTCTGTACACATGACAATAAACACTTTGAAACTTGAAACTTTGAAATCACCTGTCTGGTTTTGCTCTGAAAGGCTCTAGTGTGTCATGTCAGATTTGCTGTCTGGATGTGAAGGACTAATGTTGTGGTCATAAGGTGGTGACCTCGTCATGACCTCTGGAGGCCCATCCCAATGAAATCTCTCAGGACAGCTTAATATGACTGAAAGCTGCTCGCTGACAAGACATAAACAGGGCTGAGACTGCTGCAGACACTCAGCATTTTCCATTCAGAATATCATTGTGTCTGTTTTTCTTAGTAGGCAAGCAGCAGCATTATTACTATTGTACACTAATTTGAAACTAAGTATTAAAGGTGCACTGTGTAAATTTTAGAGGCATCTAGCGCTGAGGCTGAGAAATGCAACCGTTCACTCCTTACTTTCAAAACGCACAGAGAAGCTACGGTGGCCAACACAGGACACAGATGGCATCATCTGAGTCAGCAGAGAGTAGCTAGCGCTCTAGAGCAGTTTGTCCGTTTAGGGCTACTGTAGAAACATGACGGTGCAAAATGAGGACTTCACTGTAAGGGGACCCATGGTGTATGGAGATAGAAATGACTCATTCTAGGTAATAAAAACATAACGGTTCATTATGTAAGTTCTTTATACACCACTGAAAACATACATGTATATTATATTGCATTTATGTCAATAAATCCTCATAAATACTACACACTGTACCTTTAAAGGGTTAGTTCACCTAAAAATTAAAATTACCAAATGATTTACTCACCCTCAAGCCATCCTAGGTGTATATGACATTCTTCTTTCAGATGAATACAATCAGATTTATATTAAAAATGTCCTGGTTAATCCAAGCATTATAATGGCAGTGAATGGCAGCCCAAAATTTAAAGCCCAAAAAAAGCAGGGGTTAATAAAAAATGTACGTATGTATGACATACGCAGTGTAAGTGTATTGAACTTCGAGAGGCGTTACACTTTCTTCGTAAGTTGAATATGGAAGGCGGTCCGCCGGAAGCTAGATATTTTACTTAATAAAGTTTTAAATATGGATTTTGTTTTTACACAAATGCATTGCTTCACTTCAGAAAGCCTTTATTAACCCCCCGGAGCCGTTGAGGACTAATTGTATAATGGATGGATGTGCTTTTTTGGACTTCCATTATAATGCTTGGATTAGCCAGGACATATTTTTATATAACTCCGGATGTATTCGTCTGAAAGAAGAATGTCATATACACCTATGATGGCTTGAGGGAGAGTAAATTATGGGATAATTAAAATTTTTGGGTGAACTATCCCTTCAGAGCATGTATGTATGTATGTATGTATGTTATGTTATGTTATGTTTGTTTTATTATTATTTGGGCCAGTAAGCAACACCTTAGAAACTGCTGGGAACTATAATTAACATACACTCACCTAAAGGATTATTAGGAACACCATACTAATACTGTGTTTGAACACCTTTCGCCTTCAGAACTGCCTTAATTCTACGTGGCATTGAATCAACAAGGTGCTGAAAGCATTCTTTAGAAATGTTGGCCCATATTGATAGGATAGCATCTTGCAGTTGATGGAGATTTGTGGGATGCACATCCAGGGCACGAAGCTCCTGTTCCACCACATCCCAAAGATGCTCTATTGGGTTGAGATCTGGTTACCTGTGGGGGCCATTTTAGTACAGTGAACTCATTGTCATGTTCAAGAAACCAATTTGAAATGATTCGAGCTTTGTGACATGGTGCATTATCCTGCTGGAAGTAGCCTTCAGAGAATGGATACATGGTGGTCATAAAGGGATGGACATGGTCAGAAACAATGCTCAGGTAGGCCGTGGCATTTAAACGATGCCCAAGGGGCACTAAGGGGCCTAAAGTGTGCCAAGAAAACATCCCCCACACCATTACACCACCACCACCACCAGCCTGCACAGTGGCAACAAGGCATGATGAATCCATGTTCTCATTCTGTTTACGCCAAATTCTGACTCTACCATCTGAATGTCTCAACAGAAATTGAGACTCATCAGACCAGGCAACATTTTTCCAGGCTTCAACTGTCCAATTTTGGTGAGCTCGTGCAAATTGTAGCCTCTTTTTCCTATTTGTAGTGGAGATGAGTGGTACCCGGTGGGGTCTTCTGCAGTTGTAGCCCATCCGCCTCAAGGTTTTGCATGTTGTGGCTTCACAAATATTTTGCTGCATACCTCGGTTGTAACGAGTGGTTATTTCAGTCAAAGTTGCTCTTCTATCAGCTTGAATCAGTCAGCCCATTCTCCTCTGACCTCTAGCATCAACAAGGCATTTTCGCCCACAGGACTGCCGTGATAGTGGATGTTTTTCCCTTTTCACACCATTCTTTGTAAACCCTAGAAATGGTTGTGCATGAAAATCCCAGTAACTGAGCAGATTGTGAAATACTCAGACTGGCCCGTCTGGCACCGACAACCACTCCACGCTCAAAATTGCTTAAATCACATTTCTTTCCCATTCTGACATTCAGTTTGGAGTTCAGGAGATTGTCTTGACCAGGACCACACCCCTAAATGCATTGAAGCAACTGCCATGTGATTGGTTGATTAGATAATTGCATTAATGAGAAATTGAACAGGTGTTCCTAATAATCCTTTAGGTGAGTGTACACCCTAACATTGTGGTGGAGGGACTCATTTTCTTCAGGAAAGAAAAAAAATCACATTTGTCTGTAATGTTGCATTATGGGAGAACATGAACATTGTGTGTGTGTGTGTGTGTGTGTGTGTGTGTGGTAACTAGTATTTTAGCTGAAGGTAGACTGAGGTAAACACATGCCATGATTAAATTTGAATGAAGCTTCTGTTTGCAAATGGACCCAGATGTTGACCCCCCTGCTCTCTCTCTCTCTCTCTCTCTCTCTCTCTCTCTCTCTCTCTCTCTCTCTCTCTCTTGCAGTTTCAGTTTACTATGGTTTATTTGCTAATAAAACCTTTTTTTTGCATAAGTGTTTGTAGCTTATCTGCAGACAATGAAAAATAAAGTAAAATAAGAATATAGACATATAAAATAATAAAGCAAAATAAATAAATTAAGTAGCTGCACACAGTGATTCAGCTAAATAATAAATAAAATAAATGTTTCTGGCTCTTGTTTGCCCAGAGGTGGGTCAGATGATGGATGATCTTTCAGCAGTCTTTCTTGTAATCAATGCGCACTCGCTGTCTGAGTGCTATGTAATGACAGACAGACACTCTCTCTCTCTCTCTCTCTCTCTCTCTCTCTCTCTCTCTCTCTCTCTCTCTCTCTCTCTCTCTCTCACACACACACACACACACACACACACACACACACACACACACACACACACACACAATCGTCATATGCAGCCCCAGGAATGCATTAGAGACATTAACCTTGACCCCTGTGAAAGTGGAGAGGTCGACAAGTCTTGACAGGAGAATAAGATAATTAGCATTGAGAGCTCTAACCTACTTTGCACAGGCAAAAACCTGTGTGTAAATGACATGTCTCAAAACCCTCAGCATGTGTTTTATTTCAAAATACACGAGCTGTGACTCTTTCAGAACCTAATTGGGAGTTTTGCTTTTGGGCGAAAAAGTTCCCTACGCAAATGTGTCGCATTCACCAAAAGAAAAATGCTTGGTTTGAAAGTGACTTCTGTGTAAGCTGTGATTCACTACACTATTGACAATGGACCTTTTTTGCCCATTAAATCTTGGTGAAATTTTGCCACCACTTTAGCATGTGAATGGTTTATAATACTTTTCTGATGTGTCTGGAGGTAAGAAGTCTGTTTCCCCAGTAGTTCATGCTGTTCTGTTTCAGCTGAGGCCAGATCAATGCTACTCAGCAGCACTTTAGAGAAATACAGCCCTGCTAACATCACCGGGCCAAAGGAGAGATTGATCATTGACCATTTATCTAAGCGGAGGCGTGCCGTCCCACCGGGCTTCACGTTTAACATCCTCTGTGCTGGTTTAAACTGGCAGGTTGCCATGGCAGCTAATGAGGAGCCGACTGACGGAGTGAAACAGTCGTCACTGCAGATTCTGTACCAGGGTAAGATAAAGCTAATGATGTTAGGAACGAAACGCAGGACTGAGACCACTCCATCAAACAGACATCTCAAACTCTCTCTCTCTCGCTCTAATCTAGAATGAGAAATGAAAACATCTTCATGTGGTTTATTTCCATAAGCCCCACTCAAACCTGATGCTGTGCTGCACACTTCACTCTTCTCCAAGCATGGGGCAATGAATTTAAAAAAGGTTGTTTTACAAAACTGCCTATCTTTTTCCATATTTAGCAACAAAAACAACACAATTTTAGTAATTAGAATGTTTGAAAATATTTTTTTTTTTTTTTGCTTTGTTTTTTAAATTCAACATGATTTTTACGAGTGATGTCAAAATTAGCACGTTAACGCATACAATTATTTATTTATATTTAATGCAGCATCCGTTTTTTCTGTCATCCTTGGGCTAGCGTTACATTATATGATCACGCTCTTAATTCATGCAAGTGCTTTTAAACCATTCAAGCGTGACAAGACAAAAGAGAACGCACATTCTGTGAATGTCCTGACACACGACTCAGCGCAGCAGTATCACACACACAGACAATGCGCCAGAATCAAGCTCTCTTCCGCACTTGAATGAACAATAACACACAGATTTATGTCAAAATGCCCATTTTGTCTAGACTGGGTAAACCCAGCCTGATCTGCCGGCGATTTGATTTCGCCCTGCAGCTCAGGCTGGAAACTGGAATATTTTTATCCTGCTTCTGTTACAAATTTGCAGTCACCAATCACAAACCGGCTGTAACGTGGTTTGTGTGTTCAGGGAAGGAGGAGGCGGGAACCGGCAAACATTTAAAATACTTTAATAAATAAACACTGAAAGTAAAGGCGGCAGCCCCTCACAGATGACTGCCGCGCACATACATAACAAAACGTAAATAAAACAACATAAAATCCAGCCCTGGTCCTCTCTCCTCCTTCATGCTCGTCCTTATATGCCTATCGCTCGTCCTTATATGCCTCGAGAGTGTGACTCGCAGGTGATGCTCGTTCTCAATCACACACCGGTCTCACTCGCTCCTCCCACGTCTCTCGCTCTTCTACCTCGCCACATACCCCCATCGCCCCTTGCAGGCCGGGGGGTACACCCGAGACGGCACCTACGAGAGTGGAGAAAAAATAAATTCTGGTCCGGTTCCCGGACACACTGCCGTTCGGTCCTCAGCCAGCCGAGAGGCTCTTCCTCACGGTGCCGTGTGATGGTACTGGACACTCGGTGGACGGCTCGATCCTCCTCTGCCTCCTGGCGACTGGCGGTGGCTCCTCCGGTTGAGGGCAGCTGCTCCTCCCCTAAATGGTGGACGGCAGCAGGCTCCGGCTCACAGCAAGCGTCGGCGACTTCTCCGCTCCCTCTCAGATGGCAGTCACCCCACCTCGACCCAGGGGCACGGCAGCGAGCTCTCCGTCTCACCGGTCTTCACTCACTCCAGCACCATTGCCTCGGGCAGCCACTCGCATTCTTCCTTCATCCATGCTGCCCGAACTCCTCAGCACCGCGATCCCCCTCAGCAGCAAGGGCTCTTCGACAGCATGTCCCTCCTTCCTCCCGGGTTTTCGGTACCAATGTAACGTAGTTTGTATGTTCAGGGAAGAAGGAGGCGGGAACCGGCGAACATTTAATAGACTTAATAAATAAACAAAATGTAAATAAAACACAACATAAAATCCAGGCCTGGTCCTCTCTCGTCCTTCACTGGTGTCGCTTGTCCTTATATGCCTCTGAGCTCCCTCATGAGAGGACTCGAGACCGGTGTGACTCGCAGGTGATGCTCATTCTCAATCACGCACCGGTTTCGCTCGCTCCTCCCACGTCTCTCATTCGTCTACCTCGCCACACCGGCTTATCCACCTGGCACGCTATTGGTGGGTTTAACACAATGACGGATAGAGAAGCGACGGATCGTTGGTCTGATTGGTTGAAGGACTATTCAATTTCGTACAGAGTCATTTGAACTATGCCCATTGATCACACCTCTTGTGCAGTAAAAATACAGAGCAGACTCCCCAGATCTTCTTTAAAGATTGAGCTTGGTCTGGTGATAGCCAGACAACATTTTGTCGAGGATCCCCATAAGAGGAGTATTTAATGAGTTAAATAAAATGAACTTAAAGAGTTGACAGCACGTCAGATCCGCGTCATGTTCACCAGCGGCAGATCTTAAAGTGACAGCAGCCTAATAAACCAGTTGCTATCCCGTTGAAATTCTGCAGCAGAGCGACGACATCTCAGATCATTACCTAGTATCATGTATACTTAATTTAGCTAAGGCTGCAAAGCCGTCCCCTCGCTTCAAATATGGCAGAACTATCACTGCCGCCACTAAAAATTGCTTTTTAAATAATCTTCCTCATCAGTTTCATCTCCTCAGCATCCCAGATAGCCTAGAGGAACTCGATTTTGCAACAGAAACTATTGACTCTCTTTTTTCCAGCACTTTAGACACAGTTGCTCCCCGGCGCTTAAAGAAGATTAAAGAAAATAGTCCAACACTGTGGTACAACGAGCACACCCGGGCCCTTAAAACAGCAGCCAGAAAAATGGAGCGCAGCTGGAAGAAAACAAAATTAGAGGTTTTTCGTAATTCATGGAAAGAGAGTGTGATCACATACAGAAAGGCCGTAAAACTGCTAGATCTGCTTATTTCGACTCTCTTAGAAGAAAACAAACACAACCCTAGGTATTTATTTGATACAGTGGCTGAGTTAACCAAAAATAAAGCTTCTACTTCTGATGGTTGTAAACAGCACAGCAGTAATGACTTTATGAACTTCTTTACGTGTAAGATCGATAATATTAGGAAGAAAATTATAACCATGCAGCCGTCTACTACAGTGTCACATGAGACAGAGCATTGTTGTGTCACTGAGAAAAATTACATTCATTCACTGCTATAGGAGAGGAAGAATTGGCTAAACTCGTTAAATCATCTAAATCAACAACATGTATGCTCGACCCTATACCGACTAGGCTATTAAAAGAGATGCTACCAGAGGTCATAGATCCTCTTCTTAATATCATTAACTCATCTTTGTCATTAGGATATGTACCGAAAATGTTTAAGTTGGCTATTATCAAACCACTTATTAAAAAACCTCAACTTGATCCTACAGAATTAGTCAATTATAGGCGATCTCAAATCTACCCTTCCTGTCAAAAATACTGGAAAAGGTAGTGTCTTCACAATTATGTTCCTTTTTAGAAAGAAATGGTATCTGTGAGGATTTCCAGTCATCATAGTACTGAGACTGCTCTCATCAGAGTTACAAATGATTTACTCTTATCATCCGATCGTGGTTGTATCTCTCTATTAGTGTTACTCAATCTTAGCGCTGCATTCGATACTATCGACCACAACATTCTTTTGAATAGACTCGAAAATTATGTTGGCATTAGTGGAACTGCATTGGCATGGCTTAAATCATACTTATCTGACCGTTATCAGTTTGTAGCAGTAAATGAAGAGATGTCACACGATCACAAGTTCAGTATGGAGTACCGCAGGGCTCAGTGCTAGGACTGTTGCTCTTCACCCTGTACATGCTACCACTGGGAGATATCATTAGGAAGCATGGCATTAGCTTTCACTGTTATGCTGACGATACTCAGCTCTATATTTCTTCACGCCCTGACGAAACTTACCAATTCACAAGATTAACGGAATGCATAGCTGATATAAAACATTGGATGTCTAGTAATTTCCTGCAACTTAATTCAGAAAAAACTTAATTTTTAATTATTGGACAAAAAAACTCTGCAAGTAGTAACCTAGAATACTGTCTAACACTCGATGGCTGCTCTGTCAAGTCCTCGTTGTCAGTTAAGAACCTGGGTGTGCTCTTTGATACCAATCTTTCATTTGAAAGCCACGTTTCTAACATCTGTAAAACTGCATTCTACCATCTTAAAAATATATCTAAATTATGGCACATCCTTTCGATGCAAAATGCTGAACAGTTAATTCATGCGTTCTTGACCTCAAGGCTAGATTACTGTAATGCTTTACTGGGTGGTTGCCCTGCTCGCTTAATAAACAAACTCCAGCTGGTCCAAAACGCAGCAGCACGAGCTCTTACTAGAACAAGGAAGTATGACCATATTAGCCCGGTTCTGTCAACACTGCACTGGCTCCCTATTAAACATCGTATAAATTTTAAAATCTTGCTTATTACTTACAAAGCACTAAATGGTTTAGCTCCCCAGTACTTGAGCGAACTCTTAATGCATTATACTCCATCACGTCTATTGCGGTCTCAAAACTCTGGCCAGTTGATAATACCTAGAATATCAAAATCAACTGCAGGCAGTCGATCCTTTTCCTATTTAGCGCCTAAACTTTGGAACAGTCTTCCTAGCATTGTTCGGGAAGCAGACACACTCTGTCAGTTTAAATCTAGACTAAAAATAATCAATATCTATTTGCCTAATATGAATTAAGACCTGCTATGTTGCCAGAATTATAATCAGGAGAACTGGCACCCCGACTGAGCCTGGTTTCTCCCAATGTTTTTTTTCTCCATTTTGACCCTGAAGGAGTTTTGGTTCCTTGCCACCGTTGCCTCTGGCTTTTGGCTTGCTCAGTTGGGGACACCTAAATTTCATCTATATTACCGATCTGCCCGCATTGACGCTATATGATACTTGAAATTAGCTGGATAACATCACCGTTTCACCAGAACGGCTGTACAAATTCTGTTGCATTATTTTCCTGTTAACAATGTGAAGCTGCTTTGAAACAATTGGACTTGTTAAAAGCGCTGTATAAATAAAGGTGATTTGATTTGATTTGATATGAAGTCTGTCATTAATGTTAATCAAAGAACAAAAGTAAATCTGTAGTTTTAATAAGGATTAATCTATATTTCATTTATTATTTATGCAGTGCAGACTGTTTAATAACTTTATTCAATTTCTGTATACTTCCTACCTGTTAGATGGTTAGGAAGGCCACAGGTAAATATGACATTTATTATAACTATGTGAAGATTGGTTTAATTAACTTAAATTAAAAAAATTTTAAAAACCTAATAAATGTTGAAATTGATAGCTTTCAATTATACTGTAAATGTGTAATGTCTATCAATAATGTTTAAAAAAAAAAAGTACCAGTATTAATATCTGTGATACTGGCCTTCATTTATAAAAAGATGCCATTACAACAAATATTTAAAAATACTGTCTTTAAGTTGTTTGTACATTAATTTGGAGGGTAACTGAAAATATTACAATATAAAAATATTAAAAACTTGCGATTAATTCGTTATTTTTTTAATCAATTGACAGAACTAATTTATACATTTAAACATTGAAATATACAGTATAAAACAAATATTAAATATTAATTTGCTATTTATAAATACAATAATTGAAATAGATATAACAGATAAATCTAAATTTTATATAAGTTTATATCTAAATGTTGAAACTGGAGCTAAACAATTGTTACATGCTAATTTAATCTAGCAAACGTGGGTGTTTTTATTGTTAAACCTAATAATTGGGTTGTATCACTTTATGTTACATTTGGTGCTCAACACTCCAAGTACTTTCTGGTGTTAAATGAATGTTATTAATAACCTTGATGGGTATCTTCACAATATTGAATGTGTCTGTTCTGGTCATTAATTAACGGGATACTTTATGTAGGACTAGCAGCTTTTAACTATTATCTGCATTACTTATATAATGAGCCACATTAAGCCTGCATTGTCCAGCTCCGATCAGAAGAGTGATGAAAGCACCAATGATTGCAATTATTTTACCTACTTGTGATTATCTGTTTTGAGAGGTTTTATGTTCTGTTTCATTTGCAATATAAACATTTTTTGTGAACATCTGAACATCTTTGCTTTGTTCGCAATGTTCCAGGTGCCAGTTAAACAAAGCCTATATCAAATTAGCTATGCTAATTTGTAAATGTAACATTGACTGTACAGATTTTAGATATTACATCTTTATTTCATAAACAACAACACTATATAGAGAAAATAACTGCGCCAAAATTAATCACTGAACATTTATTTAACCATAGCAAATGTACATTTCTTACTTAAGTTTATTTTTTTTTATGTTTGTTTTTTATTATTATTTATTTAAAATAAGACAAATCTGATATAATTGTAATCTTATATCTGTTATTTAACAGTTGAGATCGTTCTTTAATGCTGATCTAACAGCAGAAGACACAAGCCGTGGTTTAAATCCCAGTGGAGCAGGTGGGGTGCGTTACAATGAGCCATATTAGAAATATGATATTATATTCTATACTTTTATGAATTCTGTTGAGAAACCATGAGAAAAGGGTGAATAAATGTTCAGAAATCATTCATTATTATTATGTTTTGACCTCTGCTGTATAGCTGTATTTAGCGATGTGTTTGTCAAACTCAAAAATGTGTTTATTTTTAATTATTAAAAATGCCATTATTTTATTTGTAATTGTATTTATATTTTATTGACAAAATATTTTAGTTTGTCTTGTATATTTTTTTTATTTGAATTTGACATTTTAATCTGTCATTTGGACATGTTACAATGTACCCCGGGCATGTTGTCACATTTCACTTCCATTCTTTCAGGGTAAATCAAGAAAAAGTATACACCATGTTAATGAAACAAAACCACATAATTGTACTAGACATGTGGGAAATTAATGTGGGAAAAAATAAATACTCTGAACCCCAAGTGGATTTACACAAACTGAGGAAGTCAAAAAGCGTTAGGTTGTGCCCCGCTCTCCCCTAATTTTCCTAAATTGCCAGAAGTACAACGTTTACTTATAGGAAATCAATGAAAAATTGATTGTTTTAATTTTGCTAATGCTTTTTCTTCCAAGCTAAATTACTAAGCAAGACTTTTACATTTCCTCAAGAGAGGGCAAACAATACATGCTGCCTCATTGCTATATAAGGTGTTGTGGGTGGTCGCTACCCACATTGTTACGCGGTAGCTAAGGTGTGAGCAATTTTTAGCTAATACTAAAGCTAACAGTGCTAGGGTGTTTCTTGGTGGCTGTTAGTGTGTTGTAATAGAGAAAGCTATCAAACAGGACAACAAAATCACCCTCACTGCTTGAAGACTCCATTTTGTATTGTTTTGCGTTTTTTCCCCAACGGGTTAATTAAGTGTACTCAGAGTGCAAGGTTTCTGTGCGTAACAAAATTTTAGGATGACGAATATGGAAAAAAAACGCATATGGAAATTTTGGACTCAATGCGCAAGGACCTTCTGGTCTGGTTCTTCCTGTCTCCACCCTGGCTCCTCCTACCTTCATCTCCTCCCTGGTTGCCATCTCCTTGGTGTCTTCCTCCTCCCTCCTTCCTCAGTCTGGACTATATTTTTACATATAGTTTAGTGTCTGTCTTAGTTTTAACTGTCACCATTTGCCTGAGTTCTCATTCATTCGTTGTCATGGTTTCTGATTATTTTACACTTGTTCCATTAATTATCTTCCTCAGTGTATTTAAGCGCCCAGTTCTCCTCTGTTTATGGTCTTGTGTTACTGTTACATTGCATGTGTACTATCGTTGCTCTGTTTATTAAATATATTGTTTATTCTGCATCACACATCATCCTTTGGATTTTACAGCTTGTGATAAATATCAGCATAAATCATTTTCGGTTCTTGCCATAAATGCAATTAAAGGTGTCATAAACTGGCTTTTTTTTTTATACTGTTGTCTGAGGTCAACTTATGATGTTTGCATGGATTTTACATTCAAAAACATCATAATGTATAAGTAATAGGCCTTTTTTCTACAGATTTTATGGGCGTGCCGCACTGAAAACTTAAGTAAACGCCCACGGCTAGGATTGGATAAGATTTGCATATTTAATTAGCTTCGGCTCCCCCGCGAGTACACATAAGGGATTGTTTTGAAGCATGTGGGGAAACGGCAACTGGAATAATTCGTCCCACAGGGCTCACAAAACGTCTTTATCAAACAAACACAATGATTTATCTCTTATCCACCCGCAATTGATTGGAATGTTATTTTTTATTACTTGGCCCGCCCGATCGGTGGATATAAGCACTAACCTGCATCTCTGATGGTATGGGGTTGCATGAGTGCATGTGGCATGGGCAGCTTACACATCTGGAAAGGCACCATCAATGCTGAAAGGTATATCCAAGTTCTAGAACAACATATGCTCCCATCCAGACATCGTCTCTTTCAGGGAAGACGTTGCATTTTCCAACATGACAATGCCAGACCACATACTGCATCAATTACAACATCATGGCTGCGTAGAAGAAGGATCCGGGTACTGAAATGACCAGCCTGCAGTCCAGATCTTTCACAATAGAAAACATTTGGCGCATCATAAAGAGGAAGGCCTAAGACAGTTGAGCAACTAGAAGCCTGTATTAGAC
This sequence comes from Paracanthobrama guichenoti, assembly GCA_018749465.1. Taxonomy (NCBI): domain Eukaryota; kingdom Metazoa; phylum Chordata; class Actinopteri; order Cypriniformes; family Gobionidae; genus Paracanthobrama; species Paracanthobrama guichenoti. The sequence goes on along the minus strand of CM031960.1, from coordinate 28,811,099 downwards.
AAGAATGGGACAACATTCCTATTCCTAAACTTGAGCAACTTGTCTCCTCAGTCCCCAGACGTTTGCAGACTGTTATAAAAAGAAGAGCGGATGCCACACAGTGGGAAACATGGCCTTGTCCCAACTTTTTTGAGATGTGTTGATGCCATGAAATTTAAAATCAACTTATTTTTCCCTTAAAATGAAAACTTCCACATCATTGCATTCTGTTTTTATTCACAATTTGTACAGTGTCCCAACTTTTTTGGAATCGGGTTTGTAGATCAAACGATCTGTAACAATGCAATACTATCACATATAAAAAACATTTTTACTCACATTAGTTTTGCTTTATTCATTCATGTAATCTCATCCTGTCTGTCTGCAGTCTCTTGTTTACAAACAAATCCGTGATCAGAAATGAAGGAACAAACACAATATCTTCCCCACGTGAGCTGGCTATATATAAGTTCATCCATGCATTCATAATACTGGAATCCAAATTAAGCTTATGCGGTATGTTTATTGCTTAGAAGTTCAATCTGGTTTAGCTCTATGTAGGCATATGTCATGTCAGTGGCACGAGTCGATGGGCGTGGCTACAGAATCAGGCGTTCTTCTTCTTCTGCTGAGGCGGTGTTTCATCACACTCTGACGTCACAGCCTGGCATATTCTGAGATCGATCTTTTGCTGGGCCTGGTGTCAATAAAAGCTTTTCTTTGACTAACAAGGAAGTATTCAGCTCTGAAACTTACAAGATATTCTTATTTTATATATCAAAAGTTCAAGGGAAAGTTGATTTCTCAATTCATGACCCCTTTAAAGTACATTGATTACAGGATTAATATAATCTTTTTTGAAGATTATTGGGTAAGCAAACCTTTATAGCTTTAGTGATTTATTAACAATTAAGGCCAAATAATACACAACAGATTAATTTAATACGCACTAAGACATATAAATGACTTTCTATGTTCCAGATTTATTGTTTTAATAGTTTGTGTTTTTGCTTATCAACAGAAAGTCGCAAAGTGATAAAGATTTATACTAGAGGTCGACCGATATATTGGCCGGCCGATATATCGGGCTGATATTTATAATTGTTTTATATATCGGCATCAACCGATATCCATGTTTAGTAGCGCCAATTTGAAGTCAGGGACGTCCGCGGGCAGCCCCGTGTTATTGGTGCGGTGGAACTGGCATAATGCTACAATGCTTGCAGTTAACTTTAAGGACTGTAGTTGAAAACTATCAGCAGCTTGCTTGCTAACCCAATGTTATAAGTTATTTTTTATTTTTCCTGTATCAGAGTCGGAGAATTTCACTCTGTGCGTGGGGTGGAGAAAGCAGCAGCTCTCACATACACTGCATTGTGATTGAGAGCGAGGGCTACGTTACTCCGCCCCGCTCACAGACAGCACCGTGCTTGGAGACACAGAGCTGTCCTCACTCCTGCAGCAGCCCAGAACAGTGTATGACAGGCTAGCATTGTTTATACTTGACGCATCCGCACGAGCGAGGGTGCGCGCGGCAAAAATGATGTCAACACGGAGTGGACAGTCGTGCACGTTGAGCGCAGTGATCAGAGGTGCGCACGCAGTCAGCGGAGGCTCGCGGAAAGTATAAACAAGGCTGAAGCACCCTCAAAAGCAAGCAAAAGCACTCTCAAGGCTGATCTATACTTCTGCGTCGGACCTGCGCTGTAGCCGCTACGCCGTGGGCTACGCGTCAATTTTCATTTATTCTTCTGCATCGGTGTGTCCGCGGCGACACACAGTTACACATGCAGAGGGAGCATGATACCCATGAGGGAGGGGTTCTGGCAGACCAATCACAGCGCTTGTGGTCCGCGTTGAATCAACGCTTTGTTACATTTTTGGAGAGGTGCACATTAGGGTACACGCTACACACAGCCTACGACGTAGCTACGCCGTACACTAGACGCAGAAGTATAAATTGGGCTTCAGTTGATACTGTAATAATATACTGGCAAAACAGATTGGGCAGATTTGCACATTTGTGTTCGCACTCTGGAGAGCGCCATCTATTTACAACGTGTGTTTGCAGCGGTGAGTAATGTAGCCAGATCTCTTGAACGTGATCCGAGTTTTTATTCAGGGCTGAGTTAATGCAGGCTCGCGAAACTCGAGGCTATACAGTCTATAAAATCCTTTGAATAAAACTATTGATTTTCATGCTGCTAAGAGGACCGATGGCCAACTGCATGCTGCAAAGTTTCGGAAGTGGCATCTAAATATAAATGCTGGATTCACTCTGCACGTGACAGAAATATCCTCCTGAGACCCAGAATAGAGGTTTTGCCTCTGTAGAGGACATTATGTTTTAGTGAACTTTTTATTTTACATTATATTTTAGTGAATTTCTCTGACAACATACACAGTTTTGTCTGGATAGTCTTTTATTACTCCCATTATTATATGTCTTTTTACATTACATATTGTCCTAAAAACACATTACTATGCAAATTAGATATAGTGTATAGATGTATTTCATAGAATGGGCATGGAATGGGCATGGCTATCTTCCCCTGTGCACTGCCTTATCTCCCTTCAAGGACAAACCATAGAACTGAACTCGAAAACATCTGAAGTTATGGCTAACATTCTCACACAACACAATCTCAGACTCACTCGCACCATACATACCCGACCTTATTCCCTACCCGCCCCATCCGTCTGCCTGTCTGTTATCTATCTCCTCTCCCACTCCATACAAAAAATCCCACCACGTGACCACGTGTACTGTGTCATGTTTATGTTTATGTTTATGTTTATGTTTATGTTTATGTTTTGTTGTGTTTGCTATGTAATGCTTGCTAAATTGCATTCTTGTATTTCTGGAGAGCGTAGGGCGGCGCCTGAATAATCGGCTGCGGCCCGGAGGCTTGCTCCAAACTTCATTTCGTTATACTGTACTTGTACATGTGTAATGACAAATAAACTTCAACTTCAACTTCAACTTCAATTTATGGCCAGGTTTATCATTAATACTTGGTCAGTTTATTGATTTGTTTGGTTAGAAATGTTCTGCATCCACTTATTATTAGTGTGACATTTTAGCATGCAAATGAAGGAGAAAACTTTAAGATCTCATCCCTAAAAATCAGCTGCACATATCGGCCATCTACAATGAATTCTAAAAATCGGCATCAGCATCAGCTATAGAAAAACCCATATCGGTCGATCTCTAATTTATACTGATACTCTCCAAAACCCAAAATTTGCCTGTAGGTGCAAATATTTGGAGTATACTGTGTTTTAAAACTAAATTGTGAAAATAAAGGAATTTCAGCCCAGAGTCTGACTGCTCAGAAATCACTGGTTTAAATAGTGACTTCATTCAAACAACCTCTTAAAGATAATGAAATCACCTGTGCTGAACTGCACGTCTACAGATAAATCAGCAGTAATTGGAGAGGAACTTTCGTCACAGACGATCAGGAATGGCCAGATTAAAGAGACCTTGTTTGCCATTGTGTATTATGTTGTATTTATTTAGAGGCCTTTGTGTAACATGCTCTGTTGACACCGCTGTGTTCTGTCTGTGCTTCACAGCATGCATACAGATAAGAGTCCGGCCTTGCTATTGTTCTATTGTTCCCACAAAAGCGGTTAAAGTCATGATGTCTTTGATAAAACTTCAAAGAAGACATCATACCCATCAAAGAGAGTGGTACGATCCGCCCTGACCTCGTCTCTATGTGAGCTGACCTCACAGAAGACTAAATTCCACCTCCAGACGGGGGGGCACTGTTGTGCCTGGCATTTCCTGAACCCTTTCTGTCAGCAGAAAAAAAATTGAAAATGGTAGTTAAATGTCAGATCTTTTTCTAGAGGAGAAAAGGCTACGTTTTGCTCCATCTCTGAAGTAGGCCATGCCTTGCATGAGGGCACGGATCTCGTTCTGAATGTCACTGTCTACAGCTTTAATCTTCCTGGGAAGGAAGGGTACAGCGACCAGACAGACTTCATAGTCTGTTTTTATCTATCAAAATACACCTCCACAAATGCATGAAAGAAACTAACTTTGTGGCTGGTGGGCAAATAAGTTATTTACCAACTTTCTTTCTTTTTTTTTTCAAATCAAGCATTTAAAAATATCTTGCTATATGTGTAGATATGGACAAATATACAAGGTATAAAATCCTGATATCTGTAATTAACTGTGTTTATCACATTTGAGTAAAACAGAACAAAGTGAAAAAGAACCAGTTCTCTTTGCATTCTCACTGTTTTGTAAGTCAATCTGGATCTGATTGCGGGTCTCAATTCGCTTTACTTTCACACTATTGTTTTTTTTGGAAAGCAGCTCATGCTGCTAAAATTTATTTTCTGGTTTCCTATCCTAAATCATTTTGAAATGTTGAGAATTCCATGTGAACCCGCTCATGATCATACAAACTACATATAAAATAAATGCATAAAATACATACAAATATAATGGTGGTTGATAAAAAATTTAAATAGATAAATTTTCAATCAATTATATAACTGTACACAGTGGCATCCCAACCTATGCACAGAATATGCACAATGTGTACTGTAGCAACAATATCATATCAAAATATGCATAATGTCAAAATATTAAATGATTTGTTAACTTACAGTTTGCTGTACAGCGCACAGATCCTATCACCCTGGTGTTGTTCATTGGATGGTTCTCAGATTGTATTTTGCTGTAATTTGTCTTTGTCTGAATCTAATGAAATGGTCTGCTGATTCATATTCCTGGTATTTCATGGTCCTGGAGCATTTTAATTATCTTTTTCTATTGGCTTAATTTTTCCAATGTGTTCATTTGATCATCTGAATGATATTAATGCTAGATTCATCAGGAGACTGGTGTGCATTTTAAACCGATTTAGTGAGTTTTATAACTAGCCGAGCTAGGTTTCTTGGTTACACTTTATATTAAGGTGTCTTTGTCATACTGTAATTATTACATTAAGTAATATTAAGTAACTACATTATTTACTATAGGGTTAGGATTAGGATTTGGTTTGGTTTAGGGTTAGTTGCATGTAGTTATGCATAATAGTTATTACTATAGTAACTACATAACAAGTGTAACAATGACACTGTAAAACAAAGTGTTACACATGTGTTTCTGGAAAACATGGTTAATTTGTGCCAAAATGGTCAACAAAGAAAAAAAAAAAATTCAGCAAACTTATGGAAAAATTTAACAGTTTGCAGATATACACTATATTCCCAAAATATTGGGACACCCCTCCAAATAATTGAATTCATGCATTCCAATCACTTCCACAGGTGTATAAAATCAAGCACCTAGGCATGCAGACGCTTCTACAAACATTTGTGAAAGAATTGGTCGCTCTCAGGAGCTCAGTGAATTCAAGCAGGGTACCGTGATAGGTTGCCACCTGTGCATTCAAGTCCATTCATGAAATTTCCTCACTATTAAATATTCCACGGTCAACTGTTAGTGGTATTATAACAAAGTGGAAGCAATTGAGAACAACAGCAACTCAGCCATGAATTGGTAGGCCACGTAAAATCACAGAGCGGGGTCAGCGCATGCTGAGGCGCACAGTGTACAAAAGTCGCCAACTTTCTGCAGTCAATAGCTACAGACCTCCAAACTTTGTGTGGCCTTCAGATTAGCTCAAGAACAGTGCGTAGAGAGCTTCATGGAATGGGTTTCCATGGCTGAGCAGCTGCATCCAAGTCTTACATCACCAAGTGCAATGCAAAGTGTCGGATGCAGTGGTGTAAAACACGCCGCCACTGGACTCTAGAGCAGTGGAGACGTTCTCTGGAGTGACGAATGACAGAGAAGTCACTCCAGAGAACAGTCTCCACTGCTCTAGAGTCCAATGGTGGCGTGCTTTAAAAGTTTAAGAGTTTAAGAGTTCCTTTCAATGCTTCAGCCTACCAAGATATTTTGGACAATTTCATGCTCCTAACTTTGAGGGAACAGTTTGGGGATGGCTCCTTCCTGTTCCAACATGACTGCGCACCAGTGCACAAAGCAAGGTCCATAAAGACATGGATGAGCGAGTTTGGTGTGGAGGAACTTGACTGGCCTGCACAGAGTCCTGACCTCAACCCGATAGAAAACCTTTGGGATGAATTAGAGCCAGGCCTTCTCGACCAACATCAGTGCCTGACCTCACAAATGCGCTTCTTGAAGAATGGTCAAAAATTCCAATAAACACACTCCTAAACCTTGTGGAAAGCCTTCCCAGAAGAGATTAAGATGTTATAGCTGCAAAGGGTAGGCGAAAAGGAGGCCAACTCCATACGGATTAAGAATGGGATGTCATTAAAGTTTATGTGCATGTAAAGGCAGATGTCCCAAAACCTTTGGCAATATAGTGTATCTTTGGATATATCTTTGGTGAACCTTTAGTAAATATTTGATTGAAGAGTTTATTATTATTATTATTATTATTTCAGTTTTTATGACAAAAAAATCTAAATTTCAGAATCGTGAAAGATTCAAACCAGTGTTTAGGGCCAAAAATTACACTTGTAATCTTTTGGATGGACTGCATATTTACATATTTTCCTCAGAAGCAGGAAATGTTAAATGTAAGATTACGTCAATGTAGCCTGGAACAGTAGCCTGTGAGGGTGGTAATGGGGCAGTAATTAGGGTGAGTAACTCACTGTCTCAGACAAGGGTTACAGGCTGAATCTGGCAGAGATCTTTGTACTATCCTAGCTGGATCAATGCCACCCTGGCACAGATAATAAGTCTGGGTTAATAGCCAGACTGCTCCAATCCAACTCTTATCCAAAGCTTTTAGTGCACTGTTGTTGTTTTTTTGGAAATGGACACAGCATTGATATGAACAATTTACTCAATCTATTGTCATTCCAAATCTGTATGTCTTTATTTTATTATTAAACACCAAATAAGATGATTAGATGAATTTTGAGTTTTGGTGAAGAAACGCTATTTTTAAATATCTTGTTTGTTCAGTTTATCCACTTAGAAAACATCTGTCTTTGCAGCCCAAAACACAATGTTCTGTTTTCTCCCCTTGTTTGTTAATGTGCCTTATTTTCCAATTTACATTGAGTACAAGTCATTAGCAGGACGACTTAGCATTAGCGCTAGGCCTGAATGATTGACAAGCCTGCTGTTTACACTCTGATATGAATGAGAGAGGATACAATTACGAAGTTAGTTTTTGTGGCGCTCATCTCTATGTGTGCACGTTGTTTTTAATTAGCAGGTATGGCAATCTGAGTTTTATCTGGCCAGCAGAGATATTAGCACTGACGTCAGCCGAGTATATTCATTAACATTCTCTCACAGCTGTCAACAAACTCGTTTATCAAAATTACACACTCATGCTGCAAAAGCATTGTGACAGTTTTTTTTTTTATTATTATTATTGGCCTGCGCATGCACACATACATGAGATTACAGCATATGTGTAAGAGAGTAGATAAAAAAACAAAAACACAAAAAACACGTTAGTTCAGTATTTGGTTGCAAAAGACTGTTAAGCAACAGATCTAGTTCTGGTTGTGGATGCTGGTCAATACAACCATGACTTAAAACACCTTTTGATCTTCCTATTCTCTTGTAGCCAAACTTTTCACTGTTCATGAACTACCCAGTTAGAGATTGTCTGAAAGGTGACCAGTCACAGTTGGTTTTGCTTTCATGTCATGCAGGGGTGGAACAGACTATAACATAATAACGGACTAGTGTGTGGAAAAATAGCCTCAGGTTACATATTCAACCTGGTTCCCTAAGAAGGGGAATAAGATGCTGTGTCATGGAGTTGACACTATGGAGAAAAAAGCCATCAGAGTGACCATTGTCTGAAGCACGTGTAAACACACGGCAATAATCATTGGTCGATGACAGTCCATGGCTCCAACCTGTAAGTATGATTAATTATTGATGTAGGGTACAACGGGGCTTAAGGCACAAAAAAGTGCGCTTTTCACTGTTCCCATAGTGTATGATTGCAGAAAAGAGATCAATGTTCAATACAAACATACTCTCATCTGAAGGATTATTAGGAACACCTGTTAAATTTCTCATTAATGCTATTATCTAATCAACCAATCACATGGCAGTTGCTTCAATGCATTTAGGGGTGTGGTCCTGGTCAAGACAATCTCCTGAACTCCAAACTGAATGTCAGAATGGGAAAGAAAGGTGATTTAAGCAATTTTGAGTGTGGCATGGTTGTTGGTGGCAGACGGGCCGGTCTGAGTATTTCACAATCTGCTCAGTTACTGGGATTTTCACGCACAACCATTTCTAGGGTTTACAAAGAATGGTGTGAAAAGGGAAAAACATCCAGTATGCGGCAGTCCTGTGGGCGAAAATGCCTTGTTGATGCTAGAGGTCAGAGGAGAATGAGCCGACTGATTCAAGCTGATAAAAGAGCAACTTTGACTGAAATAACCACTCGTTACAACCGAGGTATGCAGCAAAGCATTTGTGAAGCCACAACACACACAACCTTGAGGCGGATGGGCTACAACAGCGGAAGACCCACCGGGTACCCCACCGGGTATGTGTGTGTGTTTGTATTGAACATTGATGGAGCAACAGATTTTGTGTGAAAATAAATTATCAAAGTGTTTTGTTTTGTTTAAAAATCTTATAAATGTAGGAGATTCTGAAAGCATTGAAAGAGATCCCATAATAATTTTATATAGATTTACAGTACATTAAATCATATTTTATTATATGATATGATTAATATCATATTTCTAAATATAATGGTTTCATTATAAATACGGGTATATCTCTAAGGTATACCCAAATTAATATATGATATTTACCATCTGAATCCTGTCAACATGTCAACAAATAGAAAAGTCAGCCGGCTGTTTATTATCATGTTAATTATTATCATCAGGGGCACCATTTACCCCAAATACCATACTTTTACATATTCTTCCATTATTGAAAAACTGTGTTTAGCTGTATAAGTAAAAAATGTATTGTATAAGTAAGTAATAAGTAAAGTATCACATCAGCTTTTCGTCTAGACTGATCCGGCATTTTGGGAGCCTGAAACTGCAATTTTTTTAAACCGGGTGGAAAAATTCCGACACCCTTGCGTTTTCGTGTGTACAGCCAATCCGTATATTTTGTGAAATGGTGATGTCGTCACACCACGTCTCGCACATGCTCCAACTCTTCTTCTCTGTTTTTAGTGTATTTCTGTGGCAGAATTAGAGTGCCACATACTGGTCTGGCATGTATACTACATTGTTTTGAGTCGTTTTGACTCGGTTTCAGTGGTTTCGTGTGGATGTGGCCTAAGAGAGCAAGATGTCAATGCTAGAAGAAGCAGGGGGTATCTTCACCCCTCCTCTCTTTTCTTCAACCTTCATTAGAGGGTAATTAGATCAATGATTTTTTTTTTTTGTTCCTCTCAGCAGTGTCTGCATGTCACCCGCCAGTCTGTCTGTCTGCTCAGCTCTGAAATCTGCTCTTTACCTGACTCTCGACAGGCCCTCAGACAGAGACACACACACATTTTAGGGAGGGACTGATTGCAAGGAGTAGAGAGCTGATGAAAGACGGAACATCAGGGAGACAAAAAGAGTGATCGATCCATCGTCTCCTCTGTATCACCGTCCTGGTGAATTCAGTCGCCTGCCGTCTCCAGATCTGATGTAGAGGAGACAAATGTCAAGACACAAAGCAAAACGTCCACTGGGAGCTTCGAAACGCAAAGACATCCACCCTGTTCTCCATTATCTGTCCTGACTGCTCATTCTAAACAGGAATTACATATTGATCTGGAAGGCCAAAAAAAAAAAAAAAAAAAGAACCACAGCAAAGATGAAGAACTCAAAACTCTCATCCCTAGTGACAAATGGACTCAAAATCCTCCAGTTCCTTTTATATATCCTTCCCTTGTTTCAATAGCATATTTAAACCATTCATGGTGACTTTAAAATGCCTGTGACGCCATAATCTTTTATTTCATAAATAGCCATACAAATCCTGTTTACACCTTTAAAGAAGCAGACGAGAGATGCTGATCTTGTATAATGGAGAGTATTTGTCCATGGAGAGGAAAAATATTTGCATAAAACCACTTCCATATTTTCTTTTGTTTACATAGAATTAGCAGATTGGGATTGCTGTGTTGGTTTACTGCCTCTAATCATCAAAACTCTGCTGTGTTTGCACATTCTTTAGTGACAGAAATGTAAATCACAGATTTATAGCAAAGATTTTATTATAAAATGAAATATGGCAGTAGTAAGCAGTATGGTCAACTGATCATGGTGTTTAAATGTTTTGTACGTGCTTGTACTGCATTGCTATTCTTTATTTTGAAATATATATTCCCTGTTTTCTCTTTTTGTTGCTGCAAGTACTTTATTTATGAATGAAGATCATTTGTAATGACTACAGCACAATAAACTGAACTTGAAACAGAATGTCGGGTGTTTTATGAATCCTAATCCTGTAATGTATAGTTACAAGTTTCTTTTTTTTTTTCAAGTTTTCCCTTTGAGGGTGAGTAAAGGTCATTCTCCTTAATCTACTGTGACATGCTGCTTATTGGATACTCCTCCCTCATGAATATGTAAATGCATACCTGTCTGTGTGTGTGTGTGTGTGTGTGTGTGTGTGTGTGTGTGTGTGAGAGAGAGAGAGAGAGAGAGAGAGAGAGCGTGTGTGTGTGTGTGTTTGTCACTGACAGTTCCCTTTTAATTCTAAGAAATGTTCAGTGGAGTTTGTCAGAGACAAATATCAAAGAGGTTCATAATAAAAGTTCCTCTATATTTAAATCTAAGGTTTTACTATGTGACAATCCCTTATTTTCATCTGGAATATCGGTTTAATATGGAATGAATGTTGTGTCAGGATCAACACCGGTCCTTACAGTCTTAAGTTTAAAGTAAAAACGAGTTTCAGACATTCTCACACAAATCTTAAATATCTTAAATGGCACGACAGAAGTCTTCATTATCATTTTACCAGTTTTTAAATTTGGGGATCAGGATACAGCCTTGTGATTATTAAACTTCAAAAGGCGATGATTTAAATAATTAAATATGTGAGCGCTGCACATTCAAAGTAAAAACACATTCTACAGACATACGGTTTCACACATTTCAAAATAAGAGTCCCGGTGTATTTCAGGTCCTGCATTATACATAAACCTTCCTTACTTCCTTTAATGTTTACTTATTTCCCATCATGTCTGTTGATCAGTCTGTTCATTGTCATGATTTGTAAAGTGGTGTCTCGTCTTTCAGACTTCTCTTCTGTGGAGATTCGGAGGTGGACCAGCTGGGGAGGATTTTAACGTAAGTAAAAACAGACACACTCAGAAGCTGAATGACAGAGAGACACTGAACACATAACTACACTGGCGGTCAAATCAACATGTGATTAATAATGACGTGTGTTGATTGACAAGGTGATCGGCCTGCCGTCTGAAGACGAGTGGCCAATGGATGTCACTCTGTCCCGTCAGAACTTCAGCCCTCAAAACCCTACGGCCAATCACAGACTGTGTTCCTGAGATCAGTGAGAAGGGGGCAGAGCTCTTATTGGTACATTTACATTCAATATCACTTCACATACAGCTACTTTTACCAGAGTAAAAACTGAAAATGAAGTCAAGACAAAGGAGCTCACTGAGAACCTGCAGCTGCGCGTTGTGGTTGCTCATAAGTCAGGAAAGGGCTATAAGACCATATCTAAATGTTTTGAAGTTCCAGTGGCTACATAGTGCTATTAAAAAATTAAAAAAGTATTATTAAGACGTTCTGCACTGTGAAAAATCTCAGAGGACGTGGTCGGAAGCCAAAAGTGACACCTGTGCTGGCCAGGAGGATAGTGAGAGAGCTAAAAAATAATCCAAGGATCACCACCAAGGCCATCCTGATGAATCCAGGCTCTGCTGGTTGCAACATCTCAAGGTAGACAGTCCAACAGACACTGCACACCGCTGGGTTCAACGGATGCAGACCAAGGAGGACACCACTTCTCCAGATAAGGCACACAAAAGCCTGCTTGGCCTTTGCAAATGCTCATCTAAGTCATGCCAATAAAGCTTGTTTGAGTTTGAATTTGAATTAAGAGAGAGAGAAACCCAATTGGATCCCATTAAAATCCTGTAGAAATTATCCTACAGGATATTTATGTATTGTCTTATAAGACAATTCCCACTGAATCCTATAGGAATCAGATAAGAATCTTATAGGACAAGACATAAATATCCTGTAAGACAATTCTTAACAGAATCCTATAGGAACGGTTCCAAAATATGATAGAAATTCTAAATGGAGTCCTGTACAGGTTTCTTATAGAAATCCTTTAGGATTTGTTGACAAGGGAAGTGCAAATAATGTGCCTAACAATGCCTGGCTGTACCTCAACGACTCTCTCATTTCCCTTTACTCCCACATGCGCTGGTACTCACAAGAATTTAACCTGGCCTCCTTGTTTTATTACCCTTATTACAGACTGAAGTACTTCAAATAATATATCTTGACGACTTTTGGACCGAAATGATCTTAAGTTTACAGGGGCTGATGAAGAGTCTGAACAAATGACAACTTTGTCTATTTTTGATTTTTCCACCCATCTCAAAGCAATTAAAATTGCTACCATCTCTACTGTATACACTCCTAGATTATTTGAAGTCCTTCTATTAATTTCTATTCCCTTCTTTGGAATTACCACACCAAATCCTGTCATTCCTGTCTCTGGTTTCTTTGTTCCATCAGTATAAATCATCATAACATGCATTTTTCCATTATATGGATGTTAAACACATCAACCAAATCCACATTTGCTTCTTTTATCCTTAACAATTTCCAATCTAATTCAGGACATATCATATTCCATGGAGCCAGTGGTATACCACTGTAGAGCTAATCTTCATATCTTGCATCACTTACTATTTCATTACCTATTTGTCCAAAGTTACCTTTTTTACATTTCCCATATTCCCAACACTCTTTTACATGAATGAGTCAGCTCCCTTGCGCACACTCATAAGTGATACAAAGGTCGAATCCTCCAACTAAGAATATGTATTGATGTTTTCAGAAGTTCACTGGCTATCAGAGTCAGTCATTCACAACCTCTGATTCAATTGGGTCGATACACTGTCAATCAAAGACAGTGAGGCATCTGGGAACTGTGTCTCCATTCTGGACTCTGAATGGCTGTCTCTGCCTGTAAACACCTCATACGATGCACCAATTGGTTGGAATGAGGTGTCAGTCAAAAGTGCAGAGGTCAGCGGCTGGCAATGTTTACCTTTTTCAGTAGCTTTATGGGGATTGCATATTCTGCATACAGAAGATTTGATTGCAAATCTGCTTTTTGTGGAAATGATACTACATCCTGTGGATGTTTATTGATATATAAATGTGATATGGACTAAATATTTCACTGAATTCGGATTGCCTGGACCCTTTAGAGTGCAAAACACTGTTTTTGTTGGAATGTTATTGATCTGTGGACTAACAGAAGGCTTCATAAGTGAGTTCATTCAGTTTTGTTTGCGTTTTTCAGTTGTTGGTGGTCTGACAAAGACACTGATTGTACCTGCTGTGTTGGTTGCATCTTGAAAGGGTTCACATCATTCGATTCACAATAATCTCAGCGTTCCAAAGATATGTGACATGTTTAGCTTTTATTTTGTGAGTTGCTGTGTGTCATTAACATTTGTAAACCAAGATGGCGATGTGCTGTGGGTGGAACGCATTCTATTAGTGACGTCACAGTACTGGAGGCTTAAAGGACTGATCACTCTTGACTGCATTTATCAGCACCTGTGTACGACTTCTGCAGCTTTTGCCTATATCTCTTGCCTATATCAGTTTGCGATTTTGAACCTGCTACGTGTACGACTTCCTATCAGCATTTGCAGCTCAGTGCAATTTTAGAACGCATAAAAATTATTTTCAACCACTATCTAAAATTAACTTGTGGCCACAACCACCACCTAAAATTAACTTGTGGCCACAACCACTACCTAAAGTTAACACAGAAGGCATTGTGACGATGAAGGTAAGAAGGCTATTATACTATTGAATGTGTTTTTTCAACCATCATGGTCATTATTAATATTAAGCCTGCATTCATATGTTCAGGGCTTCTGTGAGTCTTAAAAATACCTTAAAATGATCTTAAATCAGAGCAGAAAGTCTTACATTCATAAAGTCATGGCATTAAATGTTGCATGCATTGCAAAAAATGATTGTCTTCAGTATTTTTGTCCTGATTTTTCAATACAAATATCTTAACAAGTTTAAATCGAGATAAATTTTAGGTATGCGAGAAATATTAGCCACCATATCTGTGTCATTAGCCTGAAAAGAATTTTTGTCCGATATATTAAAGCCAATAATATGTAAGTTGTATTATTATGTAAAATGTATTGTTTCCTTCAGCTGAGACACTTCAGATGTGCATTATTCACCATGATGGTTATGAATCACTTGAAATGTGATTGAAATCACTTTAACAAAAAAAGGGAAAATAAAATTTGTCACAAACCCAATATGAGTCAAATTAAAATCAGGACTGAGACATCACCCGGCATGGCGCAGCCGGGGCCCCACCCTGGAGCCAGGCCCGGGGTTGGGGCTCGTATGCGAGCGCCTGGTGGCCGGGCCTACCCCCATGGGGCCCGGCCAAGCTCAGCCCGAATGAGCGATGTGGGGCCACCCTCCCGTGGGCTCACCACCTGCAGGAGGGATCATATGGGGCCAGTGCGTAGTGGATTGGGCGACAGTCGAAGGCTAGGCACCCAACAACCTGATCTCTGGACACGGAAACTGGCTTTAGGGACGTGGAATGTCACCCCGCTGGCGGGGAAGGAGCCTGAGCTTGTGTGGGAGGTTAAGAGGTACCGGCTAGAGATAGTCGGACTCACCTCCACGCACAGCTTGGGCTCTGGAACCACACTTCTTTGCTTTGCTTATAGCCCCCCAGCTCAGCTGCCATGTGTTGGAGTTCAACCCGGTGAATGAGAGGGTCGCTTCCCTGCGCCTTCGGGTAGGGGATAGGTCTCTCACTGTCATATGTGCCTATGGGCCAAATGCAGTGCGGAGTACCCGGCCCTCATGGGGTCTCTGGGAGGGGTGCTGGAAAGTGCTCCAACTGGAGACTCCATCGTTCTACTGGGGGATTTCAACACACACGTGGGCAGTGACAGTGACACCTGGAGGGGCGTGATTGGGAGGAACGCCCCCCCGATCTGTACCCGAGTGGTGTTCTGTTATTGGATTTCTGTGCTAGTCACGGCTTGTCCATAACAAACACCATGTTCAAGCATAAGGGTGTCCATCAGTGCACGTGGCACCAGGACACCCTAGACCAGAGGTCGATGATCGAATTTGTGGTCGTCTCATCTGATCTCCGGCTGTATGTCTTGGACACTCGGGTGAAGAGAGGGGCAGAGCTGTCAACTGATCACCACCTGGTGGTGAGTTGGATCCGATGGCAGGGGAGGAAGCTAGACAGACTAGGGAGACCCAAACGAACTGTGAGGGTCTGTTGGGAACGTTTGGCTGAGCCCCTGTCAGAGAGATCTTCAACTCCCACCTCCGACGGAGCTTCGACCAGATCCCGAGGGAGTCTGGAGATATTGAGTCCGAGTGGACCATGTTCTCCACCTCCATTGTCGACATGGCTGTTCGGAGCTGTGGCCGTAAGGTCTCCGGTGCCTGTCGAGGCGGAAATCCCCAAACCCGGTGGTGGACACCGGAAGTAAGGGATACCATCAAGCTGAAGAAGGAGTCCTATCGGGCCTGGTTGGCTTGTGGGACTCCTGAGGCAGCTGGCAGGTACAGGCAGACCAAGCGGACTGCAGCCCGGGTAGTTGTGGAGGCAAAAAATTGAGCCTGAGAGGAGTTCAGTGAGGCCACGGAGAAAGACTATCGGTTGGCCTCGAAGAGATTCTGGCAAACCGTTCGCCGCCTCAGGAGGGGGAAGCAGTGCCCTACCAACACTGTTTACAGTGGAGATGGGCAGCTGTTGACCTCAACTGGGGATATCGTCGGACGGTGGAAGGAATACTTCGAGGATCTCCTCAATCCCACCAACACGTCTTCCATTGAGGAAGCAGTGGCTGAGGGCTCAGAGGTGGATTCGTCCATCACCCGGGTGAAGTCATCAAGGTAGTTAAAAAGCTCCTCGGTGGCAAGGCACCGGGGGTTGATGAGATCTGCCCTGAGTGGTGCCTCTGGACTGGCAGACCGGGGTGGTGGTCCCTCTTTTCAAGAAGGGGGACCGGAGAGTGTGTTCCAACTACAGGGCGATCACACTTCTCAGCCTCCCCGGGAAAGTCTATGCAAGGTTACTGGAGAGGAGAATTCAGCCAATAGTGGAACCTTGGATTCAGGAGGAACAGTATGGTTATCATCCTGGTCGTGGAACACTGGACCAGCTCTATACCCTTTCCAGGGTGCTGGAGGGTTTATGGGAGTTTGCCCAACCAATCCACATGTGTTTTGTGGATTTGGAGAAGGCATTCAACTGTGTCCCTTGTGGAGTCCTGTGGAGGGTGCTCTGGGAGTACGGGGTCTGGGGCCCCTTGCTTACGACTGTTTGGTGCTTGTATGTTGGTGTTTATTTCATACCAACATAATGAATTGTTCTGCATCTGCGAGAGCGTGGGTGGACTTTTGATATCGTGGCTCTACTACCAAATCTGCGCAAGATGTCAGTGTCATATTCGGACCTCCGGACGCTTCACTTTTCTTCAGAGGAAGAGAGTGAAGTCGCGTCGTCCACATTTTTTACGGTCTATGGATAGGACAATATTTGGCCGAAATACAACTATTTGAAAATCTGGAGGTGTGCAAAACAAATCTAAATATTGAGAAAATCACTTTTAATGTTGTCCACATTACTACTAATAATACATTTCTGATAGATTTACAGTAGGAAATTTACAACATATCTTCATGGAACATGCTCTTAATATCCTAATGACTTTTGGCATAAAAGAAAAAGAGATAATTTTGACCCATACAATGAATTTTTAAATAAACCCATGAGACGCATGACTGGTTTTGTGCTCCAGGTCCCATATAAAATATTCAAGAGTTTTATATCTACTGCTTGTATATTGTGTGCATTAGGGTTTTCATCTGTGTGTAGTAGGGCTGCGCAATATATTGAAATTATCGAAATATCGCAATATGCATATCGCAACAGCACGCAATATCTGAATGATTTTAATAGGCTACTTCAACATTGTGAAAAGTGTACGTTTTAGGTCGATGCATATAGCAGAGAATAGACTGGGCACACGACTGTTATTTATGTGACTTGCTTGACGTTAAAAAGAGTTATTAAACACAATAACTTGCGAAAAACATCTCCTTGCAGTCTCGCGCTGTCTGCTGTCTGACACAAACACCGAAAGGCCTCTCTGAAAGGGTGTGATCCCTTCAGTTCTGTTTCCTGCCTTGTTACACACTCAAAGTGTCAAATACACACACAGTTATGTCAAAATGGCTGTCTTGATGAGTATTCATGTAAACACATATTTATCGTGATATTTTAAGCCAAAATCAAGAAGAGATTTTTTTTTTATTATTACTTTTTATTATTATTTAAATAATACTAAAGTCAATAGCGCAGTATTTTTGTGTTATTTAAATATGTTTGAGTTATATAGATATTGTGCATATGTATATGTTGCATATGCACAGTGAAGATACTGCTTCTGACAACATTATTCATAGCCATCTGCGTTACTGTTTCAGTGAAGTCTGTGACTCTGAAGATCCCGAAGAGGACAAGATAATTAGAAAGAGAAGAAAAATTAGAAAGAGTTTTCTGAGAGAGCAGAAAAAAATGCTGGAAAAGCAGGAATCAGCAAGGAAAGAAATTGAGAAAAAAGAAGGAGCTGAATTTTTTTTTTTTTTTGAGCTTCCGCTGCTAGAGATTAAAATTGTAAAACAAGAGACTCAGAAATCAGCTTTGTCTCTAGAAATAAGAGAATTGGTAAATACACATACATTTACGTAGACAAAAACACACACTGATGTCTTCTGTACAGTTTTGTCTCTTAAGATCACTTGACTATTCATGTGTTCTACAGGAAATGAATGCTAGAGAAACAAAGCAGCAGAGCTTCCAGTATTCCCAGCTGATGGAGTGGCTCCAGGACACGTTTGAGAAGATAATGGATCATAGACACCCTGAAATAAAGGACCCCATGAAACAGCTGGAAGTGGTGAATAATGCACAAATAATTCTGGCAATCTTGAAAGAATCTGTATTTGTTGTTGATATCTAATTTTTAAAATGAAAATAAGGATCAGTAAAGTTGTAAAGTCAGCACACAGAAATGTGTGATAAAATGCAACACGCAAGCTGATGTTTTTTTCACAACTGCTTTTTTGTAATTTTCCCTCCAGATTCTGGACTTTTTTCATCACGAGAGAAATTCAGACCTCAGAGAAACTGCATACAAACATTCCCCCAAAGCCAGAATCTCTCAAATCTGTGGGAAGTCTCGTATGTCTTTGACCCGGAAGCCGATTGACCTGGAGGCCACAAAAGCATAATTACTTTTACATCATTGTTAATATTGATTTGTTTCAGTTTTGGTTGCCAGACACTGATTGATTGTTTTTTATTTAGTCATGTTTCAGAGCTCAGGATTTGATGAGGACAACACAAGAAATGGTAGAGATTAAAGCTTGTGAAAGGTCAGCACAATAGTACTGTCATGCCAATGTGCACAATGGATGTTCTGCATATGTATAACGGTGTAACGATGCACTCGTGTCACGATTCCGTGCAAATCCTGATTTATAGTGATATTTTAAGCCAAAATCAAGAAGAGATGTTTTACTTTTTTATTATTATTTAAATAATATTATTGTCATTATATTATTTTCAGGACCACTATTCCCCCATTGCATTACTATACATTATATTCAACACTATATATAGTAGTTAATGTAGTAATTAGAGATGCTCCGATCAAGATCAGGACACAGCCAATCAGCTCGGGCATTCATAATGGAGCGGCGCAGAGCAAAATTAGTGTTTCAACTTTTCAATGAATTCCAATGAAAGTTAAGCTTCCCTAGGCATGATCTGGACACGTGCCATGAATGACTGCCGCGCTTACCTCAGCTCTGCTCAGCTCTTCGCTCTCGTGATGAATGAAATCTGACTCCAGCTGCGTTTGTGCTGTGACTTTCTTTCAGCTCACTCACACTTTAGTGTAGTGTCTATTCTCTAACTGAACTAAATTATTTTATTACTATGAAAATCAAAACGACAGTGGGGGTGGTGCCACGGTGGGCAAGTGATCCAGTAGCCGTGGCCTTGGGAGTGGCCTCGTTGGGCAGCGAAGCAAGTGCATTCTGGGAGTTGTTGTCTTTCATCCACATGAGACAAAAATACATTTTCTGTCTTTTCTCAGGCACCAAAGGCACCAAATTCAAAAGTAATTTCACATTTCTACTACATAAATTACCCAGTTTAAATACACAGCGCTTTGAAGTACTGAAGTACTTTAAATGGAGGGACAGAAATCTTTCTCTGGTTTCTTTCTCTGGTTTCGTTTTGAAGTTAAATGAAAATCTTACAGGTTTAAAAAGACATGAAGGTGAGTAGATGATGACAGAATTTAAATTTTTGGGTGAACTATACCTTATAAACACAGTAAGCTGAGCCTTGGATAAAACAACTCTATAATGCAAATAATATCGTTTACATCAACGATACATTTCTCGATACATAAGGTATCGTTACACCCATAATGTATGATGTTGCATATGCACAGTGAAGATACTGCTTCTGATAACATTAATCATCTCTGTTACTGTTTCAGTGAAGTCTTCTGTGACTCTGATGAAGAAAGTGATGACTATGATGACAATATGATTTGGGAATGTATGAACTTCGTGGACGACCATAAATGGGTCCTCGAGAGCAACCAGTATGAAAGGGTAAAGATGTATGTTTCTTTTGCACAACCATGTGTTTGATTTCTACACACTCTCAATCTGTGGGAAGTCTGGGAACTGTAACAGTGTTTGACCATCTTTTTGTCTTGTTTGTTTTTGTGCAGAAAGGAGAAGATAGACGGCTTTCTAGCAGATAGACCAAATTAGAAAACTGGAGGTGAAGAACAGTGAAGCCATAACACACAAATGAAAGAGCAACTTAAATACCTGCAGTTCTGCAAATGTGACCCAATCACTATAAGAAAGAAGGTAAGCACATCGTGTCCCATCTAAAGCCGTCACAGCACCACACACATCCAAATGTATTAAAAGACTGTATGGCTGATCTCATCGTTTTGCTTTTGCCTCACCAGATCAGAAAGTTATGTGAGAAGAGTTTTACAACGAGACCTTAGGCCATTTCTGCAGCCCTTCCTTTCCATTCGTAATGCTGGCAGATTTAGAAGAGTGGCTTTTAGACATAATGGAAGTCATACCACCTGAGAAACGCCGCAGAATACGAAAGGAGCTTTTTAAAGCCTATGATACCACGTAAGATATAAAAATACATGTCTTCATGACACAAAGCGATAAAGCTACTGTGGTGATCATCAGTGGCTATTATAATTGTATGGTTTGTGTAATCTCTTCATAATCTCCTTCCTTTACAGTTTGTGTCAGGGTGCCTGTCTAGTTGTTGGTGTTTGTCTTGATATCTTTGCTGTTGTGTCATGTGCCTTGTTTTCCCCACCCCCTTGTTACCTCGTTACACTCATGGCTCACACCTGTTCCTTGTTCGTTTGTCACCCTTTATATTTCCCTCTCACTCTCTGTCCTGTGCCAGATCGTATTGCTGTTCTGCTGTGGCTCCTGTCTCTCGTGCTTTCTAGCATTTCTAGCTTATCCTAGCTTTGGTTTGTGTCTGATCTTAGTCAGTGTTTATTTTCCTTGCATTTGTTTCTTGGGTTTTCCTTTTAGCTAGTTTTTCCCTTCTCTTTCCTAGTCTTTTTCTTTGTTGCTGCCTTCTCGTTTAGCTTTTGCTTGTCCCTGTTTTTCCCCTTTTATTTTGTCTCCCCAGCTCACCTGTCTGCCTGGTCTGAGTCCCTGCGCTTCATCAACTGCTACCATCAAGATGCTGCACCATTTGTCGTCCTTCTCGAGTTTCTCTCGGACCTGGCTCTGTTTCCTGTTTTCTCCCCTTCCCAAGCTTCCCCGCCACCATTGAGTTTCTATCCAGCCCTGCGGATCGCACCTCTTCATCCTGCTTGCCTTTGTTACGCTGCACAGTGACTCTTACTGCTATCCTGCTACAAGATTCTTCGGTTATCTGTATTTACTTCAGTTTAAATAAACTTTACCCCGCAACTGATTCCCTCTCCTTGCCTATCATTACAGTTTGAGGCAACAGAAAGAAGCCAAGTTGGAAGCACGGCGAGCAGAACGGAGGAAAAAAACATCTGGAGATAGCTTTTGGTCCCTCCTCCACCGAACATGGTGTGCCACACAGAACCAGCACTACATACCCCGTACTTTTGTCTTGCTTATCAAATATTGTAACATGGATCCATAGTGTGACGCTAACTTAAAAATCACGTCTCTATTGCAGACCAAAAAAAATCCGGTGCCAAACAGCCCGCCTCTAAAGAAGGTTGGCATGGATGGCATGGATGCATGCATGGATGGATGGATGGATGCATGCGGGGGAGGAGTCAGAGACCCGTCCATCGAAGGGTTTCCAGCGTCATCGCCTGGAGTTCACCCGGCTGGTGGAAGGCCAGATGGCAGTGCGCTTTGGGAACCGGACTCTCTCCCCCCCTTTGCAAATTTATTTAAAAAACATTAAAGCAAAAAATCAAATGTGCCTTTGCTCAGTACTTTGTTGAAGCACCTTTGGCACCAATTACAGCCTCAAGCCTTTGAGTATAATGCTACAAGCTTGGCACACCTATATATTTTTGGGAAGTTTCTCCCATTCTTTGCAGGACCTCTCAAGCTTCATCAGGTTGGATGGGGAGCATTGGTGCACAGTGTTAGGGGATAACAGTTAAGCAGACCAGTAGTGAAAAATGAGCTCCAGTTCTGGCCAGAAAGTTTCCCAAAACATACTGATAACATGTGCTTTCTCTCAGTGAAAAGTACTGCCGGGCCAAGTGAGCAAGCACTGTTACTGCAGGCCTGGCATGTTAGGAGTGTGTGATACCTCCAAAATCCAAATACACGACAACAAGTTCTGCTATCAAGTGTTTAGCGACACATCACACATCCCTAGGACAGGCCCTCAGTCAATTCATCCGAGACCAAATACACACTTTAGAAAACAAGAAACAATCAGTGGTTCTCTTGATTAAATAACATCATAACTGGAAAGAATCATTAAAAATCATTATAATAATATAGGATAAATATTGATTAAGGCTTTGATTATAAATTAGATTTAAATTATAAATATTGAGGATATATACAGGTATATTGAAGCGGCAGTGGATTTCAGAATCCACCTTTCAACAGCCATTGTCAGATCTCTCCAGAGATGTTTAATCGGGTCTGGGCTCTGGCTGGGCCACTCAACGACATTCACAGAGTTGTCCTGTAGCCACTCCTCTGTTATCTTGGATGTCTGCTTATGGTCGTTGTCCTGTTGGAAGATGAACATTCGCCCCAGTCTGAGGTCCAGAGCACTCCAGAGAATTTTGTTTCTCATGGTCTGAGAGTCCTTAAGGTGCCTTTTGGCAAACTCCAGGCGGGCTGTCATGTTCCGTCTGGCCACTCTACCATACAGGCCTGATTGGTGGAGTGCTGCAGAGATGGTTGTTCTTCTGGAAGGTTCTCCTCTCTCCACAGAGAAACGCTGGAGCTCTGTCAGAGTGACCATCGGATTCTTGGTCACCTACCTGACTAAGACCCTTCCAGGGCTCGCAAAATCGCTAGCCCAACATCCTGGGGCTAATGTGTTTTCCAGTCGGGCTACCAAAACGTATATCACCACCCTGCCCGATGGGCTATCTAGTGAAATAACATTCCTTTCTTGATGTGCGTTGTTCACTCTCTTGACTTGTTATTTGAAGGAAACATACGATCGTGGAAGTTTTGATCATGCTGATCTGACTGCAATGAAGTTTAGATGATCTAAAAAACGTAATATGTCACTGTATTATGCCACTGTCTTCACAAAGTAATGTCTAGAGTCATGAAATTATTATTTGTAGTCATCAACTATGTTTTTGTCCTGTTGTTTAATGGTATTTTAAGCAGGTTACACTAATCACTTTATAGGCTAAACCAGCCTGCAATGACAATGAGAATTAGAAGGAAATAAATATATATTTGGGTGGTGTAATATTATAATAAAATGTCATTAACCACATATTAAGATAACCCATGTTATTTAAATGACTAAAATACCCTAAATAGACAATAAAGAGCAATAATAATCCACACACTGCATACAATGACATATAGGATAAGGATAACACTAATTCAAAGCGCAAAGTTTCACGTAATTAATTATTAATTTGTATAGTTATATCATTTATGATTTGAATAAGAGAACAACACCAATAAACTTGGGGTAATCATGAAAATTATTTTATTCAGTACATCATAGATCGGAAATATATTTTTTTTCAGAAAAGGGCAGGCTTGAATAAATAGTTTCCAACACAGTAGCAAACAATACACGGTACAAAATTGCAAAACAAAAATGTATAATTAAAGTTTGAACATTTATAAATAGGCTAAAACTTCTTTATTTGAATGTGTGTTGTGTGACTGTCTACAGTAAGCTGACGTGTTGCTCAAAAACAGCGCGAAAATAAAGGAATTATACAGGGGTAAATGTGACCCATATAGGTATAAATACCGCGTTTTTAAATCTGGTTTTATCTAAACAATTTTTAACAACAGGGGATTGTAAATAACACAATTTTAGTAAAAGGCAGTGACTGGGAGACTTTTAGACATATTTTATTGAAAATCTGTTATGTACATTTGAAAAACAGTCATGAGTAAATGTGTTAAATGCCTCTGCGTGCGGTGTACATGCTCTAATCTGTTAACATGGGCGCCGGAAAAAATAAGCACTGCTTATGCTCTGCTAACGTGTGTGTGTGTGTGTGTGTGTGTGTCTGTGTCTGTGTGTGTGTGTCTGTGTATCGGGCGGGCCAAGTACTAAAACATTCAAATTAATTGTGGGTGGATGAGAGATAAATCATCATTGTGTTTGTTTGATAAAGACAACTCTCATTTCATGGTAAAATGCAACGAACCTGCATTTGTCATGCTGGACGACTCGAAAACACAGACTGAAGTAAGCAGGTTTATTGTCAGCAAAACACAAAGCAGTAAACGGTGCAAGGCAGTGGAATGGCAGTGGTAATGGAGGATACAGTCTTAACTGAGCGTAATAGTGGCGATGGTTAGGGAATGCAGACTCGGGAGGGTTATCGCGGTGATCCAGGAGAAAGCTCGGGAAACAGTTCTTGGAAAGCTCGGGAGAGAAGTCTCTGGGAAGATTCGCATAAGTCACAGGTAGAGTCCGGGTAACGGTGACGAGACCAGACACTGTGAGTGAGGTGAGTGCTGGCTTTATAGTGCAGGGGAAGATTGCTTGCAGGTGCAGGTGCTTAGTATTCCGGTGATGAGGAGCGGATGGGCGGAGTGAAGTGGGAGTCTGGTGCAGGTGGCGTGGCTGAGTCCGTTACAGTACCCCCCTCCCCACGGGCAGCTACAGAGGACCGTAGCGGGCGACGACGAGGACGGCCTCGGCCCGAGGCGCCGGTCGGTCGGGATGGGCTGAGTGGAAATCTTGAAGGAGAGAGGGATCAACGATGTCATCCTGGGAAACCCAGCACTGTTCCTCGGGGCCGTATCCCTCCCAATCTACCAGATATTGAAGAAGACCGCCTCGTCGTCGAGAATCCAAGATCTCCCATACCCGGTAGATGTTGAGGTCCTCCGGGTCCAGGGGAGGCGGCGGTACGGGTTCAGCACCAGACTCTGTGGGAGGAAGCACAAGGGGTTCAGTGTAGGGCTTTAATAGTGAAACATGGAAAGAAGGTGAGATACGGTACTGTGGGGGGAGTTGGAGACGGTATGTGACTTCATTTATCTGCCTCAAGATCTTGAACGGACCGGCGTAACGGGGACTCAGCTTTCGGCAGGGCAGCCATAGACGCATGTCCCGGGTGGAGAGCCAGACCAGTTGTCCCGGATAATACTGGGGGGTGGGTCCTCTCCGTTGATCCGCTTGCAGTTTTTGTCTACGGACTGCCCGCTGAAGGTGGACGTGAGCCGAGTCCTACACCCTCTCGCTCTCCTGGAACCAGTGATGGACAGCTGGAACTTCCGTGGGCTCACCTGTCCAAGGGAAGAGAGGGGGTTGATAGCCAAGGTAACATTGGAAGGGGGTGAGGTGTGTGGAATCTTGCCTGAGGGAATTCTGGGCGTATTCGGCCCACGGAATATACCGGTTCCAGCTGTCCTGGTGGCGACCGCAGTAGGCTCTGAGGTACCTCCCGATTTCTTGAATCTTCCGCTCAGTCTGGCCGTTACTTTGTGGATGGTACCCGGAGGTTAGACTGACCGTGACACCGAGGAGTTCAAAGAATGATTTCCAGACGCGAGAGATAAACTGGGGCCCACGGTCTGACACGATGTCCTCGGGGAGGCCAAAATGTCTGAAGACATGCTGGAAGAGGGCCTCCGCCGTTTCCAGAGACGTGGGCAGTCCTTTCAGTGGTATCAACTTGCATGCCTTGGAAAACCAATCCACTACCACCAGGACACAGGTGTTTCCATCCGACGGTGGCAGATCGGTCATAAAATCCACCCCCAGATGGGACCAAGGACGACGAGGGATGGGCAGAGGGAGGAGTATGCCTTCAGGTAGCCTTCGTGGTGTTCGGGTGGTGGCACAGACTGAGCATCCTTCCACGTAGCGGGAAACATCCTGAGCCATACTGGGCCACCAGTAACGATCTTGCAAGAGCGAGAGGGTACGCTGGCTGCCTGGGTGTCCAGAGCCCGGAGATGTGTGTGCTTGGTCCAAAAGGGTCAGGCGGAGACTTGATGGAACATATGTTCGACCCTCTGGACCCCCCGGCGGAGCGGGTTCACCATGAGTTGCATCCTCTATGAGCTGGTCGATGGTCCATTGGATGGGGCTTACAACGATGGCTGGAGGGAGAATAGGTTCTGGTTCCTGGGAGGGGGTTCCGGGGTTGAACTGGCGAGATAATGCGTTGGCTTTGATATTTTTTGTTCCGGGATGGTAGGTGACTGTAAAATGGAACCGGGTGAAGAACAGAGCCCAGCGGGCTTGGCGGGGGTTGAGTCGTTTGGCCGATCGGAGGTACTTGAGATTTCTATGGTCTGTGATAACTTGAAAGGGGTGCAGGGCTCCCTCCAGCCAGTGTCTCCATTCTTCCAGAGCTAGTTTGATAGCGAGCAACTCACAGTTCCCGATGTCGTAGTTTTGCTCCGCCGGGGACAGCTTTTTGGAGAAGTAGGCGCATGGATGGAGACGAGGAGGCTCTCCCTGCCGCTGCGAGAGTACGGCTCCTACCCCGGTGCTAGAGGCGTCGACTTCAACCACGAAGGGGAGTTCAGGATCCAGGTGAACCAGGGTAGGAGCCGAGCAGAATGCCGCTTTGAGGTGGGCAAAGGCGTTGGCCGCGTCGGTGTTCCAGGATAGAGACTTGGGCCCTTTCCGAAGTAGAGCAGACAGAGGGGCAGCAATTGAACTGAAGTTATGGATGAATCTTCGGTAAAAGTTGGCAAATCCTAGGAATTTCTGGAGATCCTTAACAGAGGTGGGTGTGGGCCAGGACTGTACTGCTCTCACCTTCCCCTGATCCATCTTGACACCGCTCTGGTCGATGATGTATCCCAAAAACTGAGTTTGGCTGCGGTGGAACTCGCATTTTTCCAGCTTCAAGAAGAGGTGATGTTCTCGGAGTCTCTGGAGGACCTGCGCAACGTGGGATGGATGTTCTTCCGGAGAGGACGAGTAGACCAGGATGTCGTCGATGTAGACAATGGCAAAGCGATGTAGGAAGTCACGGAGGATTTTGTTCATGAAGCCCTGAAACACAGCGGGGGCGTTAGAGAGACCAAAGGGCATTACCAGGTACTTGTAATGGCCAGCGGGAGTTATGAAAGCTGTTTTCCACTCGTCCCCTTTCCTGATATGGATGAGATTGTATGCGCTGCGCAGGTCCAGCTTCGTGAAGATGCGAGCCCCCTACCTCGATGGTAGTGGAGGCAAGGGAGACCCGGGGTGGAGACTTGAGCTGGGACTTCGAAGGATGGGTTTTCTGAATGGGAGCGAGACAGTTATTCAGGCAGGATGGGCTCCATTTCAAAACCTCACCCGACTTCCAGCAGATGTTTGGGGAATGGGCAGTTAGCCACGGGCGTCCCAGGATGATATCGGCCGTAGAACCCTCCAGCACCAGAAACGAAATGGATTCCCGATGGAGGCAGCCGATCTGGAGGGAGAGCTCAGTGGAAGCGTAGCGTATGCACCCGCGGCCCAGCGGTTTTCCAAAAATGGAGTGAGCTCGGAAAGGTGTATCGAGTGGGGACTTGGTAGCTTGGAGTCTTTGAAGCAGGGAGGAGGAGATGAAGTTGCCAGCGGCACCGGAATCAATCAGGGCTTTGGCTGAAAGAGAGTGAAAATCTGAGATTACCAGCACATCAGTGTACGATAACATGGTGACAGGAGGCTTAACATGTAAGGTACTCACCGCTGGGCGTGGAGGTCGGACCGGGCAGGTGTCTCGGTAGTGGCCCTGACCTCCACAGTACAGGCAGAGGTGCATACGCATACGCCGCTCCCTTTCTGATGGTGATAATCGAAACTGATCCAATTGCATGGGTTCTGGTGCTGGGAGTCGATGTTCCCGCGGTGGAGGCGGAGGATGCAACGGGTTCAGGGGAAGAGAGCAGGCTGAGAGGTTCTGTGACACCAGAATGGAAGACTGAATCAGTTTTTCCAACCCGATGGTTTCATCGTAGATGGCCAGATGTGCACGAATCTGTGGGTCTAGTCCTTGGCGAAAAGCAGTCATCAGTGCTGTCTCATTCCAGCCACTGGAGGCAGCTAGAGTACGGAATTGCAAAGTGTATTCGTGAATGGAAAGGGTACCTTGCTGGATTCGGAGTAACTGATCTTGTGCAGCGATGGGACCCGCAGACCGGCTGAAAACCTCACGGAAATGGTTGACAAAGGCTTCCAGGGTTTGAGTGGCAGGTCCGCCAGCTGTCCAGATTGCCTGGGCCCATTGAAGAGCACGTCCGGTCAGGAGAGAGAACATAAAGGCGATTTTTGCTCGTTCTGAATCGAACTGGCGAGTCTCAAGCTCAAAATATAATGAGCACTGCAAAAGGAACCCGTTGCATTTCTGAGATGAAGAAGAAGCTCCCAGTTGTAGTGCTAAGTGAAGGGCTTGGGTTAGCTCGGGAATCGTGACGGATTGGGGTGAAGAGGGCTCAGACGCTACTGCCTCGGTCCGCTGATGGGTCTGGTCTTCTGTCATGCTGGACGACTCGAAAACACAGACTGAAGTAAGCAGGTTTATTGTCAGCAAAACACAAAGCAGTAAACGGTGCAAGGCAGTGGAATGGCAGTGGTAATGGAGGATACAGTCTTAACTGAGCGTAATAGCGGCGATGGTTAGGGAATGCAGACTCGGGAGGGTTATCGCGGTGATCCAGGAGAAAGCTCGGGAAACAGTTCTTGGAAAGCTCGGGAGAGAAGTCTCTGGGAAGATTCACATAAGTCACAGGTAGAATCCGGGTAACGGTGACGAGACCAGACACTGTGAGTGAGGTGAGTGCTGGCTTTATAGTGCAGGGGAAGATTGCTTGCAGGTGCAGGTGCTCAGTATTCCGGTGATGAGGAGCGGATGGGCGGAGTGAAGTGGGAGTCTGGTGCAGGTGGCGTGGCTGAGTCCGTTACAGCATTACTTTTTTACTTTCATTTTCAACTCCTCAGGGAAAACCAAACCAATCAAGTGTGTGGACATGTTTCTCTATTCAACCTGAATGCACACAGACTCACAGGGACTCGTGTCACTGTGGGGACATAAATTGCAAAAAGTTTTGTGTGATGGGTAGGTTTAGGGATAGGGGTAGTGTAAGGGGACAGAATATACGGTTTGTACAGTATAAAAACCATTTATATGGAGAGTCCCAACAAAGATAGCACACCACACTGTGTGTGTGTGTGTGTGTGTGTGTGTGTGTGTGTGTGTGTGTGTGTGTGTGTGAGTGCCTGTGTTTTTGTGACATATCAGGACACAAATGTGTATAATGACATGGGTATGACATAGGTATTACAAGGAGAGGGTGACTTATGAGGACATTACCCATGTCCCCATTTTTCAAAGGGCTTATAAATCATACAGAATGAGTTTTTTTGTGAGAAAGTGAAAATGTGCAGTTTCCTGTGATGGGTAGGTTTAGGGGTAGGGGTAGTGTAGGGGGATAGAAAATACGGTTTGCACGGTATAAAAACCATTACGCCTATGGAATGTCACAATTCACAAAAACAAATGTGTGTGTGTGTGTGTGTGTGAGAGAGAGAGAGAGAGAGAGAGAGAGAGAGAGAGAGAGCACTGTATGCATGTAAATAACCCAACTGCACACACACACACACTTGAGGACAGAGTACCCATCTCACGCCGATCAAACACTAATAAGATGGCATCCCAACAGGCCAGCACATATGAGTGTTTAATTTCACACGTGTATGCTCCTGTTAAAAATGATCAAATGTGATTATCTATGGATTCTGCACTAGTGCTCAGGATCACTAGAGAGGAAATCCAGGACACGTTCATATATTTAACAGACAGCAGCTGTGGCCCTGCATATACCGAGCATTCTGGCTCTATCAGTTCAATAAACACAATAAGCTTCAATAAACTGTCATGATTTCATTAATAAAGTGACACCTAAAAGGATAGTTCACCCAAAAATTAAAATTTGCTGTTAATTTACTCACCCTCAAGCCATCCTAGATGTAGGTGTCTTTTTTCATCAGTAGAACAGCAAAGAACTGAAACTATGGTCCTTGGCGATTCATATAATGCAAGGCAATGGGTAAAAAAAACAAAAAACATATACAGACAAAACTAAATTAATACCCATGACTCCTGATAATACATTGAGGTCTTATGAAGCAATCGGTCTGTGCAAGAAACTGAATGTTATTTACAGCATTATTATTTATTACCTGTAATCCAAAGCCTTGGCAAACAGACCTGAGCGCGTTCACAGCAGTCTGGAGTGTGAGCTTCCTGTCGCATAATGACAAATACACTGTAACTTTGGATAACTACCCTTGTGGAAAATGAAGTACACTTTAGCATACTTTTTTACATAGTTTTTATTATGGAAATAATAAAAGAACACTTAAGTGTGAACTGAATAATGTTTTCAGAGACATGAAAATGTATTATAGTTTAAGTTTTACACATCAAAATAAGTTCTTTGAAGCATGACAAAAGACTATTAAAGTCAGCGTGTATAATGGAAGTTGTAGGCCTATATCTGAGTGCAATGGCTTCTGGAATGAGAAAGAAAAATGTAGGGCAGCACTTGATTTCGTCCTAAGAAGTGATTGAATCATAGTAAGTTTGGCGTTGCTAACTAAATAGAGGCAGATCTGATTGTCAGTTGTGGAAAATATTTAGTCCAACTCTCCACCGAGACATACATCATGAAGAGAACCGTGTCCTTTGGAGGAAGGGAGGTTAACATTTTTGTTAAAGATTACGCAGGCATATAAAATAAATAAAAAAAAAAATAAATAAAAATAAATAAAATATATATATATATATATATATATATATATATATATATATATATATATATATATATATATATATATATATATTAAATTAGATTAAATTTACATATTTAATCTAATTAAATAATCACAAACCCAATATGAGTCAAATTAAAACCAGGACCGAGACGTCGCCCGGCATGGTGCAGCCCCGGAGCCAGGCCCGGGTTTGGGGCTCGTATGCAAGCGCCTGGTGGCCAGGCCTACCCCCATGGGGCCCAGCCGGGCTCAGCCCGAATGAGCGACGTGGGGCCACCCTACCATGGGCTCACCACCTGCAGGAGGGAACATATGGGGCCGGTGCGTAGTGGATCGAGCGACAGTCGAAGGCTAGGCCCCCGACGACCCGATCTCTGAACACAGAAACTGGCTTTAGGGACGTGGAATGTCACCTCGCTGGCGGGGAAGGAGCCTGAGCTTGTGCGGGAGGTTGAGAGGTACCGGCGAGAGATAGTCGGGCTCACTTCCACACACAGCTTGGGCTCTGGAACCACACTTCTTGAGAGAGGCTGGACTCTCTACCACTCTGGAGTTGCCCATGGTGAGAGGCGGCGGGCTGGAGTGGGTTTGCTTATAGCCCCCCAGCTCAGCTGCCATGTGTTGGAGTTCAACCCGGTGAATGAGAGGGTCGCTTCCCTGTGCCTTCGAATAGGGGATAGGTCTCTCACTGTCATATGTGCCTACGGGCCGAACGGCAGTGTGGAGTACCCGGCCCTAATGGGGTCTCTGGGAGGGGTGCTGGAAAGTGCTCCAAATGGAGACTCCATCATTCTACTGGGGGACTTCAATGCACACGTGGGCAGTGACAGTGACACCTGGAGGGGCGTGATTTGGAGGAACGGCCCCCCCGTTCTGAACCCGAGCGGTGTTCTCTTTTATTGGATTTCTGTGCTAGTCACGGCTTGTCCATAACAAACAACATGTTCAAGCATAAGGGTGTCCATCAGTGCACGTGGCACCAGGACACCCTAGACCAGAGGTTGATGGTCGTCTCATCTCACCTCCGGCCGTATGTCTTGGACACTCGGGTGAAGAGAGGGGCGGAGCTGTCAACTGATCACCACCTCATTCACAGAAAGAGTACACACTTTTAGGTCGTAGTTTAAGTAGGCAAATTGGGATGCAGCAATTGAGTTATTCATTCGATTCATTCAAACGGCTGATTCATTCAGGAGTGAAGTAAATGGTTCTCTTTATGGTCCACTGAATCATTGTTTCACCCGAATCGTTCAAAACGCGGAAACGCCACTGTGTATTGCTCGTATTCGGAGACGAACAGTTCTGCTTTGTCTTTATATTTTCTTAAACAACACAATATTAACTTACTTAGGCCTGTTTATTTTATTAGACTGTTGTATAAGATCAGTATCGAATAGTGTTGTAGTCAAGACCACCTAAACCGAGACCAAGTCTAGACCAAGACCAGCGTGTGCCGAGACCAAGATAAGACCAAGACCAGACCAGCACTCCTTAAATTCATCTAAAACATCCATATCTACAGTCTGAGAAATGACTTGTATTTAATGAATAAATATAATTAGAATAGAAAGACACTATAGAGCTGTTACTAATCAAATCACTAACAATACAATGTATAGCACAGAAGTTGATTCTGAATTGATACTACTGGCAAGCACTTATAACAAGAATTGTTATTATTTACTTGTGGTGATTTTAAAACATTTAAAATGTACTTTAAATATAAAAATTTAGTTTGACATTATAACAGCGCACTTTAAAAAAAAAAAAAAAAAAAAAGTAGGCATACTTAACATATGGTGCATTCCATTTTTCCTTGGAAGAGGGAAAGTCCTAGTACCCAGTACAATGCCCCCTCAAGTCGGAATTGTGACTGTTTGCAGGTTGGAGGAAGTGCAACACACCTGATTCAGATTCCAATATAGCTACTCAGTGCATCAACTGTAGTGAAACAGTAGTAAAATACTGTTTATTATTTTATATACTTTTTATGTGTTTTTATTTTGTTTTCCGAAAGAAGCAGGCAAGGTTTGCCTGGACACGTCCATCTTAGTTTTCTGATCTGTGTGATGGAATGCAGTCAGCTCTGGTGTGACATCATTCCCAGCTATGACATCCCTCATCCGAGGTAAATGGAACACAGCATTAGTCGTGAAAGTATACTCTCTTCTCTAAGTACAGAACACTGCAAGTATAGTGTTATACTTTTAAGATTTCAAGTAGGCTACACTACAAGTACACATTCAGTACTATTAAGTGCACTTCTTTTTCACAAGGGTAGCTCTCTTATATGCAAAATTACAGATTCATATCAGACAGAACCTCCTTCAATAGTTTATTGTTTTCAAATCTGATGCTACTATGTTCAACTGCAGACTAAAGAAATATGTGGGTTTAGCTATTACGTTTTGCTAGTTAAAGCTGCAGTCCGTAGTTTTTCCTCTTTGTCGCCATCTCTGTTCGAAATCTGCAATTGCAGTTATTCACGGAATTGTCAACTTTATGTGAATTGTGCCTCAGCACGGCACAGCGCGGATGAATCCAATGTTTTGAGGAGAATGTGCGGCTGTCAGTCACCGCACCAGGGGGGATACTGTCATTCAGAATCACAGATTCTACTGTTTGAAAGTATGACCAACATAAGAATGTCATCTGAACAAGTAGCTAACATCCACTTTTGTTCTGACCAACTAAGGGGGAAAAAAAGCATTGCAATAAATTGTGATGATTAAATCTAACGATTGCTTATCATATCACGTCAAACCATGCAAATTATACTTTGTTTTCAAACTTTTAATGTTAACAACATCAGCATTGCGTGACTTCATTAAGGCACAACAAAGAAAACAATGTAACTGTATGAATTAAGTGAACAAGTGTGCTACTGTTACATAATTGAACCATTGAAATGTCTTAACTTTACCTGTCCAGCAGAAAAAAAAAAAAAAAAAATCCCGGAGTTCACGCCACCTTTCAAAAGTCCTTTTTATCCTTGCTTTCACACGGGCCCGGTTGAATGTCTCTTTTTTTTCTGTAGCCACTCTGAAGTCTGAAGTCTTTTGCATTTTACAACGGGTGAATATCCAGTTGTCACTGGTGATTGTAGTTTGAACCTTTCTGGAGCCACCATCAACTTCAAAAGTTCAATTATATCAAGTGCTGTGAGAAAAGGCTATAAATCTCCACCTCCAACATCCTCACACGCAATATAGCCTACTAGCCTGGACACCTTCTTTATGTGTACAGGTGTGACGTAATGGTGCAAAGATATGCTTGAATTTCCCGCGGAAATCCACCAGTACCACTGGAATTATAAACATTATTACAAGCTTACAGTTGAAAATTGAGCTAAGGTAAGCAGATAGTTTTGAGCTGGTTATGTACTTTCTCAAAAATGTATTTTGGATCATTTTTAACCCAAAAAAGTTATGGACTGCAGCTTTAAGTTTTGCTCTGAAAGGTACAATCCAGGCATCAACCATTTCTCTACCACTCGCTGTGGACATCAAACTTTGATGGATTCTTCTGAGGAGCATTTTGTTAGGAAAAGCTGTTGATGAAATTTTAATCTTCCTGTGTGAGTGTGGAGCTCGCAAAGAGTTGGGCGGCAAGCGCGAGATTCATTCTAGTAATAAAACGATACTGTTTGAATGCCTTTCCACACACCGCTTCCAAGTTATTACACTGAGGGACGAAATTAAAACTTGCTACGTCAGTCACACTTTACTGGATATTCAGAAGTATCATAAATGATTAAACTCGTGGCTCCCCAAGACATATCTTATTCATGAAATTAAATGATGTGCATGGTTCTGCTGTTACATGCGTATACATAGTGTCGCTCAGGACGAGTCCTGGGCCACTGGTTTATCACGTCTTGACACGGAGGCTGCAAGCGGACACACAGAGATGAAATGACTGTTTATCCCTGACCTCACATGAGACTTAAAACTATTTCGATGAATTGTAGATAGGCTATTTTTCCATTTTCCACCTGACTGCTTGACCCTGAGGAATAAGTTCCAAAAAGTGCTTGGTTCACATGTTTTTTTTTTTTTTTTTTTTCCATTTGAAACCTTTCTCGGACCTTGCTGTGCAGTTGTGCTGAATAATTTTGAGTGGTTGTTCCTGTGTCCATTTTTGCACCAGTGGCCTCCTAGAATTGCGTCAAATTCTCATGAAATCATTAAGTAGCCTATAAGGGAGGGGGATTATTTGCTTTCCACTTAAAGTATTAAAAAGCACCTTTAGCAAGAGCACCAGAAGTTATTTTTTGAAGTGTAGCTTTCCAAAGCACATGTTCCTCATTCAAAAGGGGTCAATATTTATCAGATGATTCTATTTTGATATTTATCTAGTTAAAAAACAACAACAACAACAACAACAACTGATAAACATCATGTCTACAATATTGGGTTTTTTTTTTGCTCTGCATGCTTATTATCTAAATAGGCATTGTCATGACATCACTAGTCACATGGCTTTTACCTATGGCCAAAAATGTCAGATTTCAAATCCTGTACTTCCAAGACGTCATGCGCCAGCCAAACAACTAAGATGTTTGGGAATGCCAATTGATAGCTTTCTCCAGCTATTCATTAGACCTCCTTGAAAGAAACAGTAATAATTCTATCCTAGGATGCTATGGGGAATGCCTCCGTTGTGACTGGTGTCTGAAGCATGTGTCTAAACACGACAATAACAGCCTATGACGACACTACCAGTGCGACCAGGGTATGAAAGGGGGTTCTGATTCTCTCTTGAAGGATAACAATTTAGCTCCTGCACCCCGCGGTTTTGGTCCCACAGCGGCCATAGCGGCAGGCAGGTTCGATCACAGTGGTGGGTGGAACAAAGGAAAAGACTTGCGAGATTTATTTCCCTTTCCGGGTCTGTTATTACTAATGTGTGAGGCATAATTCTTAGGAATTAGATGCAGAGAAAGTGCAGGCAGGTGTTATTTTTAGATCTGCCCCCTCTGCTGTCTCACACAATAGCAGCGCTCGGTTGTGGCAATCTCTTGAACCCATCAGGAATCCTTTTTTTTCTCTGGTCTTTCCAGTCGGCTCTTGAAGTAGGGTTTTTTTTTCGCCCAAGTTTGTGGGTAACCTTTTACTTGATGTAAGGCACATTCAGAGTGTTTGGCATCTTGAGATCCTACTAAGACATTTGCTCAGCCCCTTGATTGCAATGTCTTCACAGTTGAGTGTAAATGGAATCCTTAATAGTAGGACTCCCAACTCCTTATGAGAGAGCTCTGTTTGACCCTGGAGACTTGAGACCTGAACATTTACTCAGCTGAACATTTATAATGGCTAGGCTAGCACTTTGCTCAGCCCCCTTATGCTTCCTTGTGGTCTGCTGACCAAATAAGGCTCAGAGCTCTTCTGGTCTCTGGACATCAACAGGAAGTGGTCTGTTCGCCTTGGACAAAAACCTCCTGTTGTACAGCACCAAATCTCATTGCCCATTTTACAATGGTTGTAGCTTAACTGTTAGCTTACACTGGCCATTTAGGAGGAGCATAGAGTGGAACTTTCCAGGTTATGGGCAAGGTCCTTCGCTCCCTGTAATGAGCTTGTTCTGACTTTAGTATCATTTCGTTCTAGACGGTGACATTGAATGGTATGGCTCTCCGTGAGCCTCCTTGTTGTAACTGTCTTTAAGGTGGAGTGTTGGTAGGCCTCCTCTCGCTCTAAAGATTCATTCTTCTGAGGCCTGCGCTCCCCAGAGTCAGTCTCTTTTGTGAGCCTCCTTTTAAAGAGTCGTCTTGCTGAGGAGTCCATTCTTAGAGCTCAGCCTAGGTGGTCACTCCGGGTTATATGGCTCTCTGTGAGTCTCCCTGGCGGAACCACCCTTAGGGAAGCGTTTTTAGGTTTCCCTTTCGTTTTAGAGAGTTGGCATGCTGAGACCTCTGCTCCTCGGCTCTTTTTTGAGCCTCCTTGCTTATCCCTCTGGGGTCTGTAGTGTTTTCTGGGCCTTGGAGATGTTTTGACATGCCCTGACATTTGTGCTTATTTCTGTTACTTATGACATTTTCATGGCAAAAGTCATGCTCGAAGCTGTGCGCTCACACAAGACAAACAATACAGGAGTGCCAGGGCTTTGTCACAAAACCAAGAGTAAGCTAGACCGAAGTGACAGAACCCTGACACATGCTTCGGGTATGCTTGCCCACGTCTCGTTCAGACAAAAGAAGTTGTTTACATGTACTACAGGTGCCATTTTACACTCTGGTCGCACCAGTAGTGACGTCTGTTACCGGCCAATGTTATTGCTGTGTTTAGAAATGTGCTTCAGACACCGGTCATGCTGGAGGCATTCCCCATAGCGTCCTAGGACATAGTGTCTTGTTCCCCTTCTCAGGGAACCATGGTTATATATGTAAGCCAAGATTTATTTCTGAAAACATTGATGTAACACAGTTCGTAGATATGGGAACAAGAACACTCTAAAAAATGCTGGGTTAAAAACAATCCAAGTTGGGTTGAAAATGGACTAACCCAATCGCTGGGTTAGTCTATTTTTTCAACCCAACTTGGTTGAATATTTTTTTTTTCTGTCTAGAAACATTTGCTGCATTGCTTTCATTGTCATTTTGCTGTTTTTATTATTATTATGATTATTATTAGCCTATATCCGGACAGAAACAGTGATGTATGGCCAATTTGAATGCCTAATAACAGATGATTGTTTTAACAATAAAAGTTGGTCATAGTTTTTTTTTTTTTTTTTTTTTTGCAGGCCTTAGAAACTAGGTTTTGTTTGGAAAGTAATAAAAAGTGTAATTATAGAATGTGTTTGGCTGGAGGCAGCAGGTTAATGTAAAGCAGAAAATAACCCTGACTTACCCAGCAATAAGTATTAATCCCCCTCCCCTCCCTGTGTGTGTGTGTGTGTGTGTGTGTGTGTGTGTGTGTGTGTGTGTGTGTGTGTGTGTGTGTGTGTGTGTGTGTGTGTGTGTGTGTGTGCGCACAAGTCCACTGCAGTAGTTTGAGTGCATGTGGTTGTGATCAGAGCAAAATTCAGAGTGTGTGTATTTACTACAATGTCAGTGGTGTTAAAATAATGGGCTCCTGCAACAGAATAAGCAAGAAGAAGTGCAATTAGGGTGAAACTGGGGTCATGAGAGTGGACAGCGCTTGGTGACCCAAGCATTACACTGTTTGCTCTGATTTGTGGTGTTTGCTAAGGTAAGCATCACTATCAGTACTGCTCATATTTACTGATTGTGTTGCCTCAAATTGTGCAGCTTGTTGAGGGGAGGTGTGCTATTACTTTTCTAAGTGATAAGACTCTGATATGTTCCTGGCTGATGTCCAAAAAGCTGCTGAAATAGCAAACAGTTTCAATTGTTATGTGGTTTCTGTTGCTTTTACTTTGTTGGTAAATGACATGACACTCATGTCTTAATCTATTAAAATGCAATTAATACAACGACTTGAATATACTTCTTCTTGTCACACAGTGATTGAGGCAAGAAAGCAGTAAAGGCTGGATAAGGCTACGTTCACACTGTCAGTCTAAATCTGATTATTATTTGTGTATCCGATTGGAATCTGATCTAAATGATTGACCACACTGTGTTTTGCAACTGTTCAAATCTGACTTGTGTGTCCCATGGCGCTCTTTCATTTTCCTGAATACCTGCACTGGTTTCTAATCACCTTTACAACACAGATTGTTTCAAAGCAGGTTTACAGTGATAACAGGAAAATAATGCAACGAAGTTTGTTTTGGCTGTACAGCAGATCTAGAAGAAAAGAGTGTCATAGTCCAGCTTAAGTATGTTCCGTGATGGAGCCAGATCAATAATATTGTTGAATATTTTGTGTCCCCAACTAAGCAAGCCAAAAGCCAAAGGCAACAAAGGCGACAGTGGCAAAACAAAAATTTTATGGCAATGATATTGCATATACACAAAAAACATCAATAGCAACATGGAGGGGTTTGCAATACAGATGTTGTCATATTTACAGCATGCCAATGTGTAGCCACAGTGCTGGACTATTACGACTTCTGAGACAGTGGCAGAAATGTAGGAGGCCGGTATGTGCGGATTTAGTCTCCTCCGGTCTCATAACATTGTAATTTTCTGCTCGATCAGCACTTTGCAAAAAGTTTCTGCAGCGACCTGGCATTTACCTTTTTACGTGGCGTGAAAAAGTGACATAAACCATACAAAATCCGATTAGAGCTGAAAAAGGATTTCCAGAAATGCAAATAGGATTTCATACCACATATGAACATAGCTCAAAATGGATTTGTAAAATTCACATATCATGTTTTTTTTTTTTTTTTACTGTTCACACTTGCTAAATATGACCAGATTTCAGTTGGATATGCACAAAAATCAAATTTGGACTAACAGTCTGAACGAGACTATTGTGTATCGCAACTGTTCAGATCCGATTTGTGTCATTAAATTGAGCATATGAAACAAGCCACTGTCGCCTTTGGCTTTGGCTTGCTCAGTTGGGGACACTAAATTTTCAACTATATTACCGATCTGCCTGCATTGACACTATATGAGAACTGAACTGAGCTGGATGACATCACCATTTTCTCCAGGGCGGCTGTACAGCCGAATCAAATTCTGTTGCATTATTTTCCTTTTACCACTGTGAAGCTGAAAAAAGCGCTATATAAATAAAGGTGACATGACATGACATATGAACATATAAAACATGAATTCAAAGATGTTCTAAGAACTTTGCAAATGTATGTGCATTTGGATGGTATTACATTTAAATAATGAAGTGTTTCTTAATAGTTTTATGTTTTAATTGTGTTTTCAGTTAAGTATATTTGGGTTTTGTGTTACAACTTACAACATTATTTAATTGCATTATTTTAGTGTTGTGTGTTACCATGCACCTTCTATATATTAGTTTAGTTTAGTAATCCAACAGGGGGCAATTGCAATAGGGCTTGAAACACACAAACACCACCAAACACATAATCCACGTTAAAACACAGTAAAACATACACTCACCTAAAGGATTATTAGGAACACCTATTCAATTTCTCATTAATGCAATTATCTAATCAACCAATCACATGGCAGTTGCTTCAATGCATTTAGGGGTGTGGTCCTGGTCAAGACAATCTCCTGAACTCCAAACTGAATGTCAGAATGGGAAAGAAAGGTGATTTAAGCAATTTTGAGTGTGGCATGGTTGTTGGTGCCAGACGGGCCGGTCTGAGTATTTCACAATCTGCTCAGTTACTGGGATTTACATGCACAACCATTTCTAGGGTTTACAAAGAATGGTGTGAAAAGGGAAAAACATCCAGTATGCGGCAGTCCTGTGGGCGGAAATGCCTTGTTGATGCTAGAGGTGAGAGGAGAATGGGCCGACTGATTCAAGCTGATAGAAGAGCAACTTTGACTGAAATAACCACTCGTTACAACCGAGGTATGCAGCAAAGCATTTGTGAAGCCACAACATCCAATTGCGATCCGATGGGTATTCTAGGCAGAATTTATATGCAACATAAAATTCTAATTATGTTAATCATTGTCATAATATAAATGCAGAGGTGGAGAAAGTACACAACTCCATTGAATAAAAGTAAAAGTATTACTGGTCAAATATTACTCCATTATAGAGGTCCAAAAATTTGGACCCGTAATGTGCTACACGGAACCGATCCGGGCTCGTCTATTATTTCAAAAGCTGGACCCAGACACATGCAGATCCGAGAAATTCCAAAAATGTAGTACCTGGAACCGACCTGGACCTGACTTTTATTTGAAAGCTTGACCCGAAGCCAGAGGGAAGACACAGACCTGACTTGACCCGATTGTTACATTCCACAATAAATTGCTATTAACAAGTCAATAAAAGTTGCGAAAAATAAAACTTTGTCTTACCTAATTTTATAGCCATCGTCTCCCTTCCTTGTACCTTACTGTGATGCATTACAATCCTCCTTACCAAGAAAGTTCTATCCATGTTATTCCTCTCTTGTTATTCCAAGCATGTTTAATTCACTCATCATTTCAGCTTTAAAAGTCCATTTAATGTCACGGTGACGGATGACAAATGCAACTTTGCAGTTAACTTGAGACTGCACATACGCGTTAGCTGGAGCAACCTGAAATATGAGTTTTTTAACGCAATTTGAGCATCATAGAAAACATTCATGTGACAGTTTACCAGAGATTTTTGCTGATTTGAAATATATTATTTAAATATGAGTGTGTCAAGTCTGCAAGCATTTTTGAGATTTGGACTTGCATTTACTGTCACACAACAGGAACACAAACTCAAAATTACATTTACATAAATCAGTAATTACTGCCAAGAAAAACATAAAATAAAATTTATAGAGATAAACTTATATAGAAAATAATTATCTGATTCCCCGCTGCACACAAAACCATGCATGGCAACAAAGCATTTAATGATGGCTATCTGACTTAATTAAACTAACATAAAACATCTTGAAGTGTGCAATCAATGTGCATTCAATTGCCTTAGTGAGTCATTTGCTTATATATACATACACACACACACACACACACACACACATAGTCATGTAAAAATGTTAGGACACCCTATTGAATTCCATGGTTTTCTGTATCAGGACATAATAAAAAAATCATCTAGTGCTTGGCAGGTCTTGAAATTTGGAAAATAAAACCTCAGATGAACAACAAATCATGACATATTACACTGTGTCACATTATTTAGCAAAAATAAAGTCAAGATGGAAAAACCATGGGTACAAAGTTAGGACACCCTATCATTCAATTGCCTGTAGATCCACTTTTAGCAGCAATAACTTGAAGTAATAATTTTCTGCATGATTTATCAGTCTCCCACATCATTCTGGGGGAATTTTGGTCCACTCTTTACAACATTGCTTCAGTTTGTTGAGGTTTGTGGGCATTTGTTAATGCACAGCTCTTGTCACAGCATTTCAGTCAGGATGAGGTCTGGATGTCGACTGGGCCATTGCAACACCTTCATTCTTTTCTTTTTCAGCCATTCTGTTGTAGATTAGCTGGTGATCTTCGGATCATTGTCCGGTTGCATGACCCAATTTTAGCCAAGCTTTAGCTGTCAGACAGACGGTCTCACATTTGACTCTAGAATACTTTGGTATACAGAGGAGTTCATGGTCGACTCAATGACTATGAGGTGCCCAGGTCCTGTGGCTCCAAAACAAGCCCAAAATCATCACCCCTTCACCAGCATGCTTGACTTTTTGTATGAGGTGTTTGTGCTGATATGCACTTTTGGTTTTCACCAAACTTTGCACTGTGCATTATGGCCAAACATCTTCACTTTGGTCTCATCTGTCCAAAGAACATTCTTGTAGAAGTCTTATGGTTTGTTCAGATGCAACTTTGCAAACCTAAGCTGTGCTGCCATGTTTTTTTTTTGTTGTTTTTTTTTTGAGAGAGAGAAGAGGCTTTTCTCCTGACAACCCTTCCAAAAATGCCATACTTGACCCATCTTTTTCTAATTGTACTGTCATGAACTTTAACATTTAACATGTTAACTGAGGCCTGTAGAGTGTGAGGTGTAGTTCTTGGGTCGTCTGCAATTTTTCTGAGCATTACACACACTGCAAAAAATTATTTTTATTGCTTGTTCAAATTGCTTAATTAAAATGATCTAAAGCAACGCAACTCAACTTAATTTGATTGTGCTCAATCCACTTAAATATGAAATACTGTCAAATTGAAGTTTACTTAATCTATTTGTGTTGAGATTACATGAATGATTTGTGTTGCATTAACTGAAATTGGGCGGGGCTTGTTAGTCCCCAGCATGCTTTGCATATGGCTAAATCAAGAGAGAGTAAATGTTATTTTATGTATTTTTGAGCAAGATGAGAATGGGGGAGACTTGATTGTGTTTAATAGTGTTTTTTATGTTGGAATTATTAGAACAATTTAAATGACAGTGGGTTACCATTGTGGAGAAGAGTGGAGCATTTGCTTAGGCTGAGGACTGAGAACTAACGGCTTTGCTGAAAGAGCTTTTAATGCTTAGCATTTAAGCTAATGCTAATGTGCGCTATTACTAACTAAAAGTTTGTCAACTAGCTAGTGCAGTATTATAATTCAGTTGTGTAACATTAAAGATATGAAATTGAAGTGGACGAATGAATATATGAAATTGAACGCCTGAATCATGTCAGGGAGCATTTCACTTGGAGACTTAATTGGGTCACTTAAAATGTATTCATCCCATGATATTGAAGTTACATGAACAAATTATGTTTGTTTAACTTAATTGATTCATGTGGGATGGATGTACAAGATTAAATCAAGTAAATCCAACACACTTTTTTTTTTTTTTTTTTTTTGTGCAGTCTGATCTTAGGGTGAATTTGCTCTCCTGTAACGCGCGTCACGGCGCAAATGCGACCCTCCCTCTCAAACAGTGAATAACGGAAATGAGCAGAAAAGGAATATACTGTTTCTAAATTTGGACCAGCGACCAGAAGATCAGACTCACTCAAGAGACTGTGTCAGCAACAAGGTGAGAAAGAAATGACGACAACACTGGCTG
This sequence comes from Paracanthobrama guichenoti, assembly GCA_018749465.1. Classification (NCBI taxonomy): domain Eukaryota; kingdom Metazoa; phylum Chordata; class Actinopteri; order Cypriniformes; family Gobionidae; genus Paracanthobrama; species Paracanthobrama guichenoti. The sequence goes on along the minus strand of CM031960.1, from coordinate 28,767,821 downwards.
CATTAGAAACAGTTAAGATGTATTAAAGACAATGTTAATAATACAATAAAAAAAATAATAATAAAAAAAAAAATGATATATATATATATATATATATAATTTAGAGTTTCAGTACATCACAGTAGTGATGAAATAGTGTAGAATAGGGATATAAAATAAATGTAAAAATAAATGTATTCTTCGTTTAACCTTTATATACTTAAGTTTCCTATTTAGTTTAGTAAGTTTTTGTTTGTCTATCTCTTTTTCTTCTTTTTTTACCTATTTGGTTTCAAGCTAATAAAGCTAACTGGATCTTACTCTGCCAATATGTGTGTAGAATTTCTTGCACCTATGTATTCAATTTGTTTCTAATTGGCTTATTAAATATAGAAACACAACTTTACATTTGACTTTGAATACAATTCTCCCAAATGATAACACTTTGAAATACCCTTCTCACTCCTATTCTCCAAAAACAGGAAAAATAAACCAAATGAGTAAATGAGCAAAGAACAATGTAATTTAAAAGTAGAAAACCAGTATAAAATAAATTAAATCACAATAGATCAACTTTACGGCTCACAATAACAGTCCCAATGTGGATTAGGGTTTCACCAAACCTTAACTCCAGTTCAGTGCTGTTTACACGAGAGCCTTCCTCCAACAGTTGAGTTCTGAGCAACAGTTCAATCAGAAAAGGAAGGGAAAAGTGTGTGCACAATCCTACCACTCCGTTGGTTTCTTGATTCTCGTAGCTCGATCCTTATATGGGCATGGCTCACCAGTTCCTGCTCGCAATAGTTATCCTCAATAGAATTGGTCTCCATTACTGAGAATGCCCACAAAAATGTCATATTCACCATATGCCGTGGGGGAAAACAAGCCATTAGAATGAATGCACGTAGACCTTGTTAGATGCTTTATCTTTACTCTAAAACTTCAGATAACTTACTAGAGGTGCAGAATGACACATGGCAAATTTTTCGGGACTGCACCAAGCAATAACTGTAATCACTACAAAGAGTAAAGATAAAGCGTTGAACAAGGTCTACGTGCATTCATTCTAATGGCTTGTTTTCCCCCACGGCATATGGCGAATATGACGTTTTTGTGGGCGTTCCCAGTAATGCCAACCAAGTGTATGTGAAGCAGGGACAGTACAAGTTCAAAATCTTCTTCAGAAATCATCCAGTGTCCAGCAAATGTGCAGCATCCGACTCTATTTTTGAAAAATTATGAAAAAAAAAAAAAAAAAAAAAAAAAAAAAAAAAAAAAGGAAAAGTGGAAAGAAAGAAAAAACAATCTTGCAAAAGACAAGGCCAAAAGTACAATGACATACCTTTCAAAATATACATCTATACAGCAGTTAATCTGCGAATAAACATTTCAGCATATTTAACTCCATGTTCATTTAACATTAACACACTGAAATTTGCATAGACATGCTAATAGCATTTTTCAAATGATGTGCTTAGGCCTCATCTGACCGTATCACATGTGCACATTGATCAGCCATTTCTCATAGATCGAATAAACAACAAAAAAACATTCAAATAACACTTGTAAACTGCTTAAATATTCCTCCCGTTTTAAACAGAGGATTAGCTTTTATACATCTGGTTGAACACCATTTACCGAACATTTATACAATGAGGATGCAACCACTTCACTTACCAAGAGAATTCGAGGTAATTCGATTACCAAGTTTCTCTCTCCTCTGTAACAATTTGCGCTAACATCAACCATGCTAATCGACTGACAACGTTCAATTGATACTTTTTTATCTCAAAATCTGTTATTTCTCTTGACACAACTGCTAATTTATGTGTTCTAATTCTGTTTCTTCTTTTTCAGGAACTGCTCTCGCTTCGTTGTCTCTCTCGCACAGCTCCGATCATGTTGCGGGGCTAACTCTTCTCTCCTCATTGGACCAATCTTCACTTTGTTTTATTTGAATAACAAGTTTTATTATTTTTTGAATTTATGCATTTTCCTATTTTCTATTTCATAAATGTTATTAAAATAAAGTACTGCTTTACATATTCACGAGTATTATAGTTATTATTCCCTTTTCTATTTTGCATCAACAGGGCTCTAAGTAACCTGGGTTACACCCCACTCATGGGAAGATTGGTGTCTGTTTTGAATGTCTTCCACTTGTGAATAAGCTTCCTCACTGTAGAATGATGGACTTCAAATTGTTTGGAAATGGCCTTATAACCCTTCACAGATTGATGGCAGCGACAAGATCTCCAAGATCATTGCTGATGTCTTTCCTCCTTGACATTGTGTTACCCAAGCCTGTAGCACTCCTCTCAGAAACTGAAGCCTCCGTGCCTCGATCACCCCCAGGTGGCTGGTCCCAGTATAGGTCATAATCCCAACCCCTCTGTGTTTTCTAATGGACGTGAGACAAACTAAACAATCTAATTACACTTCAAAAATTTTTTCCCAAAGTTGGTTTCTGTCATTGTAGGCAGTTTTTATCATGATGATTTCATTTCAAGTGTTCGTTTTTTAAATGAGTTTAGTTTTAGTTCGTTATTTGATGCTATAAAAACAGGGTGTGTGACGTTGAGATTGACAGCTGAGAATGATGGCTTCTCTGAGTAATTCATTATGTCGGTGTGAAAGAAACAGTTATGGAAATGTAGAAATTAAAGCTAAAGCTTCAGTTTCCTCCCAAAAATCCAGAAAAAAGTCTGTTAGTGCCTCAGTGATAACTCTGCATCTGCGAGTGTTGGTGGGATTTTGATATCGCGCCCTTTACTTCCTGCTCTCTACTGATGATCTTGGACTCGGTCCCAAATCTGCACAAAATGTCAGCACCATATTCGGACTTCTGGAGGCTTCAATAACTTCAGCGGAAGAGAATGAAGTTGTGTCGTCCATATTTTTTTACGGTCTATGGTGTTAACACACACCTGAATGCTCCAGACCAGCAAACTGCCAAAACTTCTGCTTTTACAGAGGTGATCACACTTGCTGGTGATCAGTTAATGTCCCAGTGAACCGGAAGTAGCGAGTGAGTTTTTTTCAGTGCTGTGACGTATTTCCAAGTGAAGGGAATATTGAATAGAGGGCAGGGTTTTACTTCAGGGCTCCTCCTCTCCATCTCTCGCTCATAGCAGACTAACGGTTGGAGGGGAGTGGTTACGCATTTTCAAACCTAATCCGTCAAACTGACATCATCTGAGAAGGAACGCCGTTTCCAGACCGGAAGTTACTTTTCAGACTTTGATTAAAGATTACCGCAACAATTTTTTTTTTCCTGTGTATTAATTTGAACGGATTAATTGTTCACCCTAAGACCTGTAATGTGTGCTAACAAAGTAAATAGGGTCAATTTTGATTTCATGAGGACTTTAATCAAAGGCATCTTCAAGAATCTTCAAGAACATTAAATGAAATATATATATATATATATATATATATATATATATATATATATATATATATATACACACATACATATACACATTCAACATAAATGTTCTTGAAGCCTTGCCCTAAAAAAATAGAAATTAAATATTAAATGCTAAATATGCAGTCAAATGCAAAAAAATAAAAAAATAAATAAAAATAAAACACTAAGCTGTGTGAGTCTTCATCTTTAATAAAGTGGAGCTTAGTGGTGTAGTAGGGTTGCTATCATTTTCATGTTTACATGTTGCTATTCAGAAACAGCAAAGCATTTACACTAGCAGTGCAGGTCCGACGATTCTCCAACGTGCAACCAGAGAATGCTGAAGGCCGACTCACAACTCACACTAGATGCAGGCACACAAAGTATTTTTTCTTGCCAGTTGTGCCATTGATGGAAACATATTTTGGTTGTGTTTCCAAAAACTAAGAATGTCTCTATCATTTTCCATTGTGGGCTTTGTGCTTCAAATATTGTTTTACTTCATCGACCCCTGTGTCCAGTTCAGCATCCTCGTTGTCAGCCCACTGACTAAAGTGTTGCACTGGTCCTGGTGCTGGTGCCTCTGCATGGCTGGTCCTCTGTATCTTCCTTTTGCATCTGCTGGGCATTCACCTCAGTTGTAGCTCTTTTAGGGAAGCTGGCCAACTCTCTACGAGCAATTTCATGTATTTCCTCCCTCTCTTCTGTGGTGAACATCCGAAGCTGATTGAATTTTGGTTTCCCAAAACTATCCATTCAGCCAAAAATCCCATGCACATATTAAATAGAATATAATAGAATTAGTTGAATAATCAATCAAAAAACACTTAATAGGTCTAACTATAGCAAACAGTGAATAAATTAAATAGATAATAATAATAATTCCTTTTTTTATAGAGCACAGTTTCATATACATTACCTAGAAATCTAGACGCACCCTAGTGGCAGCAAATGTAATTTGCAGCCAAGGCGTCTAGCAACTCTATGTTGGCTTTCGAGTTGGAAAAACCAAACTCTGGTCAGGCCAAAAATTTAATCTATCAACTATATAGCTCCGCTGTATCAAGCTAGCTCCTCTGACTACGTCACCTTCTTCGTTGTTCTGGTTGGTTGTAGCGCTATCCTATTGTGTGCAGAGGGAATTTGAAAGTCAACCGTTTATCCCGCCCCTCGGATTGAGCCCTGCCAACGGTGGGTTCCCAGACCCAATATCTCAAATGATGTGGGTCTGGCTTGTCAGGCTAACATATACAGACAATTTGTTAGAAATTAAAAGAGTAGTCATTATAAGTAAATAATTTCTTAAGGGATACTTCAACGATTAGCATTAAGCTTTGTATCAGTAGAAATCCGGTAGTATATTTGAATGATATATTTCAGACTGAACACGCGCTGTGAATGTATGCCGCGCCCGCGCTTACCTCAGCTTTTCGTTCTCGTGATGAATGTAATCTGACTCCTGCTGCGTTTGTGCTGTGACACCCGCTCGTCTCACTCACATTATATTGAACAGACACGTTCAGTTTTTAATTGTAGTGTCTGTTCTCTAACTGAACTAAATGATTTTATTATTATGAAAATGAAAACAACGGTAGGGGTGGTGTCGCGGTGGGCAAGTGATCCAGTGATCCAGTAGCCGTGGCTTTGGGAGTGGCCTCGTAGGGCAGCGAAGCAAGTGCATTCTGGGAGTTGTTGTCTTTCATCAACATGAGACAAAAATACATTTTCTGGCTTTTCTCAGTCTAGAAGGCCAAATTGAAAAATAATTTAACATTTCTACTACATAAATGACCCAGTTTAAATACACATTCATCTTCCCAGCGCTGAAGTACCCCTTTAAGTAGCAATACTTTTACTTTAGTACAATTTGTTAGTACTCTTTCCACCACTGGGCTGCTGTGAGTGTGCTAAATTCGAACCCCAGTATTAATAATGAGGAGTGTGAAAAATCAGCATCATTCCTGTTTCATCGCCCACAACCAAGTCTGTTGTGATGGATGCTTCCAAACTGCCTCCCACTCCCACCTCCTCTGCCTGTCCTGTATCAGCCAAGGAGGCCGATCTTTAAATTCTCAGCCTGTCCCGTGTCGGCCAAGGAGGCGATTTTTTTAACTCTCTGTCTGTCCTGTATCTGAACAAACGTCACACGTGTTTCTTTTTGATGAACACGATCAGCACTTGTCACGTTTAATGCTTGAGCTCTCCTGAAGAATATGAGTGATATTTTGGAGCACTTGATTCCTGTGTATTAATGGCTTTAGAAAAGGGATTTATCTCAAAACAAAACAGAGGCGCTGGATCGGATCTGTGTTTGAGAGAACTGTTTGATGTTCATTCTACAGTGACACCAGGGATGAGCCTGTTCTCTCATCCATATTACCGCTGTGAGGTTTAAGAATGTGTCACACGCTATCAGAAGCTCTGCAATTATCTGAAGAGTCTCTGATTCAAATGATGGCTCTCATGGATCAATCCTCTCACACGACAAGAAACACAAGCCCCTCTTTATTTACTCTGTCTATTTCTTCATGGTTTCCTTACTTTCTCTGTTTTATTGTGCAGAAGGGGTTTGGCTATCAAGCTGAGAGACTTTTTTTATCCTCTTGATACACAATTTTGCAATAAGGAGAGAGAGAATGAGAATACAGGTGCTGGTCATATAATTAGAATATCATCAAAAAGTTGATTTATTTCACTAATTCCATTAAAAAAGTGAAACTTGTATATTATATTCATTCATTACACACAGACTGATATATTTCAAATGTTTATTTCTTTTAATTTTGATGATTATAACTGACAACTAAGGAAAATCCCAAATTCAGTATATAGAATATTGTGAAAAGGTTGAATATTGAAGACACCTGGTGCCACACTCTAATCAGCTGATGAACTCAAAACACCTGCAAAGGCCTTTAAATGGTCTCTCAGTCTAGTTCTGTAGGCTACACAATCATGGGGAAGACTGCTGACCTGACAGTTGTCCAAAAGACGACCATTGACACCTTGCACAAGGAGGGCAAGACACAAAAGGTCATTGTAAAAGAGGCTGGCTATTCACAGAGCTCTGTGTCCAAGCACATTAATTGAGAGGCGAAGGGAAGGAAAAGATGTGGTAGAAAAAAAGTGTACAAGCAAGCAATAGGGATAACCACACCCTGGAGAGGGTTGTGAAACAAAACCCATTCAACAAGGTGGGGGAGATTCACAAAGAGTGGACTGCAGCTGGAGTCAGTGCTTCAAGAACCACTACGCACAGACGTATGCAAGACATGGGTTTCAGCTGTCACATTCCTTGTGTCAAGCCACTCTTGAACAACAGACAGCATCAGAAGCGTCTCGTCTGGGCTAAAGACAAAAAAGACTGGACTGCTGCTGAGTGCTCCAAAGTTATGTTCTCTGATGAAAGTAAATTTTACATTTCCTTTGGAAATCAGGGTCCCAGAGTCTGGAGGAAGAGAGGAGAGGCACACAATCCACGCTGCTTGAGGTCCAGTGTAAAGTTTCCACAGTCAGTGATGGTTTGGGGTGCCATGTCATCTGTTGATGTTGGTCCACTGTGTTTTCTGAGGTCCAAGGTCAATGCAGCCGTATACCAGGAAGTTTTAGAGCACTTCATGCTTCCTGCTGCTGACCAACTTTATGGAGATGCAGATTTCATTTTTCAACAGGACTTGGCACCTGCACACAGTGCCAAAGCAACCAGTACCTGGTTTAAGGACCATGGTATTCCTGTTCTTAATTGGCCAGAAAACTCGCCTGACCTTAACCCCATAGAAAATCTATGGGGCATTGTGAAGAGGAAGATGCGATATGCCAGACCCAACAATGCATAAGAGCTGAAGGCCACTATCAGAGCAACCTGGGCTCTCCTAACACCTGAGCAGTGCCACAGACTGATCGACTCCATGCCACGCCGCATTGCTGCAGTAATTCAGGCAAAAGGAGCCCCAACTAAGTATTGAGTGCTGTACATGCTCATACTTTTCATGTTGGCCAAGATTTCTAAAAATCCTTTCTTTGTATTGGTCTTAAGCAATATTCTAATTTTCTGAGATACTGAATTTGGGATTTTCCTCAGTTGTCAGTTATAATCATCAAAATGAAAAGAAATAAACATTTGAAATATATCAGTCTGTGTGTAATGAATGAATATAATATACAAGTTTCACTTTTTGAATGGAATTAGTGAAATAAATCAACTTTTTGATGATATTCTAATTATATGACCAGCACCTGTATAAAACAGGGTTTTCATTACTAGAACTTTTGCACTGCCCGTAACCAACTGAACTTCCTTGTTGTCTTCTGTATACAAGTGTTTCTTCAACTCTGGACACTTCTTTACAAACATATCCCTTTGACTTACAAATATTCAAGAAGCTTCTAACACTTTAAATCACACAATATACACTCACCTAAAGGATTATTAGGAACACCTGTTCAATTTCTCATTAATGCAATTATCTAATCAACCAATCACATGGCAGTTGCTTCAGTGCCTTTAGGGGTGTGGTCCTGGTCAAGACAATCTCCTGAACTCCAGACTGAATGTCAGAATGGGAAAGAAAAGTGATTTAAGCAATTTTGAGCGTGGCTTGGTTGTTGGTGCCAGACGGGCCGGTCTGAGTATTTCACAATCTGCTCAGTTACTGGGATTTTCACGCACAACCATTTCTAGGGTTTACAAAGAATGGTGTGAAAAGGGAAAAACATCCAGTGTGCGGCAGTCCTGTGGGCGAAAATGCCTTGTTGATGCTAGAGGTCAGAGGAGAATGGGCTGACTGATTCAAGCTGATAGAAGAGCAACTTTGACTGAAATAACCACTCGTTACAACCGAGGTATGCAGCAAAGCATTTGTGAAGCCACAACAAGCACAACCTTGAGGCGGATGGGCTACAACAGCAGAAGACCCCACCGGGTACCACTCATCTCCACTACAAATAGAGAGGCTACAATTTGCACGAGCTCACCAAAATTGGACAGTTGAAGACTGGAAAAATGTTGCCTGGTCTGATGAGTCTCGATTTCTGTTGAGACATTCAGATGGTAGAGTCAGAATTTGGTGTAAACAGAATGAGAACATGGATCCATCATGCCTTCTTACCACTGTGCAGGCTGCTGGTGGTGGTGTAATGGTGTGGGGGATGTTTTCTTGGCACACTTTAGGCCCCTTAGTGCCTACCTGAGCATTGTTTCTGACCATGTCCATCCCTTTATGACCACTGTGGCGAGGCGAGGGACCGTGAGAGCGGGCCGGTGGCGAATGATGATGAGCGTCAGCTGTGCGCCACACCGGTCTCGTCTCATGGAGGAGTGACGGGAGCATAAAAGGAGGAGCGATGACAGTGTAAGACGAGAGAGGACCAGGCCTGGACTTTATGTTGCGTTTTGTTTTGTATGTAGGTGGCAGTCAGCCGTGAGGGGCTGCCGCCATTATTATGTTGTGTTTTTGTTTTGTTTATAGGCAGCAGTCATCCGTGAGGGGCTGCCGCCGTCATTGTATTTTGGTTTGTTTATTTTTGAGTAAAGTTTTTAAATGTTCGCCGGTTCCCACCTCCTTCTTCTACACGTTGAACTTCAACACGTTACAACCACCATGTACCCATTCTCTGATGGCTACTTCCAGCAGGATAATGCACCATGTCACAAAGCTCGAATCATTTCAAATTGGTTTCTTGAACATGACAATGAGTTCACTGTACTAAAATGGCCCCCACAGTCACCAGATCTCAACCCAATAGAGCATCTTTGGGATGTGGTGGAACGGGAGCTTCGTGCCCTGGATGTGCATCCCACAAATCTCCATCAACTGCAAGATGCTATCCTATCAATATGGGCCAACATTTCTAAAGAATGCTTTCAGCACCTTGTTGAATCAATGCCACGTAGAATTAAGGCAGTTCTGAAGGCGAAAGGGGGTCAAACACAGTATTAGTATGGTGTTCCTAATAATCCTTTAGTTGAGTGCATAAAGCAGACTAGATGTTAACATTCCTAATAAATCAGCTTTAATGAGATGAGGAGTGAAGTTAGAGAGTGTTAAAAAGGAGGCGGAGTCAAGGGTTAAAAAACTTAATTGGGATCATCAGGTGTGCACCCTCTATCCTTAATGTTTCATTGATAAGCCACAACATCTCCATCTTACAGCCACAGGTCCTCTGTATTTAACCCCTTTTTTCATTTCTTTCTCTCTTTCCTTTTCCTCTACCTTGCAGCCCGTGTATAATACTTTCTTTAAAGCCATAGACAGTTGCTATTTCTCTCTGCTTCAGAGAGGCAGATGACAGTCTGCCTCAGGCTACATCCTTCTTTGGATTCTCATCTAAGGCCTCGTCCACACACTGACGTGTTTAGCTGTATACGTTAAAAAAAAATTGTATCTTATTAGCGTTTCGTCAAGACGGATCCGGAGTTTTAGGAGCCTGAAACTGGTATTTTTTTAAAATCGGGTCCCCAGAGTGGATAAATCTGAAACCGACACCCTTGCATTTTTGTGTGTACAGCCAATCCGTATATTTTGTGAAATGGTGATGTCATCACACCACGTCCCTCACAGTAAAGACTAGAAGGAATACAGCTACGGGCACTAGGCATGCGCACATCAATATTGCATCATTTAATTACTGTATTTGCATTATTGTAAGAGTGGGTTGGGGTTGGGGTTGGGGTAGGTGTAGGTGTAGGTGTAGGTGTAGGCATTAATAAAACACAATCTGGCAAGAAGCAAATTTATTTATTGTTATTTTATCGTGAGATTTCACATCCTACCATTGCTTTACCCCTTCTAGCCACAACTCTTCTTCTCTGTTTTTAGTGTATTTCTGTGGCAGAATTTGTCCCAAATAGCACGGGTACAAATGTGGTATTGATTTTATGCAACAGTTCAACAAATAAGAAGTGAATATTGTGTTATTTTAGACAGTTTTGTCTGTTTTGTTGTTGCCTCAATTTTGCCAGCAAAAATATTACATGTAAACCACAGCAGAACTGTTGTGTGTCTCCAAGCAACAAACAATGGTCTTTAGTTTTTGAATGAATCTACATTTTGGGAAACTGCGAATCAGTCAGGTGAACCAAGGATTCAATGGCCCATTCGTAAAGAGTGTGTCACGGGTGTAGCGTGTGTAAACAGCACAAAGATGAAGGAGATTAAAAATAACAGTCTTTTAATGACAACATCTTTTAATGAGAATAGGGAGATATCCAAACTACACACAACCAAACATCAACGAGTAAGGACAGAGAATGAGGGAGAACACAGGGTATAAATACACAGGGAACTAACAAGATGATTAACAGAACTAAAAATGTAATTAAAAACAATGAAAACATGAACTTAACAAAATATAACTGTGACAGAGAGACATTTAGGCCACATCAACACGAAGCCAGAGCTTTCCCTATCCAATCTTTTTTTCCCCCCCTTGTCTCAAGAAATATCTGCGTACACACAAAACCACTAAAACCAACTCAAAAATATGCAGTATACATGCCAGGCCAGTGTGTGGCGCTGTAATTCTGCCACAGAAATACACTAAAAACGGAGAAGAAGAGTTGTGGCTAGAAGGAATGGTAGGAAGTGAGGCAAAATCTCACGATAAGATAACAATAAATAAATTTGCTACTTACCAGATGTGTTTTATTAACGCCTACACCAGCCCAAACCTACCCTTACAATAATGCAAATACAGTAATTAAATGATGCAGTATTGATGTGCGCATGCCCAGTACCCGTAGCTGTATTCCTTGTAGTATTTACAGCGTGGGACATGGTGTGATGATGTCACCGTTTCACAAAATACACAAATTGGCTGTACACACAAAAACGCAAGGGTGTCTGTTTCAGATTTATCCATTATCGGACCCAATTTCAGGCTCCTAAAACGCCGGATCCGAGTGTACGAAATGCTGATATGGTACAAAATGTTTATGTATACAGTAGGGCTGGATTTTTTGATTGATAATTGTTTTAAATGTGGTTGATTCAAAATCGATTCTCAAAGGCCACGAATCACAAAGTCATTCATTCATTCAATCAAAAAATCACATATCATTCATTCAGTGCTTAAATGGCGGCTTCCGGTGCATTGTCGCATTTTGTAACGCTGAGGTAAAATGCTGTGTAATACTACAAATCTGCAGAACCATTTGATGAGACATCATCACCCTGATGTTGCAACTCCCCCCACAGCCGAGCACACAAACGCCAAAAATAGATCACATACATGTGAATGCTTGCCTTGCATTATGATCAAACTTAAGCGTTCACTTAAGCACGCACGTTTGCCATTATAGTCAATAGACAGCACAGGACCAATAATTCAAACCTAATAGCTTACATTATAAACAGATTTCCTCAAATAAGAGTTAGTCCACATAAGTCAGCACGTTAAGGTATTGTTGTTCGTTACCATGGCGTACAACTACTTAAATAGTTGTAATAAACATCACCGTTTCACCAGAACGGCTGTACAAATTCTGTTGCATTATTTTCCTGTTAACAATGTGAAGCAATTGTACTTGTTAAAAGCAGCTATATAAATAAAGGTGATTTGATTTGATATTGGGTTTCAGTTGACTAATCTGAAAAAAAAAAAAAAAAAAAAATGCAATCAAGATTCAAATGTTGACTAATGTTACCAATATGCGATTTATATAGTTTATACTCTTTATTATGTACATAAATGGACAGAGGGGAACATCTTTAGTTTTGTTTTTAGGCAGCTGCAACTTAAGTCCAGTATAAATGTTACTGCCGCTCTTGTTATTTTATTTTGTTTTTCTCATCTTAAACGTAACTTATCTTGTAAATAGTTGTAAAAAAGTACTGTAAATAAAAATGTATAGGACAATTTATTGTTTCATTTACAAATTAATTGACATAACAAAAAATAAAAGATAAAGTACAGAATAATTTATTTCATTCACAAATAATAGCTTGCTTAACAAATGTTGTACAAAACCAAAATTTTAGCTCTACCAATCTCTAAAGAATAGAAAACAACCAGTCCATTCTCTTCCTGCTCTCCTCTGTCTCTCGCTGAAACTTCATGTCCTCCCTCAGTCTCTCGATCAGCTCATCCTCTCGGTCTCGTTTCCTCTTGGCTGGTGCGAGCTCCTCCTAATCTTGGTTATCCACTGCTGAACTTGGCCCTGGTGTGTCCTCAGGGATGGAGGCAATGAGGACAGTGGGGTTGTTAGAATGCCTGTCCCAACACCTCATCCATGAGGACAAACCATGGCCAAGTTTCCCACTCCCTCTCTTGTCCCAGGACACTTGCAATCCTAAGGCAGAGAAAATAAACATGCCTGTTAACAACAAACACAACAGCACAATACATTTCAGCAAAGATGTGTCTATTAACTTGTATAATTTGTATTTTTTTTTGTCCCATTTTTCTGCAAATCTTAAGAAATTTAAATCTTAAGAAAATTAAAAAATATGACGCAGCACAAAATACTCCAGAAATCATATTTCTGTATACTCAAATTTGTTTAAAACATTTGTAAACACAACTGGCATGACAGACTATTGCCTTATCTACTGGTTGTCTTTTTGTTGTTGCTATAATACACGAGAACCTAGTGGAAATACTACAAATGGGTCGTTACCTCCAATCCACACTGGCTGAGTTTTTCGGCCCGGTAAATAAATACTCATTTGCTGCCCTCATTTTAATAAACTAAAGCTGTCTGCTTCTTGCTCCATAAAACAAAACAAAATATTACATCAGATCACCTAACGAATGAAGCTGCGCAGTGGTAACGCAGGGGTCAAGTTCACATTAAGAAATAAAGACCCCAGGCTTTTAACACATTTCACATTTATAAGTGTATTCCTCGGGCGCGGGACAGGGTGCAGAGTAGTGATGCGGAGTCGACTCCAAAAGAGTCTCAGAGTCGGGGGCGGCTCCAGCACAGGAGTCAACTCTCGGTGTCGACTCGGTTGCTGTGTCCAAAATTGCTCACTTGTTTACCGATTCTCTAATCCCTATATAGTTCATGGCAGTTGAGTGCACTATAAGCAAGGAGTGAATGAAATGAAGCGAGGAAATCTCACTCTGACGTAATACACCGCGCCAGAGAGCTGTCGCAGAAACTTTGTCACACACATTTATTTGAGTGCTTACTTTAGAAATAGAAAACAGTCACAGTGACTTTAGTTTGTAATTATACATAGGCTTCCTCCATGCTAGCTTTAGTTTAATTGATGGTATTAATGCAATAAATATAGATTTGGTTTCCCATGGTTAATTGTGTTCATTATCATTAAACTAACCATAAATCATAAAAAAACTCACATCAAGAAGAAATACATCAATAAGTGTACATTATTGTATATATTTTAGTATTTAGTATCTTTAATTTTAAAAGACAATGATCATGTGCGTTTAGCGCCATCACTCGACAGCAGCTTTTTTAGTGACTTTTTCTTCTGTAAAGTTAGGTGTCGGCAACAGCTAGGTGTATTGATAGCCACTCATCAAGTCATCTAGTCTACAAGTCATCGCTAAATTGGACTAATTTGACTAAAGCTTAAAATACAAAGAAATATTTTATTGTCACTGTTGGTCACTAAAATATTTTTTTAAGCTCACCATGTCCAGTATTCAGAATTAAATTCCGTGGTGCTTTTTTCAATTTGAGAGATGGCCTGTTTGCACGGTTTCTGTTAGGCGAATGTGCTTTGCCAGTCTCTGATAGGCTATACCTGGCATTTATTCAGTTGATTGCTCTTGTAAGTGCGCCAGATTGGTACCAATTACTAGCCACGTTTACATGCACACTTTTTTGTCATTCCGATTGAAAGATTCAGTGGACTGTTTACATGAGACGTTATATAAACCGATCTGGTGTTTACATGTGCTGACACTTTCATGAATCGCAATCATTTTGTGACATGCGCACAGTTTGTCTGCCGCATCAGAAATGTCGACCCTGTCCTCTCCATGAGCTGGAATGTGTTCCCGGTTGCCATAGCACCTCTCAACGGCCATCATGACTTATACGGTTTATAAAAGCTATTTATTTGCTGTAAAGTGTAAGAAACATCTCAGAAAAAAAATAAAAAATCTTCTCTCAGGCACAGTTGAAGTAAAAAAAGTGCCTGGGATAAACGCTGTCAATATGAGATGGTGTAGCCAGGCTATGTCTGTGTCATTATTCCAACATTATCTTCATAACTTGTTACAAAATAAAGTTTAACACTTCAGAAAATTGAACTTTCCTCTCTTATCAGCATTATAGCCTGGTGTGAGCGCGGTGCGCACTCTTCAGTGCTGGAGGTGCGCGCTGTATATCGCGTCACAAAAGGACATACACTCAAAAGTAATCAGATCAGGTCGCTTACATGGTGGAATTTTTTTGTTTGATCGGTTCATGGAAATGTTTATCCCACCACTCTCAAACTGATTACAATTTCATTCGGTTTGGGCATTTTTATTCCAATTGAGGTGTTTAAATGGAGCATTTTCATTCGGATTGGACTTTTAAACTGATTAGTACAGTGCTCCATGTAAATTCACCTAGTGTTGCTTTACGAATACTATAGCATATCGGATTATCAAAAATTGTTACGTGTGTGTGTGTGTGTTGTCATGTAGGCTATAGACTGATGGTCTTGGCTTGCATCCATGAAATAGATGAAACACAAAGAAAGGCTCAATGGACTTAGATGCCAGAGACAAATCCCTCACTCAGGTCAAACACGGAACCGTCTCTGTTCCCTAAGGCCACAACCTAAGCTCCATGCCCTATGCAAGAAAAAACCTGGCATACAGTGTCAGTTCCAAGGGCAGAGTTCAAAGGTCTAGTAATGCCAGCCTTCCTGACAGGCATTACCTTTAAGGAAATTCTGGCAAGAAACATAAGTTTCTTCGCACGTCACTATTCTAGGAGGGTTCAACCCATAAATATCTGGTTAAACCCAAAAAAAAAAAAAAAAAAAAAAAAAAAAACCTTGGGGACCTGTCAACAAAATGCTCCAACCTGCCTGACTCGAAGTCAGCATCTCTGGGCCAAATACTGCTAATATGGCCCAAGACGAGTTCTTTGGAGAGCAGAGGCCTCGGCAAAACAACTCTATACAGCGAGACCATACTCAACTTCAGCAGGACAACTTCTAAATTGAGAGGAGGCCAACCATACTCAACCTCAAAAACAGTTTACCAAGGCAGTCTCACAGAGGGCCGAACACATGTCACTGTCTAACTGGAGCTCAGTAGAGGCCTAGAGGCCTCAGCAGGATGACTTTCTATAGCAAGTGGAAGCCAACTACACTCAACCTAAAGACAGGTCATCACAGCGGCTCATGGAGAACTGACACACTCAGGTGAGCGGAAGGCTCAGGTGAGTGGAGGCCTCAGCAGAGTAACTCTATAGCAAGAGGAGACTATAGACTCAACCACAAAGGCAGTCTACCAAGGAGGTCTCACAGAGGGCAGAACACTTGATGTCACTGTCTAATTGGAGCTCAGTTGAGCGGAGGCCTGAGCAGAACGACTCTCAAAAGTAAGAGGAGGCCAGACTATGGTCAACCTTAAAGAAAGCGTATCACAGCAGCCCAAAGAGAGCCGACAAACACTTGATGTCACTGTCTAGACAGAGCTCAGGAGAGTGGAGAGACTTTTCTAAAATGAGAAGAGCCCAAGCTATGCTCAACCTCAAGGAAAGCTTATCACAGTGGCTGTAGGAGGGCCAACACAATTGATATCACTGTCCAGCTGGAGCTCAGGAGAGAGACCTAGAACACAACTCTCATGGAGAAAAGAGGCTGAAATACACTCACTTTAAAGACAGCTTGTCACAGCAACCCATTTGATGTTACTGTCTAGTTGGGCTCCAGAAAGCGGAGGCCTGAGAGGAGGCCAACCAGTCTCAAAGACAGCTAATCACAGCTGCTCCAAAAAAAGAGCCAACACACTTGATATACTGCTGAGCTGGAGCTCAGATGAGTGGAGGCCTCAGCCAAAAAGCACTCTAGAATAAGAGGCCAAACATAGTTCACCTTAAAGACAGCTTATCACAGCGGCACAAGAGAGAACCAACACACTTGATATAGTGGTCTAACTACAGCTTAGGTGGCCTTAATCAAACTGTTCTTTAGAAAGAGAAGAGGCCAGACACACTGAACCTAAAAGATTGTCATCACAGCGGCACACTTGATGTCTCTGTCTATCTTAAAAAAAATACTCTCTAGTGAGAGAGGAGGCCAAACACACTCAACCTAAGAAACAGCCATCACAGCGGAACACAGAGAGCCGACACACTTGACGTCGTTGTTCAGCTGCAGCTCAGGTGAGCGGTGGCCCAACAGAACTGCTCTCTAGAAAGAGAGATGGCTACGGACACTCAATCTAAGAGACAGCCATCCCAATGGCCCCCTTAGCGAGCTGACGCACTTGATGTGCTGCTTAAAAAGCACCTCCCACACCAACAGGCTTTTTTGCTGAACCTTCATAATAATGGAACGAGTCAGAGACACAAATTCCACTAAAACATCATAGGTTTAGTTCCAGATGTGAACCTTCGGAAAATCCCAGTCACCTCCCCACAGAGAATTCTCTTTCTCGCCGATGTCAGCCAGATTAATCCACAGATGTCAGAGCAAGATCGTGGGTGCAGTGCAGCTCAGTGACCGCTTCAGGGGACAGACCCTTGCCCTCATCCAGATCTTTAAGCACTACCATTGTGTGCCCCAACAGCCTGACTAGCAACCACCTACGCCCTGCCATTGAGCTTTGATGTTACTCGTAACGGCTTTGACGTTGAAGATCTGGCAGAAACAGAAGACTTGCCAGAACTGGGTGGTTGTGGCCAGCCAAGAAACACTCATCTAATCTACCACAAGTGATCTGTGGCTTCTCACACTTCCAAGGAAGATCTAATCTCTCAGGCGTGGGACGCAGACACCTGTCCTAATTCTTTTGAGAAATGGGACAGGTATGAACGGAGCCGTTCCATAGAAAAACTTTCGCAATCTGCACATTCTGCCCCCTTGAGAACAGAACGCGCATGATCCTCACCAAGACAACTAATTCACAGGTCGTGTGTCAGATCATGCAAACACAGGGGGAACACACTTTCTGAAATGCTTGTCAGAGGACGCCATTGTATATCGCCTTACATGCTTCAAAACATCTCCTTAAGACAAATGAGCTGATGATGTGTACTCTAGTTGCCCTTTTATACACACGGTCACACAAGAGTGATGTTGCAGGCCAATGTCATTGTCGCGTTTGATACACGTATTTCAGACATCGACATGCCAGAGGCATTCCCCAAAGTGTCTTTGGATGCAGTGCAAGTTCCCATTCGAAAGGCAAATAATTTTTGGGGGGGTTTTTTTGACAGCAGTTGGTGAAGTTACGGCATCTACCAGCAGAGAGAAATGTCAGATTTTGTCAATCAATGAGTTTGGGATGGACAGGTAAGAAGCATCTTAGCAACCACTCATACCACCCTAGAGACTGGATAGCATTGCACTAAAACACAGTCAGAACACTGTACTTTATGGAGGTGAGTTTTCCTTAGATAATTGAATAATGTAGTGACATAGAAATTACACTCTGCACCTTAACTGCCTGAACAATTCCTTAATTTAAGTCATTTCATTATGACTATGTTCAGTTGATCTGTCTCAGTATTGATTCTCTGGAGCTTATCTTTGTGAGGTTCAATCTGTCTATGTGATTCTATTGATATGAGCCATCTGACAGGTCTGGTTACAGAGTGTTGCTGTTGAATTATATAGCTCTGGAAAGAAGAGAGATGCACTAGTTCAGCGGGTTACTAGCGGACAGTCGCCATACTTGGGCAAGATGAGATATTTGTCAGGTTGACAGGAATATCACTATCAACTATTTCTCATCATATCTATTCTGTTACACATTACTGTGATAGTCTAACTCATGGAGACACTGGATGAGGCCGACAGGTGTGAGCTCTGGACCGCATCATTGATTCTTGAGCTGTTTAGCCTGTGTTAAATATTTGATTTGAGTCAAAGCTTGAGATCCCATGGCTCAAACCGACTATTAATGAGAGAGAATTATTCAGAAGCGACTGAGGAAAGAGCAGGTAGATGGTGAGATAGAGTAAGGGGTGATGCTGAAAGTATTGCCAGATGTGCAAGAGTCGTTGCATCATATTTTGTGTTTGTTTTGGATGAATGAAAAATAGGTTTGACTAAAACCTCAAAATAACATCAAGCTGTTTTTCCTTTAAAACTTTTCATTAGTGCTTCAACTGATTTTAAGTTCATTTCTGAACACACATGGGAAAAAGTACACTGACTGCTCAATTTTCAACTTCTGAAATTAAATTATAGTGACATTAAACTGTGCCATGACAATCATAAAAAAAATATATATAATAAAAAATGATGACTGTTAGAATAAATAAATGCAGATATATTGAGCTGATACAGATATGGCTTCGTTCATCACGGGTCTTCACTTCAAAAGTATTTTTCTTGGGTTGTCAAAGTTAGCTGTGAATCTTTTCTGGAACATTTTAAAAAAGCATTACAAATAAATTTAAACTCCATGTTTCTCTTTAGATTTATACATTTAACATTACTACTTACTAGCAGTATTTGTATAAAAGAGTTTAAGAGATAAAATCATAACATTTAAAAAAAAAAAAATACAGTAACTATCAATTTTTAACCAAACTGTGGATTTAAACATGATGATATGCAGATTTGTAAAAAAAAATTTGCTTTGCTCACACCTACTGATAGACCATTGCAACCTAAAAGTTTTTGTTTTGATGTAATTTTGTTGAAAATTAATATACAGTTATATATTTGGACCATTTTGGACAGTCATGAGTTGTTCTCGCGCATATAACAACGTATATCGTGTGTGTGTGTGTGTGTGTGTGTGTTCTTATACAACCTGATTCCAAAAAATTGGGACACTGTACAAATTGTGAATAAAAAAGGAATGCAATAATTTACAAATCTCATAAACTTATATTTTATTCACAATAGAATATAGATAACAAATGTTGAAAGTGAGACATTTTGAAATATCATGCCAAATATTGGTTCATTTTGGATTTCATGAGAGCTACACATTCCAAAAAAGTTTGGACAGGGAGCAATAAGAGGCCGGAAAAGTTAAATGTACATATAAGGAACAGCTGGAGGACCAATTTGCAACTTATTAGGTCAATTGGCAACATGATTGGGTATAAAAAGAGCCTCTCAGAGTGGCAGTGTCTCTCAGAAGTCAAGATGGGCAGAGGATCACCAATTCCCCCAATGCTGCGGCCAAAAACAGTGGAGCAATATCAGAAAGGAGTTTCTCAGAGAAAAATTGCAAAGAGTTTGAAGTTATCATCATCTACAGTGCATAATATCATCCAACGATTCAGAGAATCTGGAACAATCTCTGTGCGTAAGGGTCAAGGCCGGAAAACCATACTGGATGCCCGTGATCTTCGGGCCCTTAGAGGGCACTGCATCACATACAGGAATGCTGCTGTAATGGAAATCACAACATGGGCTCAGGAATACTTCCAGAAAACATTGTCGGTGAACACAATCCACCGTGCCATTCACCGTTGCCGGCTAAAACTCTATAGGTCAAAAAAGAAGCCATATCTAAACATGATCCAGAAGTGCAGGTGTTTTCTCTGGGCCAAGGTCAGCTGTTCTGTGGTCAGACGAATCAAAATTTGAAGTTCTTAGAAAACTGGGACGCCGTGTCATCCAGACTAAAGAGGACAAAGACAACCCAAGTTGTTATCAGCACTCAGTTCAGAAGACTGCATCTCTGATGGTATGGGGTTGCATGAGTGCGTGTGGCATGGGCAGCTTACACATCTGGAAAGGCACCATCAATGCTGAAAGATACACTCACCTAAAGGATTATTAGGAACACCATACTAATACTGTGTTTGACCCCCTTTCGCCTTCAGAACTGCCTTAATTCTACGTGGCATTGATTCAACAAGGTGCTGAAAGCATGCTTTAGAAATGTTAGCCCATATTGATAGAATAGCATCTTGCAGTTGATGGAGATTTTGGGATGCACATCCAGGGCACGAAGCCCCAGTTCCACCACATCCCAGAGATGCTCTATTGGGTTGAGATCTGGTGACTGTGGGGGCCATTTTAGTACAGTGAACTCATTATCATGTTCAAGAAACCAATTTGAAATGATTCGAGCTTTGTGACATGGTGCATTATCCTGCTGGAAGTAGCCATCAGAGAATGGGTACATGGTGGTCATAAAGGGATGGACATGGTCAGAAACAATGCTCAGGTAGGCCGTGGCATTTAAACGATGCCCAATTGGCACTAAGGGGCCTAAAGTGTGCCAAGAAAACATCCCCCACACCATTACACCACCACCAGCAGCCTGCACAGTGGTAACAAAGCATGATGGATCCATGATCTCATTCTGTTTACGCCAAATTCTGACTCTACCATCTGAATGTCTCAACAGAAATCGAGACTCATCAGACCAGGCAACATTTTTCCAGTCTTCAACTGTCCAATTTTGGTGAGCTTGTGCAAATTGTAGCCTCTTTTTCTAATTTGGAGTGGAGATGAGTGGTACCCGGTGGGGTCTTCTGCAGTTGTAGCCCATCCGCCTCAAGGTTGTGCGTGTTGTGGCTTCACAAATGCTTTGTTGCATACCTCGGTTGTAATGAGTGGTTATTTTAGTCAAAGTTGCTCTTCTATCAGCTTGAATCAGTCAGTCCATTCTCCTCTGACCTCTAGCATCAACAAGGCATTTTCGCCCACAGGACTGCCGCATACTGGATGTTTTTCCCTTTTCACACCATTCTTTGTAAACCCTAGAAATGGTTGTGCATGAAAATCCCAGTAACTGAGCAGATTGTGAAATACTCAGACCGGCC
Source organism: Paracanthobrama guichenoti (assembly GCA_018749465.1). Lineage (NCBI taxonomy): Eukaryota > Metazoa > Chordata > Actinopteri > Cypriniformes > Gobionidae > Paracanthobrama > Paracanthobrama guichenoti. The sequence goes on along the minus strand of CM031960.1, from coordinate 28,746,555 downwards.
CGTCTGGCACCAACAACCATGCCACACTCAAAATTGCTTAAATCACCTTTCTTTCCCATTCTGACATTCAGTTTGGAGTTCAGGAGATTGTCTTGACCAGGACCACACCCCTAAATGCGCTGAAGCAACTGCCATGTGATTGGTTGATTAGATAATTGCATTAATGAGAAATTGAACAGGTGTTCCTAATAATCCTTTAGGTGAGTGTATCCAAGTTCTAGAACAGCATATGCTCCCATCCAGACGTCGTCTCTTTCAGGGAAGACCTTGCATTTTCCAACATGACAATGCCAGACCACATACTGCATCAATTACAACATCATGGCTGCATAGAAGGAGGAGCCGTGTACTGAAATGGCCAGACTGCAGTCCAGATCTTTCACCCATAGAAAACATGCATCATAAAGAGGAAGATGCGACAAAGAAGACCTAAGACAGTTGAGCAACTAGAAGCCTGTATTAGACAAGAATGGGACAACATTCCTATTCCTAAACTTGAGCAACTTGTCCCCTCAGTCCCCAGACGTTTGCAGACTGTTAGAAAAAGAAGAGGGGATGCCACACAGTGGGAAACATGGCCTTGTCCCAACTTTTTTGAGATGTGTTGATGCCATGAAATTTAAAATCAACATATTTTCCCCTTAAAATTATACATTTTCTCAGTTTAAACATTTGATATGTCATCTATGTTGTATTTCTGAATAAAATATTGAAATTTAAAACTTCCACATCATTGCATTCTGTTTTTATTCACAATTTGTACAGTGTCCCAACTTTTTTGGAATCGGGTTTGTAAATTCCACATAATGGTATTAATATAAGAACAAAGAAAAAATAATCTAAAGTGGCAAGTGCAGTAATATGTCAAGTCAAGTCACCTTTATTTTTATAGTGCTCAAAAAGAAAATAATGATTGAATGATGCAAACAGTTCAATTCAGCTGTAAAGCAGCACTTATATATAAAAAAAAAAAGTGTAATTGTTTAGCTGAAGTCAGTTCCGTGTTGATTCAGTTCCATTGTAAAGATCATCTATTTTTAGTAGTTCAGTTCAACTATAAAGTCAGGGGTCATTCTTTTTTTTTTTTTTTTTTTTTTTTTTTTTTTTGTCAACTACGCATTCTGTTAGTTTTGTTAATTGGTATATTTCGTATGGCTACAAAGAAATATAGAGCTGAGTATCATCAGTATAACTGTGAAAACGCCTTGCTTCCTAATGATATCTCTCAAGGGTAGCATGTACAGGGTGAAAAGCAATGGTCCTAGTACTGAGCCTTGTGGTTCTCCATACTGATGTTTTGATCGATATGATACCTCTTCATTTACTGCTACAATTTGATAAAGATCAGGATCAGGAAAGGCTGGATTTCCCGAAACCTTCTTAACACTACGTCATTCTTAATTTGTACCTTAACATTAATACGTGTTTCCCGAAACAATCTTAGTTAAGTATGCCTTCTGTAAGTCATTTGTTCGTAAGGTTGGTCTGGAACACTCTTAGCTATACCTTATCACTATTGGCAGTTCATTACGATAGTGGCCACCACTGTTTCTTTACATCTCAGTCTATACGAATATAATTCTGCTAATTGAAGTGTTTTCATGCAAAGAATACAATTGTCATTACACTGATGACTGTTAGCTTTTTAATTATATTATCCAAAGGTACATCAACTGGCAAACCATTATAGAGTCTATTTAAAGGGAATGATTGTGGAGAGGAGTTTGGTCAAACTATAGCAGCGATACAGCGAATAGTTGTGCTAAATCGAAGATGGCGTCGTCCGCGGAGCCATTTCTGTGTGCATTATTTCATCCGTGCAAACTTTAGTCCCCTGGCTGCCATGTCAGAAGCTGCAATTCAAAATAAATGTTGTCTGCCACAGCAGCTTTTAGATCTTGTTGGTCCAACTTTGTCAAGACAAACCCGACGGAGCGCACCGAAATTCAGCTGCTGCTGCTCTTTCTTTCTTTTTTCTCCGCAATGTTGTTGATTAGCTATATGTTTCACGTGTTGCGCCTTTATTGAGTAGGTCATCTGATAACAGAAATTAGTGATTTACACCAATAATGTGATGCGGGAAATTAACCCTGCTTGTGGAGTAAATGAAGACTATGGCAAAATATAATATGATAATATAAATGGCATACTGCCAGTTTGTGGGTTGATGCATGAACGTTTGTGCATGAGAGGTAGTGGGTTTGCACAATCATTTCAAAATTGTATAAAATATCTACGGTTGAATTTAGTTTGCAATTTGGATAATATTTATAAGATCTCATGAGTCCTGATAAATGCAATTTGAACTATTTCTGAAGTGCTTATTTTATAAAGAACACAGCTTTCTCACATGATGCAATTAAACAGCCCTTGCATAGAGTTAATAATCGATTTTTGAGCCGTTGAGAAACCCATTCAGCACCGCCGCTACAGACAGCACCTGCTAACGTCGCACTTAAGAAGGTATACCTTAAGCAACCTCCTAAGGTATAGTTCGGGTAACATGGCTAGAAATGGTATACCTTTAGTTAAGTTATACCTTTAGGGTCTTTGTAGTGCGCTAAGAGACAACGTTCTTGAGAAATGCAGCCCAGTTAAATATGATTTGAACCATGCCAATGCAATTCCAGTAATTTGACAGAAAAGGAATATTCAAGATTGGTCTGTAATAAACTAATTCTCTAGGATCAAGTAGGATTTTTTCTTTTTTTGTAATGAGAAGTTTAATAACAGCAATCTTGAAAGTTTTTGGGACATATCCTAATGACAATGATGAATTCATAATATTATGAAGAGGATATATAACTTCTGAAAGAATCTATTTAATTAGCTTATAGGGTCTAAACATATAGCTTATGGGGTTTAACATGTTGATTTTGATGCTTTAACAATTTTAGACAATTCTTCTGCTTCTATAGCAAAGAATGAATGGAATCTCATTCAGGGGACTGTAGTAGACTGTTGCATGGTTATAATTTTATGTCTGGTATCAATCTTGCAAGTTAAGAAATTCATAAAGTCATTACTGCTGTGCTGTTTGGAAACATCCAAACTTCTTGAAGCTTTATTTCTCAATTTAGCCACTGTATCAAATCATTTTTTTGTTTTCTTCAAAAGTCGAAAAGGATCTAGCAGTTTTAAAGCCTTTCTGTATACAGTAACACTGTCCTTCCACGCAATGCGAAATAGCTCTAGTTTTGTTTTCTTCCAGCTGCGTTTCCTGGCTGCTCTCTTGAGGAATATAACATAGATAAAATGCAATACCTTAAAGCTATTCATCAGCTGCAATATGGGTTTCATTGAAAAATATTGTTTTTATAAGCTTACATTCAACTGTGCCTACACGGATCACAGATAAGGAGATATTGTCCTGACCAGTGGCAGAAGAGGCAGAGGGGGAACCAGCAGCAGATGGGGGGACCCACAGTGGATGAGACCACTGGGGAGCTGGCAGCGGACAAGAGGCCAGAGTGACCCTGAAGCTGGCCAGGAAGATGGTGACCCATGGCAGAACCAACAGAGAAAGTGGAGCAAAGGGCCTGGGAGGCCCAAGGCATTGAGCATAGCTGGGCTGCATGGGCTGGAGGAAGAGGGTGGGAAGAGGAGGAGCCTGAGAATTGGATATAACTAGTGTAGCTGTCACCAACAAACTGGGAGGAGGAAGGAGTTGGAGGCTGGGTGGGACCATCTGTGATGGAAACTTTGTGCTGGGTGACAAAGGAGACTTGTTGCGGGGCGGAACCAGTGTCAACAAAGAAGACTTGGAGCCAGCTGGAACCAGCGGCAACAAAGAAGACTTGGAGCTGGGTGGAACCAGCAGAGACAAAGAAAAAGGCGAAGAAGACTTAGGGCTTGCAAAACTGGTGGAGATGAGGAGACTTGGATGCTGGACGGAACCAGCGGAGGAAGGGCTTGGGCACAGGAAGTCATCACGTAATCTATCACTCCAGACTGAGATGGACTGAATTCCAACTATGGATGATGGGGGTAATCACCCACTTCTTCATCCAGCTCCACTAAAACTCCCACTGGGACGGATGTACAAACCAGCTCACACACCTGATCAGACTGGGTGGCAGGTTCAAGCTCCTGGATGGACGTGGCCTCTGGCAGGGGGTCCATTGCAGGCATAGGATCTGCTCTGTGTCTGCGGTAGGCTCAGAATCTGTGACAAGTGTGGGTTTAAGTTCTGGCTTTATGATGTCCACTGGAAGATTTGGGGCAGGGATGGCTGAAATGGGAATGGAGAATGTGGAGCAGGCTTTCAGAGATTCTTCCACGGTGAGGGGAGAACCATTTATCCACAAGACATATTTTATGTACTGTAGCAAGGGATATCTAGAATCCCCCATGGGCATGAGGTGGAGGGAGGTGTTCTTCCAACCCTCTCCAAAAACATATTCAACATGCTCTCATTCTAGTTTACCAGATGGCACAGTTCTATAAAGTCCTCAGCAAAATCTTCCAGTGGCCACCCTCTCTGATATAAGGACAGGAGCTTATTTTCAAGGTGGATGGCATTTACAATCGTGTTCTGTAACTTTCAGGTTTACAAAGAAGATGAAGAAAAGTGTAGTGGATCAAAACAAAAGAGAGTAATCCAATGAGAGACAGTCAAAAAGAAACAGTGTGCTTAGCACAACCAACACTAGAGAGAGTAAACTGAACAATATATAACTGAGGGCAATATATACAGGGGGAAACAATGATCTAAATAAGGAACAGGTGTGTGAAATTCAATCAAACCATAAGTAACTATGACAACCAATGAAAAAATAACCCTAACACCTAACATGACACCTCTCTAGGGGATCATCATATTTCATGATCTTTGGCATCAGATTCAAAAAAAAAAAAAAAAAAAAGATTATACCAGATTATAAGAACTATATTCACTAAAGCTGCTAAAACTGTAAGTTAAACATACAGCATATAAACCAAAATATATCCATAAAAAAAAAAAAAAAAAAAAAAAAGTGTGAAAATGGAAAACGTTGCAACCATGCAAATGCAAGAATTACCTTGCCTTTACGTATATATTCATATTGACTTACACATATGCATAATCATATGCATATGTATAAACTCCTTCTGTGAATATTGTAGTTGTATTTGGTGGGTGAACTATTCTTTTAATAAAATCCTGATGCAATCCTTCCACAGAGTTAGGTTCAGCTCTCTGGTCGTCATTAGACTTTAATGATGTTCGGCTATGACCTGTGTTTCATCATACAGACATCTATTACATCTATCACAAACCACAGCAGAGTAAAACCATGAAAATGTATACTGTATTAATACAGATGTTTTTCATAATCTATTGAGACATTAAACATATTTATTATGTGTATCATATGAGAGTAGCATTAGTTTTATAATGCATGATGAATTGCAGAGGCCACTTTTGATTTCAGATGAATGGAAATCCAACAGTTTCTCTGAAAGCTCTTTAGCTTTGCTCTTAAAGAGCACTTTTGCAGACAGGAGGAAATGTCAGCGTGGTTTTGTCACAGCTAATGTGTCCTCTCTGACCTCTGAGCTGACTCTCATTAAAGCAGGTACAGAGGAAGCGACCCCAGGCTTTTGTGTATTAATATGGAAATGAGCTTAGAGACAGATATCTGATGTCCTTCTCAGTGTACAAAAGCATTTATGGACATCCATCTAATCACACCCTCAACAAAGCAGATCAATGTGGCGCCCCGACAGAGACAAACTGCTCCATATTGCACAAACCCCTTTCTGCAGCCATGTGTTCATGAAAGCAGAGGTGTATGGACGGGGGAGGGTGAAGATGTAAGTAAGAGTTATGGTGTGATCAGGGGAATAGTACTGATACATATGTTTTATGTTAAAGTGCCCATGTTATGCACATTTACAAGTTCATAATTTGTTTTTGGGGCATGCTAGAATACATTTACATTATTTAGAGTAAAAAAAAAGTTCTGTCACTTCTGTCTAGATTATTTTTGGTTTTGTGACAGAGCCCTGAAAAACACTCCTTTTGTCTTGTCTTTGTGTGAGCACATGGCTTGTAATTTGTCTTTGCTGGCCATTTGCTTGTGTTTGTCATGTTTGGTGTGAGCACATGGCTTGTTACATGTTTCCTTGTGCCATGTGCTCTCCTGTCCATTGTCTACCCACCCATCTTGTTATGTGATTATTGGTTTATTTGCCCCACCTGTCCTCCCTTATTACCTGCCTTGTTTGCTCCCTGTTTATTCTCCTTGTGTTTGCAGTCCTGTGCTGGTTAGTTGTCATCTGTTACCTGTCATGTTTTCCAGTCCAGTCCAGTTTAGTCCAGTCCAAGACTTGTTTTCCCACTTCTGGGTTGTTTCTGTTTGTTTTTTGTTTTATTTTATTATTTAATAAAAAGCCCATACCTCCTGCAATTGAGTCTTCACACCTTTCATCACCCAAAACCCTGACACATACTGTATTTTTCACATACTGTACATTGCTTCTGCACTTTTTTTTTCACCATTTGCTTGAAACAATGTTTTATTTCCTTTCTCTTTAAAGCCCAGCTTTCTGAAAAGCCCAGTCTTCTCTGATTGGTCAGCTGACCCAGTCTGTCCCAGTGATTGGTCTAGTGCTTAGAACTTGTCTCAGGCTATGTTTACACTAGTGCGTTTTTGTTTTAAGACGCACAACCTTTGCTACACTGCCCTACAAAGGTCGAAAATGAGTTATTGATATTTTTGGGACATTCAAGACATCCTTTATAATGCAGATAAGTATCTTGAGTCAATTCCGTTGGTTTTTCAAGAAAATAATGGGTTGTCTTAACAGTAACTTCCAAAAGCTCAGGAGAAACCAAAGCAGAACACCGTAACACCAGTTACTGTTCAAATTGAGTTTGGATACTCTGCTATCGTTTAGCCGTTGTTTAGAAGTTACTGTGTTGGCCTGGAGTTACAGTATTCTGCCTTTGTTTTACTGTCCATTAAAGTTTGCTGCATTTAAATGACAGTGTAGCCTGTGCCATTCATCTGTCACTGAAGCATCTACTTTGTTTAGCTAATTAGCAGCCTATAGCATAAATAGGCTAGTCAGCTATCCAATGGATAGGTTACCTACATGCTCCATATAAAATAGCAATTTGTAAATCATCCAAAATAAATGCCATGGTCACTAGATGTTATACAGGTGTTACTATAATGATTTTGTAAATGGTGATCCGCAACCAAATACAATACAAAGGCACAAGAGTACAAGGAGTACAGTAACTTTGAGCTCAAGTGTTTTTTTTTGTTTTTGTGTTTTTTTAATGTAGATAATTTTACTAAAATTACTAAAACATCTAATTGCCAGATTTCCAGTGTCCTACCTATAATTAATTTGACTGGACAACTATAAATCTTTAAAGTAATTTTTCTCAGTTCCACACTAGTGAGTTAAGGTCTTTTGCCTTTGTAGGGCAGTACAGTTACACCTGCCGTCCACACAAATGCGGCATTTGACCCTCGAAAACTGAGACTTTTGGAAACGTTGCAGACCCCATTTTATTTTGAAAACTCTAGGGTTGTGTTTTAGTTTAGATGGTTGGATCTACTGGATCATCGTGTATTGCATATGCCCTGTGTCACGGAACAGAAGAGGAGACACAAGTCGGAAGTTTCAGCTGTTTTATTAACTGAAGAAAGGCAAGCGGTACCAGGCCGAGTAGGAGGGTACTGAGGGAATGCTGGAGGATGCGGTGACCACAGAAGAAGGACAAGATACTATCAGGCTTGACGGCGGAAGAGTTCGTTGAGAAGAGTGAAGGAGTCGGGTAAGTCGTCTGCATTCACTGACGAGACCGGACACAGAGTAGAGTGAACACGGCAGATATATAGAGTCCTTAATAGCAGGTACAGGTGTGTGTGATTAGAACTCGGGAGATCGGGATCGTGTGGGCGGAGAGTTGTGATCTGGTGTTGCGGTTTCTGGTGGTTCTGTGACACCCTGATTCATCAAGAACCTATCATATGACCATTAAGCTACTGGAACACGACTATAACAGACCAGCCTCGACGACCGTGTAAACAATAACATGGAGATGGTGCTGCGAGCTTTGCTGACTTTGTTGTCCTTTTTACAACAAAGGGTAACATGAAAACAATGAAAAAGCTGTGTATTTGAATAAAGATTCATTTATTTATTTAATTTGGGACCTTAGATTCAGGAGTTGACTGGGCCAAAATAACAAACAAAACTTCCTTGTTTTTAAACCTCTTTCTTAAACCCTAACCCGAAAAGAAAAGTAAAATACAATATACAAACCTAACTCCCTAACCAAAAACAGAGATGACAAGCAATACTCACAGTCTTTAATATTCTTAACACAGTCAAACTCTCCTTACACACAAACAAACTGTGCCCTATACAGGTCACAAAATGCTCTATCAAAACACAGGATCTCTGGGTCTCTGGGTAGAGGAAGTGATGACATGCTTTTTACTGTGGACCAATCAGAACATAGCGTCAATCAGCCTGCAGGAACCAGTCAGATGGACTTCCTGGACAGACACCAACAGAGACTCACAAAAGAGAGGTCACAAAACAAAAACCATAGGGTTGTAACACATGCATTTTCAGTCATGTATTGTGTACGGAGATCTTTTCTGAAATGCAATGGAAATGCCAGTATGGACAAGGATTTCATTTTAAAATGCTGTGTTAAAACTAGTGTGGACATATAACATATAATATAAGAGAAATATAACGGCTTCATGGGTAGCTGTGAACAGTATTATGCTAATTATGATGTCAATTAGGGCTGCACAATTAATCGAATTTCTAATTGCGATTACGATTATGTATGATTCAAGATTCAAGAGTTTTATTTGTCACATACACAGTTATATACAGAATATACAACCGGCAGTGAAATGTAAACAGGTCCGCTCCATGGACAGTGCAAATTCACAGTTAAAAACACAAGGAAGAAATTATAATAGAAATAGGATATAAAAAAAGTACTATCTATATATATATATATATATATATATATATATATATATATATATATATATATATATATATATATATATATGTCTATATCTGTAGAATTATAAATAATCAAGTCAAGAGAAAAAAAAAGGTAACAAATAAGGATAAAGTGGAATAAAATAATTGAAGTAGACTTTGCAGTGAGTAAACTGTAGACTTATAAATATGTGGTTAACAAATGTATAAAGAGTATAATGTGCAAACAGGTTTATGACAGGTTGTTACACAGTAACAACGAGAACAGAAAGTGCAGTGCAATGTCAGTGTATCGATGTTTATCCTGACGTGAAGTCACGTGATGTTAAGTTCAGGAGTCTGATGGCCTGGGGGAAGAAGCTCCTCCTGAGTCTCTCAGTTTTGGCCATCAGGCTTCGGAAGCGCTTACCAGATGGTAGCAGCGTGAAATGAGGGTTTGCAGGGTGATTAGAGTCCTTGATGATCTTGGTAGCTCTACCTTTGCAGCGTTTGGTGTAGACGCCCTGCAGAGACGGGAGAGCTGACCCTGAGATACGCTCGGATAAGCGCACTACTCTTTGCAGGGCTTTGCGGTCATGACTGGTGCTGTTCCCATACCACGCCTGTGATGCACTGAGTTAAAACACTTTCTATCGCCCCTAAATAGAAAGTTTTCAGGATAGCTGGTGAAACCCTGAATTTCCTCAGCTGGCGCAGGTGGTACAGTCTTTGCCTGGCTTTTTCACCTGTGTCTGAATGTGAGCAGTCCAGGTCAGGTCCTCGGAGATGTTTACTCCCAGGTACTTGAAGCTGCTCACTCTCTCTACTGGTGACCCGCTGATCATGAGGGGGAGTATGTCCGTTGCTGTCTCTTCCTGAAGTCCACAATCATTTCTTTGGTCTTGCCAACATTCAGAGAGAGACAGTTGTCCTGGCACCATGATGTTAGATGCTCCACCTCGCCCAAGTATGCCGTCTCGTTGTTGTTGGAAATGAGGCCCAGGACAACAGTATCATCAGTAAATTTGATGATAGAGGTGGAGCTGTGTGTGGACAAACAGTCATGCGTGTAGAGAGAGTAGAGCAGGGGCTCAGGACACAGCCCTGTGGAGCTCCCACACTCAGGGTGATGGAGGTGGAGGTGGACTGGCCTATTCTCACCACCTGAGGCCTGCCAGTGAGGAAGTCCTCAATCCAGTGGCAGAGAGAAGGATTCAGGCCGAGATCCAGGAGTTTGGAGGTTAGCTTGGTGGGAACTATGGTGTTAAAGGCTGAGCTATAGTCAATAAATAGCAGTCTTACGTAGTTCCCACTTTTGCTGTCGATGTGAGTGAGGAGGAGTGGAGGACATGAGAGATGGCATCTTCAGTCGATCTATTGGGACGATAGGCAAACTGAAGAGGGTCCAAAGTGTCAGGAATGAAGGCGCAAATGGTGTTTTTAATGAGTCTCTCAAAGACCTTCATGACTATAGACGTGAGAGCCACTGGACGATAGTCATTTAGGCAAGAGGGTTTACTGTTCTTAGGGACAGGGATGATGGTGGATTTTTGAAGGAGGTGGGGACCACAGATGTAGCGAGGGACTCATTAAAGATAGATGTAAACAACCCGGTGAGCTGATCAGCACAGGACCGCAGAACACGACCTGAAATACCATCCGGCCCAGCAGCTTTCCTGACGTCCACACGCTTGAGTGCTCTCCGAACTTCATCCTCCGAGACAGAGATCACGTGATTGTTGCTGCTCTGAGTAATTTCCTCTAACGCGCCACTTGGCGGAGTCGCGTTGCCGCGGTTACAGTCAAAGCGAGCATAGAAAGAGTTTAACTCGTTCACGAGCAACGGATCAACGCTTGCCTCTGCAGAGGATTTAGATCCAAAGGAGCAGATGGACCTCAGACCTTGCCACACGCGCCGCGTAGTCGCTGAGTTGGAAATGAGACTCACACCGGTCTTTATAACGGAGTTTTGCGGCTTTAACTGCTCGTCTGAGAGCATAGCAGGATGATCTGTATTCATTCATATTCCCCGATAGGAGACCGGCGTTGTAAGCAGCAGTGCGTGCGTTCACTGCCGCGCGGATTGAATTGTCCACCCACGGTTTCTGATTTGAGAAGGACGTTATTGTTATTGTTTGCGTGGCTTGCTCTGTAAGCGTGTTGATGAAGCAAAGCGCCACGCCTGTGAACTCGCCACGCCAGCTGAACTCGCCGAACATGTCCCAATCCACATCGCCCAGAGCTTCCTGTAGCGCGGTCTCTGAGTGGGGTGACCAACGCTAACTTCCCGCCACCGGGGTTCCTGGAGGAGCTTTTGTTTGTATTCGGGAGTGAGGAAAATGGCGGCATGATCCGATTTGCCAAACGCTGGAAGTGACCGCGCTTTATAGGCGTTCTTAAACGGAGAGTAGCAATGATCCAGTGTGTTTGCTCCTCGTGTGGGGCAGGAGACGTGCTGATGAAAGTTTGGCAGGACTTTCTTTAGGTTTGCTTTGTTAAAATCGCCGCGACAATGAATGCCGCGTCGGGATGTTGGTTTATGACGCCGCTGGCAACATCATGAAGGCCAGATAAAGCCAGCTCTGTGTCTGCCTGCGGTGGAATGTAAACGGCGGTCGCGACAACCGCAGAAAACTCCCTAGGCAGATAGAATGGGCGGCAGATGATTGTTAAATGTTCCAGATGAGGTGAGCAGGACCGCGAGAGAATGGTGATGTTCCTGGGATCGCACCATTTCTTGTTGATCATGAAACACACTCCACCGCCTTTGGATTTACCGGCCTCGGCTGTTCTGTCCATCCGAAAAACAGAGAAGTTCTCCGACGGCGTCACAATTACGTAATTGTTCAAAGCCGCGATTACAAAACAAAAAATTCCACTTACATTATTCTGTGTGCTTAAGAGGTGTGTTTAGAGCATGTTATGTTGACTGATTGAATGCACTCGAAACACCAGCACTGTAGCCCCCGCCATTTTTAAAAAGCTGTGTACACAGCCTATATATTGACTACACAAACTAATTCTTGTCACAGTCACCTCTGTCGCCATTTGGCCTCTGGCTTGCTTAGTTGGGAACACTAAATATTCAACTATATTACTGATCCACCCGCATTGACACTATATGAGAACTGAACTGAGCTAGCACTGTTTTCTCCAGAGAGGCCGTACAGCCAAATCAAATTCTGTTGCATTATTTTTGTTTAACACTGTAAAGCTGCTTTGAAACAATCAGCACTGTAAAAAGCGCTATATAAATAAAGGTGACTTGACTCTACAAACATGAAAAACAGTGATAGATGGACCTCTCAAACTTTATGCTAAGGAGAAAATCCAATGCAACTTTGAGGGGACCAAGCGAAACATGATTATGTATTTCTGCTCAGCTAGTCACAACATCAACCACACGGCAAACGCTAATACTTTTTCATATAATGAATCTTTTGAAATCTTTCTTTGTATAACAGTTCTACCTAATAACATATTAGACAGGACTGTTAAACCGATCGTAAACTAATGAAGATGGAAAATGTGACCGCTGTGTGCTCAGTCTCAGCGCCGTCAAAATAAAAGTCTGTTGTGCCATCAAAATAAAAGTCACAACAATAAGCGTGGCTTACGTCACTTTCGAGTTACTGGCGGTGCGAATGCTATCAGGAAAATGACCCTTTAGCTCTCGGGAACATTTAGCTCTCGGGGAATCACCCTGGAGGTTAGTTACTATAACGAAGTCCCTAGAACTACCCGGTGCGAAAGCCCCTATTATTGTACCATGCATAAATTTGACTTTTTTATTTATTTAAAGAAGAAACCAAACAAATGTATAGATGACATAAGGCTTAATGCTATAGAAAAGCAATAAAAGTTTTTCAGGAAGATATATATATATATATATATACACACTCACCTAACGGATTATTAGGAACACCATACTAATACTGTGTTTGACCCTTTCGCCTTCAGAACTGCCTTAATTCTATGTGGCATTGATTCAACAAGGTGCTGAAAGCATTCTTTAGAAATGTTGGCCCATATTGATAGGATAGCATCTTGCAGTTGATGGAGATTTATGGGATGCACATCCAGGGCACGAAGCTCCCGTTCCACCACATCCCAAATATGCTCTGTTGGGTTGAGATCTGGTAACTGTGGGGGCCATTTTAGTACAGTGAACTCATTGTCATGTTCAAGAAACCAATTTGAAATGATTTGAGCTTTGTGACATGGTGCATTATCCTGCTGGAAGTAGCCATCAGAGAATGGGTACATGGTGGTCATAAAGGGATGGACATGGTCAGAAACAATGCTCAGGTAGGCCGTGGCATTTAAATGATGCCCAGTTGGCACTAAGGGGCCTAAAGTGTGCCAAGAAAACATCCCCCACACCATTACACCACCAGCCTACACAGTGGTAACAAGGCATGATGGATCCATGTTCTCAATCTGTTTACACCAAATTCTGACTCTACCATCTGAATGTCTCAACAGAAATCGAGACTCATCAGACCAGGCAACATTTTTCCAGTCTTCAACTGTCCAATTTTGGTGAGCTTGTGCAAATTGTAGCCTCTTTTTCCTATTTGTAGTGGAGATGAGTGGTACCCGGTGGGGTCTTCTGCTGTTGTAGCCCATCCGCCTCAAGGTTGTGTGTGTTGTGGCTTCACAAATGCTTTGCTGCATACCTCGGTTCTAACGAGTGGTTATTTCAGTCAAAGTTGCTCTTCTGTCAGCTTGAATCAGTCGGCTCATTCTCCTCTGATCTCTAGCATCAACAAGGCATTTTCGCCCACAGGACTGCCGCCTACTGGATGTTTTTCCCTTTTCACACCATTCTTTGTAAACCCTAGAAATGGTTTTGCGTGAAAATCCCAGTAACTGAGCAGATTGTGAAATACTCAGACCGGCCCGTCTGGCACCAACAACCATGCCACACTCAAAATTGCTTAAAGCACCTTTCTTTCCCATTCTGACATTCAGTTTGGAGTTCAGGAGATTGTCTTGACCAGGACCACACCCCTAAATGCATTGAAGCAACTGCCATGTGATTGGTTGATTAGATAATTGCATTAATGAGAAATTGAACAGGTGTTCCTAATAATCCTTTAGGTGAGTGTATATATATATATGGCATGCAGTTGCTTCAAACTACAGTATAAAGCTATTCAAAACATCATTCAATGTAAATTGTGATAATTGTATTTAATAATGATTACAATTTCAGGGGAATAATTGACAATTATGATTTTTGTCATAATCGTGCAGCCCTCATGTCAATATTCAAAGTCCAATGTTTATTCATTTATGTGTTTGTTTATTTGTTTCTATATTTTTTATTTATTTATTTTTTTGCCTTTGCAGCTGAAAAACAATATCTCCTCAATATAGCAAAATCACTTATTCCACTATTCTTTGAGGGTCAAAATAAGCTGCCAGTAGGCCGACATTATGCAAATATGTAACATGCTGATGTAGCTAAGTCACAGAAATAATGGCAAATGAGGACAGTGTTGTCACCTTGTGGACCAACTAATTACAGCAAAAACAAAAAAAAAAACAAGGTCACAGTACTGTGATACTGTCACATACACACTGTGATGATGACGAAATGTACGTCATACACATTGTACACTAAAAATCTAAGTATACATTCATATTTAGGATATGCAAACAAATCGAGCATTTACACTTTTCAGGAAGTCAACCTATGACTGCACATGAAAGTGTGATATATAAATATTATGTAACAGTAAGCAGACTTAAAGGTACATTTTGTAACTTTTGGTGCTATAGCTGTTAATAAACAAAACTTTACACGTCTTGCAGAAGAGCATTGTAGCCGGAGCTACTTCTCTCAGTTTATCTATATGTCATGCAGGTACTGGGCTACTCCGCAGTGGTTGTCGTCCTGCCCAGTCTAAAATAGTCTGAATATAAACTCTTATTATAGGCATACCATTGTGATTCAGAATAAGACAAAAGTGCAGTTTGGAAAATGGATTTTGATGTACTCGCTTATTATAGAAATCTTGTAAATCTAGAACAAAAAAAAGTAACATATTTCAATATCAGCCTGGTCAACATTGCAACTTATGCTGAACAAGAGCCACCCACCAATTATTTAGACGAGAGTAAATAAAGAGTTTGTGTTTTCGCAGAAGCATTGTATGATCATGAGTTTATTAGAGACAAAAGATTGACAAGCAGTGTGAAATGAAGAGACACACACTGAGCTCTTTATCTCTTTGACAGAACTGTTATTGTGATGGATCTGTGTATGTGTTACTTCTGAACGTGCTCTACAAACTTTTTTTTTTCTCATTCTCCCCTCCAATAGATTGAGAGAAAAGAGGAAGACAGGCAGAAATGAATAATGATAGTGTCAAAATAGAAAATCCATATTTAGCATCGCCAATTCAGCAACTGGGTTCAGTGTTTACAAACACACAATATTCACAATCAACAGATATGAGATTATGAGCAGAGCGATTTGATTATGTGTTCCGCCCAGAATTTAATGAGTGTGAACCTATGGAATTCCAAAGACTTAAAGGTGCAGTGTGTGAATTTTAGCGGCATCTAGCGGTGAGGTTGTGAATTGCAATCACACACCACTCACCCCTCCCTTTCTAAGCCTATGAGAAGCTACGGTGGCCGACACAGGACAAAAATGTTGTTGTCGGTGAGAGCAGAGAGTAGCTAGCGCTCTGTAGAGAAGTTTGTCCGTTTAGGGCTACTGTAGAAACATGACGGCGCAAAATGGCGACTTCACTGTAAGGGGACCCGCGGTGTATGTAGATAGAAATGACTCATTCTCAATGACTCAATGAGGTAATAAAAACATAACGGTTCATTATGTAAGGTCTTTATACACCACTTAAAATATAGTTATGTATATTATATTACATTGTTGTCAATAGATCCTTATAAATACTACACACTGCACCTTTAATAATAAATAAATATACAAAGAAATGTAAAAAAAGTATAAAAAGGTGTATTTATACTTTTATTTCATTATTAATGTATAATTGTACTTTTTCCACATTTGTTTATTTATTCTCTAAGTCATTCATTCCCAGTGTGACTTGCAAAGGCTTGCATTTTGTTTGGTCACACAAGGTCACTGTGGCCTCAAAGCTTCAGCACTGCCACTCTGAGCTCGATTGCTATGTCTGAGGTAAAACACGCCCCCTCATTACCATACGGACAAAGAAATAAATAAATGCGGTAATAAATAAATGTAGACATAAATACAAATATACATAAAGAAATAAAAGTATAAATACTCTTTATTTTTGTTTTGTTTTTTACATTTCTTTGTCTATATTTATTAATATATTTATTCATTTATTTATTATTAAGTCAACTTTGGAATTCCATAGTAAAGTGTGTGTGTGTGTGTGTGTGTGTGCGTGCGTGCGTGCGTGCGTGCGTGCGTGCGCATGTTTTTGTGACATATCAGGACACAAATGTGTATAATGACATGGGTATGACATAGGTATTACAAGGAGAGGGTGACTTATGAGGACATTACCCATGTCCCCATTTTTCAAAAGGCTTATAAATCATACAGAATGAGTTTTTTTGTGAGAAAGTAAAAATGTGCAGTTTCCTGTGATGGGTAGGTTTAGGGGTAGGGGTAGAGTAGAGGGATAGAAAATACGGTTTGTACGGTATAAAAACCATTACGCCTATGGAATGTCCCCACAAGTGTGTGTGTGTGTGTGTTGTGCTGGATATAACAGAGATGGAGGACTTTCATGTTAAGCCTCCTTTCTCTAATCAAGGTGAAGAAGTCTTTGGGAAGATAGAACAATGTAATGAAAACAAGGGAGTGTGTGTTTTATTACCTTCTGACAAATAGGTGCTAAATCGCTCTATAAACTTCTGATTGATTAATTAATTATAAAATAAACACATTGATTGAATAAACAGATAAACTAACCAAGCATCTAATGAACAGCAATAAGAGGTTATAATGAGCATATAGGTTTATAGTTCAGTGTGTGTGTGTTTGTGTGTATGTGTGTGTGGTGGCCCTTGTAAACCCTGCATTATATGGGGATCAAATATGTCCCCACAAAGATAGTAACACCAGTAATTGTTGACCTTGTGGGGACATATTTTTGTTTACAACATTTTAAAAATCATAGAGAATGATGTTTATTTTTGAAAATGTAAAAATGTAGAAAGTTTTCTGTGAGGGTTGTGTTTAGGGGTAGGGTTAGTGTAGGCAGAATATGTTTGTACAGTATAAAAATCATTAATGTCTATGGAAAGTCCCCATACAACATGGAAACCCAATGTGTGTGCGCGTGTGTGCGTGTACCAACTTAGCCATACTTTAGGGACAAATTTGTACCCAAAAGTGAGATAAATCTTTGATGACATCTGGGCACGTCCTCATTTGTGAAGACAATGCATAAATTTATTAAATAAATGAATAAATAATGCTTCTAAAAATGCAGGTTGTTTTCTCTGAGGGTGTTTAGTTGTATAAAAAAAAAAACAATAGAACTCTATGGAATATAACATTTAGTCAGCTAAATTAATGTGTTGGATGGTCAATCTCTTAAAGTGTTAGCTCACAAAAACTAATTTTGTCATATTTTATTATTCAAAACCTGTTACATTATTATTAACATTATTTCTTCAACACCAAATGAAACGTTTAGGAGAATAAAATTAACAGCTAGGAAAACATAGAGCAATCATCTTCTTTTGTGTTTCACATACAGAAAAAAAATAAATAAATACATGAGGGTGAGGAAACAATACAGAATTTTCATTTTTGGGTGAATTTTTCCTTTTGTGTTGGGTTTTGCTGCCCCCTATCTGTCACTTATGCACCTATCTTAATGTCTATATAAAACACCAGCTAAAAGACACAAAAGTTGCACAATCCTTCATGGTTGGCATGGCATTTTTAAACTGGAGCTCAATAAGGTGCCACCAGCAGCTGAAATGTAACTTTGGAAGGGAACCACTGCACATACCAATTACTGAAGGAGCCAATTCTCTCTTTTTTCTGAAAATCCCTCCATCTCCACTCGAATTGCTGTCACAAGGCTTTTATTTCTTTTCAAGTCAAAACAAATTCCAGTGTCACCGCGGTGACTGTTATCACTGTAATATATTGCTGTTTAATGTTAATGTATGCATTCCACCCCGCAACTCTAACGGGGCCTTAGGGCCCCGTTTATCTCTGCTGTCTCTCTATTGCTATTGTGTGAATTCTGTGGGGCAGAGATAAGCCATCTTGTGGGTCTGTTGGTAAGATTTAGGGGTGCACAATTCAGCTGGAATGAGAGATCTATCAGGAATTTAAAGACTCTCACTCAAATGCCTTCAAAGATCTCTATAAACAGACTAACAATATCAATAAACAAACCAACAATTCCAATAGATAAAACATTTACCTAAAAATAACTTCAAATATAAATAATGATAAACAATATGTCAGCATCAAAAATAACTTGATAAATGAGTGGAACAATCTAAAAAGAACAAATTCAGTAATCAAACAACCTGAATAAACAGCTAAAACAGCCTCAATAACCACACTTGTGAAAAAGAAGTATGCTTACTGCATTGTTCACTTGCAGTGTACTTAAAATATTAAAAGTATACGTTGTTTATAGGCTGATAATAGGCTAATTATAGTTATATTAATGAAAAAAGAGTACACTTAAAAGGGTGACTTTTTAATAATGTCGAATGAAAAGTTTTAAACATTTGAAATCATTGTTTTAATAACTCTTTGTCACACTTTGAATGAGTACACTAATTTTCTTGTCTTGACTAACATGCTAAATGTATATTACATTTACAAGTTATTTGATCTATACATTTAATGTATTTTGAATGTACTAAATATGTAAATGCATGACAAGTTTCAATAGAAATGACATTGAAGTATATTTAATGCTTGTCAGTACATTCGAAGTACATTAACCATATTTCAAAGAAAATAGAATTATTAAATTACTTAAGCCGTACACTCAAGTTGGTCAAAACAGCACTGTTAATTTCAAGTAATTGCATTTAACATAAATAGCATAGAATTAAGTGTCCGAAAACATTACATTCATTCATTATTATTTTTAAGGATATTAAGAAAGAGAGTGTGCATGTGCCGACAAAGATGGCAAAAGATATCTGAAATTCTTGTCCTTGTGGGGACATTTTGGTCCCCATAATAATAGATAGAATAAACGTCCACATAAAACATGCGGTATAAAAACCCATTTGTCTATGGAAAGTCCACATAAAACATGTGTGTGTGTGTGTGTGTGTGTGCGTGCGTGCGATGCGTGCGTGCGTGCGTGTGTACGGTTCAGTTATACCCTATGTTAAGGGGACAAAATGTCCCCACAAAGATGGTAATATCCAAAATGATTGTCCTTGTGGGGACATTTCGGTCCCCGATAATAATAGATAGAATATACAATTTGTACGGTATACAAATCCTTGTCTATGGAAAGTCCACATAAAACATGGAAACCCATAGTGTGTGTGTGTGTGTGTGTGTGTGTGTGTGTGTGTGTGTGTGTGTGTGTGTGTGTGTGTGTGTGTGTGTGTGTGTGTGTGTGTGTGTGTGTGTGTGTGTGTGTGTGTGGACTGCTCTGGTCAATGGGCTTTCTTATAATTAAATCTCAAGGCTGTGTGTAAATGGACAGATTGTGTCTATAGACAGCCTGAGGTCTCTACAGTGGCCAAGTTTCCTCTGTTAGACTTTCAGAGAACACACACTATAAATCCATAACAGAACATTCATTAAACACACTGATCATTTATAACTGGGCATTCATAACCAACTGTTCATCAACTGATCATTCATCAAAACAAGAATGTTAACAAACAACAGCGAGCATTCTTTACCATTTATATTCGCAACTGATCATTAATAAAGTCACTGATCATTTGTGAAAAGTTTATAAATCATTCCATTCTATATATAATTAAATACATTACCCTGCTTGTTTACCACTGACTCACTCTCCGAAAGAGTTTGTGATAAATAGTGTCATTGCACCCTCTGGTGGCACATAGAAAAATAAAGCGATCTATGAGACAGCCAAGGATCAGTTTATTACTTTGAGATATGATTATCTGCATTATTATAACAATAGATAAATGGAGACATTTGCCTGTAACATTTGGAGAATATATGACACATAGGTTTTGAAAGTATTACTATACAAGTATAGACATTTGGTTCCATACACAAATGTGTTGTCAATGAAAAGTGATAATACTGTCATGTAGAAGACAGTATTATCAGCATTTCTTTGAGCGTAATACATCAGCGGGATGAAGGTTTTGTGGTTTGCAATGTGGCAGTGCCCCACAGAGAGACCTAAATAAAATATAACAGACATCTCACTCCATTTTCAGCGGCTCTTAACACAGTCGGCTCATTCAGAGCTGGTACTTTTAAACAGAACTAGGTCAGACACCCTGTAAATGGACGATTTACAGCTTGATTTTTATTATGTGTCATAAAAGAAACATGGGTTTCACTTTACATTAAGTGTCTGCACCTACTATGTACTAACATTTAAATTAAGCTTTTGATACAATGCACTGTGTACGGTCACCTTGATTTTGCCAAGTAAGAAATGTTCTTGGATCAACATATTTTGTTAATCCCGGGACAACATCCTCTAAACCTAATCCTACCCATAATTTATCCCTAAAATCAGAGGGAAATAAAAGGTGAATAGCACTAATGTAGAAACACCTAACCCTGGTTGTAAGCCTAAACTTGACATACACTGTTAACGTGTCTCTCATATCTGATTTGTTGATTGTAATGTTGTTCAAGGATCAAGAAAGAAGTTGTACATGGTGAAATCACGTTCACCTAATGGGTCCATACATGTTTTTAAATTCTGTAATTAATTTCTGTAATTACACATACTGTATAATTACACTAATTAGTCTAATTACACTAATTACACTAATTAGTCTTCTGAAGTCATACTCTGTGAGCATCTGTTCTATTGGGCTAGTTTTTACAGCGTGTTCCACTAGTTGGCTCTAGTCGGGCTCACCCCGGCGTCAGTTTGCCTAATTCAGCATGTAGAATCAGCGTTGTGGCCATTGGTACTCACTGCACGATTTTAGCACCGATTTTTACTCGCCAACAGGTTTTGCGCAATCACCGTCAAATGCCTGAAATCGGAGGCAAACCGGTGTTCGTTCACACGAGTGACAAGCACACAGTGCGCATTATCAAAGAAGCGGTCTGAGAGAATCGATGATGTGTCACCGACGCCCGTGAGATATTTGGCATGCTAAATACCCACGTAGGAGGGCACGTTCTCGCGACCTTGCGCAACATTCCGTAAAAGTTCTCTAAAGGTGACGCAAATCCCGAACCTTAGGGACATTCCTAAAATGTCCTCTGTTGGTTATGAAAGTGTTGCCGTTCAAGGTTCCTTATATGACTTTAGGGGGACGTTTCATTTTGGTTATTTTATGGTCACATAGCAACGTTACAAAGAGGACATTTGGGACGTTAACAGAATGTCACCACATGGTCCACCGTTGGTCATATAATAACATTCCTGATATGACTTTAGGAGATGTTCTGTAACGGAGGCCAGCTAGTAGTCGCTGTGCGAGTAAACCTCACTCCTCTGATCTCAAGAGATGCTCTAGAGACTGATGCTAGAGGTTGCAGCCTTTAGCCTCCTTGTTAGAGCGTCCGACTTTCATGGCGGCGGACCCGGGTTTGAGTCCCGTTTGGAGCGGGCGGTTTGAACAGTAGGGGTTACATTGGTGCCGTGACCTGGATGGGAGTGAGGTTTAGGGGGTGAATAGGACCAAAAATTCTAGGTTGGTCCCCTAAAGGTCCTGCAAATGTTATGGGAATGTAGTGTAGAGACCTAGAATGAATGTCCCCTAATGTGTACACATAATAAGTGTATTTGGGCTTAACAATTAGTTGTCTTGCATTTTGAGGAGCTCTATGGCCTTGAAGGTCAGAGTGGTCCAGAGGTCAAAGGAATTAATTGTTCCTTGACATTTGGCAGAGGACTTTTATTTTACATGAGCAATGTTCAAACTGCAGCATAGTTAGGGTGCACACAGGTGGTCTTGGCTCCCAGATTGTCATAGCAGCGTGTGTCTTTGTATCTACAAAAACAATTACAGTAATTTTAGGTCATATTTCTTGCTGATTAATAGTGACTATAAAATGCAGCTCACATTAATTAGCAAAAGCAAGGGTTATGACAGAACACTGAGCTCTGTTGGTACTCTAATCCACAAACCTGTCAATGAGGAGCAGTCATACAGTAGGAGATCTCAGCGGCTAAAGGCATAAGGCCAAACCCATACAGAGACATGCAAGACTGCTAAGAAATGTTCTGCCATCTGTGCATATTGACATAGAGCCTTTCAAGTGACTGCTTTGAAATGCTCTTTATAGGCAACAATTCGCAATAGCAGCAGTAGGGTTCAGGAAGTAAAAATCACATGAATTTTCTCAATTTACAAATGTATTTTTAATAGAATGTATAGACTTTTTATGACAGACCTACCATGAGCGCCAAGATTATTATTTTCAGTTTTAAAGAATTGTTTAATTGTCAAAATCTTGACTTAACGAGTCAAAAGAAGTGCTGTATTTTTTTTTTTTTTTTTTTTTGTACAGCCCCATCATACTCTGAACAAAGTGATTTTAATGCACCTGAGGTTGTAATTACAACTCCCAACTCATAAAATGCTAACTTCCCAAGAGGACTTAAATGCACCATTAATCCCTCACACTGCTTGCCTTATTAAATATTTACATGCTTTTACAGTCACAGTAACTTTTATGCACTGTATTTCTTTTTAATTTAGGGGAAATCTAAATGTCAAACAGTGGTGGAAATCATGTGGTGGATGAAATCAACTGCATGGTACATATAAATGTAAAAGATCCACAAAAATTAGATAAGCTTGTTATTTAAACAGTTTGCATGAATGTACGCCTACGCCTACTTTATAGACCCTGAATCGGAATATGTGTAACCCCTCAGTTCCTACTCTTTTTGGCCCTGACCATGTATAAAAGATGGACGATGCACCTTCACTCTCTTCCATTGGGGTAAGTGAAGTCACCAGTGTCAAAATATGACGTTGACATCTTGGGTTTCAAGTCTGCGCAGTAGTAAACGCGAAGTGGAACCACAATATCAAGATCCCACCCCCACACTCCCACCTAATCAATCACACACCCTGAACTTTTTGTGAAATTAACAGTTATGGAAATGTAGAAATTAAAAATAAAGCTCCAATCTGACTTCAACAAAGAGAAGCTTTTACTCAGAGAAGCTGTCAATCGTAACATCACACCCCCGTTTTTTATAGCATCAAATAACTAAAACCAAACTTATTTAAAGAACAAACACTTGAACTAACATCAGCGTTATAAAACCTAAAATGACGTAAACCATATTTTGAAATAACGTATTTAATATGTAATTTGATTGTTTAGTTGGCCCACCCTTTGCAGCTATAACAGCTTCAACTCTTCTGGGAAGGCTTTCCACAAGGTTTAGAAGTGTGTTTATGGGAATTTTTGACGACCCATGTTCAGTTTATTTCCAAGTGAACAAAACAAACACAGACTGGACTTGGACTTGGACTTGGACTTGGACTTGGACTTGGACTTGGACTTGGACTTGGACTTGGACTTACCAACAGTAGTGACAGGAAACAAACACAATACTAGACAAAGATGCATGGCAAACATGAGGGCTTAAATACACTAGAGACTAATGACTAAAAAGACACACCTGTGAACAATCAAGACTGAACTAATGACAGTGAACTGAGAACCCACATCATGACTAAATCAACCAATGATAACAAGACACAAAAGACTAGGGAAGCACATGACATGATCACATGAGGGCACCATAGAATCACATGTTCAACTGAAAATCGCAGTAGTTAAGCCTCTCCTGAAAAGAAGAAATCTGGATAACTCCATATTGAGCAACTACAGACCAATCTCAAATCTTCCCTTCATAGGCAAGATCATTGAAAAGGTTGTTTTCAATCAGCTGAACAAATCCTTAAGCTCAAATGGATACTTTGACAATTTTCAATCTGGTGTCCGACCGCATCATAGCACAGAGACAGTGCTCATAAAGATAATAAATGATATTCGCTTAAATACTGATACAGGCAAAACATCATTTCTGGTACTACTCGACCTCAGTGCTGCATTCGACACTGTTGACCACAACGTACTTCTTGACAGGCTGGAAAACTGGGTCGGCTTTCTGGGACGGTCATCAAATGGTTCAGGTCATACTTAGAAGGGAGAGGTTATTATGTGAGTATAGGTGATCATAAGTCTAAATGGACATCCATGACATGCAGAGTCCCACAAGGGTCAATTCTTGTGCCACTCCTATTCAACCTGTATATGCTGCCACTGAGCCGAATAATGAAAAATAACAAAATTGCTGACCACAGCTATGCTGACGACACCCAGATCTATTTAGCACTATCACCTAATGACTATAGCCCCATTGACTCCCTGTGCAAATGCACTGATGAAGTTAACAACTGGATGTCCAAAACTATCTTCAGTTAAACAAAGACAAAACTGAAATCACTACATTTGGAAACAAAGATGAAATTCTCAAGGTGAACGCATATCTTGAGGCTAAAGAAAAAAAAAAATCCTGAAAAAAGTCAGGAATCTTGGTGTGATTTTGGAGTCAGACCTGAGTTTCAGTAGTCATGTCAAAGCAATAACTAAATCAGCATACCATCATCTGAAAAATATCGCAAGAATTAGATGCTTTGTTTCCAGGCAAGACTTAGAGAAACTCGTTCATGCTTTCATCACCAGTGGGGTGGACTATTGTAATGGTCTTCTCACCGGCATTCCCAAAAATACCATTAGACAGCTGCAGCTCATACAGAACACTGCTGCCAGGATTCTGAGCAGAACCAGAAAATATGACCATATCACCCCAGTCCTCAGGTCTTTACACTGGCTTCCAGTTACATTTAGGATCGATTTTAAAGTACTATTACTTGTTTATAAATCACTCAATGACCTAGGACCTCAATATATTGCAGATATGCTCACTGAATATAAACAGATCACTCAGATCATCAGGATCAAGTCAGTTAGAAATACCAAGGGTTCACTCAAAGCAAGGAGAGTCTGCTTTTAGCTATTATGCCAGCCGCAGTTGGAACCAGCTTCCTGAACAGATCAGATGTGCTCCAACAGTAGCTACATTCAAATCCAGACTCAAAACACATCTGTTTAGCTGTGCATTTACTGAATGAGCACTGTGCCACTGTATGCCCGACTGATTGCACCTTATCTTATCTATGCATCATCTTTTTATTCTTTTTATAACTGTTTTAGTTTACCTTTGTTCTTATCTTTGGTTATTGTTATTTTATCTATACATCATCATTTTATTCTTTTTAATTCTTTTTACAACTGCATATTTCTATTTCTTATGCATCTGTTGATTATTATTTCTGGTTAGGGCTGCCTGACTGGAAGAGATTGGAAAAGGAGAACAATGCTTCGCCTTCAAAGAAGCGCACTCAAGAAAGGGGAGGCCCTGTGGGGCATAGGTAACGTCCCCTACAGGAGCCCGTCTTGGACTGACTTGTAAGGTCCAGGAGACATTGTGAACCTGCTCCATCTCTTCCATCTCAGATAGGGGTACCTGAATTTAGAGAATCAGGCAGATAGGTATCTATTTATCACCATTTTATTTTTATTTTTTTAATTCTCTTTACAACTGTTTTAATTATCCTTGTTTATATTTTTAATTCTTACACATTCTTATTTCTTATGCATATGTTATTACTATTTTAATTAATTTCTATGTAAAGCACTTTGAATTGCCATTGTCACCGTACAGGGGGACCCTGGCAAGGCAGAGATGGGCCTAAGAGCATAGGCGGACCTGGGCTGTGGGTGGACCTGGTAGTTCAGGAAGCCATGGCGGTGCATGCAGTTCAGAAAGCCATGGAGACGCAGGAAGTTCAAGGGACCATGGTGGTGCAGGAAGTTCAGGGGACCATGGTGGTGCAGGAAGTTCAGGGGACCATGGCAGTGCAGGAAGTTCAGGGGACCATGACAGTGCAGGCAGTTCAGTGCACCGCTGGAGCCCTCACTGAATGCTGGTCACGGGCTGGAGTCCTCACTGGACACTGATCATGGGTTGGAGCCCTCGCTGGACGCTGTTCACAGGCTGGAACCCTCTCTGGACTCTGGTCACGGGCTGGAGCCGTAACTGGACTCTGGTCATGGACGTCGCTGGACTCTTTTCATGGACAGGAGACATCGCTGGAGCGGCAGGCACTGTGGAATTGTGGGGTTCCTTGCCCACAAAATACACAATGAATGGTGAGCTACTTAACAGAAGGGCATGGTCAGTATACTGACCTAGGGAGAAATTAATTTTCCCCCCATCCAGAGCACAAGGGCTTGTTTAACCCATTGTCTAAAATTGTATTTGAGGAACACATCATTGAAATCAACCAGGTGACAAAGTTCTGGGAAAGTCCTCAAGGAAGTCCTGGACATAATCCTGGTGTAAACACAGGAGGGCAACTGCTGGGTTCATTTTGGAGCAGTCTAGTATTCTGTCATGAATCTACTGGAGGCAAGTTGCAGTTTAACCCATGTGCAGTTTATTTCCAAGTGAACAAAACAAACAGACTTGACTTGAACAGAACATCCACAGTAGTGAAAGGAAACAGACACAATACTAGAAAAAGACACATGGCAAACATGAGGTCTTAAATACACAGAGACTAATGACTAACAAGACACACCTGTGAACAATCAAGACAATGAACCAATGACAGAAGTGAACTGAGAACCCACATCATGACTAAGGGTGTACTCACACTAGGTGATCTGAACCATGCCCGGGTGCGTTTGACCCCCAAAGTCTGGTTTGGTTGACTAGTGTGAGTGCTCCATATCGTGCCCGGAGCACGGAACAGCTGTGCACTACTATCATCATTAGGACAGCAAACTATTACTATTTGGATACACTTTTCGATTAAATCAAGCATATTCAGATTTATAACAGTCCTGGTTCTCACCTTATTGATGAACATGAATTGTAGTTTGCGAGTAAAGCTGCAAATTCCTCCATCAGAGTCAGCTGTTTCCCTAATAATCTTCTGATACGTGCAGTGCAATCAAGTGAAAATCGCTGCACAGCATAAATGATAAATCTTCTAGGCAGTCTATTAGTGAAAGCGCTTTTCTTCCCGTCTTCTTCAAAACAAAAAGTTGCATCATGAATGATGTAAGCGTGCTCTGGCCCGGTACATTAAGTGCAATGTGAGTGCAGGCCAGTGGGGAGGGGGGGCAATCGCGTTCGGGCACGGTACAAGGCAACCCTGCCTAGTGTGAGTACACCCTAAAGTCTTGTTCGACTTCATACAGCGATGCGCAGACCGATCGGCGGCTGACTTGAAGCAGTGCATGTCGGTTAGAAATTTTGTCCAACTTGAGGCAGCGCCGACCCCCAAAGTCTGTGACGTATGCCATCAAAGTGCCGTGAGAGCGATTCGAGGAGAGCCAGCTGGTGTATTCTGCGCAGCTTCTACAGAGCGACGGCTACTCTCACCAATCGGTTGTATCCAGCCGCAGCCGATGCTGAACACACCTTAAATCAACCAATGATAACAAGACACAAGAGACTAGGGAAGCACATGACATGATCACATGAGGGCACCATGGAATCACATGACAAACCAGGAAACATGACATTGAACATAACAAAATAAGAACATGAAACATGAACATGAAACAAAACCAAAACACTAGACGTTACACCCATGCTGGTTTTACTTTAGGCCTTTAGGATAAAAGGCCCCCTTCGACATTCATAAGATTTTTAAACAAAATGAACCACTTTTATGATTTATTTTCAAACAAAATCTGTTGCTCCATCAATATTAAATACAAACTTATGTTTTTTTTCTGCAATCATACACTTTGGGAGTAGTGAAAAGCAATTTATTTATTTTTTTTCACATTAAAGTGTGTCTTTACCTCCGTTGTATACACATCTATGATGCCTGGAAAATGCTGTTTATGTTTTGGAATAGAATACTGAATTATTATATCTCATTGAATGTCTGTGAAGAGACATGGTTCTAATCCAGTGGCACCAGCGGGTTTGATTAAAACCTGTAAATAATTCAGGTGGATAGGAAATAACAGCTAAAACAAGCAGGTAGTGTTCAAACTACTTTATTGTACTCTCTAGCAGCATTTATCACCCTTGAGTAGCGTACACTGAGGGGTAAGAATTAGCCTGTAAATCTGTTTCCCCTGAAGCACTTCTAAAACGAAAAACATGCAAGAGAAAGAGCGAGGGCTCATATTATTGCTCTTCTTTATCAGGCGGATGTGACCTGTGATTTGATTAGAGTTATGAGAGCGGGTTATCCTCGTTTCTGTCCTCGGGTAACGGCTCTGATCTAATTTCTCCACAGGGAAGAGGGATGATTCGGTTTTGTTCTGTTTATGACAGATGAGCAGGTGAGAGGGCAGGAAATAAATCGTCTAAATTAGAAAACAACTCAATAGGCACAGCAAACACACAGAGGGATGTGACATAGAACACGTCTGGAATGTGAAAGGCGAATTGGGGCTCTGTGGTAAGATCAGGACGAGGGAACTGAGGATCTGAGTAAACGCACAATAAAAGAAAACCATAAACCATTAACATGTCCAAACAAAACTGTCTGGGGAAATGTTTAATGCTCAGAGGTTTATAGCTCTTTTGTAGCTCAGGAGACTCCGTTTGCAGTTGTTTTTTAATCACTCCTCTCAAATGAGACATTTGTTTACCAAGAGTAAGATGAAATGAATATGGATACCTCGGATCATTGGGATTTATGTCATCTTGTGACTGAACATATGATTTTTTTTTTTATTTGTTGAAATATTGTTGAGATTACTGGGGTCTTTTTCTTAGCAGAAAATATGAGAAAGCAGGATACTTAAATTAAAAAAATGCCAAAAATAAAAAAATGTTGTTCCCAAATATTTGTATTCATCTTCAAAACACAAATTAAAATATTTTTAATAAACCTGAGAATTATATTTACTTTTTGGGACTTTAGCTTATTCACCGTATCCCCCAGTGTTAGATAAGTTCATACATACCATTCTCATCTCCATGTGTGCCATAACTCTGTCTGACGCACCCACTGCTAGCCTAGCTTAGCACAAAGAGTGGAGGTAAACGGCTCCAGCTAGCCTACTGATTAATAAGTGACAAAATAATGCCAACATTTTCCTATTTACATGTTGTGATGTGTATAGTTACATCGTGTACTAAGACCGACGGAAAATGAAATGTTGTGATTTTCTAGACCGACATATCTAGGAACTACACTCTCATTCCTGGGTAATGATCAAGGAACTTTGCTGCCGTACCATGGGTGCAGCGGCGCAATGATATCACGCAGTGCCTGATTCAGATGCAACTTCTGTGCCATTAATTATATTGTCAATGATTGGTAACAGCGCTATAGTGTCTTTCTATTCTAATTATATTTATTCATTAAATATAAGCCATTTCTCAGACAGTAGATATGGATCTTTTAGATGAATTTAAGGAGTGCTGGTCTGGTCTTGGTCTTGACTCGGTCTCGTCCTGTCTTGGTCTTGGTCTTGTCTTGGTCTCAACCCCAAAAAGTCTTGGTCTTGTCTTGGTCTCGGCACACGCTGGTCTTGGTCTCGACTTGGTCTCGGTTTAGGTGGTCTTGACTACAACACTACTGGCCAGAATTTTGAAACCGCAATAGACTTGATGGAGTATAATGCGTTAAGAGCTCTCTCAAGATTTTAACATTTTAGCAATATTTTAACATTTATACGATGTTTAATAGGAAGCCAATGCAGTGTTGACAGAACCGGGCTAATATGGTCATACTTCCTGGTTCTAGTAAGAACTCGAGCTGCTGCGCTTTCGACCAGCTCTAGTTTGTTTATTAATTTAAGCCCAACGGCAACTATAGTTGCTGCAGTGTATAGTTGTTATTTTCCCTCTGTAGGTATTTTTCTAGATGTTATCCATTTTTATGTCTCAGTGACATGCAAGCAAACAACCAAATAAAGGATTTCAAGAAGAAGAAAAAAGTTATTCACTTCCTTCCTGTCACATGAGGCTGCCAACTTCCTACCCCTACTTCCAGGAAGCATGGCAAAGGCAAAACCTCCCAAAGAAAGGTCATTTTCATATTACTAATAAATATTTTTTGTTGACATATATCTACATAATCACAAAGGTTTCTAGAATCATCCAAACAAAACAAATCTTACAAGAGCTCTATAGTTTTTTGTATACTTAGTCAAAAGTCCAAGTGGCAACTACCAGTGGGCAAATGACTTGTAAGTAAATATATCATGGAGAAATGGGGTATACTGTGTTAATAGGTTAATAAATCAAGATTTTTGGTTGTGCTTTTTGCTTTCATAATATCCCACCTAAAACATAACTTAACCCTTTAACTGACATCTCTACTGTACAGTAGACCTTAATTTGATAAGGAAAAATATAATTTTTTATGATATTATATATATTTATGATACTATTTTGTTATTTGTTTTGTTTGTTTTTGTTATATAGATGTAATTTTGTCTGCCCTGTTGGGACAACTTAATGACTGCACTTTGTTCTCCACCACTTTAAGACAAATGGATTTGTTGTTTGTTGTGTTTTCATATTCAAAAGATTATAAGATAGATGCAGCTTTTTTGAGTTTGCATCAAATGTTCTTAGACTTTTATACATAATACATTTGAATAAAGATTACTGTTATTATTATTATTATTATGAATAAAGATTGATCTGTTGAAAGCAGTTATTTTGAGTTAGATGCCAAATGGTCAATGTTTTAAATTTGACACTGAAGGGGGCATACAACATATTTTCCACCTGTAACTATAGTTGCCACACATTCAAATTTGATTTTCAAGAAGAAAAAAAAAAGACAAAAAAACCTGGAGAAAATAAATGCAGAACATGTTCACATAGGATACTATTAACATGACTATATGCATGAAACCATTCAGAAAAATCTGGGCACAAACGGGTTAAGCATGCAGGGCAACCACCCAGTAGAGCATTACAATAATCTAGCCTTGAGGTCATGAACGCTATTCAGCATTTTGCATTGAGAGCATATGTCGTAAATTTAGAAACATGGCTTTCAAATGAAAGATTGGTATCAAAGAGCACACCCAGGTTCCTAACTGATGACAAAGTGTCTTGAGTTGGATTTGATTCTCTTTCTCCCTCTCCTCTCTATCCTACTACTTTCACTCAGCTGTTTACCATCGCAATCAGCACTTGTGCCTGCCACCACCTTCTGTACCCTGATTCTCTCTGCTATTTTATTCTGATGTCCTCTCAGCTTCTTTGCCAGATTATTGTTGGTTCGAATATGTGTCTGTGTTCCTCTCATTAATATTTGTAACTCTGCTAAAGTCAAGCCTAGTAGTCGTGTCCTGTCTTGTCCTGCCTGGCTGTGCTTGTCATACCTGTTTTCTGCCCAGTCATCCTGCTGCTTGTGGCCGCCATCCTCACTGCTGTCTGCAGTTCTAGGTCTGCCGATTGGGAACTGACTTGCTCATGACTTGCCTGGATCTCTCACAAGAAGTTATAGACTTTTATGTTTTTTCCAGATCAGCGTCCACTGCATGGCTGACTGCTTTTGTTCCTTTCTTCTTTAAAGGATTGTTTTTGAACTTGCCTTCACTCTTGGGTCCTCTGTTTCGACCTGACACAAAGACTTGACAGAACATCCATCAAGTGTTATACAGTATTGCCTTGCGGTACTCCATACTGAACTTGTGATGGGTGTGACATCTCTTCATTTACTGCAACAAACTGATAATGGTCTGATAAGTATGATTTAAACCATGCCAATGCAATTCCACTAATGCCAATGTAATTTTCGAATCTATTCAAAAGAATGTTGTGGTCGATGGTATCAAATGCTTTTAATAAAATATATTTCACTTACCGCCGTAAAATCAAATGTCACAAGGCACAGTGAATACTGAAATGGTAACCATTAAACACATTTACACATATACATTTATTGGTTAAAAATCAAGTAGTAAGCAACACATCAACTCTATAATCTTACTATCAGGACAACACAACTGGGGCTGAGAAAGGCCCTGTAGATTTTGCCATGCACAGTATCAAACTACTTTGCAAATGTCTAACATGCTTCAGTGCTTTTCAAGTTATTTATTCTATTGAAATGATCAATAGTACCATAATATTGTTGACACAGTATTCAGGCCAAGCCAAGAAGACAGGATTTGTGCAATGTTTCTGTGATGACAAAGCCAAAGCAAAGCATTACTTAAAGTTTTTATTTAAGACTAAATATTAAATCAAGTTTTTAATGTTGTTTATTTGTCTTTGTGGTGTTTTTAATATGCTTTAAGACAAATCATGTGCAAAAGTCAACACCATTGCTGAGTATTTTCTCTTTAAAACCACAGTGATCTAAAGACACATTTTGAAATCGCTGGTGTTTCTTACATCACAAACTACCTTGTAACCAATCATGTCAACGTGTGGGCAGGCTTTAGCATATCATCAACTATGCTGCGAAACAGGGGAGTCTCAAGAGAAGCCAGGCTATCCTGGTATATTTTTCTGTTGATATGAAAAACCGGGTACATTTAGCAATGTAGCGGGTGCATGATGTATATTACGATATTATAATGAACTATATGTCTTTCTTCACTGATGTTCTGAGTTGTTCAAAGAGTTTCTAAGGATACTGATTGTTAGAAGGCAGCTGACTGACTCTGAACCTAACGGGAACTTGGTTTGTATAACATTAGCGACACATTATTAGCTGTTTGATAACGTAGCCAAGCAAAAGGCTCATCATATTAATCACCGTTATGTGACCGACGTTGTAAAGAGCGATACCATTGTGCAGCATTTACTACAGTAAAGTTGACCGAGTGGATCTCTGAGCTGGTGTGAGTAAGTGGAGCGGGGTTAATTTGCATATTCATGGTTCCACGTATAATAAATGATGCAAGGGTGTAGTTACATTCAATCTATTTTAAGGCATGAATAATTTTTTTATTTTAAAATATGTCATTTTGGTGATCAAAGATATGTTTTAAGGGATAAAATGATTGACTACAGGGGGACTTTAAAAACAGTTAATGTAGGCCTATACTAGACTGGGTAAACCCAGCCTGATCTGCCGGCAATTTGATTTCGCCCTGCAGCTCAGGCTGGAAACCTGTACATTGTTTTATCCTGCTTCTGTTACAAATTTACGGGGACCAATTACAAACCAGCTTATCCACCTGGCACGCTATTGGTGGGTTTAACACAATGACGGATAGAGAAGTGATGGATCGTTGGTCTGATTGGTTGAAGGACTATCCAATTTCATTTGAACTATGCCCATTGATCACGTCTCTTGCAGTAGAAAATACAGAGCAGACTCCCAAGACCAATGTTCAGTCTTAAAAGATTGAGCTTGTTCTGGTGATAGCCAGACAAGGCCTATACTGCACTGAGAACTAAAAACACATGTGAACTCAAATATAGGGCTGCTGGGGGCAGAACCAGAAATTCCTATGAGTAGGCTGACTGTTTTCATTGACACTTTTCTAAAAAAAGACTATTCTAAATAATATTAAAATTTATTTGACCCCAAACTCCAAAACTCTTTAAATTTGTCACTTAAAAAAAGATGCATTGCTCTAGTCTAGTGAATGGTTACACAAGGGCGATCTATTTTTTAACCTCCTTTGATAATCATTAATTAATAAGATAATGAACATAATATTGTAATTAAACTGATAAACAGTGGAAATGAAAACTTGCTGGGGCCCCAATGTCGTTTCTTTGCCACTAACCAATGAGACGGATTGTGGGCAGGGACACAACATGTAGCTCCGCCCAAGTGCATCCACAGCCCATTTAGCATGCTGTTTGCCCCACGTTGTCTGTTAGGTGGAGCTAGCAAACACGTCTTCCCTGCGCTGTTGAGTCAGTTGCACAGATAACAGGTCAGTGTGGCGTGAGCTCTGTAACACCATGCAGTTTCGTCCCACGTTTGGAGTGTTTGGCTTCCCATACTGTATGGGGGTAATTTGGAAGGGAGTTCAAATTCGGCACAACACCGGTTCCCGCCTCCTTCTTCCCTGAGCCTTCAACATAAAAAGCATTAAAGGTACACTATGTAACTTTTCGTCCGCTAGAGGTCGTCTATTCAAAACAAAGGCGCAGTTTGATGATTCAAGCTTGAGCGCAGAATCTTGGGACGTGTGGTCTTCACCTCAAAGCCAGTGGAAAAGAAATGGGATAGGACTCAGGCAGAAATCATGCTCATGGATGCGATTATTAACGTTACTGTAGTATGAAGCAGAGCAGGACCGAGTGTTGTGGGAGCTGAGCAAGGTCGCTGGAGCGATTGTTAACAAGATGAACGCAACACGTGCCTCGCAAGCAGCGGGACTTTTATTATGCCACAGTCGCGGTGCTATTTCCGCTTTTCCGGTCATGAGTATGAAGTAACGCAGCTCTGTTTATCATATTAGATACATCTGAGTGTGTTGAAAATGATGTTATGACGTTACTCTGTGCGTTCGCTCGGCGGATGCTATGACACTTGTTGCACACTGCAGTAAGAGTAAAGAATTTCTGCAAAATAAAACCGGAAACCGGTTAACGCAGATATGACACAATTGACAGGCGACTCCCTCACAGTTCCTTGGTTAAAATAGCAATTTACTCACGATTTACAAAATATATAACACTGGCCTAGTGGTTTTTGGATATTTTACAGAATTTTTTTTACATAGTGCACCTTTAAAGCAAAATACCCTACACAAAGTCAGTACAACTAAAACTTCAGACGCCAAAAGCTTCAACCATATCAACATAAACATGCACAGTAACCTCATTCAAACATTGAAACAAATAAACAAAAACTGCGATACTGAAATAAATTGATGACAATCTGTATAGGCCTATTGGGAAGAAGAGAAATAACTGGTTCTGACAACATTATAATTAGATAACTAAATACTGCATGCTCTGTATCCTCATACACAATCCACTGAATCTGACTGATGTTAACATGATATAAAAATTCATCCTATTAATAAAGTTTGGTCTTGTGTACGAATTCATAAATACATCATATTCTGGAGAGATTATTTATTTATTTATTTATTTTTTATAAACTGTCATCAAAATGTAATAACTCTCTCCTCTTCTGAAATTACTTCTGATAGATGTCACACAGGCAAAGACAAATAATAATGACCAACAATTAGTTAATTGGGTTGGTTTTGAAAGCTGTTCTTAAGTCTGCGTCAAAATAGACCCGCAGAGGGAAGTTTAGTGGTGTGAAGTTCAGAAACAGACTTAGAACAGATGTGTGATAGGCCATCAAATAACATTGGGTTAAAATGTGCTTTACAATAGGCTTTTCATCAACCCGACAACTAATCCA
Organism: Paracanthobrama guichenoti; assembly: GCA_018749465.1. Lineage (NCBI taxonomy): Eukaryota > Metazoa > Chordata > Actinopteri > Cypriniformes > Gobionidae > Paracanthobrama > Paracanthobrama guichenoti. The sequence continues at coordinate 28,711,074 of CM031960.1, read as the reverse complement.
CTATAGAGGAATGCAGAAACCACACCAAACTGCCACAGTCACTCTGATCTCTGAGGTTGTGTTTAGGTCAGTAGATCAGGCGAGTTTAGTGAAGATGAGCTTCTTAACACCAACTGTAAGAGATTAAATCAGACTAGAGTTAATCACAGTTATCAGTGATATTAGACAAGGTTCATTCACTAATGCCTTCAGTGAGATGACTTCAGCTGGCAGAAAAGAGAGCTCAGCTCATGAAAGTTTAGAAAAGGAATAATGACATCTTTAAGTAGAAATCATTCTTTGTCAGCTGATTACATTCTAAAAGATGAGGGTCAGTGACAAATGTTCACAATTATGAAAAAGAAAAAAAAAATTAAATGTTAAAGAGCTAGATTTGTAGAAAGTTTTTCTTAAATGCTTAAAATTGTCAGGTGGTGCAACCACCATGTAAACACACACACACACACAAGAATCTTGGGACATGTGGTCTTCACCTCACAGCCGGTGGAAAAGAATCGGGATAGGACTCGGGCAGAAATCATTTTCATGGATCCGATTATTAACGTTACTGTAGTATGAAGCAGAGCAAGGGCGAGTGTTGTGGGAGTTGAGCAAGGCTGCTTGAGCAATTGTTAACAAGATGACCGCAACATGCGCCTCGCAAGCAGCGGGAGTTTTATTATGCCACAGTCGCGGTGCTATTTCCGCTTTTCTGGTCATGAGTATGAGGTAAAGCAGCTCTGTTTATCATATTAGATACATTTGAGTGTGTTGAAAATGATGTTATGACGTTACTCTGTGTGTTCGCTCGGCGGATGCTATGACACTTGTTGCACACTGCAGTGAGAGTAAAGAGTTTCTGCAAAATAAAACCGGAAACCGGTTAACGCAGATATGATGCAACTGACAGGCGACACCCTCACATGTCCCGGTTCCTTGGTTAAAATAGCAATTTTCTCACTATTTACAAATAGTTGGAAACATTTGGGATATTGTAAGTACTCAGCTGAACAAAATATATAACACTGGCCTAGTGGTTTTTGGATATTTTAATGACAATTTTTTACATAGTGCATATTGCCCATCCATGCTCTGTTTTCCTAAAGCCACCGGGTGCATCAGTGAAAGGGCCCTATCATCACTGCTTGCAGCTTTAATGTGGTTGTGTTCTGTTGCTCCTTGTGATTCTCCTGCATGTTACCTCTTGAAAATATTATTAAAAGACTGTTTGTACTCCTTCACCATGTGTGCTCATTAGCAGCCACAGCATTATAATTTTAAAATTGAAAAAACATTTATTATTATTTATATATATATATATATATATATATATATATATATATATATATATATATATATATATATATATATATATATATATATATATATATATATATATATATATATATTTTTTTTTTTTTTTTTTTTTATTATTTTTTTTTAAGCATTTAAAATATATATATTTTCCCTCCATACATTCAAACCAAGAAAATACATTTAGCCTACATACTAATTTTTTTAAAGTTCCCAGAAGAAGAAAACAAATAATAATTATTTTATATATTTATACAAACCCGATTCCAAAAAAGTTGGGACACTGTACAAATTGTGAATAAAATCAGAATGCAATGATGTGGAAGTTTCAAATTTCAATATTTTATTCAGAACATAGATGACATATCAAATATTTAAACTGAGAAAATGTATAATTTTAAGGGGAAAATAAGTTGATTTTAAATTTCATGGCATCAACACATCTCAAAAAGGTTGGCACAAGGCCATGTTTCCCACTGTGTGGCATCCCCTCTTCTTTTTACAACAGTTTAGGAAAACTTTATTAGAAGTTTAGGAATAGGAATGTTGTCCCATTCTTGTCTAATACAGGCTTCTAGTTGCTCAACTGTCTTAGGTCTTCTTTGTCGCATCTTCCTCTTTATGATGCGCCAAATGTTTTCTATGGGTAAAAGATCTGGACTGCAGGCTGGCCATTTCAGTACCCGGATCCTTCTTCTACACAGCCATGATGTTGTAATTGATGCAGTATGTGGTCTGGCATTGTCATGTTGGAAAATCCAAGGTCTTCCCTGAAAGAGACGACGTCTGGATGGGAGCATATGTTGTTCTAGAACTTGGATATACCTTTCAGCATTGATGGTGCCTTTCCAGATGTGTAAGCTGCCCATGCCACACAGACTCATGCAACCCCATACCATCAGAGATGCAGGCTTCTGAACTGAGAGCTGATAACAACTTGGGTTGTCCTTGTCCTCTTTAGTCCGGATGACATGGTGTCCCAGTTTTCCAAAAAGAACTTCAAATTTTGTTTGGTCTGACCACAGAAGAGTTTTCCACTTTGCCACAGTCCATTTTAAATGAGCCTTGGCCCAGAGAAAACGCCTGCGCTTCTGGATCATGTTTAGATATGGCTTCTTTTTTGACCTATAGAGTTTTAGTCGGCAACGGCGAATGGCACGGTGGATTGTGTTCACCGACAATGTTTTCAGGAAGTATTCCTGAGCCCATGTTGTGATTTCCATTACAGTAGCATTCCTGTATGTGATGCAGTGCCGTCTAAGGGCCCGAAGATCACGGGCATCCAGTATGGTTTTCCGGCCTTGACCCTTACGCACAGAGATTGTTCCAGATTCTCTGAATCTTTGGATGATATTATGCACTGTAGATGATGATAACTTCAAACTCTTTGCAATTTTTCTCTGAGAAACTCCTTTCTGATATTGCTCCACTATTTTTGGCGCAGCATGGGGGAATTGGTGATCCTCTGCCCATCTTGACTTCTGAGAGACACTGCCACTCTGAGAGGCTCTTTTATACCCAATCATGTTGCCAATTGACCTAATAAGTTGCAAATTGGTCCTCCAGCTGTTCCTTATATGTACATTTAACTTTTCCGACCTCTTATTGCTACCCGTCCCAACTTTTTTTGGAATGTGTAGCTCTCATGAAATCCAAAATGAGCCAATATTTGGCATGACATTTCAAAATGTCTCACTTTCAACATTTGATATGTTATCTATATTCTATTGTGAATAAAATATAAGTTTATGAGATTTGTAAATTATTGCATTCCTTTTTTATTCACAATTTGTACAGTGTCCCAACTTTTTGGAATCGGGTTTGTATATATATATATATATTTTTTTTTTTTTTTTTTTTTTTTTTTTTACCTTTTTAACGTTAAGCCCAGCATAAAGTAAACGTAGAATTTTAGTTCTTAATTTAAATTCTGAAATTTAAAACATGTGTATCATATGTGTATATTTAATGTCTATATGAATCTTTTTTTTTTATTTTTTTTTATTAAATATATTTAAACTAAAATTAGCATCACATCTTTGACCCTTAAAATATTACAAATTACAGTCTTTTGTTTTAAAAACATAAACTTTAAACATAACCTATTTCCTTCATGCACATGTCTCTTATATAAATGGTCATCTTAAAACAACCTCTTTTGTTGTTATAAAGTATGGTTGGTCACACAGATGTCAGCCATTCATTTAAACATCTGTGAAAGTTCCATAGCAAACTGATTTTCTGTGTCTCAGCAGCTCTCTGAAGACTCTTCTTAAAGGATTAGTTCACTTCAAAATGAACATTTCCTGATATTTTACTCACCCCAATCTCATCCAAAATGTTCATGTCTTTCTTTCTTCAGTTGAAAAGAAATTAAGTTTCTTGAGGAAAACATTCCAGGATTTTTCGACTTCCGTGCCAACCAAAATGTTGAAGGTCCAAATCAATGCCGTTTCAAAAGAAGGGCTTCAGAGGCTCTGCGCGATACCAGCTGAGGAATAGGGTCTTATCTAGCGAATCTAATCTAAAAATGTTTTAAATGAATATACTTTTTAACCTAAATTGCTCATCTTGGACTGCTCTGGGACGTGCCAATGATTGCGCAATCACGTCATAAAGGTCATGCAACACGTAGGCAGAAGTAATCCATGGCACGTCGCAGAGCAGCGCAAAAGATGAGCAATTTAGGTCCAAAAGTATATTCTTCTTTTTGTTTTGTTTTTTTAAATGACCGAAGGTTTTGCTAGATAAGACCCTATTCCTTGTGTGGGATTGCGCAAAGCCTCTGAAGCCCTTTGAAACGGCATTGTTTTGGACCTTCAACACTTTGGTTGCTACTGAAGTCCATTATGTGAAGAAAAATCCTGGAACGTTTTCCTCAAAAAACGTAATTTCTTTTCGACTGAAGAAAGAACGACAGGAACATCTTGGATGAGACGGGGGTGAGTAAAATATCAGGAAATATTCATTTTGAAGTGAACTAATCCTTTAAAAAGAATTGTTTTTGTTTTTTTGTTGTTTTTTTTACACAAATACAGCCTGTAGTGTAACATAAACTATAAAAAAAATTGTTGGTTTAACTTAAAAAAGTAAGTAACCTGGTTGCCTTAAAATGTTGAGTTCATTGAAATTAAAAATTTGAGTTAATACAATGAAGGAAATGGGTTTAATAAATAGAAACTCAAAATATTATTGTATCTGAACCACATAAATAAATAAAATGTGTGATAAATCATGAAAAAGCACAATTTGGCATGTTTCACTGCATTATAACAAATAAAACACAATTACGCAATATGCTTCCAAAATCTTTTAATACTATTTGAATAAAGGGTGATGTCAATTATCAAAAATGTTCATTGTATTAACTCAAATTTTTCATTTCAATGAACTTAAAATTTTAAGGCAACCAGGTAACTTACTTTTTAAATATTTTTTTAGACTGTAGCATTTACCAGCAATGGATATTAGATAAAGAATATAGTTTAAACTGAGAGGTGAAATGGAGAGGCTACTGAAATACTGATACTAGAGTCTAAATGTGTGTTTGTAAGTGCGTAGAGGAATCCCCTGTTTCAAAAGAACCAAGGGTGACCTTTGCTGTGGGCTGTAGCACACGACTGCCTCTCACTGTCATTCCAGTGATCATTACAACACTCATGTGCATGAGCTCTCCTGTGACCATGCAGCAAGCCATTTTCACACATTTATAAATGCTCTGTGCTGGTGTTTAAAACGATGCCCATGTGATGCACAATTCAGTCTAACTAGCCACATTCTTGAAATTACAAAGATTACTTAAATTCCAGCACATCTCACAAGTCAATGTTCAACCCAGATAAGGTTTCAGTAGTAGCTGTTTGTGAAGTGGAATTCACGAGAGAGGATGTTTTGTCTGTGAGTGACCTCTGCACACGCAATCTGGGACACACAAGACCACATGATCATGAGCCTCCGGTCACTGAATCAGTCAGACTGAGCAAATGTGTGTGACATGCTCTACCCTTTGCTGCAGGTGTTTTCCTGTCGGTGCATATGGACATTTACACAAGGCACAGATCAAAGACGGCTGCCATTAATACTTGCTTAGTCACTGTATTGCATTGTACAGTATGGAAATCATCTTTAAAATGTCACATTGTCATGTAATATTACAAATGTCATGAAATGCTGTGAATGTATTATGAATGCCATTTAGCGTTAAGAATATCATGTCATGACTGTTAGTGTTGTAGGCCTACGTTTCATGCAATGTTATGAATGTCATAATGTTATGTTCACTACATCATAATTTGATGTTGTGGTGTTACGAGTGTAATGTCATATAATGATGTCATTTAATGTTGCGTAATTTTTTGAATGTCATGCAATATTACAAATGGCATGTGTTAATTATTAAGAATGTCATTTATCATGCCATAAATTCTATAATGCTATAATTTGAGTCAAGTGGTGTTGTGTTATGCAGTTTTATAAATGTCACATTATTATGAATTTCATTTAATATTATTGTTTTATGTTTTGATTGTGACTGGCATGCATTATTATGTCATTTAATGTAAAGAATGCCGTGCCATGACTGTCAATGCTATACATGTCATGTCGTAACTTATTATGAATGCTATGAAAGGCAATAATATTATACAGCATTCGTGAATGCCATTTTCTATTTGTTTAATGTTATTGTCTTGTCGTGTTAAGAACGTCATGCCATGACTGTCAATAGTGTAAAATGTCATTTAACATTATGAACGTCATGTAATGTTATGAATGTCATGTAATAGGTTTTCAGAACACACCAAAGCGGCGCGTGCAGGGGTGTTGGGATTCCCTGCGCGTGATCAGTTGCAGCGCCGAGAGTGAATATGGCATTAATTCATCCAGGACTGTGTGAAATCATACCCAATAATTCAGTGTCTTTATTATTCACCTGGGCTCTGCGTGATCTATATTGAACAGGACCCACCGAACACCCCCGCATTTCATTTTCTTCACCCTCGCAGCTCACCGATCAATGACCGCGTGCATCAGACGCGTCACGCTCGTGCGCGCGCAACGAAAACATGGAAGCGCTTTAAATGCCCTAGACGTAGACACAATAGAACGAGGTACTTCGCGCAACCAAGTTAACAATAGCTATTGTCATTTAGGCGTTTGTGTTTCGTTCGCAATTGTACCAATATATTGAGTTTAAACGTTTACATGGAAAAGCTCATGAGGAACATGAGGAAATGTGTGTCTTCCTCAACGGTATCACGCTAAAATAAACACAATGTGTGAAACCAAGAACATTTATCCACAACAGTGAGACTGTGAACTAGGGGGCTGTGGAAAAGATATAACTGCTTTTTAACATTTTGCTGTAGAAACAATTAGGATATATTGTTGTTGTTGTTATTATCATACAAATCCTAACTTGAACAATTCAAGTTTAATGTTTATAAAACTACGTGGGATCTAGTTGTTGTACATCTACACTCTCGCTGGCATGAGGTCGCGCGCACGAGGAGCACGAGCGCCTCTGCGGTGATCGTGCCGCGCGCTCCAGTTTCAGCAGCAGCAGCAGCGGGAGGAGAAACGTATAATCCGCTCGTTAATGTTGACAGCTACGTGACACGAGCGATTTTAACCGTTCTATGCAGGAAATTGGACACCGGGACACACATTTCAGCAGAGCCCGTGTGTGTTTAAACGCACGGGGTGTTTAGAGACGGATGAACGGCTGCCAGGCCGGACGCGGACGGATGGGATTCCCGGTCTAGATGGAGAGAAACCTAGCGGGCGGAGAAGCGTCGCGGCTGTAAATAATTCAACATCGGCGTGATCAACAAAAATGCATCTGCACCAGGTGCTGACAGGGGCCGTTAACCCAGGGGACTGCTGCTACTCCGTGGGAAGCGTCAACGACGTCCCGTTCACGGTGGGTGAGAAATAAACCTGCGCGGCGCGTTATTTTACGCTTGTGAGTGATCGATGATCAAGCGTGACTCGTGTGCATCATCATCACCACCACCATCATCATCATCATCCTCCTCATGATGCGTGTATGAGTTAAGCGTGCCATCTGTCATCCTCAAGGTTATCTGCGGTGTGTGTGTCCCTGCAGATCAGGAGCACACACACACCTGCGGTGCCTCTATCTATGCGAACTCTAACATGCACGATTGCATGACATGCAATCCATGCTTAAAGCTGGTTGTAATGCTCACAGATGATGATGATGATGATGATGATGATGATGATGATGCATAGAAGCAATGGGTGATGATGATATTCTTTGGCTAGTACCTAGACAGCATCAGACAATTGTGATGCCCAACAATGCTGTCTATGGAGGTTGTCTAGGTTGCTTAGTAGGTTATGAGGCACTGCCATTGTGTTTGGATGTTGAGCCCATCAGCTGTGCACACAGTGACGTCAAAGAGTACAGTTGACAGACCAGAGTCTCTAATGTAAAGACGCATCCCTGCATGCTGTGTACAATGAATTAGGCCTGTATCAAAAATGGGTTGCACTTTATTTTAAGGTGTCATTGTTACAGTGTACTTGTATTTTTAAAGGGATAGTTCACCCAAAAATGAAAATTCTGTCATTAATTACTCACCCAGCTTACGTTGTAAAAACAGTGCGGCTCCCATCATCACACGCATGCGTTGTGGTGCTCACGTGAACCGCATCGGCTGCCGTAGAACTGAAAGCGCTGCACTGTTTACACCGTAAACTGCGTAGACCGGCACAGACTAAAACGAAATTGTTGAATAAAGTCGTTATTTTTCTTTTTGCTTCGTAACATTAAGGTTGAACCACTGGAGTCACACGGACTATTTTAACTTTCTGGGCCTTGAAAGTGTTAATTAAATAGCTGTCTATGGAGGGGGTCAGAGAGCTTTCGGATTTCATCAGAAATATCTTCATTAGTGTTCTGAAGGTCCTGAGGGTTAGTAATTAATGACAGAATTTTTTTTTTTTTTTTTGGTGAACTAACAGTTTAAGTACTCACTCAGTAATATTAATTAACTGCATGTATTTACTATAATGAGATTTGGTTGAGGGTTAGTTGCATGTAATTATGCATAATTTACATTGCAAAATAAAGTGTTACCCAAAAAAATTTATTTAGTTCAGTGTCTTTGTTTGTATTAGGCTAGTACAACAAAAAGTGTTACATAAATGTGTAGTGAACCCAACAAAATATGCATAATAGAATGATTCATATGAATGTTTATAGCTACGCTATGATGCTTCGGATGATGCCTGATGGAGCCCGATCAGACCAATACCAAATACCTCACTGTTGTTTGCTTGTCTGGCCGTAAAACTATAAAACACACGCAGAAATGTGATTCAGCAAGCTGTTTGGCAGCACTCCTCTATCGCCATTTCGATCTTATTGAGCTCACCGTGAAGACTGCAGTGATCAGTGCTGGAATATTACTGGCTGCTCATAAATATCTGCTGTGAACATATATGGGGTAGAAGACAGTTGCGTTTTTTGAAACAATCAGGCTTTTGAGGGAAACTCTCATGTACGCTTTGATTTGTCAGACAGCGACTTTCACAGAGCAGAAACGAGAATTGAAACCTGCAATACAACCTGAATATTTCTCTGTGGCTTAACACGAGTTCTCCATCAGAAAGTACACACACATGCTTTCACATGATTAGGTCAGTTCGGACAGTACAGTCGATCAGTTTCTTTTTGGAAATGATTGTCATAGCTTTCACAATAGCTGTATGTGGGCAGTGCATGTGCGCAGGTGCTGGTAAATTCCTGTTGTTGTGTGAAAGCTGCTTGTTTTCATTTTTTTTTATGAGCAGAAACTGGGAGTATTGATATGTTAAAGGAGATATAAAATAATGCATTTTGTGATTTGAGAAGTTTCAAGATCTCCATGTTTTTAAATAAAATCAGTAGCTATTGAAGGGGGAAAATAAAATGTATTTCAGTTTACATTTAAAATTACATTAAATAAATAATAACATTTAATCTTGTAGCTCTTTCGGATGTTTACAGAGGCCTGTGGTTGAGAAATACTGGTCTAAAAGGTAGTTGACATTTATCATGTGCTATTTGGAGAAAACATTATTATATTATACATATTATATTTAAAAAAAAAAAAAACATAATATTTGTACTTTTTCAGAGTTGTCAGAACTTTTTCAGAATCATTTGTTTAGAAATGATTAACAGTTATATGAACTAAGATACGTTTTCCGTTATCAAAATAATATCAATCCATTAATCATACATTTGGTATAAAAGTTATTTTTATGTTTTTATTTATTTATTTATTTATTTTTATTTTTTTAAGAAGTCTCTTATAGTCAAGACTGCAATCATATTTAGTTAAAAACAAAGTAAAAACAATAATATTGTGAAATATTATTACAACATAAAAGGACTGATTTCTATTTGAATAGTAATTGTGAAAGTAATTGTGAAATATAATTTATTCCTGTGATGGCAAAGCAGGATTTCCAGCATCATTACACCAGTCTTCAGTGTCACATGATCCTTCAGAAATATGCTAATTTGGTGCTCCGTTATTAATAATGGTTCTTATTATTATGAATGTTATTAGATTCAATTTTGATTCACAAGCTTGCAATTCGATTCGATTCAATATCGATTATTTTGGATATATATCAGGTACAATATATGGCAAGGAAAACAAATCTCTTAAGTAAACTATGGGAGTCAGTCGTAGCTTACACTCTTTGATAAATCTCTCAAGTATTCCATACTTTTGACCAATAGTGTGTATTTAATTAATTTAATTAATCGTGATACAAGTTTTTGTCATGAAAAGTTCTCAAATGAAACCATTTTTAAGTAAAGCATTGAGTAGCTCAAAAGCTTTAGAAGACTCAGCACTGGGTGTGTGAGAGTTGTCATTCTCACTTTTCGGGTGTCAAGCCTTTTGACTGTTTGGCTTCCTGCTTACTGCATCAGCGTGAGACTTGCACATGAAATGGCAAACCCACAGGGTGTCAAAAAAGTTTATCTTTTCATTATCTTTTGCTGGTCGCGGTAGTGGTATTTTGGGCTTGTGGAATGGTGGATCGTAGTGTGTGTTTGTGTAGGAATGCTAGTTGTCATTAGACATGGCATAAAAATACAGCCCAGCGCGGTGTGTCTGTATATGTTATGCTCACGCCATACTCAAGGCTGACACGCACTTCCACTCCTGCAGACGCCTCATCCTGGGGCCTGCTGGGATCATTAGCCAGCAGGAGTGGGGGGTGGATCATAGCACTAGGGGATTTCAATGCCATTGGGCTTCATTTGAGTGCTGAAACCTCCCTGGAACATAGTTGCAATATTCAGATATCATGGCTCTAGATTGTGTCTAAATGGTTGCATTTGCAACCGTTTTTTTTCTGCTGGTGCGACTGAATTTTGTTAGAGGTTGTGCTGGTGCCACTACCAATTTGCTTAACTGATAAGATACGGATCACAGCGTTTTTTTTCTCGTTTTTTTCAGAGCAGAGAGAGTGCATGTACATGGTTGCCAGATAGAGAAGGTTAAGGAAAATGTATTCTTTTAAGAGAAAAGGGGATTGGGGGATTTCTTTTCTTGACCGTGATGTGGAAAACACAGACAGAATCGTGGAATCCAGTCTTAAAAAAAATGTGGAATTACGTGGAATTTGTCAAATTTTAGATGAATAAATAAAAAGCAGGCCAGTACACTTAAAGGGTTAGTTCACCCAAAAATGAAAATTATCCCATGGTTTACTCGCCCTCAAGTCATCCTAGGTGTATATGACATTCTTCTTTCAGACAAATAAAATCAGAGTTGTATTAAAAAAATCCATCCCAAGCTCCTAATGGCAGTGAATGTTGCTCCGTTTTTGAAGTCCATAAAAGTGCATCTATCCATCATAAAACTGCTCCGCACGGCACGGGTTAATAAAGGCCTTCTGAAACAATGCGTTTGTGTAAGGAAAATATCCATATTTAAAACTTTGAGTAAAATTTCTAACTTCCGGTGGACCGTCTTCTGTATTCAACTTACGTAAAAAGTGTAGCGCCTCTCGCAGTTCAAAATGCTTTACGCTACGTCTGACGACATTGCACACCAGTTACGCTCGTTAGACGTATAGCGTAAGCATTGCGAACTCACTTTTTCCATAAGAAGAATGTCATATACACCTAGGATGGCTTGAGGGTGAGGAAATCATGGGCTAATTTTCATTTTTGGGTGAACTAACCCGTTAAATTAAATCGCGATATAGCCTAGTGTCTGTGAATATTAAACCGCAAAAAGACAGTCATTTAAATATGAATCCTGCATGTCTCTGTGTGAATGAACGATTTCATTAACCACATACACACTGAAGCACGCGTGACGCTTGCTGTGTTTTCAGCATCTGCTGTCTCACTGTATGAGGACTTGAATGCATGAACTTCATCTCCAGAGCCGCTCTGAGATTCTCTTCATGAGCATTTTACCGTTTCATTTGAGAAAAAACTATCATCACATCATACACACACAAAGTCTTCATGGCATCCCATCAAAATAAAAGTTAGGTTTAACTTGAAGACATTGTGACAGAAATATATTACTGTTGTATATTACTGTTGTAGCTACTTCTCAGTGTATATAATAATAATAATACTAACACTAACAACAACAATAATAATAAATTATTATTAAAAAAATTTTTGTAAGGAATAATACATTTTTCTTCCATGTTTTAATTTTAGCTGTAAAGCTCTGTTGTGCAGCACTTTGTTTGACAAAAAGTTTGTTTCATTTCATATGATTAAAACATACATTAATGTTTAATGCCTTCATTTGGTTGCCAGAAAAATGTGAAAAATAAATGAATAAATTGTTGTTTTTATCAATTTAATTAATTAGACTTGCTTTTGATTACTAAAATTTTGTTTAATCATTAAAATAAAAATAAAAAACAGAATCCAGAAAGATTAAAACAGAAAAAATGGAGCCTTAAGTAGATACTCAGTCAGCATATTAATTAAAAATAAATAAATAAATAAAAAATTACAATAATAAATATTATTTACACACACACACACACATATATATATATATTTTATATTTATTTATTTTATTTTATTATTATTATTATTATTTTTTTTTTTTTACATTTTTGTAAATTAATTTTATATAAAATAAATGTACATCCACATCCCAACTCAAGTTACTGCTATCTTCAACTTAAGTTACAGTCAAATGTGCGTTTCCATGCAACATAATAATTAATTATTATAAACTTGGCACATCAATGCTACCAAATCAGGTGCTAGCGCTGTAAACTTGGTTTCAAATGTTAGTCTGGAGACCTGGACATTTTTTAAATATGTAATGTGCAGAAATACGGCTCATATCTGCCAGTACACATGAGCTGATGTTTATCACTGAGCTTATGACACATAGCATAACAAGCTGTCGTGCTTCCGGGTTCTTCAGACAAACAGCTTGTATAGATGATGACATGAACAGTGCTATGATTTTCTATGTTTTTTTAAAGGGATAGTTCTTAGAAAATGAAAATTTTGCCATTACTTACTTCCCCTTATGTCATCCAAAACTATAAGACTTTTGTTAATCTTGAAACACTAATGAAGATGTTTTTAATGAAACGTGAGAGATTTCTGTCTCTCCATTGAAAGCCCATTCAACCAAAGCTTCAAAAAATTTAAGACATACTAAACATCAACCATATGAATTGAATTGTTCAATTCAAGTCTTCTGAAGACTTAATATTTAACCAGATTTAATTTAAGCTTTTATTCACATATAAACATTAATCAATGCACATAAAAAGGTTCTTCCTTTGATCCACAGATGATGGTGGAAATTTACAGTTAAAGGAATATTCTAGATTATTTTCAGCGCAAAGTTAATGGATGGCAAATATGGCTTAATGTTGGTTATCTCAGATAAAGTTACAAATAATTTTGATTTGTCTCAGTTTTATATTTCATAAATAAAGAATTCAGATAATCAACTGTCACACTGTTTTAAAGTATAACCATAGTTTAAACATTAGCATTAAACATTAAACCATGAGACTGGTTTGATAAAACCACTTACCAAACCAGTCTGTACAAAAATATATACAGTCTTTCACTTTTACTTTCAGTAAAGCAAAAAAATAAACCTGCCTAGTGTGGCTTGTTGATACAAGAAAGACATCTAGTTGTAGGTTTCACCATAAAGTACCAGAACAAATAGTATAGCTACATGCATTTCATTGGTAGTTATAACCAGAAGAAAGGCAGTCCCACCACAAAAGTCTGAAATATTCAAATACTTTGCAAAAATACATGCTTAATATTTCAAACATGGTAGAGGCGATAGCTAAATAATGACGTTTGTTCAGTATAGGGTGTAGTAAAGCTGATACTTTTCAAATGAAGGTCTTTTAGTATTTAAACAGTGCTGCGTATGTTTGCTCAGTAGCTGTTAACATACTGTGGAATAGCCCTTTATGAGATTAAACCGTTGGTTGGGACTAGTCTTGATCTCTGAAGGGTATTACAATCACTGCACACATGTCGGATCAGGAATGCTGACAGGCACGCAGAGCCGAATTGGACCGGATGAGTCGAGTTGTCTTCTCCCAGAGGATCATGTTCTCGGAGATTGATGAATGATGTCTTGCTCTAGTCGTGTTCAGTCTCACTGTGCAGAGGGACATGAATGAATAAAGGCTGAACCTCGTCGTCTGTCCATCGGTCATAGTGTAACTCTATTGTTGATTCGAATAGCTAACAACTCTTACTGCACGCACTGCAACAGACTTTTAAAAATGGTGGATGACATAAAATGCTGCAGAGTCAACCAATCAGCATGTTCAGCGCCCAAGTTCCACCCCCGAAAGTTCCAGAACTTTGGAAAAGTGAGCAGGGACTTTCTGAGTTGGAAATTTTTACCCGGAACTTTATTTAGACTCTGGTCCCTTCAGTCGAAACACACCGAGTACCACCCCAAAGTTCAAATGGCAACAAATTTTTAATTCTTAAGAATGTTTGGATACTGGAATTGAAGTGTCAATTTTTTATATCCTAAATACTACTACTACTACTACTAATAATAATAAAAATAAAAATAAAAACTTGAATAAAGCTTAAACCTTTGCTTACAAAAAGTGCAGAGTAACGGGTAGGTAATTGGAGAAATTCTATCTACAGATTTTTCCCTGACCTTCTTTTCTCAGTAAGGGTGCACACTATTGCCCGAAAAACACAAGCCCTAACTTAACAGTCATATGTCCATTTGAACACAGGCACAGATGTCTCAACACCAGGTCATATCTGCTGCTAAATCTGTTTTTCTAGAGGCATGTTTTTTAAAAGTTGAACTTTTTTTCTATAGCGTTGCGTATTTATAACGCACAAGATGCTGCAAAAGACGCAAGTGCAATGGTCAAACATATCTGTCTATCGCACGTTTTAAAACAATGGAAAGACCGCACGGTTGAATGCAAAAACGTGTTCTCTGTGAAAATGAAATAGTCACTCGCCTTAACACTAGCTGTGAGCGTGCACCATTTCACGTTGCCATTTGCACCAAAACACTTTGTAACCGAGTGCATCTGTACTTATTCTTCCAAAATATCTGTAGGTGTCAGGAATACACTGTAACACCTTAAATGACACCTTCTATTCTCCTGTCGATGTCTGCTCTGTCTGTGAAGGAGCTGCATGAGCCCCGCTTTTGCCTCCGACTCGGAGAACAGATATATAAGAAGATAATAAATAAAACATAATGGGCAATGTATCGCGTCACCAAAAATGATCAAGGTCATGTATTGTCGGATAAGTCTATATATTGATTATCGTGACTGGCCTAGGAATATGAATACTTTGTAAATTTTGTCATAAGAAAAATCTTAAGAAATGTTTTTTGGGAATACAAAATATTCTTATCTTTTTTCTTAAAGGGTTAGTTCACCCATGTCTGTATGACATGACAATGACTGTATGTCATTAATGACTCACCCTCATGTCGTTCCACACCCGTAAGCTCTCCGTTCATCTTCGGAACACAGTTTAAGGTATTTTAGATTTAGTCCGAGAGCTTTCTGTCCCTCCATTGAAAATGTATGTACGGTATACTGTCCATGTCCAGAAAGGTAATAACAACGTCATCAAAGTAGTCCATGTGACATCATGAAGTGTTATCTGGAGCGCCCGAGCTTCATGAACTAACCCTTTAAGTTAGAAAATAATAAGAAAAATATCAGTTAAGAAGAATTTTATTCATAAGAATGTTAAGAGCAGAATCTAAATAGAATTGTACATTCATATTATGGAGTTTCTCTTATTTTCTGTGCGCACGCACCTCATAGTGATGTGTGAGTTTGCCTAGTCGTGTCTATAATGGGAATGAGTGTCATTTTGAGTTTGTTTGCTTTCAGTACCTCTGTGCTCTCTTCTCATTAATAAGTCATAGAGAGGATGAGACACTGCTCAGAACAACAGGTGCAGCATTCGGCTCTTCAGTCTGGACGGATTAATGGCGTGTGTGTGTGTGTTTTAAATTGTACCACTTATGTGCTGCTTACTGCTTCATAGTATATACTGTATAGTGCACATAGTTTTATTTAAAAAAAAAAAAAAAAAAAAAAAAAAATTGGTAAAGCACAGCACACGGTAGTTGTAAATGTTTCAAACATTGTCACATGACCTCATTACATTAGTGAGTACATTCATTATCATCTAAAACAGATATTTTGCAGTTTGAGCCTTTGAACAGTTGATTTAAAAATTAAACCCATTATTACATTAGACAGACATATTGCATTATGGGTCACTGTATTTAGTGCAGTGTGCTCTGTTGCAAGGTTATTATAGTTAACTAAAACTGAAACTAAAGCCATCTAAATTAATTAAAATGATAACTGAAATAATAAAATACAATATATAAAAACAACTTTTTCATGTAGTTGGAGACTACATTTCTAATTTTAGTTTAACTTGATGTACTAAAATAACTAAAAATGAAATAAAAATGAATGAAAACTATACATTTAAATAAAACAAACACTAATCAAAAATACAAAGGCAACAAAATTGCTAAAACTTCAAAGGCCCACTGAAGTGCCTTGAAAAGTGCAGCATCATTCAATGTGTTTTCCCCTGAAACGGCTCCAGCTGTTAGCAGCTCCTCCCCCTTTTTAAAACAGCCAATAGCGTTTCGTTAATACCACAGTTTGACTAGAGCCTTTCTGTTTGGTAAAGCCAGAGTTTCCTCATAATCTCTAACCGTTTCTCATCATCATCTCCTCTATAATGCTTTGACATACAGCATTCTGTGCAGAATTGAAATGGACCCGATAAGTTTTGTTCCCTGCGCCGACTCGCGCATATGATCCGCGCTGCGCTCTCGTGTCTCTAGTCAACGGCTAGTCAATTATCTAGACTGTGTATGTGCTGTGGCGGTGCACGTGAAACTAACTTCATTCGCCTCAACTGAAAGTATATTTACACTGTCTGAATTGTTTCCTATCGCATATATAGTGCGCTGTGTGTCATTCACCATGTACAAAATAGTAAATGTGTGAACAGCTGACCGATTCGAGCCTCAGCGTCTATTTATAGTGTAGGGGGCGGGACACTTCAGATTCTAGAGAGCATTTGATTGGACAGAAGATGTGATGAGAAGCTGAAGTCTGCAGTGATGTCATCTGATGTCATCTGTGATCCATTTTAACGGAAGTGAGAGACTGCAAGTTTTGAATGCTTAAATGTAAATTTTGTTATTGTTTTGGAGCACACCAACTTATTCATAACCTTAAGGCTAACATAGTCATACTAAAAGCTAAAAAACTTCAAGTAAAGTGAAAACGGAAAATATAAAAACTACAAACTAATGAGAAATATGAATATAGACTAAAATAGTATCTAAATAAAACAAAAATAATACTGCTCTGTTGTGCACTGTAGATTTTGGCACTTGCAGCTGATCATCAAGATATTTTATGCATAGAATTTTTTTTCAGACTGCAATAAAAAGCACACAGACTGCACACTGCTTGTGCTTTTCCAAACATAACTGAGCATGTGCAGTAGATCAGCTCCAGGAGGAAATGTAACCCAGAAAAAAAAGGGATGCATCAGTAAGCATATTTAGATCATCAAATGGGCACATCTGTTTAGAGTCCGACACACAAGAGAAGGATGCTGTGTGTGTAGATCTGTACTGTAGCATTACACTCATGGTGGTGTTTAACCCTGTAATTTTTTAATTTTTTCCACAACATTGTAAATTATGAACGTAAGTATGTGATTATGACCCTTCTGACTCGGTACTCTCTCTCTCTCTCAGTTGTGTTATGACACACATTGCTACATTTGTGTTGCCAAAGCAGTTTCACTTGGACCACAGCCAATGTAGAAACGTCAAAACTTGAAAGTGACATAATAATAATAATAATACAACTACAAAATAAGGAAGAGAAAATTGAGATCCTCTTTTTTTATGGTTCCCAATCTGCTTTTTGTGGATGGATCTTTTTTTTTTTTTTTTTTTATGTTTTTGAAAGATGTCTCTTATGCACACCAAGGCTGTGTTTATTTGATTAAAATTACAGTAAAACATTTATTATTATTAGGGCTGGGCAAAAAATATATATTTTTCGATGAATCTTTTTTTAAAATGTGGTCGATTCAAAATCGATTCTCAGAGGCCATGAATCGATTTTTTTCCCCATATTTATTTCCTCTAACACTGAACATAAGATTAACGTAAATCTAATTGCTAGTCTTCTCCACTAGATGTCACCCTCTTATTTGCCTTGTGCGATGTTACAACGATGCGAGAGGCGTGCCTGTCATTCATCCGTTCAGTGCTTGAATGGCGGCTTCCGGTGCGTTGTCGACGTTTGTAATGCTGAGGTGAAATGCTGTGTAATACTACAAATCTGCGGAACCATTTGATGAGACATCATCACCCAGACGTTGCAACTCCCCCACAGCCGATCACACAAACGCCAAAAATAGATCACATACATGTGAATGCTTGCCTTGCATTATGATCAAACTTAAGCGTTCACTTAAGCACGCACGTTTGCCATTATAGACATATTCAAATCAACTGAGTCAATAGACAGCGCAGGACCAGTAATTCAAACCTAATAGCTTACATTATAAACAGATTTCCTCAAATAAGAGTTAGTCCACATAAGTCAGCACGTTAAGGTATTGTTGTTCGTTACCATGGCAACTACTTGTGTCCAGATATGAACACGCTTCTCGTGAATGAAAAGTAACTACACACATGACGGGCGGCAAAAACGCAAGAAAAGCTTGTCGTGTACTGAAAATTGCTGAAAATCATCCAATATCCTTTTTATGTTTTAGAATAAATATATAAAAATATCAATAATAATACAATTTTATAAAATACTTCTCAGACATTTTTTTTTTTTAGAAGAATAAAGTTGCAAAATTGTATTGTATTTAACAATGGTATGCATTTGAAATATAGAGATGGGTTCTGTTTTAACGCATTGCGAGTGTACCTAAAATAAAAAGAGTTTAATATACAGGTTTGTGGCTCTTAATTTCTTTTTAATTATCCACTTGTAAACTTATGTTCACTGTTCTTTTTTATAAATACAATAGTATTTGCATTAAATCTGTATTCATTGAGTTGAATCGAGAATCGAATCGATTTGGAACATCTGAATCGATACCCAGCCCTAATTATCAATGCTGAAAACATTATTTCTGCTTATTTTTGTTGGAAACCGTGGTACATTGATGAATATAAAGTTAAAACTTTGTAACAATGTAAATGTCTTTGCTGTTGCTTTTGATTTAATTAAATGCATCCTTAAAAGTCCTAAAAGTATGAATTTTTAAAAAGACAAGCTTGAAGACCTCAGCTGAAATATGTTTGTCCCTCTTTTTATGAGAGGTAATCAATGCTTTTATTCAATGCGATGAATGAAATTCCATAGTATTACTGTAAATAACATCTGTGGTATTACTTGTGTATCTGGAAAAGAGACAGAGTTAATTAGCCTATTACTTATATAAAGCTTAAATTGGTATCGGCCGATCATGATGACAAAAAAATTGGTAATCGGTATAGGCTGCAAAAATCCTGATCGGAGCATCCCAAGATCAGATGCTTTCTTAACTTCTGTTTTTTCATTGCTGCCATTTTTGTTTATCGTCATCATTGTGTTTATTTTGTTATTGATAGAAAGGATGCAGCGCATAATTCACAAATTCATCTAAATGTCGCTTTCAGCAGCGTGGGCAGCATTGGATGTTCGCTAACAGACTTACAATACACCACTGCTCAAGTATTTTCAACTTCTTTTTACCCCAGTGCAAAGAATAAAAAAGAACTTCGCTGTGAGCATATCCGGGCCTTTATAGTAAATGGTCTCACAGATAAAATAAACTGTATTTAATTGCATGCATGTAGAAGTATAATCTGAATGATTTTTAATTTCTTGTTGAAGTAGTAAGACAGTTGTGTTTGCTTGGCTTTTGGGAACCTAAGGTGTTAAATAAGTTTTGAAAAATTACAGACTTTAACTGTGTGATTTCTGTTTCTTTAGGCGTATGGCTCAGGCTGTGATATTGTGATCCTCGCAAGTGATTTTGAGTGCGTTCAGATTATTCCTGGAGCTCAGAATGGAAACATCCAGGTGGGCTGTGTGGAGTGCTCTCATCAACTTGGCCGGGTAAGACCATACTACATTTCTTGACATTTACATTAATCCTTTTAGAAGACCTTTAACCAAAGCGCTGAACAAATGAGGAATACTATAACAGCAGCAATCCATCCTTTTGAAACCGTAACATGAGCAGCAATAAAACATTTTTACAATTTTAAATTCTACTGTACATATTCCTGAAAATACTGTGAAATATTGCAGAATATTCTTGAAAAATATCATATCCACACTGTAAACCCTAACACTCAAAATAGTTAATTGGTTTGAGACGAGCCAACTCAAATTAAGCAAATTAGTTCAAACAATGAACTTTTATGAGTATTTAGAACTTTCTTTTTCTTTTGAGTACTCAAAACTTGTTTATTTTAATTTAGACTAACTTAAATTTAACCGAAACTGGGCTGGGATTTCTATTTCCCAGCATGCTTTGCCATGACACTCAAAGGGACAGTAAAATGCCAAAATTAAGCATTATATTATTTTGTTTTTAATTTTTTTTTTTTTTTTTGTGCAAGATTAATGTTAAGTGGGAGATTTAGTAGTGTTTAATGTTTTGTTATGCTAGTTTAGAAGATAGAAGAGTAACTTTTGAATTTGTCTGCTCCCTGTTTCCTTCCTAAGTTATTGCATGTCAAATAAGAAAGTTATAAAATTATATAAAAAAAAAAAAAGATTAAAAATGTTTTTTTTTTCAGCATTGAAATGTCCAAAATGTAATACAATTTATATTTTCTAAAAATATAAAAAGTGTGCTAACAAATGATACCTACCTTTTGACTCTCCTTGCTATAGTTTTGGAGTTATGAGTCTTTACTTTTGTGTATGTCACACATACAAACAAACAACTTTAAAAATGTCTTCAGGGCTTAAAGGGTTAACTTAGGAAAAAAAAATGAGGCAACTGATTGAACTTATTCGGGTTTATTTACCTATTACAGTGAAGACATGATGGAGTTGTGTATACAAAGTGTCATATAGGCAGGACAGAAAAAAAACTTTTTGATTGCCCTTGTATTTTAAAATTTGCTAACAAACATGTTGATGGATAATTATATGTTTTCCTATTTTGTTTTTTTGTGGATTTTGAGTAAATGTTGTGTACATGTTCACTCAAGTTTTGCAGTGGTGTACATGTATATCATTTGCTGTAATTGAAGGTGAAGTGTTCAGTTTAAACTAACGATTATTTTGATTATCGAATAATATGTTGATATGTTAATATGTTAATAAAGGCTGCAGCATTTATTAGTGCAAACAAAATGAAGGGCATTGTCCATCCTTTTCCAATGAGCTACTGTCATTGTTGAGAGAATATTTAATTAAAAGTGTAAGAGTGTAAAGAGTCAAATGAAAGTAGCCTTAGTACAAGTTATTAGTGTTTTCACTGGAAATCTTAAGTAAAACTATAACATAACATTTTACTTTAACAATAACTAAAGTAATTTATGCCGTGGTCTGTCTGAATATTCGATTTTGATTGGCTGGAAGGTGTGCAATAAAATCTTTTAATGCACAGGTAGTTCCAAGTCAGATGAATCATCATTCTATATTAATCGTTCTATAACATCGTTCTATACACGCATACGCACGCATGTACACGTCACTCGCATACAGAGAGCGGAGATGGCGCTGCAGATTCAGGAGCACAGAAACTTATCAACGCTGCCCCACGACTTTTAGCAATAAAATAAGCTACTGGATCACTACATTATATTTCTCAGCAATGATGGGGTTACATCGCTATTTTTACGTAATAAACGCACATCTTCATTGTTAAGAGAGGCGCTGAACAGACGCAGTCACGCAGGCACGAATCTCTCTCTCTCTCTCTCTCTCGCTCTCTCTCTCGATAATTAATTCAAATAAATGCTATAATCCATTCATTCAAATAAATTTAATCTTATGCACTACTTCATCTCTGTGTCTGATTCAAAGGAGCCATAACTGACTAAAATAACGGTCAATGTTACCCTTCCGGTCAAATATTGCACTGCACACATCAATAACAGCTTTAAGTTGTCAAAGTTATGTCAGTTGTCAAGAGGGCGGACCTCTTGCAACCAAGTAGCTCCCTTTTTAGGTACTAAATCATCATCGGAGGCTTAATTTTTAACAAAAAATATTTTACAGAAATGTGTATCTTTAGTCAGATTTATTGCGCTCCTGTTCTACTGTGCTCCGTCTGTTTGACATGTATGCGCGCACTGGCACTCGTTCATTGAAGACTGTGAGGTTTAACAAGACTCGCTTGTTGTCAGAATATGCCAAATGTAAATACTCGCAGGACTTTTAACATTTACAGAAAAGGATATAACCACAAAATGTAGGAGGAAAACGCATGTCAGAAGCTTTGAACTGCGCACGTGTCAATGCACAACAGGGCAAGTTGCGGTAACGCTTATACTTTTGTTTGAAGCGCTTAAAAATATGAATCGTTTCAGACAACTCGGATCTTGTACCTTTCCAGCAGCAGCTCACTTGATGTCCTCTGCTATTTTCCTTATGTGTTTTGTCCATAGAAATGGGTTATTCACTACTGTAAAGCGATGTTACTGGCTGATGTTTCCGGGGACAATGTGCAGATGCGACTAATCGATAATCAAATTAGTTGATTATTTTCATTATCGATAATAACCAATTTTTATCGATTCGTTGTTGCAGCCCTCCTTTAGTTGCTGTATCACTAGCTTCACCAAATGAGTTGCACTTTAACCATCTGTTCTTAGATGGACAAAAGAGAGTCCCGCCCCAAACTCATTTAAGCTCATCACTATGTCAGGCTGGTTGGAATGCTTAAAGGGGTCATATAATGCTTTTAAAAAAAAATTTTTTAGTGTGTAATGTACAGTATCTGTTTGTGTTACAGTATAAAGTCTCTCAAGGGATTTAATCCTCCAGACCTGCCTAAAATGCCTTGATCGAAGTCCAGATAATACTTCCTCAAATTTTTACGTCACAATGTGAAATATTAGCATAATGCCCGCCCAAAGGCATACACAAAGAAAGAAGGTGAGGCTTCAGTGAGGAGCACAGTAAAACACGTTTGGTGAAATCGGCTTGCAAATTAATTTGAAAGCTGAAATAGAAGAGAGAAGTGTGACAAAAAATATGAAATGTATGTTTGTCTTCAGACATCTTCTAGACACTGGCATCAGTCATTTATGAGTAGACATTATTATGGATCTGACAAGCCACAACTCACTGACATAGTATGAACATTTACTGTATCCAGTTATCTGCACTGACTATGTTTTTGATTGTTATTTTTTTATAATCACATTTTCTCTTTGATAATGGTGCTCTTGTATAATAATTGTAATGTTTTTTTTGTTGTTTTTTTTAGATTGCTGCGTCTTATGGAAATACTGTTTGTATTTTCGAACCAATTGCTTCCAACCCAAACAAACGTCACAAGGTGAGTTTCCCCTGGATATCAGTTGATCTTAGATCATATGATAATGATAATCATAAAGATCTGAGAGATAATGATAATTATTAGTATTGCCATTTTGATATCTTTACCCAAATATATACAATATGGTTCCTATATTTTCCTTTACTGGAACACTTTACTGATTCTAAATGTTTTACTAAAATGTCTTTATATTAATGACATTTCAATTTTTTTTGTTTAAACATTTATGATGTTGTTGTATGAATATTTGTCTAATTAATTTCATTATAAAGCACTCAGTGCAACTGATCTCTTTTTGTTTTTAAGCAACTGAATTACCAATGGCAAAAGACTGGTCAATTCTTCCTCAGTGCTATAACCTACAATCTTGCCTGGGACCCCCAAGGTTGGTGTGAAATATACACTTTGTTAACTAAATATTTTCCCTAGTGCCCTTTTTTTGCCATTTGCATTTGTTTAGTTTTTTTACTCTGTTTGGATCTTCTAATTAAATACATTTAAAAGATATTTCTCTGACTTTAGTATAACCTATAGTATAACCTTTAAGATAATACGCATCTTAAAAACGTGATGCTTACATTTGAGATTTGAAGTGGTGAATGGGGCAGCCATTGTCATGTTGGTCACTACATAATTCCCATACTTCCATTTGTGTTATTATATAATTCTGACTTCACTATTAATTTAAAACGAGAGAAAATCAATACGAGGGAATATAACAATATATGGTTTTGCAATATATAGAAGGTTTGTCCAAACTTTTGACTGGTGGTTGTACACATAAATATGTATGTGTAATTATTTCATCTGTTTGCCGTGTAGGCAATCGCATCTTGGCGGCAACTGAGCATTTGCAGCTGTGGGCTCCTCCAACTAGTGACACGCTGATAGAGGAAGAGGAATGTCAGCTGAATGATGACAGGGCTCATGAGCTCGTACTCAACGACTGGAAGTGTGTCTGGCAGTGCAAGTGAGTGCAGCTTAACTTAAACACACTTCTGTCTGAACACTAAATCTTTAATGTGGCTTGTCTGATTTAATGAACATTGAAGCACATTTGCTGAATTGAAGTATTTAAAAGGGTCATATGATGGAAAAAGAAAGCTTTTACTCTTCTTAAATAAAAGTTTCATGTAACATGTAAGCATACTCTAGGACAGGGTTCAAAATAAAAGCCTAACCCCCGGTTTCACAGACAAGGCTTAAGATAGTCCTAGACTAATATGCATATTTGAGCTGAAAGCAACTTGCACTGACATATCTTAAAATATGCCACTACCATTGTTTTGTCTCATGATGCACATCAGTAATGTTTTTTAAGGCACGTTTATACAAACTACCTAAATTTCCTAATTGAACTAAGGCCTAATCCTGGCTTAATCTAAGCCCTGTCTGTACAGTAGATCTAGTCAAACTAAAATCTAATGAGTTTAGTTAAATTGTAATGAATTAATTGAGCATTTAAGCATTACATAACTGACTTTTACTTGAATACTTAAACTGACATTTCGACATAATTGTGTTTGACCGTTCAAGCGCAAAAATACACGAAAGAGAGCTCAATTCACTTTTTCAGTTTTTTTAAAAACATCTATATAGTTTTAATAATTTTGTATTTCTGTTTTAGTTAGTATATCAGGTTAAGCTAAAGCTTCAAATATGTTTATTTATTTTTTATTTCAGTTAATATTTATTACATTTTAAGCAGGGCTGCACAATTAATACAATTTGTAATCGCAATTACGATTACGGAAAAAAGTGTTTCGCATTACTAAAAAAAATATCCACTTATATTAATCTGCATGCTTAAGAGGTGTTTCCTAAGTCTCATATCAAGTACACTGCCATACAGCCAGTGTTGGGCAGTAGCGAGATGCAGGTTGTGACGCTATAACTTAACTAAATTTTTCAGTAGCTAAGTTAATTTTAAAACAGTGCAGCTTTTCCAGTAGCTAACTACTTTATCCAGCAGGTAGCGGTGTAGCGTGACCAAAAGCTACATTCCGTTTTGGGTTCTGACAAGAACGAGCCTGTAATGAGCGAAATGGAGTGGTGACGCTCAGCTCAATAATCTGCTCTATGTCCGCTCACCGGTAAAACAGCGTTCACTCAAATCCCGCTCAGACATGAAATGTATCTGCACTGTAGCCTACTATACCTGTTGTAGCCATTAAACAATGTATTTTGTTTCATATATATGTTTAAATATTATAATGCTATTTTTAAATTTCATATAGGCTATATTGATTATGAAAAGTGCAAAGATGCGCAATATGTCAAAGACAGAGTGGGTCAGAAATGATTTTGACCATTTCATACATTTTTTTTTTTGTAGAAAGCCTTTCTTTAAAGTGAATTTTGTTTTGTATAAATTGTATCTTAATTTGAATCAATGTTTAATCAACCAATTTCCTGGATCTAATAAATAAGAAGCAAATAGACTATAGCAGACAATAATCGTGACATGGAGGCGCCGGAGAGATCACTTCCATTAAACATGAACTGGAGCCCGACTCATAAGGCTACTTGCCTCACAGACATGAGAAATATGTGTATAGAAAGCTTGAAATGTCCTCTTTTAAATGAAACATTTCGAAACGAAAAGAAAGCAAAGGGCACGGTTCACGTGAGCAGCTCATGATTGGCGGTTCTGTTCAGAATGCTGCGAGCTTCATCACTGCATGTGCTGTGAGTTTACCTACATTTTTAGACTAATCCTGACTCCTGAGTATTTCATTTAAGTTGCATACATTTTGTTCTTGCACTGATGTTAAATTTGTAGCCATTTTGCACTTTGACAGCCAGTTTGAGATATAGGCTATATTTGAGTATTGTGTGTATCGTATTGCAAATCAAATGGTTTTTGCCATTTGAAATGACTGGTAAAAAAGTGTCCCAATCAACCTGAATTCGCCCCATACTATGCTAGTGCACTTTCGGTGGTTGGTAAAAAATATAAGTGGCTGGTAAAATTGGGTATCCACCAGCCACTGTGGCAAACGCTAATACTTAATAATTCATATAATGTCTACTTTTTTTGTATAACAGTTCTACCTAATAACACATTAGACAGGACTGTTAAACCGATCGTAAGCTAATGAGGACAGAAAATGTGAGCGCTGTGTGCTCAGTCTCTGGCGTTATCAGCGCCATCAAAATAAAAGTCACAACAATAAGCCTGGCTTACGTCACTTTAGAGTTCCGAATGCAACCAGGAAAATTACCCTAGGGGAACATTTAGTTCTCGGGGAACCACCCTGATGCCTAGTTCCTATAACTAAGTTCCTAGAACTAACCGGTGTGAAAGTTCCTATTACTGGATGTGTATTTTTATTTAAATGTTTTATTTAAGAAAAGAATACAAACCAATGTATTCTGTATGAGTGTTTTCAGCTTTTAAAAAAAAAAAAATTATATAAAAATAGGGCATGCAGTTGCTTCAGACAGTGGTATAAAGCTATTCAAAACATCATTCAATGTAAATTGTGATTAATCACATTTAATAACCGCTCTGAAGCGTTGAATGTGCAACAGCACTGCATTTTCCCGCGGTTAGATCAGCACGTTACAATTTAAATGTGTTTCAAATTCATCTATTAAACAGGACATCAGTGGATATCTTCCCTAATCGGCCCTCCCTAACATTTTCGTCTCATTTTTATTCGTTTACGAAAATGAAAGTAGATTGTCGTGATAGTTTTTGTCATCCACGACTGGTTTTTATTTAGTTATCGTCTCGTTTTCAACAGTGAAAAAAGGTTGTTGATGAAAATTATGACACAAATTATTTGTCAACTAAATTAACACTGCGTCAGAGAACCATGAACATGCAAATGTCAAAGGGGCTCTGCAACCTTAATTTGCAAATGTAACTTTCATCAAAGTTTCTTCCCCAGACCATTGAGGGAAAAATCATAATTAAAAAAAATATATATATATCTATTAGCTTATTAGCATATGGTGGCTACCTTCACTTATCAGTACACATTCAAAAACTTGGCATGAGCACTATTACTCATTTCAAATGTCAAGTGGCTGGCCAATCATAACAGGTCAACATAGAAATATTAAAAGGTGTAGTAGCAAAACAGACTCTTTAATCCTTTAAGGCCCATTCACACCAAGAATGAAAACTATAACAAATATAATAACCTCCACATAAATGTCAATTGTACAACTGTCATTGTAACTGTATCGTTTATCATCTAGAAAAAAGGAAACACTCTGAAAGTGAAAGTCACAATTCAGGGGCGATTCTGTGAGTTTAATTTTAGGGAGGCTCAGCCCCCAATGAGGGATATAAAAAATGGTAACACTTTAGTTTAGGGTCCAATTATCACTATTAACTAGTCGCTTATTAACATGCAGATCACTACGGTATTGGCTGTTTGTTAGTACTCATATGAATGCCTTATTCTGCATGGCCATATTCTACATCCTTAATCCTACCCAGGGCCATAGGCAGGGTTTTATATTCAGTCCCAAATGTGAGGTAATTAGGAGGGTTTGGGGGCAAAATTTTTATTTCTCTGATCTACATATGTATATTTTAAGATGTTTTAAAGGCCAAGAAAAAAATAGAAAATGGATAACAATAGCTTTAAAACCATCTTTTCTGTTTTCGTCTGTGTCAGTGAAGAAAGTAAACATAGATTTAACTGATATTTATGTTTTATGAATCATTTTCTTAGACGCGTTAATTTACCGAAGGCTACCAGGAAAGTTTATTAAATTACACAAAATTCACAATATACACATTAATTACTAATCTTATGCCTAATTTGATGAAAACGGCTTGGCTAATGTTTCTTGTCCCCTCTAAATGATAGTTACTAATTATTACATCACATGAATCACGTTATATAGGCCTATTTTCAATTCAAAATGGCGAACAAAGGTTTATTAGTTTGCTTGATTTATTTTTGTCATTGGTTTAAAGGAACACTCCACTTTTTTTTTTTTTTTTTTTTTGTTGTTGTTGAGTTTTACCATTTTCAAATCCATTCAGCCGATCTCCGGATCACTTTTAGCAAAGCTTAGCATAATTCATTGATTCTGATTAGACCATTAGCATTAGACTTTCGATATTTTTCTATTTTAAACTTGACTCTTCTGTAGTTACATTGTGTACTAAGAAAATGAAAAGTTGAGATTTTCTAGGCCAATATGGCTAGGAACTATATCTCTCATTCCTACGTAATAATCATGGAACTTTGCGGTCGTACAGCCGCAGAGTTCCATGATTATTACGTGCAATGTTATTACGCAGCACCTGAAAATAGTCTCCAGCTAGGTAACTTCCAACTAAAGGCACTAAAAGGCTGAATCCAAAATCGCTCCCTATACCCTCAAATAGGGCACAGTTTGAGGGGACAGCCGGTGTCCGAAAACCATAGTGGACGTTATTGAGTGCACTCATTCAATCCCTCATTGCACTGCAATAACGAGTGTACAGCCGATGTACAGTCCGAATTCACTCACTCGTTTTCAATCACTCCTTCAAGTGAACTGTATTAGTGGACTAACTTAGGGAATAGTGAATGATTCAGCCTAAGTTTGTGTAGTTGCAGAGTTGCAGCCGGCAAATTAGGTAGTGGATTTACCTGTGCGATTAGCCATGGCTCTGTGCGTTGTAAAGGTTATAATCTGCTCTCCTCCTCCCTTCTGCCCCAGTCTGTTCAGCCACACTTTCTTGCCTTTCATTCCGGTTCAAATAGATACGGTTCAGGATCTGTAAATATCTTCTGAATCATCTCTCACAAATGTCTCCATGGTTACAAGGCACGCTCTCTGTGCAAGCAGGTTGTCACGTTGGTTATGCTGACGGAAGTTATCTTCAGGCGCTGCGTAATATCATTCTGCAAAGTTCCATGATTATTATGCAGGAATGAGAGATATAGTTCCTAGCCATATCGGTCTAGAAAATCTGAACTTTTCACTTTCTGTCGGTCTTTTTTGAGCGAGATGCTAATGGTCTAATCAGAATCAATGAATTATGCTAAGCTATGCTAAAAGTGCTACCGCCAGACCCGGAGATCGGCTAAATGGATTCGAAAATTTAACTATTTAACTCTAGGGGAGTTGGAAAATTAGCCTATTTTAAAAAAAAGTGGAGTGTTCCTTTAACATTTCTGACCTAAAGCAGCTGTCAAATATGAAATGTTTAGTTTAGCTACTTGCATATTATCTTGCACTTTATGACCGTTAACTTAAGCATCGAGTTGCATTGCTAAAATTCGCTCTCAGCAGCTTCTGTGAACATAAGGCCCGCCTACTTTGACTTGATTGGTTATCTCAAATATTTTGACATTGACGAGCGGTGACAGACCAGTGAGGCTCAGATGAACACACACACCCTGTTCTCTGCTCGGCGCTGCTGCGGATTGAAGAACATGTATATTAAACACATATTGTTAAACTGTGTGTATTAACTCAGACTAAAAGAACCGCCGCCAGTTTCATATTT
Organism: Paracanthobrama guichenoti; assembly: GCA_018749465.1. Taxonomy (NCBI): domain Eukaryota; kingdom Metazoa; phylum Chordata; class Actinopteri; order Cypriniformes; family Gobionidae; genus Paracanthobrama; species Paracanthobrama guichenoti. The sequence continues at coordinate 28,681,225 of CM031960.1, read as the reverse complement.
AAAGGGGACTGACACGATCACAAATTAGTGTACAGATTACGGAGATAATCAAAAACAATGTTGGGGGCTTGGCAGAAGTCCCCCTTAAAAAGGCCTAGTGACGCCCATGGATCCATTCTTTCTTCTGTGTAATCATCATTATAGTTGTGGAGTGTATTCTGCTATTATCTTAGAGTTTCAGTTTTCAAAAGTGTATGGTTATAGTCAGGGCCGTTGGGAGATGCTGCAAAAGACACTTGGTGTGAGCACAATGGTCAAGCACGTCCATCTAGTGTGTGTTTATATAAAATTACAATGGAAAAGTAGTGCAGTGGAATGGTAAAACACAATCTGTGTTTACGGCCCCTGAACATGCAGGTGTAGTCTGGGCCTTCAAAACACACCATTTTAGAGGGCCTTTTATAATATATGCTTCACCATCTGCACAGAAATGTTTACCTGTATTTGTGCTTTATGTGGGTTTTGTCTCAGGACTGCTGCTGCTGTTCACATCACTCAATGGTCTCCAGATGGAGAATACTTTGCCACAGCTGGAAAGGTACTGCACATATACACGTCATGTTTTATATGACTTATATCATTTCAGTTGTTCTTAATTATGTTAATTTAATTTCTAAAACCTAGACCTATCCCTTACAGAAACTTTTACCATTAGAATGTGTAAAATAAGACATTATTTTATACAAGTTAGAGCCCTATAAGTATTGGAAAGCTAATTCATATGAGTAATATGATTAGCATTGGAAGCTATGGCTTCAAAGTAATTAAACTACAATTAGGGTACACTTTTAAACTAGTAATTAGCTACACTACAAGCTATTAGCAAAATGTAGCTAACTAATATTTAAGCTATTTAAAGAAGCAATATCTTTATCATACCAGTATCTATTGTTTTTAACCAGTTGTAGCGAGATCTCAACCCCCAGGGGAAATGGTGTGGGATTTATGCATGCGTTTAATCGTGTTGCGATCAAACATGCATAAATCGGCACAGAGGGGAATTTGGATATTAACAGTTGATTATAAGCGGATTATAACAATTATTAATATCTAGGGCTTGATTCAACTTTTAGAAATTTCTTTGATTCTAGAATTGAGTTCAAAGGACGGATAATTGTCCACCAACTATCTCCCTTTTTAATAACTCTTAGACAAGGCTTCTCTGGCCAGGAGAAGTATCTTTCTTTTAATTTGTAACCGGTCGGTTCACCGTAAAAGGGACCTATGGGTGAGCAATTCAGGCACAATCACATGTGAATATATATATATATATATATATATATTAATAAATCAACAAACAATAAACAAACATACACAAATTAACTGAAAGCAGGAGGGAGGGGAGGGAGGGAGGGAGGGAGGGAGGGAGGAGGGAGGAGGAGGGAGAGGGAGAGAGACAAGGAAACGGTAGTATTACCGACACAACCTATTGAGCACAAGCAAGAAATCAGTCCAACTTATTGGCATAAGCTCAAGACTTTATAACGACAGCTTAAGGGATACTTGCATATGTTTCCTGCGTGGCAGATCGCAAATTCGTTCGTGTGGGGGAATTCCGCGATCCGGTCCGTATTTTGAATCTTGCAGGGCGGATCCGTTGGGATCCGCGGGTAGTTCAAATTCGGTTCCTTTGTGTGGTAATGTCCTTTGGAAGATGGCGCACTGGCAATCCGGAAATCCGCGTCGAGGAAGAGTCCAGAGAGGGGGTCAAAAGCAGGGAGAGAGAAAGAGAGGAGCGAAGAGAGAGCCGGAAAAACGGAAGAGGGCAAAGAGAGCGAAGAGGACGAAGAAGGCGAAGAGAGCGAAGAGCGTTTGTAGGCCTTCTTAAAGGGCCATCACGGGGCACGCCTCTTTTGTCGGAACAGCCAATCAGAGCGAAGGAACTCAGAAGCGGGAAATCTCCCTTTGTCTTCGGGTCTCACCTCATTAACATGTTTATGGCTTTCTTAGGTATGCAGACTTTGGGGTTTTGGTATGCAGACTTTGGGGTTTTGGCATAAAAGAAAGAGTTTGATGCATCATAGTACCACACAACGCACCTAGCCGGCCTACAGATTGCGAGACAAAGATTTCGAGACCAAACACGGGGAGTTTAACTTAAGAATTAAAGGAACGGCGAGGATTGACGTCATTCTTCCTTAAGGATTCACTGGCGATAAGTTTCTAACCTATCAAACACATCTAAAATGGTTATAACAAAAAGCATGCATACATACAGGGAACACAGCACATCTAAAATGAAAAATAACTAAGTTAAAAGTCATATAACCCTTTGGGTGTTTTATGGTGTCCGTGGAATGCAGGAGGCTGGTTTGTGTCCTTTTTAGAACCGTTAACCTATCAGTCTGTAGACTTCCCGGCGCCGGTCTTGTTTGATTCATTTTGAATAATCAAAGTATTGGTCCGTTCGATCATTTATGAGCACCGTCCATACGCTACACAGTTCATTGACTTTTGCCAAACAAACTGGTTCCCTAAAATAAATTGGACTGTCGGAATAATCCACTTTTACTAGTAAAGCTACACCATTTTAAAACCGATGAACTATTGTAATGCTACTGGAAAATGTTAGTGTAAGTAACATGGCTACTTAAATGTGCGGTCAGCCGGCCACATTCACAATTTTTTTGGTGCAATTATGCTTGCAAAAAAGCTCCACTACTGTCTGTTGTCAGTTTGTAGTGGTGAATGTGACCACACCTTAAAGTCGGCATGAAATTAAAGTTGTGATAGTCTTTTCTTTTCTATTGTGATGTATATCCGAGTGAAACTGTGTTACGGTCCCCGTTGTAATGTCTAGGATGAGAGGGACACGTAACATAAAAGATGGACAACGGCTAGAATATTTTATAACAATAAATTATTTAACAAAGTTTTACACACAAAATAAACTAAAAAGAGAGATGGGGAGCCCAATAACCGTAGATAAGATGATCACACTACGGAAATGAGTCTCCCCACTCTAAACCAAAAGTATAACTAGAAAGTAAAAAGACAATGTGACAGAAATGGCTTGTGGCGTCGGCTGCCGGTGGCCGGCAGCGAGAGAGAGCACAATCCGTATTTACGGCTTTATATCCCAGCTTCCCGGGCTCAACCAATCTGGAGCTAGGGAAAAAGGAAATCACATTAGATTGTACAAATAATGCACTTGGGCTGGGCGTACACGTGGTGCGCGTAACAAACTGCTTGAACAATGACAAAAAAATGTAGGGTGGGACTTGATTTTGTTCATTGGAAATTGATTCGATTGTTGGATCATTGTGGTTTGCTATTGCTATGATCTTATGTGATTGACAGCTTGTCCCGCCCTCACACCAGTAATCAGAGAACAGAAGAGATGTCACTGCAAGAGGGATTAAAGATTACAAGGGCACATTAATAAAAAAAATTTTTTTTAAATAAATACTGCAATATTCCATAAAAAACGCAAACAACGAATTGTTGATTTTGATTTCATGGTCACTTAAAAGGCACAATATGTACGATTTTTGGATTAAAATATTCAAAAACCGCTAGAACAATGTTATATATTTTGTTGACTTGTGTACTTGCATTATCCCAAATGTTTCCAAGAATGTTTAAATCTAGAGAAATAAGCAATTTTAACCAGGACACTGACCGTGTCTGTGCGTCGCCTCTCAATTACACCATACCCACTTTACCCTCGATTTCCGAAGATGCTTTAATATATTGTGTGTTTTATTAGACAGGTGAGCAGCTGTTTGGATACATTCATCGACAGAAAACTAATCATTGTTATATTGATCAACACAGTTAGTCTTATTGTATAAATCTAATTTTCTTGATTTACCACGAGTACCATGTTTTACCATGCCTAATATCGATCTAGCTTACTGCAGTGTGCAACAAGTGTCTCATAGTTGCCGCAGAGTGAACGCACAGAGTAGCATTCATAACTTTTAACACACTCAAATGTATCGAATATGATAAAACAGCGCTGCTTTACCCCACATACGCATGACTGGAAAAAGCGGAATCGGTTGTCTGCGGCATAATAAAAGCTCAGAGAAATCAAGGCGTCATCAAGCTACACCTTTGTTTTGAATAAGCGACCTCTAGTGGTGAAAAATTACATATTGTGGCTTTAAGGCACAGATGTTCTTAATTTTACGCATTTCTCACTGACATAGTGGAATCACTCGCACACACACTGTTGTCCATACGGGCACAAAAATGTAGCTGCATGTAGACATCTTTGGTTGATGACAAAAATTATGCAGACTGTGCGCCAGCCAGAGCCCCAGACAAAAGTATATTTTTGGCTTCATAGTTAGTTACTGATCCACAAGGATTAAAAAACATTCTGTCCTACTTGGGTGTCTAAATATATTGATCGGTTTAAATGTGGTTCCTTAGGAAATTTCTTAGAAAATCACTAGTTTTTTTTTTCAATTTCATAGCCTGAACACGAAAAGTAATTTCTCCCCCTCTCGCTGCAGGATGACTGCCTGCTGAAGGTGTGGTATCCCACCACGGGATGGAAGTCTGCAGTGGTGATGCCAGACGTGACTGATAAAAAGGTCCCAGCGGTTAATTTCTCATTTGTGTATCTGGCCCACCCACGTACGGTCACAGGCTTCTCCTGGAGGAAGACCAGTAAATACATGCCCAAGTATGTCAAACACATCCTTCACTCATGCTAGGTTGTAAGGTATGACAATATATACCATGTAATGGTAGCAATGTGTTAAGCAGTATATATGCTGTTTTTACCGTGGTAGATATATTTGTATGGGGGTTGCACTTACAGCTGTACATGTATTGACAATTTTACAATGACTTCAGATGTGGTTCATTCAGTCAGTTTTAGAGTCAGAACTTTCTGTTTTATAATGTTAGTTTTTTAAGTATGTTTTTAACTCAGGTGTCACATAATGTGAACCAGTGATGCCAGAGTGATCCTTCATTAGTGAATTATCATGTCTTTTGTCCCCAAAGGAAAACTTTGTTCACATATATTTTTATCTAATAAGATAAAGTTCCCAAGAATCGATTAGTCATCCTGTTTTCAGCTGATGAATGAACGGGACGTTATAGTGCCCCTCCCATCAAATAAATCTCAATAATATTTGTACTTTGTTACATTGATATGAAACAAAGTCTCAGATTTCAAATTACGTCCATTTTATTACGAAATTCAAAAACATAAATACCGTTTTGGCGCTGTGGCGTGAGATCGCTCTGGCGCAGCTCAGCTTAAGAGAGCGGCAGCGCGGAGCTCACGTGAACTCATCCGCTTTAATACCAGTTACAGTGCGAAATAAACACGAATGAGCATCTGAAAGTGTGTTAAAAGATAGAGTACAACTAACAGAAATCCGTATCATGTCACATGGAATCGCTCAATCAGTGTTTCAACCGCGGAAAGACGTCAATAAAACAGCGTGTAAACAAGGTCATGTTATGACGTCACATTTACCTCAGAAAAACCATATCTAGTGTCCATAAACTCATTAGTCAGCTAGAAAAATCAACTCCAGAGAGGAGCATTTTGATAAATATATGTGCCATATTACATATTCATTATCATTTTTAATGTTCTTCAATATTTAATGCATGTTTGAATAAATCTGGCAAGTTTTTATGACAGCCAACATTTTAAATGTTTCATATAACTTTATGTATATAAAAAAAAATTAAGTGTAATTTAAGTGTTTGTAGCCTATACAAATCAGTAAATTTTTACCTTCAATATTATAGCAGGCTACAACTGACTCCTATAGTTTACTAGTTAAGAGATTTGTTTTCCTTCCTAATATTTATATTGTTGTTGTAGAAAAAATACATAGATGTGCCATTAACCGTGTATAACTTGAATGCTAGATTGTGCTATGGAGTTATTTTAGTTATGAAGTAGTCTACTACGCAAAATGTAACAGTTTGATTTTGAAAGAGTATATAATCAATGTCACTGACCGTATGTAACAGGTAAGCACCATGATGATTCATGAAAAAAATCATAATCAAATTACTAAGCATCTACTGAATGGAATAGCAAAATAGTATCATTTTAAAGCTTAGAAACTCATCTTTTAATGCATCTTTTAATGCAACCGTTTTGATCAACTCTTAAAGAGGGCTGAGTAGTCCTTCTAAACCGGAGTGTACCGCTGGTGGGTGCCACTTGGGTATGAAAAATAGGTGTTAATCAAATTGACTCAGCTTTCAAATGAGTTGTGCTGAGTTATTTGTTGCTGATAAAAATAAAAAATAAAGTTTTCATAATTTATGAAATACTGTTTTTGTACTATGTACTGTAATGTCAAAAACATCATACGGCTCAGGTAGTCCTGTGTCATATGTCATTTGAAAGGTCTCACGGAGTAGAACAAGAAGCATGTTTTGGCCTTTGACTAAACTTGAGCGAGTTTTTGTAAGTGAAGCCATCCCCCACCCCAAACCCATATGTAAATAATATACAGTTACGTCACATTTTCGCTCGTAGCGTCATGAAACATGCTTTGATCGTGGACAATGGCACATTATTTATTATTTTATTATTATTTACAGCAGATTCTCACGATTAAAATAGTGTCTAAATAGAGTCTAAAATAATCCATTGTGTTGATCATGAGATATTCCTCATGGAGTTATGAATGATACATAAAAATCCACAGGCACACGTCGCTAAGTAAAATCAAATGTAGCTTGCATGTGGCGTTTTCACTTGTAACTTCATGAAACATGCATAGATGGCACATCATTACTTACAGTGGATGCTGCCGAAATCAACGTATTCCATTGCGTCAATCATGAGATATTCCTCACGGAGGAACAACAATTTTAAAAATGATTGAGCTAAACAAAACCTTGTTTCCAAATGCTGTAACTTTTGAGTACTTTATGCTATCACCACAACATTTGATCCAGATGCAGCTCACATGTAGGGAAACTTCAAAAAAGAATAAGAATTGCCCTCCTACCTTATTTCCTTCCTGAGTTATTGCATAAGAATGTAATGTAATGATGACTCTCCTTGCTATAGTTTTAGAGTTATGAGTCTTTTGTGTATGTCACTCAGAAAAAAAAAAAAAAACAACTCTAAAAATGTCTTCAGGGCTAGCATTAGACACATTTTGCTGCTGCTGTTTTTCTTGTCAGTTGTGTTGTATTATGAACAAGTTTGCTGGCAGTGTAGATGTGGCATTATATAGACAGCTTCTTTGATTCTAATCACAAGCAGAAGTTTAGATGCATCGCAGCGCGCAGCTGGCTTGCATTTACGTGTCAAATTAGTACATTTAATTAACACATAAACATGTACAGAGCGGCCCATTGTTAGAAATATGCAAGAACGTGCTTCCTGTACACACAGCTCACTGCGTGCATGAGAGGGAGAGAAAGAGAGATGTGCTGTTTGTAAAATTAGTCTGAAATAAGTAATTCTAGTTATTATTTTTTCCAGAATTATAAGTGCAGATCTTAGGGTAAAATTATGCACAATAATTAGTGAGCTGAAATCCACTCCCTGAAAATCAATCCTTGGCGTCTGTATATTGATACACTATCCCCACACAAAATATTGCAATACTATGCTACCTACCCCCATATATATTCATCTCGTTTCATTCAATTGAGTCTTCAACATCTCAAGTACAATATAATGTCTTTTGCCGAGGCGCTGTACATTTACCAGTGTAGGAAACACTGCTGAGATTTTAGTCTTTCCACCCACCCTTAACTCACACAGTGAATTACACACATGATTGTATGCATTTCTCATTGCATGTGTGTGTCGTAGGGGCTCTGTGTGTAACGTGCTGCTGACGTCCTGCGCCGATGGCATCTGTCGTCTGTGGAGTGAGACCCTCTTGCCTGAGGACAGTCTGTTGGGGGGGCAGATCTCAGAGAACACCACCAGTTTCAGCTCCTCTCTGCCAAACATCGCTCAGAAAGACAAGATACAGCACGCTCTGGAGGTCAGCATGCAGAAATACACATGCTCAAACAACACAATAAAATGATGCAGGCCTAAATTATCTGTCAATGCATAATGAAGGATAACACGCTATGCATGTTAACTGGGTTATTTGTTCAAATGAACTACTTGCTAATTATATGCAAACACCACACCTGCAATTTGGTCAAATAATCACATGTGGGTGTGTGTGCATTCTTTACGTATTAAATCATATCTGCTTAGATATCAAGGCTAAATCACTCTGAAAATCTGATAAATGTGCAGTGTTATTTGATTATATTGCCATTATTCAGAAGGATTGAAGGTTGTTTTTTTGTTTTTTTTGCACCTTTCTTCTCCTCAGCAGTTGTCATCTTCAGTAGGATGTGTGAAAACTGCACACTTTTGTCTCCATGTAAACCACAAACTAACAAACAGTTGTCTCCTAATTAAATCATTTTTTGCTGGCAAGAGTCTGATGATTTTTAAAGGGATAGTTTACCTAAAAATCAAAACTCTGTTGTTCACACAGATCTTGCATATGCAAATTTGGCTTTAGAAGACGTGGAATACAATGCATGAATCATATGCATACTGTTATTGTGCTTTTCTTGTCTTAATTTAATTTTAATTACATTATCATAACATCACGTGTTGGAACAACTTGAGAATGAGGAAATGATGAGGAAGTTTTAGGTGAACTACTATGTAATAATTTAATGTTATCTGCTTGGAGATTATGAAGTCTAGACAGAGTAGTGTGTGAGTGTGTATTACACAATATACCTATATTTGTCTTTAATTAAATCACAGACGATGATTTTTTTTAGTTTAGTAATCACACAAGGCCGTCACACCTTCAATGAATTTTAATTAATATTACACACACACACACACACACACACACTCTCTCTCACCTGTCTCCATGTGCTATCTGTAGACCCAGATGGAATCTGCATTTTCTGCACTCATTTTGGGGAAAGTCTTCAGAATTGATTTAATCACACATGACAAAATGTATTTATTGGAGCTGATAATACTACACGATATTTCATATTGGCTTGCTGTGCATGAATTGTGATTCTGAAAAATTGTCTTTCTCAATTCAGTCTATCCACCACCTCAAGCACCTGCGCAGGGGCCGCAGAAGATCGTCTGCCCTGGTGGCCCACACTGAGCTGCTGCCCAGCCAGCTGGGGTCCCACGAATCCCACCGCCACATCTCGCACCACGCCAATGCCCTCTGCCACTTCCACATCTCTGCCAGCATCAATCCCAACACAGGTGCACATGCACACACACATACTTGTGTTTGTATTTATGGTTTATGGGGAAACAATTGTGTATAATTACATGGAGATTACAGAGCAAACATTGTTTATGGGGGCAATTCCTCTGTCCTCTTAAACCAAATGGCTTAACCCGGTAAAGCCTGACATATTAAATAATAGTCTGAAAATCTTTTAACCGTTTTATATATATATATCTCTTAAAGTTTGCATACGTGTTTTTGTTGAGTATCATATTTGATACGTCAGACTTTTCTCCTATGTAATACCATATATGCAGGACTCAACGCTAAGGATTTTTTTTCTACTGGCCTGGTTGGGCCAGTGGTTCAAATTTGTACTTACCTTGCCAAAATGTTCACTTGCCCCACCACAAAAAGTAATAAATAAATGAGATAAAATAGGCCTATTTTTTTGACCCATGTTACCTTAATAAATAAGGTTATGATACAAAAAAACTAATACATCCTATACATTTCAAATATTGCTAAAGACAAGTAAACAGTCTAGAATACATAATCAGATTATGAGCAATTGTACAGATAAATACAATAGAACAAACATACAAATGAAATAAACAGTGCTTTTCAGGTTTTTCTGTTTGGTCCAAGTAGTTTTCAGGTATAACAATTGAATAAAGTAATCAAATGTAAAATAATACTAAAAATAATATGGTCTTCGCTGTATACATTAAATATAGGTTAATTATTAAAGTTACAAAGGTCTCGAGCAGCGAGTGATTTTCTTTTGTCTTGTTGTTTGATTAACATTAATGACATGGAAAGCAGCAGGTTTATTAGGCTGCTTTCACTTTAATACCAGATGCACGGATCCAATATACTGATACACGTTTTATTTCTCAGCTGTTTACTTTCACTTAAGACATAAGCACTTTGTTTATTGTGTATACTCGCCAAGATGGGCATTTTGACATAATTTTGTGTGCATATGAGAACTCAATTCAGTATTTGTATGCTTTCTGAGAGACAGCGATCTGGGAGTACTGAATTGAGTTCTCTTTTGTGTCTTCTTGCACTTTATTTATATTAGAATATTTAAATTGCCATGGCTTAAAAACATGTGAAAATTATAAACTTCCGTGACGATGAGTCTTTCATGCTCGCCCCGGACGATAGGGCAGTCATTATTGTCGAGCCCTGATATAGTTATAGGCTCAGTATTATATATTATATATGAGAATATCAAGCTCGTATCTGAGGAGGAAAAACACCTATTTTATTCAAACACAGGCAATTTGGTGCAAATGCTGATATTTATATGGCCAAAAATTTAGGAAATAAGAAGAAATTCTAATAGCTTGTAATGTTGTCACTGTATATTTCTCAATATGTTTTTAAGTAAGTTATAGTGTGTGTATATATACGTTGCCTTTGGCTTTTGGCTTGCTCAGTCAACTATATTACTGATCTGCCCGCATTGACACTATATGATAATTGAAATTAGCCGGATAACATCACCGTTTTCTCCAGAGCGGCTGTACAGCCGAATCAATTCTGTTGCATTATTTTCCTGTTAACACTGTAAAGCTGCTTTGAAACATTTGGACTTGTAAAAAGCGCTATATAAATAAAGGTCATTTGATCATTTGAAAGGTCATATATATATATATATATGATATGATATGATATGATATGATATGATATGATAATTAAACATTTGCATATCACATATGAAAGAGTTGGCCTTTCATAGGCATACACAACATTTTATTGAAAATCAAAAAATATGCAGACGGACAGCGGCATGATCTTTTTCTGTCATCAGATATCCCCGCAGCGCTGGCTGGATCGGGCCTGTTCTCAGAGGATGTCACCGGAGGGTTTGTGGTTCACTGGCTGAATAATAAAGATCTGAGCTTCACCACCTCCATGGACCTTTTCATGCAGCAGCTGCGCAAACTCTCTGAGCAGCACCTGGAACAAGCCACTGAGGACTTTGAGCAGGAGGGAGCTCCCAAGTTTGACTTCGGTATTGCCTTATGAATAAATGTCTGACTGACAGACATGGGCAAAATTAATGGGGTTTTTAACCATGGCATTAGTGTGTCTTTAACACTCACTGCTGCATATTTATGTTGTCTGGTGTGCTTTTTTTGTTTTTGTTAGATCTGGATGAGATGTCTGATAAGGGTTCGTCAGAACATGAGGAGGGAGATCAGGAGGGAAGCACCAAGGCCTCTTCACCAGGTTCAAGCAGCAGTGTTCCTCTGCCTTCTGTTTTGCTGGATCGGAAGCTAGAGACTCTCATTCTGGAGTGGAACAAGAGTCCAGACATGCTCTTCACCATTCACCCACACGACGGATCCTTCCTCGTCTGGCACGTCAAGTACCTGGATGAGTTCATACCTGGCATCTTCAGACAGGTTCAGGTAAGACACTCATGGTTATGACTAGTGAAATTCATTTCAAAATAATTTTAGTTAAAAGTTTTTTTATTTATTTATGTATTTATTTTTATTTATCACATTTATTTAATATTCAGTGCTTAAAGGGGTACTTCACCGCTGGGAAGATGAATGTGTATTTAAATTGGGTCATTTGGGTCGACGGAAAATGAAAAGTTGCAATTTTCTAGACCGATATGTCTAGGAACTATTCTCTCATTCCTGCGTAATGATCAAGGAAATTTGCTGCCGTACCATAGGTGCAGTGGCGCAATGATATTATGCAGCGCCTGAAAATAGTCCCCAGCACGCTCTCTGTGCAAGCAGGTTGTCACGTTGGTTATGTTGACGGAAGTTAGCCTATTTTCAGGCGCTGCGTAATATCATTGCGCCACTGCATTCATAGTACGGCAGCAAAGCTCCTTGATCATTATGCAGGATTGAGAGTATAGTTCCTAGCCATATCGGTCTAGAAAACCACAACTTTTCATTTTCCATCAGTCTTAGTACACAATGTAACTATACACATCACAACATGTAAATAGGAAAATGTTGGCGTTATTTTGTCACTTATTGAGCAGTAGGCTAGATGGAGCCGTTTACCTCCAGTCTTTGTGCTAAGCTAGGCTAGTGGTGGGTGCGTCAGACAGTTATAGGATGCACTGATTAGGATTAGGGATGCAGTGATTAACTGATTTCTTGATTAACCGCACTTAAAAACGTCACGGGTAATTAACCGTAAAGGCTCTGCTACACCGAGTGATTCTTTTACTAGGAATAGAACTGTTGCAACTTGCACAAAACGAAAACAAAGTTACTCCAGCGGTGCACCAGCTTAAAGTGCCGTGCTTATCAGAGTCACGGAGGCTACTACTGTACACACTGGATTAACTGTGGCAGATGGACCAAACAGCGACGCTTTTTTTCCACCAAAGAAATGCCAGACGTTGCAGTCTATAGCTGAGCCCTCAGCATTGAGGTTTTGTTTTAAAGCGACTGTTATTTTAAAACAGAAAAAATTATTTCCATGCCGATGTGTCATGCAGTCACAATACAGAGATAAGCATTGCGTTTATTTAGTTTTTCCTTCTTTATTCAAAATATTTACAAACTTGTTAATTATGATATATTCCGATTGTCAAATATGTGGGAGTGAATGTGTATTGTCATTTAAACGCCTTAATAATGACCATGTTAGTTGATATAACACGCAATGAGTTTGCAATTCAGAGGAAGTTTTCATCACGTAAATTCATAAATGTTCACTGAAATACATACAAGTAAGTGGCCAGTGTACATAGGAGAAGAATAAATTTCATTGTTTCATGCACAATGTGTATCTGATATGAATAAAACATTTATTCAAATTTATAATTGAAAGCGTTATTATAATGACATTTAAATGAATTACTAGCCTATATAAAAAGACGTGTAGTTAAATTTAAATCCATACACGGATATGGAAGCTGCAATCATTTAAATCTCTGAAACCTCAAATAAGCATTATGTGGTTGAGTAGTGATATATGAATAGTGATATTATATGAATAGTGATATATGAAAAGCACTGAGCTGAGCGTCGTCTCTGGCTCAGTGCCAGGCCAGCCAAAGCGCGGAAGCACGTTTGAATTTATCAGTGACGCAAATAATAGACATGACTTTCTCAGGCCACATGTAAAATTAGATGAATTATTAAAAAGATTATTAAAATAAATACGTATGGGTTACCGTAGCAGTTCAGTTTATTCCCCTCATATTGGCATGGATTTTTACAGAGGTCACCTTTCTTTAATTCCAGAGGGAGAGATGGACTTTTGTCTTTATTAGGGCCCAAGCTCTGAAAGGGCGAAGGCCCTATTGTTCTTCTAAGGATGATTATTATTATTATTATTATTATTATTATTATTATTATTATTATTATTATTATTCTTTCGCCTTTTTGGCATTTTTGGGGCCCTGAACGTGCTCAAACTCTTGAAACTTTGCACATATATATATAAAAACATTCTCCTGTTTAAATGCATATTGCCTGTCGTGCACAGTTGCCCTGAAGCCACCGGGGTGGCAGTGCCACCAGCTTGGGCCCGTCATCGCTGCTCGCAGCTTTAATTATTATTTTGTGCTGTATTATTGGGTTACTGTGTTATTTCTGGTTTAAAAGGTAGCAAAAAATAACATTATAAAATCTAAAGAGTGTTCATATGATTTTATATATTGTTGTGAAGTTAATGAATGCATAATAATCATGATAATCATGAAACTGTGATTATTTCTCAGACTATAATCGTCCCAACAAAATCTATAATCGTTGCATTCCTAGTATGGACTTATCTAACTCTGGGGGATACGGTGAATAAGCTAAAGTCCCAAAAAGTTGGCGTGTTCCTTTAAATACCATAGAAACCATATAGATACATGGTAGTGATACATGATATGGTAGTGAAGAGCTATATGCATGGTTTTAACTGTGGTTATTTTCATGATCTAAATGTATGATACTATGGAAGACCTGATATATGAACTCAGAATATTAAAATTTTACCATATAAAAATTTGGTTGTTTACAATTTTTACAGATGTCTGTGTTTTTGTTAATGAGCATAAATTTACATCTGCTTCCTGTCAAAATGTGTAATATTATTAATACTGCAAACTGTGCCGAAGATGTATGCCAAAGTCAGGCAACACAAATCTGTTTCATGACTAGAAACAATATCACCTATTAGAACATGCAGAAACTAAGACATATTTTTTTTTTTTTCTTTTAAGATATTTAATTTAAGGAAAAATGACTGGAAAAGTGTAAGGAATTCAAAAACATGAAGTGTTTGTCATGTTCTGACAAATAAAGAGTAGTTAAACACAATTAACAGTCTGGTTTCTACAACTTTCACTTAAGAGCAAAAATCTGCCTTTAAATTTGAAAGAAAGAAATATTTGATATTTATCTGAATAATTATTGATATCGACTGACATGAGCATTTTTTATCGAGTTCACTTTTTGGCCATATCTTCCAGCCCTAATATATAATATAGTGCATATATTAAGCAAAATGATCCGCTCTAGAATTATTTTTTTTTTTATATCACTAATGAGTTGTGGACATTGAATGACTTAACTGAGGTAAATGGATTGTTACGTGAAATTGTTTAATACAAGCTGTGTATCTTGTGTTTAAATCTTTCTGTGGTTGAAACACTGATTGAGCAATTACATCAACTGTTGTAAGTTGTACTTTTTCTTTCAACATACCTTCTGATGTTCAGTCATGTTTATTTTGTGCTAGTGTCAAGATAACATTTATTGTTTGAATTGCGACAGAATTTGAAAGCTCAGACTTTTTCATATTTATGTATTTGTTTCATAATACAGTACAAAGCTTATTGCATTTATTGGATGGTAGGTGTTCTGCAAATAATGTTTAATGACGTTTTGTTCATGCATAAACTGAGAACAGCATAGACTATATGATCTCGGTTCATCAAAATGAAGATCTGTTAAAAACGAGAAATCGATATTGTCAACCCAGCCCTAGTTGTCCACCCAGATGTCGTTTACCTGTTGTAGCTTATACCCGTGTTGTGTGAACGAAAGCCATCGGAAGACCATCGGAAAAGTGCTAATTAAGTGTCATATAATGACTCACTATAAATATGTCTTCATACCTGGTCAATAAATAATAAAAAAAAAAGATATATTTTTAATTAGTTTTGAGGTATGGTGTCAGTATAAATAAAATAACAAAATGATTATACTAAATTATACTTTCTATTTGTTTTCTTCAGGTGTCATTCTCCTCTCGTATCCCGGTGGCGTTCCCCACGGGCGACGCTAACTCCCTCAGTAAGAACATCATGATGTACGCATGTACGTTCATGGACCATGAGAGCTGCAGTGCTCTGGAGGAGAAGCGAAGTGAGCGGCGGGTTCATCAGAGCGCATCTGCGTCCGCTGGGCTTGGTGCTCATGGACACTCTCTTGCTGCTGTCATCGGCCCTGCTGTCATGATGGTGTCCAAACATGTAGATGGCTCGCTCAACCAATGGGCTGTGACCTTTGCAGAGAAGTCTGCCTTTTCAAACGTCCTCACAGTTTCGCACAAGTTCCGTTACTGCGGACACCGTTTCCATCTCAATGATTTGGCTTGTCACACGGTCCTTCCCTTGCTGCTAACATCATCACATCACAATGCACTGTTAACGCCGTCCTCTGGATCTGGAAGTATTGATGGAGATCAGATTGGAGGCGTGGCTCTACAACCCATCAGGCCAATGAGAGGCATTCCTCGTAAACAACTGCGAAATGCAGCCACACGTACGTTCCACGACCCAAACGCAATCTACAGTGAGCTGATCCTCTGGAGAGTCGATCACATTGGCCCACTGTCCTGCACAGGGGGCGTGTCCGAGCTAGCACGAATCAACTCTCTCCACACATCTGCATTCTCCAATGTGGCCTGGCTGCCAACACTCGTCCCTAGCTCAGTACTCGGTGAGTTTAACACCACAGCTGTTTTCATACCAACCTCCGAAACTTGGTTTTGTTTGGCATACATTACTATTGCTTATAGTTAGGGAAAGTGATTTAAACAAACCCCTAAACATTGATCTGTATGTCCACAGTGTTATGGGCATTAATGTTACCTCAAATTGTAAATGTTTTTTAAGGAGAGGCATACGATTACTTTTCTAAATGATCAGAGCTATCAATTTTCGTCTGACAGATGATAAAGCAGAAAACCCTAACAATGTCCTTGTAACTATCCAGAACACCCTAGAAACTATCTACCTTAGCCACCACTCAAATCACCATGGCAACATCCTAGCAGCCACCAGAAACTTTAAAAATGACTCAGAACTCCTTAAATACTGCCTAGCAAAACACCCATCAGGCACCCAAAACACTACCATTGCTGCCTAGCAATGCCCTAGCAACCACCCAGAAACTATCTAATAGTGCCATAGTATTTGAACCGCTGTTTATAGCATTTTAGGCTTTGTAGTACAAGTTGGCTAAAGAGGTGTGTTTTTAATCTAGATTTAAACAGAGGGAGTGTGTCTGGGCCCTGAACATTATTTTAATTGAGGCCATTCCAGAGTTTAGGAGCCAAATGCAAAAAAGCTCTACCTCTTTTAGTAGACTTTGATATCCTTGGTACCATCACAATTCCAGAGATGTATGACCTTAATGAGCGTGATGGATTGCAGCATGGTAGAACATTGTGTAAATATTATGGAGCAAGACCATTTAGGGCTTCATAGGTATGAAGCAGCATTTTATAACTGATACAGAACTTAATAGGTAGCCAGTGATACAATTGGCGTGATTATGATCATATTGTTTGACGTGGCAAGAATGCTAGTAGCTGCATTGGACTGACTGGAGCTTGTTTATTGAAGATGCAGGACAGCCTTGTAGTGCATTACAATAATACATTCTTCAGGTTATGAATGCATAAACTATTTTTCCCCATGTAGTTGAGATAGATCAGGCAGGTTATTCCTTAACTTTAGTGGTTGTAATAATGGTTCTACCTGGTCGACGATGTGGTGCGATATGGCTAATCTCAGCTCCATGCAGTGAGCTCTGTTTATGTTAATCAATTAGTCAGAAAGAAAGTCTTTTAGAAAGTCAGTGCAGGGCCCTGGGGGTCTTTACACAGTAGCCAGAGCAAGAAATAGCAGGGTTTTTTCCTTATATCTGAAAGTATAACATTGTTGTCCTTTTCTCTGAGTTACATTAAGAATATCTCTATAGATTGTTGTAACATCTCCCCTATGACCATTTATAACAGTACGATTGAGTAGACTTGTTTGGACCATATAAGTTTTCTTTTTCATAAGGAATAGTTTTTTTGAGTGCATCAAAACCACTGTCTGTGATTATTTCATTTGCAATAACTGCCTTAGATGCAATCGATCTAATGTTTATAAGCTCAATCTTTAAAAAATTGTTTTTGTTATTATCCGTTTTAATTGCAATAAGATTTCTTCTATATCCTGTAATATTCGAATTATTTGTTCTCACTATTTGGGCAACAGACACAGTCAATATAATGGACTATAGACATTATTCAGAGCAGCGCCATGACGAGTATGAAAGCAAAGCTGTGTGTCATAGACTGTGTTTTCAACAGCATTCATTGTAAAAATCTGTATAAATCAACTAGATAAAATCAGTACAACCCACTAAAGAGCCTGCCTATCCCTCACAGACTGCTGCTTATGGCACTTCTGTGAATAAGGTCTGTAAATGCATTAGTAGTATTTAAATATTTAGAACATAGGCCATCATAACTGTACATGGGTGTTTGAAATGTTACATACTAGTCACATGCGTAGTTATCCTGGAGATGTTTTTGCTGGGGGGCCATCGGCACGGAAGAATCTAGATCGCTCTTAGAAAATATTCCAATTAGTTACAAAAATCAGTTTTTGTTCTTCCCACTATGACATTAACCATTCATTTTAGAGTGTATAAAAACCTTTGTTTCCTCATTGATAATTGGGAAATGGTGCTGACACGATGATCCTCTTGAAACTGCTTAGCAATGCCCTAGCCTACCCCCCAGAACACCCTAGAAACTACATAACAACCACCCAGAACACATTGTCATTGCCTAGCAATGCCCTAAAATAACTCAGAACACCTTAGTAACCGCAAAGCAACACCCTTGGCAACTCCAAAAAAAAGGAAAAATATCGAAAAAAGGAAATATCTTGTTTAGTTATGTTATTTATTGCATTGCTACTGTGTTGGGCTTAATAAAAATGTTTTGTGTTTGTGTCAGGAACGTACTGTAACTCAGCAAGTGCGTGCTTTGTGGCGTCTGATGGTAAAAACCTGCGTCTGTATCAGGCCGTGGTGGATGCCCGCAAACTGCTGGATGAACTCTCAGACCCAGAGACCTCTGTAAGAGCTTCTAAGACAAGATTTGATCAAAATAATGTGCTTATCTGCCACTTAATGGATAATAAATGTAATTTGATTTGATCTGATTGTTGATATCTGATGGTTGGTTTTGCGTTTAGAAACTGGTGGGTGAAGTGTTCAACATTGTGAGTCAGCAGTCCACTGCACGACCCGGCTGCATCATTGAGCTGGATGTCATTACCAACCAGGTGCACTACATTTGTTTTTGTGTGTATACGCAAGTTTGTGTTTGTAAGTTTAACATTGTGTGACTAATTTGTTACTATTCAAAAATAATATGCTGCGTGTATACTGTCTCCCAGTGTGGCTCAAACACTCAGCTGCTCCACGTATTCCAGGAGGATTTTATTTTAGGATACAACCCACATGAAGACATTCCAGATTTCAACATTACTAGCTTTCCCTCTGCAGAAGGTACAAAAAACATTATTTTGCTTTTGAAGTCTGTTTTTTACAGAACGTTACATTTGGGTTATCTTTATTCTAGAGTACCAGCCCCCTCCTTTCTCAGAGAAGTTCTACCTGGTGGTTATCGAGAAGGATGCAAATCGGAAATCAGTATTACAGATGTGGCATCTTCATCTGCGCTCTGTGCAGGCTTGTGTGGGTGCGTATGATGTGGGTTATTTGTGAAATGATGACACAGCTGTGAGCAGACAGCATATGAGGGGAAACTGTGAAGGGAGTCTCATGAATGGAGAGCTTATTCTTTCCTTTTCAGAGATGGAAATCATTTACAAGGAAATTATGCCTTCATTTACCCATTGGTTGTACTCTGTTGTACTATATATATAGCTTTCTGTTCATCTGTCTGTCTCTAATTTTCTCACTCTCTCTTCCTCTATCTGAAATGCATTCTATATATCATGTATTTTGGTAATTGGTGTCATTATTGATTATTGTGACATTTTACTGTCTTATTGTGTCCTTACAGAAGAGCCAGTAAATGACCAAGTTTTCCAGAACCAACTGATGGTTCCTTTGAGTCAGAACAATGCTGACTCATCCCCTGATATCACTCCAGGTCATAGTCCGCTTCCTCGTTCCTCCTCTTCCGCCAACTTGCAGTCAGCCAGCAAACTCATACTGAGCTCTAAACTGGTCTACAGTCAACGGCTAGACCTGCCATCAGGGGTGGAGCTTATCAGAGCCACGCCATCTGCTGGTATGATCATATATTTATAAAAAAAAAAATAAATAGTACTAATAATTTATTTAGGGGTGCAACGTTTTACAGTGGAATGTTTCTTATTCCTCTTTTAAAGTCATGAGGTCTTTGTTTAATAAGCACAATGGCTTGACGATTATAGTTAACATTTGATATCCAAAGTATATGTGTTGAAACGACTTAAGAGAGGGAATTTTTTTTTTTCAGTCTGATCAATCATTTAAAAATGTTTAATGTTAGACGACATACTTTCCATGCAAAATTGCACTTGGGGACTTCCATTAACATGGAATCCTTGAAATGGATATTTGAACTGATTTATTTATTTTACTTTATTATTCACGTTTTTGCTGTGCTTGTTGTTCTTTTTAAAGGCCACTTGAGCTCCTCGTCTATCTACCCTGTTTGTTTGGCTCCATACCTGATTGTGACCACCTGTTCTGATGGACGTGTAAGGTTCTGGCACTGTAGGGTAGACATGGACTCATCAGCACCACACCCCGAAGAGACGCGTTCATATCGGTGGGAGCACTGGAGCCTCTTGAAAGAGGAAGAGGACAACGACAGCTCTGTGTGTGTTGCGGGCCGACCTGTTGCTGTCAGTTGCTCCTACACAGGAAGACTTGCAGTGTCATTCAAACAGATTTTGCCTGGGAGTGATGGTGATATGTCTCAGGACTTCTCCATGCTTGTATCAATCTATGAGTGTGAGTCGACGGGCGGCTCGGAATGGGTCCTAGAACAGACAATTCACCTTGATG
The DNA here is from genome assembly GCA_018749465.1 of Paracanthobrama guichenoti. Classification (NCBI taxonomy): domain Eukaryota; kingdom Metazoa; phylum Chordata; class Actinopteri; order Cypriniformes; family Gobionidae; genus Paracanthobrama; species Paracanthobrama guichenoti. The sequence goes on along the minus strand of CM031960.1, from coordinate 28,660,746 downwards.
ATTTTAGCAAACCAGTGAAAACACTAGATCCACGTGTTAGTGTGGATAGTAATTTGGTTGTCTATAGCAAGTCGGATCTGTTTGTAACCAAAGACAGCCCTAATATCAAGCACTTTGTGCATCTGGACTGGCTGTCTAAAGAAGATGGGTCCCACATCCTGACGGTTGGGGTTGGATCCAACATCCTTATGTATGGACGGATCTCAGGGGTTGTCACTGAGCAGACAAGAGTGAAGGATGGAATGGCAGTCACTCTGCCTCTAGGGGGAAGCATAAAACAGGGAATTCGCTCTCGTTGGGTGCTGCTGAGGTCTGTAAACCTTGTTTCTTCTGTGGACGGCACCCCATCCCTACCAGTGTCCCTATCCTGGGTGCGTGATGGCATCTTGGTGGTGGGCATGGACTGTGAGATGCAGGTTTATGCGCAGTGGAGGCAGGATGAGAAACCGGGTGACTCAGAGGACAATAGCATCTTATCCCCAGAGGCCATTGGAGGTCGCACTATGTCCGTTTCAAATGAGGGCAGAGCGCGATCTAAGAGTGTCTTCGAAGGCAGTGCAGGAATTGAGGATGCATTCCGCCCCCCAGCGGTAATTCAAGATGGCGGCTTGTTCGAGGCAGCCCATTCATTGTCACCCACTCTTCCGCAATACCATCCATCCCAGCTTCTAGAGCTTATGGACCTCGGAAGGGTACGTCGAGCCAAGGCTATCTTGGCGCACCTAGTCAAGTGCATTGCTGGAGAAGTTGCTGTGGTTAGGGATGTAGAAGCAGGTGAAGGTGGTGCAAGGAGGCACTTATCTCGAACCATCAGCGTGACAGGTAGCACAGCAAAAGACATTATTGTTGCTGGCCGAGACAGTGGGCGAGATTACACTGAAATCAACTCCATCCCCCCGCTTCCGCTATATGCCCTGTTGTCCGCAGACCAGGATACATCTTATAAGGCAGGAGAGGAAGTGGGAAAAGCTGGAAAAGGGGCAGAACTTGAGATGCAGAAACAGTCAGAGGATCAGTATGCTGATTTGTTTCAGGTGCCGGCTGTCACCACCGACGATTTTGTGAGCTTTGCTGCAGAGAAAACAGAGAAGAAGTCTCGTGTTATTAACCTGTCACAGTACGGCCCCACGTACTTTGGCCCTGAACACGCACAGGTGCTGTCTTCACATCTTATGCACTCCAGCCTGCCAGGACTCACGCGCCTCGAGCAGATGTTCCTTGTGGCTCTTGCTGATACTGTGGCGACCACTAGTGCTGAAGTTTCAGGACCCACGGATAAGCAGTATGCTGGTGAGTTTTCTTTTCATACCAACTTTAAAACTGAAGTATGTCATTTCTGCCCCACTAGTGACCAAACTGAGAAAAAAATCACAGGTTCACAGGTTTCCCAAACACAGGTTTTTTTTTTTTTTTTTGAGCTTCTCTGGATGCTCGAACAAACCATTGTTTTGCTGGTTCCAAATAACTGTAGTGTTTACACTAAAGGAATCAACTTACTATAGGCTTGCTTTATACTTGTTTCTGCAAATTAAGAATTAAACGTTTTACTTTTAAATACTACAGCAGGGGTGGCAAACTTTGCATGGCCTTGCAGAGTTTGGCTCCAATCATAATCAAACACACACACACACACACACACACACACCTGTAATTTTCTAGTAACCCTGAAGCTTTTGTGTGTTTGATTAGGATTGGAGCTGATGTCAAGATGTCCACTTGAGTTGAGCTATTCACATATTCTAGTACCTACCTACCTTTTACTACCATTTTGCTACCTTATTTCAGGTACTTAAAGGTGCAGTAACGATTTCTGAAAAATGCTGTTCGGACCAAGCACCACAACAAACTCAAACCCAGTCAGCAGTAAGGGACGTATAAACTCATTTATATTTGAAGAAAGTCTGTTGAATGAGAGATGGCTGAGAGACATTACTAAAGAGAAAAGGTCAGAAGAATATAACTTTAGGACCCGTGTTAATATTGAAAAGCTTTCAGGCATGAAGCGGAGGCCTAAAAATGGACGATGAGGTTGCGTTGTTTCTGCTCCATATGTGAGTAACGTTGGTTCTCGCACTGCATCCTGAAACATTATGGTTCGATGAGGTCTTGAGAGAGCTGTTTGCACGCATTGTGAGCGTTTCCCTGTTAGGAAAACGTAAAAAGCGGTTTAATTTCTTCAGGCTCGTCCTAGTCATCACCCTGACATGACAGTGCGTAGAGTTAGCCTATCAAGTCAAGTCAAGTCACCTTTATTTATATAGCGCTTTTAACAAGTCTAATTGTTTCAAAGCAGCTTCACATTGTTAACAGGAAAATAATGCAACACAATTTGTACAGCCGTTCTGGTGAAACGGTGATGTTATCCAGCTAATTTCAAGTATCATGTAGTGTCAATGCGGGCAGATCGGTAATATAGATGAAATTTAGGTGTCCCCAACTGAGCAAGCCAAAAGCCAGAGGCAACGGTGGCAAGGAACCAAAACTCCTTCAGGGTCAGAATGGAGAAAAAAACCTTGGGAGAAACCAGGCTCAGTCGGGGTGCCAGTTCTCCTCTGGCCGACGAACAAACAGTGTATGATTATAATTCTGGCAACATTGCAGGTCTTAATTTATATTAGGTAAATAGATATTCGTAAGATTATTTGAAAGATCGGAGTCGTCACGCCGGAGACGGGTTTAATGAGGATGTCGTGTCGATGCGGCATTTACGGGGGGAGTTTATTTGACACGCTCTCTGCAGACACTTCAGGGATGCATTGGTCATGTCCAGGTGATCTGGATACTGGATACTGGATACCAGGTGATCTGGATACAGATCACCATCTGATCTGGATACGGCCCGGATACGGCTGACTGCAGTAAACCTCGGGATAAACAGAGACTAATATTAGTGTAGATGCCATTCTTCTTATGATGTAGCGAGTACATCAGGTGTTATGGGAAGTGTTCCCGGTTCCAGCTGACCTAGTTAATGCAGCCTAACAATCATTTACTGATTTGAATAATAGAAACTGGTAATGTTTTATGTGTAAGCCATAGTAAAGAGATGCGATTTAAACTGACAGAGTGTGTCTGCTTCCCGAACAATGCTAGGAAGACTGTTCCAGAGTTTAGGCACTAAATAGGAAAAGGATCGACCGCCTGCAGTTGATTTTGATATTCTAGGTATTATCAACTGGCCAGAGTTTTGAGACCGCAATAGACGTGATGGAGTATAATGCGTTAAGAGTGTGTATAATGTGAATGACATATTATTTTATTCGAGCTTGCTTTCTTTTTGCAAAAAGTACTTTTTATTTATTTTTGTCCCTGTGCACCGATCAGAGACGGAGTTCACTGCTGATATTCTGGGGATAAAATATTCATAGCCAATAGGCTATACTAGTAGGGACTTTAGCCTTTAAATATCTTTGCTGCATTGGATCAGTATCCTTTCTAGAACAGGCAAGCGCTTTCTAACCTCACGGCTCAGGTTAGTAGGGCCTTGCATCGGCCATATAGACCAGGTTGAAATCACAAAAATGTGCATTAGTCATTTTTGAGTAAAAGTTGTCAAATAGACTATTCTAGGGGTATTTTTTATGCTGAATTCACTTGCTGTTTACCAATCTGTATCTCTTACAAGAAACTCAGTAGAGTGTAAAATCCAAGATAACCACCTCATATGCCAAAATGAGCAAATTCCTCTGCACTGGCTCAAAGATGTTTTTATTGTGATATAGCATTTATTGAGTAAAGGAAACAAACTGAATAGTCAGAACAAGTTAGTCATTCTGTCTTACAAATATTTCTGGTAAACACTGACCTGTTATTTTGTGTATTTGAGTATGTCCATGTACAAACCCAATTCCCAAAAAGTTGGGACACTGTACAAATTGTGAATAAAAACAGAATGCAATGATGTGGAAGTTTCAAATTTCAATTTTTTATTCTGAATACAACACGGATATATAGACATATCAAATGTTTAAACTGAGAAAATGTATAATTTTAAGGGAAAAATAAGTTGATTTTAAATTTCATGGCATCAACACATCTCAAAAAAGTTGGGACAAGGCCATGTTTCCCACTGTGTGGCATCCCTGTCTGCAAATGTCTGGGGACTGAGGAGACAAGTTGCTCAAGTTTAGGAATAGGAATGTTGTCCCATTCTTGTCTAATACAGGCTTCTAGTTGCTCAACTGTCTTAGGTCTTCTTTGTCGCATCTTCCTCTTTATGATGCGCCAAATGTTTTCTATGGGTGAAAGATCTGGACTGCAGACTGGCCATTTCAGTACCCGGATCCTTCTTCTACGCAGCCATGATGTTCTAATTGATGCAGCATGTGGTCTGGCATTGTCATGTTGGAAAAGGCAAGGTCTTCCCTGAAAGAGACGACGTCTGGATGGGAGCATATGTTGTTCTAGAACTTGGATATACCTTTCAGCATTGATGGTGCCTTTCCAGATGTGTAAGCTGCCCATGCCACACGCACTCATGCAACCCCATACCATCAGAGATGCAGGCTTCTGAACTGAGCACTGATTACAACTTGGGTTGTCCTTGTCCTCTTTAGTCCGGATGACATGGCATCCCAGTTTTCCAAAAAGAACTTCAAATTTTGATTGGTCTGACCACAGAACAGTGTTCCACTTTGTCACAGTCCATTTTAAATGAGCCTTGGCCCAGAGAAAACGCCTGCGCTTCTGGATCATGTTTAGATATGGCTTCTTTTTTGACCTATAGAGTTTTAGCCGGCAATGGCGAATGGCACGGTGGATTGTGTTCACCGACAAGGTGAAGTATTCCTGAGCCCATGTTGTGATTTCCATTACAGTAGCATTCCTGTATGTGATACAGTGCTGTCTAAGGGCCCGAAGATCATGGGCATCTAGTATGGTTTTCCGGCCTTGACACTTATGCACAGAGATGAATCTTTGGATGATATTATGCACTGTAGATGATGATAACTTCAAACTCTTTGCAATTTTTCTCTGAGAAACTCCTTTCTGATATTGCTCCACTATTTTTGGCCGCAGCATTGGGGGAATTGGTGATCCTCTGCCCATCTTGACTTCTGAGAGACACTGCCACTCTGAGAGGCTCTTTTTATACCCAATCATGTTGCCAATTGACCTAATAAGTTGCAAATTGGTCCTCCAGCTGTTCCTTATATGTACATTTAACTTTTCCAGCCTCTTATTGCTACCTGTCCCAACTTTTTTGGAATGTGTAACTCTCATGAAATCCAAAATGAGCCAATATTTGGCATGATATTTCAAAATGTCTCACTTTCAACATTTGATATGTTATCTATATTCTATTGTGAATAAAATATAAGTTTATGAGATTTGTAAATTATTGCATTCCTTTTTTATTCACAATTTGTACAGTGTCCCAACTTTTTTGGAATCAGCTTTGTAAGAACATCGACATCATGCTGGTGGCAGCAAAAGGCTTCTATCTTAAACCATCATCCTATTACGTTATGTTAAGAGTGTTTACTTTTCAACATTTACATGTCCATGTAAACAAGTTTAAGGACTGAAATTTCACCAAACAAAATTTTCTTTTGGTTTATTTATGCAAAAGATATTTCCAGAAAGATTGGTTGTAAATATTAAGAATTCAGACAAATTAACAAATTACCAACACATATCACGGTAATGCCACACCACTAACATTAGCTTTGAACAGATAAAGGAAATAAAAGCAAATACACAGTAAACTTGGCCTAAAATTACCTTATGAAGTTGAACATAACATTAGCTGAATAATAACTAAAACATGAACTGCATGGCATATAAAGTTAATGTTATTTAAACAATGGTATGACAAGATTCTCCAGTATAATCACAACAACACAGAGCAGTGCTGGTATTCAATTCAGCAATTGCTACATTCTGCATCACTTGTCTTGCACTTGCATGCAGCAGAGCAACGTAGACGAGACTTTTTACATTTACATCATGCATTCATACATCTTGAGGCGCAGCTGCAGCTGATCAATTTCAAACAGTAATCTGGGACTAGAGGAAGTAACATCAAGATGGGCAGCAGCGTAGAATCTTCCGGTCTCCACCCCGTTGTCTCTGGTGGAGGAAGGACAGGGTACCGCTTGTTGGCGGTAGACTTTCTGGAGCTTGGGACTGTACAAAGTCACCTTTATTTATATAGCGCTTTTTACAGTGCTGATAGTTTCAAAGCAGCTTCACAGTGTTAAGCAGGAAAATAATGCAACAGAATTTGATTCGGCTGTACAGCCGCTCTGTATTACTGTGTTGAGTGTGTCGAGTTCATGGGTGGGAGCTTGTACAATTGGCATATAGTCAATACTTGTGACCTCTGAGTTGGTCGTGCAGATTGTCTGATTGAAATTGGTCCAGCCTATCTTCTGCTTAGGTAAGATGGGCAGATGGTTACCATGCCAATTTCTGCCAAAGCACAGTATCTGTTCCAAACCTCAGAAAGATCTTAGACATTTGCTGTCTTTTGCTGCACGCAATCAATTCATCAAAAAGCCATTCCATGGCTAAATCTGATGATGAGGAATTTTCTTTAGTCTTTGTGGTTTTCCGGAGGAATGTCATGTAGCACAGTGTGTGATACCTTCCTTCTGCTGCAATGAGGTCACTAATGCTAGCAACTCTGTCAATTGCTTCTCTGTGTTGAGGATTGTGACGCTTTCCTCAGCTTTTTTGTTTTGTTTTACATTGTGCAGCTGCTTTTAGTGTCAAAAGGCCCTGTTCTGTCGCATTGTATAGCTTATCTTTCTTGGATTTTTGGCATATAATGCAAGTATCCAATGACATTGACTGGTCAGGCTTCAAACTACACACCGCTTCCATAATGGTGATCTTACAATCTGACCAACTTCATGGGTACAATTTCACGACTGGAAATATTTTGTCGGTTCATGTCGCTCTTTGGATATAGAAATTAATTCTGATGAAAAATACGATGTGTGGAAATAACTGCAGAAAGTAATAGAAATAGAAAGTAGAATAAAAAAAAAAAACCTCTTGGATAACTCGAACTCAATTCATACACTTTAATCCAAAGACAATAGTATACATGTGACTCCCGCATTTTAGATATTCTTTTTGTCCATTTGAAATATGAGGATAAAACCGATATTGTCATGACTACAATGAGAAATAATGCAATTATTATTGACACATAATACTCGTTATTTGATGTCGTGCATGATGTAAAGTTTTAAAATATGGAATTTCCTGACATTTTTGAGGTCATCTTGGAGTTCCACATGAGAAATACAGCTTGGCAAAGATCAAAAATGGATTCAGCAGAAAAAATATCCCTAGAAAAGTCTGTTTGCCAACTTTTACTCAAAATACACTGAGTATGTCACATTATCTGAAAATCGACCTAGTCTAATAGACCGATCAGCAACAATCAGCTGATGGCGGGCAGGTGCGGCTTTGAAAATTGGTCAAAAAATTGGACAGATGATGAGTTTTGTGATGCGGTTGCGGATGAAATAATAGCCCATCCGCACATCTCTACCCCTCACCCCCACAGGCGCTCATAACAATCAGGCCTGAGGCTGGGCCGATGATGAGTTTGATGAGTTTGTTTCATCATTGGAACCCTTCTGTTGGTCTGGCGCCAGGCTTGGTAGTGAGTGCATCCTTTCAGGCTGTAAGAGTATGGCAGGCCTCATTTACATTAAGGCCTCCGCTTTTTGAAGTCTCAGGTTGAGCTTTTTTAAGGTCGCCTCACCATTGGTGAAGAGCCATTATAATTCAGTGAACTCAGCTCCCTATAGAAAGGAATAAAGGTGGCATTTATTCACAATATTATATTTTATATAGTATTATATAGGGGAGCTCCCATTATTAAGGAAGGTTATTGTGACACCCTTACTATGTACGTCCTCCTCTGAGAGTAGTTTATATAGTGGGTAACATTCAGAACAAACATTATCTGTAGTGAGTGGCCTGGCCTCCTCAAATTCCGAGAGTCATTTTTCTAAGGCTGCCGCTCATTTGAGCTACCAGATAGTTGATGATTCAAGTGTTGGCCCCTAGGGCTGCCTTGATAATTATTCTGTGCTGAGTAAGCTGGCTTCCTTATGAGAATCATTCTGTTGAAGCTGTTGCTCTGTCAAGCTCCAGTGTATGGCTATCTACCTTCTTGATAACCTCTGTAGGTTGAGTGAACTGGTTTCCTCTCACTGAGAGAGTAGAGAATAGAGAGTAGGGGGAGCACTATGCTGAAGCCTCTGCTCCCCCGAGCTCCAGATAGATCATGACTTCAAGCGCCGGCCCTCTGTGGGCTGCCTTGACAATCACCCTGTGGTGAGTGAGCTGGCTTCCTCTCAGCCAAGAGTCATTATGTTGAAGCCACTGCTCCACTGAGCTCCAGGTAGATGATGTTCTAAGCGTTGGCCTGACATGAAGCCACCTTGACAATCACCCTGTGGTGAGTGAGCTGGCTTCCTCTCAGCCAATATTGAAGCCACCGTTCCACTGAGCTCTAGGTAGATGATTTTCTAAGCATTGGCCTGTTGTGAGGCCACATTGACTGTCACTCTGTGGTGAGTGTGTGAATTTCCTCTCATTTAGAGAGTCATTATGTTGAAGCCACTGCTGCACTGAGGTCCAGGAAGGTCATGAATGCATGTATGCTGGCCCTCTATTTGGGCCGTCCCGATATCCGGCCTAGGCTTCAGGAATACGTCTACTAGACAGAAGCAGTTGGGGTTTTTTTTTTTTCTGTAGCATCTCCGCCTCCTAGCCTACGGTAGCTCAGAGTAGGCTGCTCCTAAAGGACAGCCCAAGACTGATAGCTAGTGATCATGGTACACCTCCTCTCACTGTGAGAATCATATGCATTCTTCATTAGGCTAATAATGCGAGTTGCAGGCCCTGCGGCCTCCTCAATCTGCTTAGGTTGAGCTGGACTCCTCTTGTTACTCGAGTAAAAAGCAATATACTAAGCTGCAGTTCCCTAGTGGTGTTAGGCACGGACAAATAGCCAGGTGTCGCAGGCTATTTCTGAGAAAGCCTCAGAAGGCTCCTCTCGCGCTTCGAGAGTGAAGAGCACTATGCTGAAGCCTCTGCTCTCTAGAGCTCTTAGTAGCATTATCTAGCTTGTGGCCTTTTAGAGCAGGCTCTTCTGTGAAAGCTTCTTGATTTTTAACCATCAAGTCGTGGGCTTGGGTGTTCTTGGCCTCTTCCATGAAATTTCATCCCGTTGAGGCCTCCACTCCTCCAGAGCTTAGCTCAGAGCAAGAGCCTGTCTTGGAGCAAGAGTCATTGTTTGATCAGGCCTCCACCTTTGAGGAAAAGCTTTGTCTTTGTCAAGCTGATATTAGCCCCCCGTGTTCAAGGTCATCTAAGAGTGCTTCGCTCCCAGAGCTTTGTGGCTCTTGTGTCCAACACCTATGATGCTCAGGTTGAGCCAACTAAGTACTCCCTCCCGAGCCCATGCCCGTGACATTCTGGAGTAGTAGGCCCCACATAGAGGCCTCCTCGACAGGCTGGTTGCATGAGATCTGTACTCCCGGATTTAAGGGTAGAAAGTGATATGCTTGTTGAGTGCATCACTTGTGTGGCAATGTGAATGAGTATTACAAGCCTACAGGTGGCTATCTCTGTTAGACTCATTTCCAAGTAGCTGGCCATCCGAATTGGGCCACCTTGATGGCAGTTCTCTGGGTCGAGCTACATTCTTAGACCCTTTTAGCTAGTTTGAGTGTCCTGGCTCCCCAGAGTACACAGATTGAGTTCATGTTGCGTCACAGGAGCCTCCATGATTATAGCCCCAGAGCTTGGTTGATTCTTTGCTTGGTCGAACCTAGAGTACTTTGCTCCCTGTGTCTGGTCAGAAGGTCGAAGGATTCCCTTGAGACCTTCCTGGTAAATCAGCTTTTCTAGAGCTGTAGGTACTCCCTCATTGAGAGGATCGTCCTATTGAGAACCTCGCTCCTTGAGTTTGGTCCGAATGGTCGAGAGATTCTTGTCAAGTTAAGTCACCTTTATTTATATAGCGCTTTTTACAATGAAGATTGTTTTAAAGCAGCTTCACAATGGTAACAGAAAAATAATGCAACAGAATTTAATAGAAAGTAATATAATTAAATATTATGAACCCCCTTGGTAGATCAGTTCCTGTTAGAGCTGGGGGTACTCTCGTTAGGGACCCAATGTAGAGTACCCAGCCTCCATAGTGCTTTAAAAGAAGTGCTCTGTATGTCCAGGGTCGAGCAGAGTAACTCCCCTTGTTTGCAAGGGTTTGGAAAGTGCTATGCTGAGTCCTGCTCCCCAGGATGCCTGTCTCTTTGTCTGGTGTGAGCTGGTTACTGCATCTTCTGCTGTCTCTCTCATCTGTTTACCTCTCATGAGGCAAGTATGGTAAGAGTCTCTTTTTAAGAAACAGACAGGTTGTTGGCTAGACTAGGTCACAAGTCAGACTGGGTCAGCCTCCCTGGTGGCTCTGGGGGTTGACACAATGTCCCCTGAAAGTGACCCCCTGGCCATACTCTCTTAAAGGAACCCCTTCCTAGTGAAGATGCTGGTTCCAAGACTTTGAGTGGCCTTTGACAAGTCCTTCTGTTACTTTATGGAGGCACTTCCTCATTGAGGCTTGATAGCTCAAGCAGTGGCCGTAGGAAGTACTGTCACTGACAGTCTAGTGTGTGACCAGAAGGGGTGAGTGGTTTTTGTCATTTCTTTTGAAATGTTTTGGCAATTTCTTGGCATGCACTCCCCTCAGCATGGTGGTGTGGGTATTTCGTTCCCCATAGTAACTCAGGACGCAGTGCAAGTTCCCTTTCGAAAGGGAACATCTTGGGTTACAGACCCGTCTCGTTGCCATGCCTCCGGGCTGTCTGTTCAGTCCCTTCAAACGAAAAAGTGGATGACACATTCTCTAGGCACCCCTTATAATAGTTCCTGGTCACACTATTTTGATGTATGATGATAGGCTGTCACCGGCCAATAAGATTGCTGTGATTTTTACAGTTTTATTGCTTCAGATACTAGTCACGCCGAGGCATTTCCCCATAGTGTCTCAGGGAACCAGTCTCCTGTTCTCAGGGAACCAGGGTTGCAGTCGTAACCCGAGACGTTTTCAGTGTGCGCTGTTGGCGACTAACAACATACTCTTGCTTGTATATACTAGTGTACTGTATGTTCAATTTGTGTTCTTCCTTGCATTAATTTGTCATCTTCGCTTTATTTTTCGCAAAACTTTATTTTACTTTGTTTCTGGTATGAAAAAGAGACATCCACTCTTGCATTGTGTGCTCATGCATTTTGGGGGCTGAGCAATGAAGGGAGGGGTGTGTTTGTTTGGGTTAATTTCAAATATCAACAGTATTCAACAATGATTTTAAGAAATTGCTTACTGTACCTTTAACCAAAAACCCACTTGAATTGACTTCAGGACGATAGAACCGGAAGTGTTAAAATGCTAACTTATTTCCGGGTTTTGGTCATTCCTGCAGCACTCTATTATGGTAATTGTAACATGATATGAACATAGCACATCAATAGCCAGATATTATGAATCCTTTCTTTGTGGGCAATGATTAGCAGATCTATCAGATAAACAGCTAAAGATATAGCCATTTAACTTTTTAGTTATATAAAAGTGCTGTGGCATTTAGCCTCATTATTTTTTTGTTAGTTTTAAAAGGTTATAATGTATTTTAAGGTATACAACAGTGGTGACTGGTATCAAGACACAATTTATATATAGCATGATGTCCTAAGGTCTAGGATTTGTTGTCACCCCCTGCTGGAAGATTTAGTCATTACGCCAGCTGGCAGCAATTAGCATCTTTCTCCATTGACTGGCAGTATAAGCCACATTAAGATATCAAAGAACACAGTTTAAAATAGAAACTCTATTTCAGATAAAGATGTTGAAATATTCAAGTAAATACATATAAATATTAAATAATAATAATAACGAATATTTTTTCCAATGTTATTAAAACGTTTGTCTCTAATAATATACATATCTTGTGAATGTGATACACTTCTTGTGTTGGCTAACTGTCTAGTATGTCAGTGGTGTTAACCAAGTACATGAAGAGAAAATCATAATAAAACTTTTTTTTTTTTTTATAATAACCTTGATATTATTATTTATTGTCAACATTGAATATATCAGGCTTTATCCATGTTACCTATAGCTCAGATCTTTTTTTATTTAGTCTCTTTAGTACTAAACCTTAACACAGTGTTCCAGTGCTTGCTAGAGCCAAAATGCAAGGAGAAAGGTTCAGGGACAGTAGGATAAATCATACAGCGTGTGTGTGTTTATAATTTCGTTCTAATTCACATAAAATTGGGTTGCTGATGAACTTCAAAGTTCAATCCTCAATTTCCCCCTTTTTTTAATTAGTCTCTGAGTGTTGATGTCCTGGATTTTTTGGGCTGTTAAATGTTTAATTGGATCAGGTGTTATCAGAGTCATCATGAGGTGATGCAGATCATGGTCTGGAATATGTTCAGGATTGTGTGTGCTCTGAACTTCATTAACACTCTTTGATGACAGACCTATATGACTAAGAGTGACGATCACATGGCTCGCAATCAAACCAGAAAGTTTGATGTTACCTCAAAAGCAATGGAATCGCCTTGCAGAAAAGGAATCAGAAGTAAAAAATGCAGTTTTCTTAGGGTTATGGTTTAGTAAATGTGTGTTTCTGCAGGTGGAGAAGCTCTAGATGAGTGTGGTCTACGTTACCTGCTGGCCATGAGATTACATACCTGTCTGCTGACCTCCCTGCCGCCACTCTACAGGATGCAACTACTGCATCAGGGTAACACACACTCACCAACATATACACATCACCCTCCCATGTGAACATGCAGTGGTAAGGGGTTCGCTTGGATAAGGTGGCACTAAAGCTTTACTAACAAAGGCAACCAAGTCAAGTCACATTTATATAGTGCTTCATACAAAACAGATTGTTTCAAAGTATATTCACATGAGTAGAAAATAATGAAGAAAATGTGTTAATGTTGTAAAATTCAACTCAATTCAGTTCAGTCAATTCAGTTCAATACCTGTCAATGTTGCAAAGTACATTTATTTATTAAACAAATTTAATTGAGCTGTAAAGCAGCTCTACGGACTCCACTAGATCCCTGAAGGGGTGCTGTGGTATCTGGCACCAAGAAGTCCTGTAAGTTACGAGGTGGGGCCTCCATGCCTCCGTGGGATGGACTTGTTCAGCACATCCTACAGATGCTCGATTGGATTGAGATCTGGGGAATTTGAAGACCAAGTTAACACCTCAAACTCGTTGTGCTCCTCAAACCATTCCTGAACCATTTTTGCTTTGTGGAATGCCGCCTTTGCTCCCCACGTGCATCAATGAGCCTTGACCATGTTGCTGGTTCACCACTGTTCCTTCCTTGGACCACTTTTGACAAATACTGACCATTGTAGACCATGATTTGGCCCTTGTCAAACTCGCTCAAATCCTTACGCTTGCCCATTTTTCCTGTTTCTAACACATCAACTTTAGCCCTATTCAGACAGTAATTATTTCTCATGTGGTCCATAAAAATAAGTTTGCATGCCACCTCAGTGATAAAACTGCAATGGTGATTTATTCACAGTGGAGCAGCGCGTTTTGTGATCCTGTGCACCTTGTAACGCGCTGCTCATGTGGTCAATAGCATGATTGTATGCTGTAAATAAAATGTAATATGCTTGGTATAATAAGAATAAAATGCATATTTAATTTAATAATAGGAAAAAAAATATCCTAATTACTATCTAATTATTTAAATCTTTTAAAAATAGGAAGATATATAGACGTGCATTATAGTTTTCTGTCTTGTATTTTATCTCAAAATAAAGAATGTAATTTTATTCCACATGGAAATGAGCCAAAATAAGTTAATACAGCCTCTTATTTACATGAGGTAAAGATAATGCTGCCTGGTTATTTTAACATACTATAGCTGTAATTGCTGCCGTAATAACGGCCCATTTCAAATGTTTACGTGCTTTTCTTTTTTTTTTTTTTTTTTTTTTTTTGCAGTGGTGATGAAATATATTTCTCTTGTAAATACTTGCCAGCATTTCAGTAATAAAAGTCTAGATCTTTAAAATGCATCCAAATTACACCTAAGCACATCCATACGGTGCTCTGCAGTGGTCAAAAAGGATATAAACAGTGAATTTTGAAGTGATATATTCTTGAGAACTCAGAGATGTGGATTTCGGACAGCAATTAAATTGCCACATGACTTTGGTGTGTGTCAAAAAACAGTAGGTAATTCGGCCAGGGATTTTTACGTGGGTGGTGGGAGAAAAACACTGACATTCTGGATTTGGACGGCAATAAAATCACTGACTAGCCCCTGTAAATGATGAAAATGCCTTTACGACTCCACAAGAAACAATTACAGTCCGAATAGGGCTTTAGAGGACAAATTGTTCACTTGCTGCCAAATATATCCCACCCACTAACAGGTGCCGTGATGAAGAGATAATCAGTGTTATTCACTTCACATAATGTTATGCCTGATCGATGTATATGTGCATATGAATATAAAAACATTAGACTGGGTTCTTCTAGCAACAGTGCTTACCTGTCTCACGCACAAAAACAAAAATATTTCATTTGTGAAATTTTTTCTTTTTGAATTTTTTCTTAAAATCCTTTATTTTTGAATTATTTTTGTACTGTGCTGATTTCTCAAATATTAGATTGTTGCATTCAAATATTTTTAAGGACAATGGGGAGGCCTTGAAGTCAAAAAGATGATTTAGGACATTTCAGTATTTAGAAAGAATGAAATGGTTGTAATGCAAGATTATTTTATACATTAAATATTTGTATTTCATCTCACAAAGATTTACGTTGACAGCCCTAAAAATACTGCTTGTGGTTTGCTATTATAGAACAGTTTTCAAATTCCAAATCATGAGTCTTAGAAGTTTTAATGTTTAATGCTTATATTTAGATAGTTTTAACTTGCTTGTCCTGAGTGCTGCAGTCATCATTCCCCTGTTGTAAAGGAGCCTGATGTAAATCTTTGTTTTGGTCATGGTGTGAATAGGCTTTTATACTGTCTTTGTGTGTCCAGGAGTGTCCACTTGTCACTTTGCGTGGGCGTTCCACTCCGAAGCTGAGGAGGAGATGTTGAACATGATTCCTGCCATGCAGAGAGGAGATCCACAGTGGTCTGAGCTCAGGGCGGTGGGCGTCGGATGGTGGATCAGAAATATTAACACACTGAGGCGGATGGTGGAGAAGGTGAGACCATACAAACACACTTGCGCATACACAACATCATCATTTATGTAAAAAATGTTTCTGGATCAACATAGAATGTTTCTCAATCCTGTTCCTGAAGTCCCCCCAGCAGTACACATTTTGGATTCTCAACTTTTTGGAGTCTCAGATTGTCATTCTTATCAGAGCTCATCAGCTTGTTAGACGATCAGCTTGTTAGACATGAAATGGATATGCCAGATAAGGGAGACATCTGAAATTTTTATGGTTAGGTCTCCAGGAAACCATTAGTGCTCATAATGTTATAGGACTATTATTGGCTGATAGGAATGTTGTTCCAGAAACAACAAATGATGATTCAGTAACACTTTCTACAGGAGAATTGCATTACCACAATAAAAATTTTTATTGTGCTCTTTTACATTCTGTTCTAAGTCTATTTAAATTTCACTTACACTGCGTGCAGAATTATTAGGCACGTTGATTTTCTCATCATATTTTTTTTTTTTTCCAGGCACTTTTACCAATTCCAAACCACATTAATCCTAATAACTACTATTCATTTAGTATTTAATCATTTATAAGTGATATATAATTGTTCATGAAGGCTGGAAATGAAAAACACCATGTATTCAGGTGTGCAGAATTATTAGGCACGTTTTCTTTTACAGATAAAATGAGCCAAAAAAGTAAAGTCAAGTCACCTTTATTTATATAGCGCTTTTAACAAGTCCAATTGTTTCAAAGCAGCTTCACATTGTTAACAGGAAAATAATGCAACAGAATTTGTACAGCCGCTCTGGTGAAACGGTGATGTTATCCAGCTAATTTCAAGTATCATATAGTGTCAATGCGGGCAGATCGGTAATATAGATGAAATTTAGGTGTCCCCAAAAAAGAGATTTAACTCAGACTGAAAAGTCAAAAACTATTACATGCCCATGAGAAGGGTGCAATACTAATGCAGTACTAGAAAAGACTCAAGTTAACTGCAAAAGAAATAAGAATTAAGGGGAAGAATTAAGTGTGAAACCATCAGGAACCCTTTAGTCTCCAGCATCACCATTTTCTGCAACCTACAAGTCGCCGCAAGGTGTCAGGATCTTAGAGACCATCTCTGCAAAACGCACTTCTGGATAGGAGATGGACTGAAAATGAACTCCCAAAACGTACTGCTTCTGGAGGATAAATTCTTCAAACTGTGGTGCCGGTCCTTCAAGAGTCACTCTCAATCTGTCTATAAAGCCTATACAAAAACAGTCTTCATGTACTTTACAACACTTCTGCTTGTGATTCTTATTAAGGGTGGGTCATTTTTTTTAGGATTCTTTACCTAACTTAAATCTCTGAGATCCTGACACCTTGCACTTCTGGAGACTCCAGGTAGGTTGCAGTTCTGGAAAATGGTGGCGCTGGAGACTAAAGGGTTACTGATGGTTTCACAATTTATTCTTCCCCTTAATTCTTAATTATTTTGCAGTTAACATGTCTCTTCTTCACCACCTGTTTTTGTCTGACCCTGCTGACCCAGTGAGCAGTCCAATGGTCATGCCTTAACTTCAATTTAAGAGTTAAATCTCTTTTTTGGCTCATTTTATCTGTAAAAGAAAACGTGCCTAATAATTCTGCACACCTGAATACACCTGAAGTGTTTTTCATTTCCAGCCTTCATGAACAATTATATATCACTTATAAATGATTAAATAATAAATTTATAGTAGTTAAGATTAATATGGTTTGGAATTGGTAAAATGTGCTCAGAAAATCAATGTGTCTAATAATTCTGCACACAATGTAGATTAATTTCAGCTAATTTCACTTAAGTTGAGTTCAAATTTGATTCAATTTCTAGTCGATTCAATGTCTGTTCAGTTTTTCACTTCATTTCAAATCAAATCATTTTAGCTTAGTTCAGTTGAAATTTCAGTTCAGTTTAATTTTATTCTAATTCAGTTTAATAAAATGTCACTGTAATTCAGATAATCTAACTTCAGTTCACTAGTTCATTCAAGTTCTTTTGAAATTTATATTCTATATATAATACTATATATACTTCAGTTAAATTCAGTTCCATTGATATCAGTGCATATCAATGCATTTTACTTAAGTTCAAATCATTTTAGTTCAGTTGAAATTTCAGTTCAGTTAAAAAAACATTTTTAATTCAGTACAATTTCTCTGCAGTTTTAATTTCAATTAATTTTAGTTCACTTTAAAATAAATTTTCTTGGTCCCACTTTATATTAGGTGGCCTTAACTACTATGTACTTACATCAGAATATAAGTACAATGTACGTATTGTGTTCATATTGTATTGCAAAACACTTTTGCTGATACTGAGGTGGGATACGGGTAAAGTTAGGGACAGATGTGGTGGTATGGGTAAGTTTAAGGGTAAAGTTAGGGACAGGTGTGGTGGTATGGGTAAGTTTAAGGGTAAAGTTAGGGACAGGTGTGGTGGTATGGGTAAGTTTAAGGGTAAAGTTAGGGACAGGTGTGGTGGTATGGGTAAGTTTAAGGGTAAAGTTAGGGACAGGTGTGGTGGTGTGGGTAAGTTTAAGGGTAAAGTTAGGGACAGGTGTGGTGGTATGGGTAAGTTTAAGGGTAAAGTTAGGGACAGGTGTGGTGGTATGGGTAGGTTTAAGGGTAAAGTTAGGGACAGGTGTGGTATGGGTAAGTTTAAGGGTAAAGTTAGGGACAGGTGTGGTGGTGTGGGTAAGTTTAAGGGTAAAGTTAGGGACAGGTGTGGTGGTGTGGGTAAGTTTAAGGGTAAAGTTAGGGACAGGTGTGGTGGTATGGGTAAGTTTAAGGGTAAAGTTAGGGACAGGTGTGTATGGGTAAGTTTAAGGGTAAAGTTAGGGACAGGTGTGGTGGTATGGGTAAGTTTAAGGGTAAAGTTAGGGACAGGTGTGGTGTATGGGTAAGTTTAAGGGTAGGGGGTTAGGGACAGGTGTGGTGGTATGGGTAAGTTTAAGGGTAAAGTTAGGGACAGGTGTGGTGGTATGGGTAAGTTTAAGGGTAAAGTTAGGGATAGGTGTGGTGTATGGGTAAGTTTAAGGGTAGGGTTAGGGACAGGTGTGGTGGTATGGGTAAGTTTAAGGGTAAAGTTAGGGACAGGTGTGGTGGTATGGGTAAGTTTAATGGTAAAGTTAGGGACAGGTGTGGTGGTATGGGTAAGTTTAAGGGTAAAATTAGGGACAGTTGTGGTGGTATGGGTAAGTTTAAGGGTAAAGTTAGGGACAGGTGTGGTGGTATGGGTAAGTTTAAGGGTAAGGTTAGGGACAGGTGTGGTGGTATGGGTAAGTTTAAGGGTAGGGTTAGGGACAGGTGTGGTGGTCTGGATAAGTTTAAGGGTAAAGTTAGGGAGAGGTGTGGTGGTATGGGTAAGTTTAAGGGTAAAGTTAGGGATAGGTGTGGTGTATGGGTAAGTTTAAGGGTAAAGTTAGGGACAGGTGTGGTGGTGTGGGTAAGTTTAAGGGTAAAGTTAGGGACAGGTGTGGTGGTGTGGGTAAGTTTAAGGGTAAAGTTAGGGGCAGGTGTGGTGGTGTGGGTAAGTTTAAGGGTAAAGTTAGGGACAGGTGTGGTGTATGGGTAAGTTTAAGGGTAGGGTTAGGGACAGGTGTGGTGGTATGGGTAAGTTTAAGGGTAAAGTTAGGGACAGGTGTGGTGTATGGGTAAGTTTAAGGGTAAAGTTAGGGACAGGTGTGGTGTATGGGTAAGTTTAAGGGTAGGGTTAGGGACAGGTGTGGTGGTATGGGTAAGTTTAAGGGTAAAGTTAGGGACAGGTGTGGTATGGGTAAGTTTAAGGGTAAAGTTAGGGACAGGTGTGGTGTATGGGTAAGTTTAAGGGTAAAGTTAGGGACAGGTGTGGTGGTATGGGTAAGTTTAAGGGTAAAGTTAGGGATAGGTGTGGTGTATGGGTAAGTTTAAGGGTAGGGTTAGGGACAGGTGTGGTGGTATGGGTAAGTTTTTAAGGGTAAAGTTAGGGACAGGTGTGGTGGTATGGGTAAGTTTAAGGGTAAAGTTAGGGACAGGTGTGGTGGTATGGGTAAGTTTAAGGGTAAAGTTAGGGACAGGTGTGGTGGTATGGATAAGTTTAAGGGCAAAGTTAGGGACAGGTGTGGTGGTATGGGTAAGTTTAAGGGTAAAGTTAGGGACAGGTGTGGTGGTATGGGTAAGTTTAAGGGTAAAGTTAGGGAGAGGTGTGGTGGTATGGGTAAGTTTAAGGGTAAAGTTAGGGATAGGTGTGGTGTATGGGTAAGTTTAAGGGTAGGGTTAGGGACAGGTGTGGTGGTATGGGTAAGTTTAAGGGTAAAATTAGGGACAGGTGTGGTGGTATGGGTAAGTTTAAGGGTAAAGTTAGGGACAGGTGTGGTGGTATGGGTAAGTTTAAGGGTAGGGTTAGGTGTAAGGGAAAGGTCAGCAGTGTAATTATAAATGTAACTACAGAAATTAATTATAGATGTAATTACATGCAGCTAATTTTAAAAATGCAAGTACAATGTACAAACATATATGTACACAATAAGTGTATTGTATCAAATGATTAATTTAAATGTTAGTACATAGTAGTTAAGGCCATCTAATATAAAGTGGATCCATTTTCTTTGCTCTTTTAAAATTCCAGTTCCCTTTAATTCAGTTAAATTAATTTCAGTTGATATCAGTGCAATTCAATACATTGTTTATGTATTTTAGGATTTAAATCAAATAATTTCAGCTCAGTTCAGTTAAAATTTCAGTTCACTTTAATTTTATTTCATTTTGATTTAATTCAGTTCAATACAATTTCACTACAGTTCAGATAGTTTAGTTCATTTTAGATCCATTTTTGCAGTTCATTTAATTTCAATTCAATGAAGCTTTATTATTATTAGTGTTAGAGAGTATATATGGCATTGGTGATATTACAGGTTATAAATATTATTTAAAAAATTCTCTGCCTCTTTACTTTGCATTAGGTAGCCAAAGCAGCATTTCAAAGGAATAATGATCCACTGGATGCAGCTCTCTTCTATCTGGCCATGAAGAAGAAGGCCGTTCTCTGGGGTCTCTTCAGGTACTTTAAACTCTCTGAATTTGTTTAGCCACTCTTATTCATAGATGCACTTTTTTTATTTTCACATAGCTGCTTCTCATATGCAGTGTTATTCTCTTGATGCTACTTGAGCCTCTTTGCTGAAGGAGCTGTGAAATATACACTTTTTTAATTTATATATTGATTTCTGTGTAGGTCTCAACACGATGAGAAGATGACCCAGTTTTTCAGCCATAACTTCAGGGAGGACCGCTGGAGGAAGGCGGCTTTAAAGAACGCCTTTTCTCTCCTGGGAAAACAGCGCTTTGAGCAGTCAGCTGCGTTTTTCCTGCTCGCTGGCTCCCTGAAAGATGCCATTGAGGTCTGCACCATCCTATTTTAACCACGCCGAAATTCACTCCCAGGAGAATGTAAAAAAACTGTGTGTTGTTGATCTCTTAGATGTGGAGTCTGCTGCTTTTGGTTTGCTCTTGTGACATCATAGAGCATGTGGTCGTCTGTGAAAAGTGGAGTGTGATATAACAGCCCTGAGTTGTTTGGTTTAGTCTAAACATCACTGATAAACTCCCTTGATGGACACATGACAACTTTAGTTTACCTTGGGCTGGATGTCTGACAGCAAACAGTCAAAACACAGTGATAGCACCACTCGTGAAAGATTGCAACATTACATATGTTGTAAAAATGAGACATGTGGAGCTATATTAGCAATATAAATTAGCTTTACTTCTGTTTTTAGTCAATTTATATTTTAAGCAGATTAATAAAAGTGTTCCGCATACAAGCACTAATAGTAATAAGTCTTGCATTTAAGAAATATTAAGTCATAAATAATTGTGTGACTTATGAAACTCATAAAAATATGTATGGGTCATATTTCATTACATTTTATGGTAAAATTAGTCATTATTTTCATGACCGTTAAATGTGTCTACCCATTAATTCCCATATATATATATATAATTTTTTTTTTTATCAGCATGTTTTAAGGCATTACAAATACAAAAACGATGTATAAATGCTGTACCTTTTATATATTTAATTATTTTTTGTATTTTTATTTTACATTTTAGTGAGAATTTTAGATCAAAATCTGCTTAATTATGATTAAAATAATGTCACAATGCAAAAGCAACGTGAATGAAGTGTCACAATGGTCACACTTTATATTAGGTGTCTTTAGCTACTATGTACTTAAATAAAAATAAACACTTGAGGTGGGAGATGGATAAAGTTAGGGATGGTGGTATGGTTGTATAAGAAAAAGGTCAAAAGTGTAATATAAGTATATATGTATATGTGTAATTACAAATGTAACAGCTGTATTTTTTAAAAATATAAGTACAATGTTAAAACATGTATCTGCACAATAAGTGCATTGTATCATAATTAATTGGAATGTTAGTACATAGTAGTTAAAGACTTATTATATAAAGTGGGACTCAAAAATCTTAAAAGTAACCATTGTCTTTCACCAGTCTTTATATTTTAATGAAAAATGATTGAGAGAAAAATGTCTTTCGTAGGTTTGTCTGGAGAAAATGGAGGACATCCAGCTTGCGATGATTGTTGCGCGTCTTTACGAAGCTGATTACGAGAGTTCCTCCACCTGTCAGGCTATCTTGTACGAGAAGGTTCTCGGCTGCAACAGGGATGGAAGCGGGTTCTCCTGTACCAAACTGCACCCTGACCCATTCCTGAGGAGCATTGCGTACTGGATCATGAAGGACTACACCAGAGCCCTGGACACACTGCTGGAACAGATTTACAAAGAGGATGACGAGAACCCTGGTAAGCATCTTTAACCCTGTAAAGTCTGACATATGAAATTATGGTCTAACAGTTTATTGATCCTATAGACAAAAAAAAGAAAAGAAAAGGTTTGCATATTTGTTTTTTGTTGAGTATTGTATTTGATACATCAGGATTTTATCTAAGAATATCAGAATGGAAGGTTTTTTTTTTGGTTTTTTTTCTGCTTACACGTTCACATGTCATCCGATCTGTGCAACATGAGAGGGAAAAATCGGAATTGGGTCACTTTGAACCATGCAGTGTAAATGGGGCCTAACTGTTTGATTGTCTGCAGCACACATTTGTAGCAAATCACTATTTGAGACAGAACCATTTTTCTTTCTTTCAGACGTGCTGGTGAAATCATGCAATCCTGTCGTGTTTAGTTTCTATAACTACTTGCGCACACACCCTCTGATCGTTCGCCGCCACTTCGCTAACCCCGAGGGGTTTGTGGCTGCAGTTGGTCTAACATCAGAACGCAACTCTGCAGACGAAATCAATCTGATAGAGCGAAAGCTCTTCTTCACCACCGCCAATGCTCACTTTAAGGTGGGCTGTCCACTCCTGGCCCTTGAGGTCTTATCCAAAATCCCCAAAGTCGCTAAGAAAGCTTCTTCTCTGAGTAAGGGCTCATCTGTGGCCAACATAAGTGCTGCCCAACCACAGGAGAATGGAGGAAAGGCTTCAGAACTTGACTGGGGAGTTCCTGCCATCCCCAGCCAGGCCTGGGGAGCCGACTCCTCCACCGGGCTGGACTGGAGTCAGCCATTGGTTAAAATAGAGGATGAGAGTCTACAGTTGGACTGGGGGGTTGATAAGGAGGAAGATGAGGATGAAGACGGTGGGCTGACCATGAAAAAGCCAGAAGTGGAAAATGAAGAGGCCAAAAAGCCATCCACATCAGCAGCCCTGAAGCGTGACGACTCAAAGGGCGAGTCGGAGGTGGACGTGATCGCCGAACAGCTCAAGTTCCGAGCCTGTTTGAAGATTCTCATGACAGAGCTGCGGACACTGGCAACAGGATATGAGGTGGATGGTGGCAAACTGCGATTTCAGCTCTACAACTGGCTTGAAAAAGAAATTGAGGCCGTGCACCACATCTGCAACTATAAGGTTGGATTTTTTGAACCTCAGATTGAACCTTTCATTGGGATTGTGATGAACCAAAAATCTAAAGCTAAACAATATTGAGATTTTCCATGAACCTGATAATTGATTACAATGGTTCTTCAAATAAAAAAATCCAATGCTTGCAGCGAACATGTGAGAGAGTGGTCAATCTCAATATTATTCAGCTCTTTGACAGTATTCAATGTACAATATATCTTAATTTTTAAAGTTGGCTTGAAAATATATTTTCTGAAAATGCATTTGATAGATCTTATAGTGAACAATTTATTCGTCCATATGTTTCTTTTTTTTTTTTTTTTTTTTTTTTTCTTTTTTTTTTTTTTTTTTTATGTTTAATCAAAATGTCATAACTAGACTTTCTGGTTGAAATGGTGACTTATACAGGATTTCACCAATAATTTAGTCAATTTAAACCCCGCCCTTAAAAGCTTACATTCATCTGCATCCACTTTCGAGTGCAACACCTACATCTCAAAATCCAATCAACAACTGATGCATAGAACCATGTCTCTATCTTAAATTATTCCTTTTTCGATCATCTATTACATTGGATGTAATTGACAATACAGAAGAAAAGATCAGTCACTACTTCCGTTTCATCATGATTTTATTAGCATTCCAAGAAGCTATTAGAATAAGCAGGTGAACACGATACAAATATATTTTTCAGCAAAATATTATTAAATATATACTAAACATTCTATATATTGGTCTTGTTTGTTTTTGATATACTAATATGTCAGGTTGAGGGGAAAGCGCCTGTAGGACAGCTGGAGAAATGGGGTGGAGATGGATCTTTTGACCTGGAAGACTCACAAATCCGTGGTGAAACAGGTGCATATGAACGTCATCAGATGGAGCGACGGCGTCTGCAAGCCAAGCAGCTGCATGCAGAGAGGAGGAAAGCCTGGCTAAGGAAGAATCAGGCTCTGCTTAGAGTCTTCCTCAGTTACTGCAGTCTACATGGGGCCAAGGGTGGAGGAGTGACATCTGTCAGAATGGAACTGCTCTTCCTGCTGCAGGAATCACAGCAAGTGTGTCCTTACATCCCCACAACATGTTGATTTGATTTATATTGTGCACTCATGCAACTGGTTGGTTGATTGTGTTTTTATATAATTGGTTGGTTGTGCGTCCTCAGGAAATGACAGTGAAGCAGCTTCAGTCGCCACTCCCCCTCCCCACCACTCTGCCCCTGCTGTCGGCCAGCATCGCTCCCACCAAGACCGTCATCGCCAACCCAGTACTGCACCTCGGAAACCACATACATGACATCCTCTACACCATTGTCCAGATGGAGACTCCACCACACCCAGAAATACTGGACGACCGGGTGAGACACACCTAAAAACACAGATTAGAAAATGTTTGAAGACGATGTGGCATTGTGAGAGGTCGGGTATCCCCAAAGGGTGGATTGCTTCACAAATCATATGCCGGCAAACATCAAGCCAACTCAAAACTTCACAACCCAAAAACAGTCTTCCAGCTTCTCTATATCCAGACACAGGCAGTCTCTCTTTTCTCAGCTCATTAACAGCTTTTCTTCTTCACTCGCAACAGCTGTGCTTCCACCGCTGAGGAACCTGGTAACTGTTGTCTAGGACTGGGGGTGGCCATCTTGGTTTGTAGTCCCCATGCTGCAACCACCTAGATGGCACATACCATCCATCTATGACACACCCTCTTACGATGCCACAACATGAATCTCTGTTGGCCTTCCGTCCACCCTGAGACCGCGTTATTATCCTGCGAAAACAGAGCTTTTTTTTAAGACGCATTAAAAAATGGATGCATTTGAAAATGCCATTTTTGCATTGTAGTGTTGACTGCGAAAACTGAAGTATTTGAAAACAATGAGGCATGTTTTGTCATGTGATGCACATTGTAACCATAGATATCTATGGATATACCAACATGGGCCTGCTATGTAGGATTGGGAATCGCTTGAATTTTAGCAATTCCGATTCTGATTCTGCTTATCTATTCCAATTCTTATTGATTCCCAGTTTCAATTCCAATAAGGTAAAAAAAAAAACGTTTAGATGTCAAACATATTCTGTCTTTTTTCAAAAACATATTGTTGCAGCTGAATACCATAAGCAAAATCAGCAAATTTGAAACTAAACCATTTTACAAATGTATCCGGATAAATGTAGATGTAATCTCTGTGCGCTTCTACTAATATGTGCATGTGTTTTTCAGGTGAATGCTTTACACACTCTCGCTGCTTCTCTATCGGCTTGTATCTACCAATCACTGTGTGACAGCCACAGCTACAGGTACAAACACACTACTTATAAACTCGCTGGTTATTCATCTTAAAATGCTTGTGAAGATGTTGTACCAGCTTTGATTGTCTGACTACTATAAACCGCATTCCTTTCTGTTAGCTCTTACACATACTGTCACTGACTCGCACCCTCCTGCTGATGTGTGTGTGTTTAGCAGCCAGTCGGAAGCCAATCAGTATACTGGGATGGTGTATCAGGGGCTGTTACTGAGTGACAGACGTAGACTTCGCACAGAGAGCATCGAGGAACATGCAACACCCACCTCTGCCCCTGCACAGTGGCCAGGTAACAAACATCAGATCAGACTGCATGGAACACATACAGAGAAATGGCACTTTCAAACTCATCCTTATCTAGTGATGAGTTATTCTATGTGGAGAAGTAACATCTGTAAAGACTACTTACCCTATTCACTTTCTTAATAAAGTTCTTGATGTTCAAACTGCTGGTGAAAAATAATATTAAATTATGTTTTATAAACAAAGTTCGGGAGGAACAGCCGATCAGTACGAGATGAGGCCTAATATATATATATATATATATATATATATATATATATATATATATATATATATATATATATATATATATATATATATATATATATATATATACATACACACACACACATACACACACACACACACACATATATATATATATATATAATGTGTGTGTGTATATATATATATATATGTGTATATGTATATGTGATTTATATATGATTAGAGATTGATGGGCTGACAAAGGGATGGATTAATGGATGGAAGGTGAAAGTGGGGGTACGGATGGATGGATGGATGGATGGATGGATGGATGGATGGATGGTCGGATGATCACCTTGATGGAGGAAAGATTAAATGGATGAACATATGGAAAATAAATTGGTTGGACAGATGGATGGATGGACAGATAGGTGTAAATATATTGAAGGATGTGAGGAAGATTTGATATATGGATGAATGCAAGGATAGATAGATGCAGGATATATGGACGGATGGTCATCACTTGCTCATTGTGTATGTTTCTCTTTCCCAGGTGTGTCGTCTCTGATCAGTCTGTTGGCGTGTGCTCAGGGTGATGATCACGTGCGTCTGAACGTCATGTTATGTGAGGCTGTGGTGGCTGTGTATCTCAGTCTGCTGATTCATGGTCTCGGGACACACTCTGGAAACGAGCTCTTCCGGCTGGCTGCTCACCCCCTCAATAACCGCATGTGGGCTGCCGTGTTTGGGGGCGGAGCCAAACTCATTGTCAAACCCAAGCGGCCACCTGAAATCACTCCAGGTGAGTCTTCTGCCCCTGCCAGAGGTGTTTGATGATGTAGTGTCCCATCACATCTGTAAATAAAGTCCACAATAGATACTTTACAGCTTTTGTCAGAGGTTTAGCGGCATTTGTAAATATTATTTTGATGTTAGAGTTTTACTTTTTTTTCTTTCTTTTTTTTTAATGTTCAGACAAGCACTGTTTTTTGTCCTCCAGTTGATAATAAGATTTCCTCCCTTGCCAGCTGCTCTCAAGGCAGCAGGGTCTGAGGGGTCAGAGGTTGTAAAGGTCACAGATTCTGATCCCCCTACCCTGACCGTCAACCAAGCACTGCCTCAGACTGAGGCTGGTAACCACGGTAATGTCACTGTGGAAACAGCACAGCCAGAGAGCTGTGAGTAAGAGTTCAGAGGCACTTCATCCACACACGAACAGGAAATGAGATGTGAATGATGCAGTTCCAGTTTTTATAATTCGGCACATGGAAATCAATTGATTTGATTGGTAATGTTTTACAGCAAGGTTACATTTAAATACATTAGTTAAATACATTATAAATATGTTAACGTGCTAACAATGAAAACTTTATAATTATTACTAATTTTAACATTTACTAATACATTATTACAATCAAAAGTTGTGTCTTAATATTTTTAATGGACCTGAGCTAACATCACCTAACAATGAACAGTTGTATTTTTATTAACATTAACAAAGATTACTAAATACAGTAACAAATGCATTGCTTATTGTTAGTCAATGTTAGTTAAAGGGGTAGTTGTAAAATAAAAATTAAGTTGTTTACTCACCCTTTATGCCCTACCTTCTTTTCTACCACAAAAGGAGAATTAAAAAAACTAATTCCCACACGCAATCATCCATATAAAGGCAGAGAAAAAAGACGCTAAATCATCATAGAATTACGGAGCCCTGCACATAACGTGCAGGAAAAAGCTAGTAGGCTAAGTCGTGCACACGATATACTAATTAGTTCTCGCGATATGCTAAATCATGCGCACAATTTATAAATCAAGGGAACAAATTAGTAAATCATCCGCGCGATTAAGCAAATCGAGGGAACTAAATAGTATATCATGTGCATGATTTATAAATTGAGGGAACGAATTAGTAAATCGTGCACACAATTTACTTTTTCTTTCTTGCACGTCATGTGCGAGGCTCCGTACAGAATTGTTCCTTTTGACACGTCATTTATTCCAAGTGTTTGGTGGAAAGTAAACTGAAATTTAATGTATTATTTAACGAAAATCCTGACCTTGGCCGTTGGGCTTCTGTGCATGGTGTATGTTCATGAGACTCTATTAGCATCACAGTTTGTTCCAACTTGCCTTGAAAAATCACACAATTGTATTAATCAGGATTAATAAAAATGCGACATGAAATACAATGCCTAGAACTCCAGTTGTCAGAAGCGATTACACAACAGATATATTCACCTCAGAGAAGATTGCACATGGATTATATTTCATGTTGCGCTTTTATTCATCTTGATTTCTCACAACTTGTGTGCTTTATCTGTGTGAGTAAGAACTGCGGCACTAATAGAAAAATGTCATTACATGAACATGCAGTCGTGCACAGAAGATCAACAGCCAAGGTCAGGATTTTCATTAAAGGGGTACTTCAGCGCTGGGAAGATGAATGTGTATTTAAACTGGGTCATTTATGTAGTAGAAATGTGAAATTATTTTTGAATTTGGTGCCTTCTAAACTGAGAGAAGCCAGAAAATGTATTTTTGGCTCATGTGGATGAAAGACAACAACTCCTAGAATGTACATGCTTTGCTGCCCAACGAGGCCACTCCCAAAGCCACGGCTAATGGTTATCACTTGCCCACCGTGGCACCGCCCCCAACCCCGCCGTAGTTTTTATTTTCATAGTAATAAAATAATTTTGTTCAGTTAGAGAATAGACACTACAATTAAAAAATGAATGTGTCTTTTCAATAAAGTGTGAATGAGCCGAACGAAAGTCATGGCACAAATGCAGCAGGAGTCAAGATTTCATTCATCACAAGAGCGAAGAGCTGAGCAGAGATGAGGTAAGCGCGGCAGTCATTCACGGCACGTGTCTAGTCTGGCATGTTTTCAGATCATGCCTATGGAAGCTTAAAGGAGTGATGAATTGAGAAATCAACTTTCCCTTGAGCCTTTGATATATAAAAGTTCATCATGATACAAGAATATCCTGTAAGTTTCGGAGCTGAAAACGTCCTTGCTAGTCAAAGAAAATCTGTAATCAATCACAGAATATGTTGACTATTGACGTCATAGAATGCAGAAATGCCACCTCAACAGATAAATATGTATGCCTGCTTCTGTAACCCCACTCACCGACTCGTTGAGCTAAACGGATCGCGCTACCTAACAATAAACATGCCGAAGAGAGCAAGATATTGCGCTGTGCCTGGTTGTGGAAGAACACAGTCGCTGTATAAGCGGGCCAAGTAATAAAAAAATTATATTCCAATCAATCGCAGATGGATGAGAGATAAATCATTGTGTTTGTTTGATAAAGACATTTTGCGAGCCCTGAGAGAGAATCATTCCGGTTGCCACTATCGAAAACAATCCCTCACGTGAACTGACAAGGGAGCTGAAGCTCATTAAATATGCAAATCTTATCCAATCCTAGCCGTGGGTGTTTACTTGCAAGTCTTCAGTGCGGCACGCCCATCAAAACCGTGCGTTCAGGAGAGAGCCTCAAAACCAGTGTAGAAAATAGCCTATTACTTATTCATTATGATGTTTTTGAATGTAAAAACCACGCAAACGTCATTAGTTGACCTCAGACAACAGTATAAAAAAATGTAAAAAGCCAGTTGAAACACTCACTTGGCTCCAACTGCTCCGTTATGAATGCCCGAGCCAAGCGGCCGTGTGCATTTACATTCTGTGAATGAGATCCCACCTCTATGGGCGGGTTGATAACATGCGGAACTATCTCCTGTTACTGGCTGTATGTAGTCTTTAGTCTCTGGGCAAAAAAGCCTCCGATGACGCAAAATTACGGTATTTGTGTCATTGAGGTTTTTTTCCAGAAATAAAATGCATAATGCATAATAGAATCTTGTCTCAGGGGGACATAAGGGGGAAAAGTACGATAATTTGAATATACTACCGGGTTTCTACTGATACAAAGCTTAATGCTAATTGTTGAATCGCTAACCCTTTAAATAATGCATTAAATTCCGTTTGTTTTTCACCAAACCCTATCCTATATCTCCATCTGATCACTTGGAATATACGACACGTGTCGCATGGCTTGCATCTTTTTTAAGATGCTAGTCACTATTAACTGACATTATATATACGAGTATAATACATTTATAAGACATTTTTTTTCTCCATTTGTGGTCCGAAAAAGAAAGAAGGGAATATGGCATTAGAACAATACCAGGGCGAGTAAATGATGACTTCATTTTCATTTTAAAGTGTTACCGATATATTCTAGATGGCAGGACGTTTGTGTCAGTCCCTGTTAGTGTGTGGAGAGGTGCTATGTGTGATTGCGGTGTTTATTCTTTCTCATATATTATATTTCTTTTTTACTTTGTGTTTAGTTTGTTGTGTGTGTGTGTGTTTTCATCCAGCCTTTTTTGTGTTTGTGTACATATTTGTGTCTCATTTTCATCTCATCGTGTGTGTGTGTGTGTGTGTGTGTGTGTGTGTGTGTGTGTGTGTGTGTGTGTGTGTGTGTGTGTGTGTGTGACCATCACAGCCAATGTGGAGTCAAACAGGCAGGCAGAGCTCCAGTCTGAGAATAATTCAGGTACACACACTGTCTCCCTCCACCTGTCTCACTGTTTATCCTTTTAGCCTGTTTTGAACTCCAGTCTAGATGTGGGTGTGTGTGTGTGAGATAGCCAACCCCGCTGTGTGTGTAGAGATACGGTGCCTCAGGCTCAGGTGCACAGCAGCTGTCTTAGGTCATCATTCAGAGAGTTTGTTCTGTTCTTTGCCCATCTGAACTGATGAGACCTTTATAGAGGAACCATATTGACTGCGCTCACTGCTTAAAAGATATATAATGTAAAACAGGATTTTTTTGTGCTCCTTCTAATAGTAATGCACTGAAATATATATTACAGATACTATGTTCACACAGCAATAGAATTTGGTTGTAAGTCTTGCATTTGAGTCGTCTTATGGTTGCATTCACCCACCGTTTAGTTATTTACGGGAGTGACAACAACCGCATTCTGTCACCGAACTCATTTCGTGACTAACAACTGCATTCTCTACAAACTCCTGTTGTGTGAACCGGACTGGGCAACTAGTTGTCTGCCACATCATGCAGTGTGAAAGAACCACTCTATGCAGCACACAAGCATGTCTCGTGTGTGTGTGTGTGTGTGTGTGTGTGTGTGTGTGTGTGTGTGTGTGTGCGTGCGTGCGTGTGTGCGTGCGTGTGCGTGCGTGCGTGTGCGTGCGTGTGCCATGTTTTCATGTGTTTTGTTAACTTGCAGAGATGGAGAAATTAGTTGTGCCATGTGAAATTGAGTGAATATTGTGGTCTATGTGTCGGTTGTCGGTTAATTAAGATTTGACTGATGAACTTGCGCTGTGTCGACTGATCATTTCCAGTTTTATGGACGTCTTTGATATTTACTTTAATCATTTAACCACTGTCACAGTTACATGTGATATTAATGGCAAGCGCTAGAATAGAATAGAATAGAATAGAAGAATAGAATAGAATAGAATAGAATAGAATAGAATAGAATAGAATAGCTTGTGTCTTTGATTGCTCATTCATACAGAATGTTTTCGAGACGCCACTGTAAGCTGGTGTGTTTACAGAGCATTTTGAGGATCTTTATGAAACTTTGTATGTCATCAGCGCAACATTTGAGACAGCGCCACTTTGTGCTTAAAAATTATGGCATTACCAAAACTGCCCATTTTGATTATGCTTGTCTATTTTAATGAAGGTAGAGTTGATGGATTCCTTGAGTCATATCAAGAACAATGATACCAATTATGCCATAGTTGGTCAAAATATCTGTCCAGCATTTTGAATGTTCTTGAAAACCTACTTTTTTTTTTGACTCCTCCTAGACCGT
The DNA here is from genome assembly GCA_018749465.1 of Paracanthobrama guichenoti. NCBI lineage: Eukaryota > Metazoa > Chordata > Actinopteri > Cypriniformes > Gobionidae > Paracanthobrama > Paracanthobrama guichenoti. The sequence goes on along the minus strand of CM031960.1, from coordinate 28,628,918 downwards.
TGGTTTGATTTTCACCAAAATTGCCTCAGATTATTATGAGACCATGCCTACAAAAATGTATAGATTTTTGATTGACCAAACTGTTCTTGAGTAACGAATTAACAAAATTGGTGGCATGATGCCAAGCTGATTTTGAGGCTGTAAACTTGCAGTGCTTTGGCATATTGACACCAAACTTTGTATGCGTTATTGTCAGCTCACACTGACCACACAACATCAATTTGGTAACAGCGCCACCAATTATCTGAAAGTGTTAAGCATTGTATTTTTACAATACTGTTTTTGTATAGGCTTTATAGACAGATAGGTTGAGAGTGACTCTTGAAGGATCAGCACCAGTTTATTTTTAGTCCATCTCTGCAAAATGGACTTCAGGATAGGAGATGGACTAAAAATGAACTCCCAAAACTTACCGCCAGATTCTGAAAAATGAATTCTTCTAACTGTGGTACAAGAGGATGTGGTGCTGATCCTTCAAGAGTCACTCTCAACCTATCTGTCCATAGAGCCTATATAAAAACAGTCTTCATGTACTTTACAACACTTCTGCTTGTGATTCTTATTAAGGGTGGGTCATTTTTTTTAGGATTCTTTACCTAACTTAAATCTCTGAGATCCTGACACCTTGCACTTCTGGAGACTCCAGGTAGGTTGCAGTTCTGGACAATGGTGTCGCTGGAGACTAAAGGGTTACTGATGGTTTCACACTTAATTCTTCACATTAATTCTTAATTCTTTTGCAGTTAACATATGCCAATTGCCGATGCTCTGAAGGGATGGTGGGATCTCATGCTTTCAATGCTAGCTGGCTATTGCAGGCCTCTCCGAAAATTACCTACCCTACCTTTAAGAGCACATTAATAACAACTGTTTCATTCTAAGGGCCAGAACATTTTAAATTAGTTTAGTTTTTGCTGGAATTAACATTTGAATGCCTTACCTTTAAGTGAACTTCATGGAAAATGTTATTAAGTGAAGATAATTGTCCTTTGAGTGTCTATATTTCCAAAAATCTAGCATTTCTAAACTTAGTTAAACTGGAAAGTGCTTCAGGTGTCACATTAAAGGACCACATTCATAAAACAAAGTGAAAAAACCCCCAGTGATTTAAGATTTTGTTTTCATACTTGTCACTTTTGGCATTTTGTCAAGGTGTTGTCTGGCAGCGCTCAAAGAGCAGATCCTTTGATCATCAACACAGTAAATTTAATCTGTCTGTGTTTTCCTATCAGCTCTTTGTTCCAAAATAAACCCCCACTCACACTCACATACTCTTACTGCAGGAATTTCTCTTTGAACATGACTTCTGAAGGATGATGTTTTGAGGTGATTCTTCTCTTCAAATGTGTCCTCCTTTAAATGTGAGATAAACATTCCACACTATCGGAATCAAAACCTGCTTTAAATGCTAATGCCCTTCAGCTCAAAAGAAAACACATCAATGCAGAGATGGAGAGAGTCTTTATACACCAGATACCTGAAGAGATGAGATACTGAACTTCATGTGTATGCTGCATTTCAAAACTGTTTGAAAATGAAAGCTTTTAGTTCTGTGTGTTTCTGTGGGTTTGTTACATCCCCCACCTCATTAATGATAATACAAAGTAATCTGAAACACCACAGTCATAATCAATATTAGGGACTAAACTAGTTCTTTTTCAAATTTTCACTTTTTAAAATACTGGAATCAAATATATTTTATCATGTGTTCATTTCCACAAATAGGTTTTTAAACATATGCATATTCTACAAATAAATGAATCAATCATAAATTGAGTTAGTTCCAGTCCTTGATTATGGTTGGTCAATAGCTGCGTTTTATTCACAATAGAAACACTGCTATGTCCGCTTCACCCAATGGTTCTGTGTATCACTACACAACACCCTTAGCAACCACTCTTAGCAACATAAACATATGTTTGTTCTAATTGATATTGTTCATTGAAGCTTACCATATTTTGTGGAGTATTGTGAGTATTGTTTTTTTTTACCTGCATTTAGTTACAGCATTTTCCTATGTAATAAAAAAACTTTGAATGTCCGCTGCGATTTCCTGTTAAAAGGACAAGAAAGTGGTTTTCCCATGCCTGACAGCGCTAGTCAAAGCGTTTGTCAGTTGCGTCTTGTTCCATGTTCACATGTTTCAGTCCTTTCAATATAAAAGTTTTTGGTACTGAGTGACTCGCTCATAAAGACAGTCTTTGCCACCATCTAATGGCGTAATAATGTAACTTATTTTGCTGTTCGTGGTCGGGGACTATTTTTTTCCAGTGGAAGGAATGCTTTTTGTGAATAAGTCACGGCTGAAGGGGTTGCAGGCTCTCCACTTAGGGCTGTGCCTAATAATGCCCTTCACAGCCTCTCGTACCTTATTGCTTACTTGAAACTCAGCGAATCACCAGCAGTTTTTGAACAACTGAACCACATTTAATTTCTTTCACAGCTGTTGCTGTGTTATGTGTATTTAATTGTGATACTGAAAGTAGCATACAGTGTACTGTTCGCTGGCATGCAATGGAAGCTGCAATTAGTGTTTTCTTCCCTATTGTGACGTATGTGAAACAGCTTCTCGAACAAGAAAAAATGTAGGCCGGAACTTGATTTGGTCCATTGGGAATTGATTGGATTGTTGGATCATTGTGGTTTGCTATTGGTGCGATCACATGTGAGTGACAAGTTGTCCTGTCCTTGTGCCTGTAAACACAAAGAGAAGAAGAGATGTCAGTGCAAGAGTGAAGGGAAGTTATTTTGATTAAAGATTATGAGGGCACAGTATTCCATAAACAAACAAGAATTGTCTATTTTGATTTTATGGTGATTTTAAAGTATTAAATATCTTATTGTGTTTATTATATTTAGTTGTACCTGATGAAGTGAAACAGGATAACGGGGAAGGTTTGTTTTCTTGATGGTGTGCTGTGTTGTGTATGTGTGTGAGCAGTTTGATATCACTCCATACTTTCTGTTAGATCACAGGGACCCTCTCAGCTTTATTACCCAAGATCCAGCTGCACTGTGAAGACTAACATCTGTAATAAAGCTGAATCCAATGATGAACCGCCTCTGTACAGTAGATGTGTTTAATCATGACCATCTACTCTCATTTTAGGATCAGTGTGTGTTCAGATATGATTCTTTTGACAATTGACAATTTCAATGACAATTTCTCGGTTTACTCTTTCGGTTTTCAATTTCAAATTGAGTGCTTTATTGGCATGACTTTTTAAAAATATTTTATCTCTCTGGCTGTGTTCGGAATGGAGCAGTAATATACTGCTAACTACTTAAAAATGTATATGGAACAATATGCAGTATGCTGTAGTATGCTACATTTTTCTAGTCAGCAAGTGGTGGCCATTCACCATCTTGGAAATAAATAAAATTTTGTGATGGCAGTAATAAGTTGCAGTAGATATTGCTTCAGATCCACCAGAAGGTAAATTTGAGTGCATTGCACTGTGAGATTCAGTATTCTGTGTACTGTTGTATTGCACATGTGGGCATATAGTAGGCTATTCTGTGCATACTGTGAATAGTACACATGCTGCATACTACTTTCTTTCTGAAGTAGGTTGTATGCCATTCCAAACATATCTCTTTCTCCTTTTTTTTTTTTTTTTTTTTTGCTGTATAGGTAGTAGTCGGGCCTCTTACTCTCTCTTTTTCTCTGTCCTTCAGCAGTCCCTCCCCCGACCCCTCCTGCTGAGGACGTGGACCGACAGCGACGCAGATTTAACATGCGCATGCTTGTTCCTGGACGTCCCGTTAAAGAGACTCCAGCCACACCTCCACCCATCCCTGTAGAGCGGCCCACCTATAAGGAGAAGTTCATCCCACCTGAGCTCAGCATGTGGGATTACTTTGTGGCCAAAGTGAGACCGCGACAACTGCTTATTTACACTGATGCAAATCTTTACTTTTTTTCAATATTCAGTTAATGAATCTAGAAATCACTTGTCAGAGTGTTTCATTGCTTGCTTTCTGTGTGTTTCCTCCAGCCTTTCCTCCCTCTCTCTGACAGTGGAGCGCTGTACGATTCAGATGAGAGCGGTGCTAGTGACAATGAAGATGATGATGACGCCTTCCTCTCGGACACACAGATGACCGAACACTCTGATCCAAACTCCTACAGGTGAGATTATAACACATCAAAATGACAGTTAGGCAGGGTTGTAACAGGGAGAAGTAAAACTAAATTAAACTGTGATGCTTTTTGTAAACTGAAATTAACATAACACAACAAAACACACGTTAAATTGCAAAGTAAATTGCAAACGACCTAAAGAAATTAAAGGTGCACAGTGTACATTTTAGCAGCATCTACTGGTGAGGTTGCGAATTGCAACTGTCCACTGCTCACCCCTCCATTTCTAAGCACATAGAGAAGCTACGGTGGCCGACACAGGACAAAGATGTCGTCATCTGAGACAGCAGAGAGTAGCTAGCGCTCTGTAGAGAAGTTTGTCCGTTTAGGGCTACTGTAGAAACATGGCGGCACAAAATGGTGACTTCACTGTAAGGGGACCCGCGGTGTATGTAGATAGAAATGGCTCATTCTAAGGTAATAAAAATTATAACGGTTCATTATGTAAGGTCACTGAAAACATTATGTATATTATATTATATTTCTGTAAATAAATCCTCATAAATATTACACACTGCACCTTTAATGTATTATGACATAATGTGTTAATGACAAAAGTAACTATTAATTCAGGGCTCAAAATTATCTTTTTTACTTTGTAGCACTGGTGCTCCCAAATTCAGAAAGTTAAGAGCACCAGCAAAAATTTTGGAGCACCCACTGAAAATGTAGGAGTACCACATCTACAATTTATACACAGTATATTAAAATATTTATTTTATTTAAAAACAGCTTTTTTTTTTTCTTTATTTAAAGCTGCTGTCCATAACTAAGATTTACAAAAATATGTAATGAGAATGTGCAAAATTAAACCATTTTCCAAACCATGTTTTTGTCTTCCCCTGAATCATTATGGTACACTTATAATAAGTGTTTATATTGGGACTATTTCAGGCCGGTCTGGTAGGAACCACTGCGGAGGAGCACAGTACCTGCGTGACTCGCCATAGACATAAACAGAGAGAAGTAGCTCCGGCTGCAGTGTTCTTCCGCAAGACGCATGCAGTTCTGTATATTAACCATTAGAGTGCAAAAAGTTACGGACTGCAGCTTTAAGCAAATACATTTTTTGTTTATTTGCTCTATAACAGGCCAAACTGGCCTTAGAAAAAAACATCTGTAGCCATTTGAAATTAGAGGCAACCACTACATTTTAATTATGATCTAAACAGATATGCTACACTCATGTAGCATGAGGAATTGTTTTTGTTTCATAATACACACCTGCACAAAACAAAAACAGACTGAATGAAAATGCTAATTTACTCTCTGACAGTAGGTGGTGCTTATGGAAATTAAGCATTTATTTGGGTACCGTTGTAAACAATGCAGCTGCGCTTATAAACACTACTTTTGTACGGAGAGAGAAAGTAGTCTCTGGCCTGTGTTAATGTCCGGTTAACATGATATTTTCACACAAATTACATTTTAGGAAATGATTGCAATGCAGTTTGTGTGCAAGTCCGGAATAGAGATCAGCCAAAATTAAACTAAAACTGGCCAGTTGCCAATCGTGTGTTTGGAGCGCAAACCAGACGTTTTTCCAGTTTATGTCTGCTCAACCGGTGCATTTCTAGAAAAAATGGTCGCACCACAACAATTATTTTCACTCGCACAAATGCTCCCAAATAAATTGAGGTCGCAGGGATTCAATTTCGGGGGTGTATGCGACCAAAATGGTCACAATTTAGGATAAATATATGTTTGTGTTTTTGCAGTTGGTCTCTGATCCGCCTAGTGATGGTCAAACTTGCCCTTCACAATGTCAAGACATTTCTGCCCCTGACAGGACTGGACTTTACAGGTACATGAGTAGTAGAAACATACTCATATTAACATGCAAACTGGCAGAAGGTAAATAAATTATTATCTTCCATTTCCTGCACCTCCCTTGTGTTGTCTTAGAGTTGCCAGTGACTTCTCCACTGGCCAATGCCATGCTGAAGACACTGGAAAACTGGGAACAGATTCTCCTGGAAAAGATGAACAAATTTGACGGCCCTCCACCAAACTACATCAACACCTACCCGACGGACCTGAGTGCAGGCGGGGGGCCGGCTATACTCCGACACAAAGCCATGCTAGAGCCAGAGAACACACCGTTCAAGTGATTACATGCACCAAATATCTAAATTACACCAAAGAAATTACAGAATATTTAAATAATTATATAAACGTGTGATCAAATGTACATGATTTCTTTTCTTTTTTTTCAGGTCAAAGCAGCATTTCTCCTTTCCTGCTCGCCGTCTGTGGCATTTCCTGGTGAAACAGGAGGTGCTTCAGGAGACTTTGATTCGATACATCTTCACTAAGAAAAGGAAGCAGAGTGAGGTAACTACAGAACACAGGACTAGGAGCACACACTGACATTATAAATGGGGTGGATATTTAAACGGGCAGGGCCTGTCACAGATTGAGGTATACCAAATAGAGTGGTGCAGGTATGTCGTCACTTAGCATCACACTGGTTCCCTCAATAAAAACCCTATAGGATTTTCCCATAGGCTTTTGAATAATCGCAAAAAAACAAGCTCTGTGATCAACAAAACATTGATACTTACACATTTTGTTCATAAAGATAATTATCACAGATGAACACAACTTTTATTAATTTTGAAGCCTAAATGCAGCCACCAGAAGTAAAAAGCTAAAGGTAGGCTATAAACGACCTACACCACGGCCCCACAAATTCAACGTCACCACCACTAAGCTTTCGACAACTCTTTCCGTTATCTCAAAACAATTTCCCAGAAAGTTAAACTAGTTTATAAGAGCACAATTATAAGCATAATGAGGCTGTAAAAGCGGACTGAGGTTACCTTTATGACGTGATGACGTTTAATGTTCCCAACAGGCTCTGTAGTCCCATTAGCCACTTGCTAGCAACCGCCTTTTTCAAGACTCATAACAGCTTCAAAAAATCACGAGTGGGGTAATACTGATGTATTTTGTGTCATAGAATAAAACGTGAAAGTGTTTTGAGCTTGTGTTCATCACAGACCTTATTTCAGCCATTTAACCAAAACGCCATTCAAAAAATCCATTGACTTCAGGACGAGGGAACCGGAAGTGCTGAAATGCTAACTCGCTTCCGCGTTTTGGCCTAAAAATGTATGTCATTCCTGCAACACTCTATTACTAAGTGAGGTAGTTAAAGGGGTGTAACCAGGTGAAGAATGTGGTAGGCAGGGTGAGGCAAGTAACGAATGGTGAGTGGAGTGAGGAGGACCAGAGTTAGGTAGCAAAAGAGTAGAAATAGTAAAGAGTAAAGACAAGGAATGTGATGCAAAAAAGAGCCATTGTGATGCAAAAAAAGGGGGTGAAGTTGCAGTCACATTAGCGAAATTCTTTGAACAAAAGGATCCATTGTCAATTGTGTAGTGATTTTATGAAGCACAGCTTGCACAGAAATCACAGTTTCAAACCGAGCAACTTTCAAGTGCAGTGACGTAAGAAGCACAGCTCACACAGAAGTCACTTTCAGATCAAGAAGCTTTCTGTTGGTCTTTGCAGCAAATGTAGTGAAATCTGCATGGTGAAATATTTTGCCCTCATGTGAAATTCCTGATCATGTTGATTCCAATTGAAATGACTGGATTTCTCCTGCAAAAATACAAAAATACAAAACAGTGACTTCACCTTTAGGCAACAAAATGTGCTGGCACAGATGAGAGGTAATACAATAGGTGGGCTCAGAGTGAAGGAATCGAATAGGTGCGGCCAAACTCCAATAATAAAAGGGGTGGGGAAATGTAGGGGTTGGGTAATGAAAGGGATGGGGCCAGAATAAGACAGTAATTATTTAGAAGTATGAGTCCCAAACCAAAATGAATGACTGGTGAGATTTAATTGTTATTAAAGGTTTGGAGAAACTAGAGTTTTTTTTATCAAGATGTTTATTATTTGATATAATAAATACATATAGAACTATAGAAAGTAGCCATCGTATATGTTGAGGGTAAGTACTGACACAGACTGGAGGGAATGTGCATGTTATCTCAAGACCATCTCTCTCTGTCGGAGATCCAAATGAGATTCATTTTGCTCTTTATTATTTCATTTGTTTTTCTCCATCTGTTTGTCACTCGGGCATGTGTTTTGTGCTGTGCCCCGTGTGTTTTTGTTAATGTTTGTGTGTGTTGTGGTGTGTATTGTATAGTGTTTAGATGATCATGTGGACCACCTCATACAAAACTGCATTTCCGGAGCTCGCAAAACCAACAAGGTACTGAGACACAAATTGGGACTCGTCTCTCTGTGAAACCCTCTTAAAGCTTTGGGCTTCTGTCCTCTGTTAACCTGCTCTGACCACACACACACACACACACACACACGTTCATCTCTTTCCTCACGTTCCCTAACTCGTCTGGCTCAGCACTGCTCTTCCTCACTAACCACCGACGGCACTGAAAGTGGTTTATCAGACGGATTCTGCTTCAGACACCTTGTTTAGAAGATCAAGCAATAACAGTGGTTAATTCATGTTTTGCCTTCTGTGGAGGTGTGTACATGGTCTCAACTGCATGTCAGCAAACTTCCTGCTACTGCTGCTGCTGTGTGTGTGTGTGTGTGTTTGGATGTGATTGGGAAATTTATTATAAAAACAGCAGTGCAGCAGAACAGATTAATGTGAGTGTGTTTGTATATTTATATATGTGTGTGTGTTGTGTTACAGGTGGAGGCTGATATGGGTTACCCAGGAGGCAAAGCCAAAATCATCCATAAAGAATCTGACATCATCATGGCATTTGCTATTAACAAGGTTAGGAAATTTCTATCTCTAGTTCTTTTATAGAATGAGTTTGTTCTAGACATTTGTATGTCTTTTTTTCCCCACTTTTAATATTAGTTTTCTACACAATAAAGGTTGAAATAACCTTTGTCTGCCTTCTCTTAGACTTTTGGAAGTCAGCACACTGTTTTTGCTAATGTAACTTTAACACAACTTCAATGAAATCTGTTATCCACTTTCTGTGTTGTTGATCAGGTTGATAAATGCTAAATCGATACTGATATTTAAATGTGGGCAGCCATATGTTGTGAATACATACATGTGTGTGAAAGACTTTTTCAACAGTTATATATATAAATAAATGTGTGTGTGTGTGTGTGTGTGTGTGTGTGTGTGTGTGTGTGTGTGTGTGTGTGTGTGTGTGTGTGTGTGTGTGTGTGTGTGTGTGTGTGTGTACATGCATACACTCATCTAAAGGATTATGAGGAACACCTGTTCATTTTCTCATTAATGGAATTATCTAATCAACCAATCACATGGCAGTTGCTTCAATGCATTTAGGGGTGTGGTCCTGGTTAAGACAATCTCCTGAACTCCAAACTGTCAACAAACAAAATGTCAGAATGGGAAAGAAAGGTAATTTAAGCAATTTTGATCGTGGCATGGTTGTTGGTGCCAGACCGGCCGGCCAACTCATCTCCACTACAAATAGGAAAAAGAGGCTACAATTTGCACAAGCTCACCAAAATTGGACAGTTGAAGACTGGAAAAATGTTGCCTGGTCTGATGAGTCTCGATTTCTGTTGAGACATTCAGATGGTAGAGTCAGAATTTGGCGTAAACCGAATGAGAACATGCATCCATGCCTTGTTACCACTGTGCAGGCTGGTGGTGGTGGTGTAATGGTGTGGGGGATGTTTTCTTGGCACACTTTAGGCCCCTTAGTACCAATTGGGCATCGTTTAAATGCCACGGCCTACCTGAGCATTGTTTCTGACCATGTCCATCCCTTTATGACCACCATGTACCCATTCTCTGATGGCTACTTCCAGCAGGATAATGCACCATGTCACAAAGCTCGAATCATTTCAAATTGGTTTCTTGAACATGACAATGAGTTCACTGTACTAAAATGGCCCCCACAGTCACCAGATCTCAACCCAATAGAGCATCTTTGGGATGTGGTGGAACGGGAGCTTCGTGCCCTGGATGTGCATCCCACAAATCTCCATCAACTGCAAGATGCTATCCTATCAATATGGGCCAACATTTCTAAAGAATGCTTTCAGCACCTTGTTGAATCAATGCCACGTAGAATTAAGGCAGTTCTGAAGGCGAAAGGGGGTCAAACACAGTATTAGTATGGTGTTCCTAATAATCCTTTAGGTGAGTGTATGTACATACATACATTTTCCTCTTAATACATTTTCAGTCTGTTCAATTTAATTTATATTTAATATTAAAATTAATTTAAATTGCCATTTATTAGCACATTTATTTACGACGAATTAAAGTATTGGATACATTTTCTGCATTGTTATTATCAATAATGCTATTATAAAATATATGAAATTTCCGTATTTCCTAGAAAATAGTAGTGCTTTTTAAAAATGTACTGTATAAGGCAAACAATTGTATCAAAAAGTGCACACAAATATGCACACACGCACAACATTGGTTCTAGCATTGTTATTTTAACACTGCAGCCTACTCATCAAAATGCCAAACATAAAAAAGTTGTACAGTAGGGCTGTGCTGGTCAGTGTGACAGCCGCCCCATCATGGTGGTTTGCCAAACACATTGTTTTTGCATGTGAAGGTTTCTGTTTCATGTGGAAGATATTGGGGCGAGTGAAGTACAAAGCTTTGTTTACATAATAAATGAGTACCGAATGAAAGGAATGTGAGCCCATAAATTTGGACAGAGTCTTTGTTGGCTTTGTTTTCTGTTTCCATGATTTTAAAGGGTTCACCCAAAAATGAAAATTCTGTCAGATTTTATCAAAAATATGTTGATTTGTGTTCCGAAGATAAACCAAAGTCTTACGGGTTTGGAACAACAAGAGTGTGAGTGAGTAATGACAGAAACATTTTTGGGTGAACTATCCGTTTAACAATATTCAATAAATTTTTCCACTGGACTACACGTTGAATTTCTGGTCACACTTTATGCTAGGCGTCTTCAACTACAATGTACTTACAGTGTTCATATTGTAGTATATAAAACATTTTTGCTGCTGTTGAGGTGGGGTACGGGTAAGGTTTGGACAGGTTTGGTGGTGTGGTAAGTCTTAAAGGGTGGGTTAAGGTGTAAGGGAAGGGACAACAGTAATTATTGATGTAATACAGCTGTAATTACATGCATTTTTTTTTTAAATATATAAATGTAAAAACTATATTGTATCAAATGATTCATTTAAATGTTAGTACAAAGGGGACAGAATTTCTTTCTAAATCGGTCTTTTCCATCACAGGAACAAATTACATTTTAAAATATATTCAAATAGATATAGAAATAGATAAATAGAAATAGAAATAGATTTTTTTAGACAAATAGAAATAGATTTTTTTTTTTCTCTCAGCAATGCAATTTTTTTTTTTTTTTTTTTCTGCATACTACAACAAACTTTCAAAAGAGCAAAATAAAAATCATGTTTTAATGCCCCATTTAACTTGTGTTTGTGTTCTTTGTCTCAGGCCAACACTAATGAAATAGTGCTGGCGTCCACTCATGATGTCCAGGAAGTGGATGTGTCCACGCTGCTCGCAGCTCAGCCTTACACCTGGATTGGAGAAGAATTTGACAAGGAGTCTCGCAGGTTTGTTACCTGTCTGTGTGTGTTTGGAACATTGAGCTGACAGATTTGAAGGGATTGCTATGAGCATCTTGTTTTCTCTGTATAGCTCTGATGATGTAGATTACCGCTCGTCTCATACCAACATCGCTCAGGCCAGCACTGGTCCCTTTGCCCCCCAACAGATGGCAGCGTCCTCCTCCATGCCCTGGTTGGGCAGTGGGCAGACCAGCATGGGTGCAAGTGTGGTATGTTAGACTTGTTTTCTGTCTGTAAAAAACAGCATGAAAGAAAGTAAAAAAATCGAAGAATGGAAAATGAAGATCATATATAATAAATATATATTCCTTTGCATGTTCTAAATGCATTTGGAACCCATTTCTATTTCCCAGGCCTTTTTAACCAGAAAAATTTTATATGGATTTGAATGAAAATAACTTTTATTAAATTGTAACTTGTTTTTTGCTATGAAATGGCCGTGGAAGCTGGCACACGCTAACAAACAAAACAATTTATTTTGCTACAAAAAGAAAATATTTAAATAGTGGATCACTTTTGTAATGACCAGCAAGTTTCAGACCACAATAAAAAAATATATTTTTTTAAGGCAGAGGCTATTTGCACTATGTAAAGAAACAGCATTTTCTTTGCAATAAGTGTAAATAGTTATGCTATTTATACTTATAAATAGTGGCAGATACTATTTGCACCTCAGTGTTGTTGTACATTAAACAGTATGCAATAATAACAGAGTGCAAATTATTATATTTACTAAAATGATTAAATGGATGCAGCCTTATTGGGACAAATAAAGCCCCCTACATATACTCCTAAGCGATAAACACTTTATTATTAAACACACGTTAGACACTTTATTTTCGCTTTTCGAATATATTTGAATATATATTCAGATTTCTTCATTTTATTAAAAATAAATGCCTTTCGATCTGATATGTGATGATAAAAGGGAGTAGAGCGAGTTCAGCAAAAGGTGGATTCGAACTCGGGTCGGTTTGCATCAAAACTTACTGCCACACACCTTACCCCCTACACTATTGCTACTATTGACAATCTAGCATCTTCTGTAATTTTGTCTGGCACAACCAGACATCGGTAGGCAAAGTTAGTGTAAATAGCTTCTGCCAACAAGACGGGCACTTAGATAGACACTCTGTTTTATTAAATCTGTTAATAAAGAGCATTTTAAGATTTCTACATATAAGGAGGCTATATGTAGAATTCACAAACCCTTGTTATTACCGACACTGGTGGCTGTTAAGGGAATTGCAGCCAGCATCTCAACAAATAATACAATGTACTTGCTCTGATTCAGAAGCACCAGATTGGAATTACAAAATTACAAAGTTGGAAATACCCCTCTTTTTTTTTTTTTTTTAGAAACAGCCTTTGTTCTCTCCCGGGTTCACATCAGATAACTGTCCTCCATACAATGTGCTGCACACGCACGAATATTTGGGTTGTACTATACTGGAACAGTATTGTAAATAAATCTTAACCACTGATTCCGAAGTGTGTCTGGTTTTGCTTTCGCATAGAAACACACAGTGTCTCCACAAAATAGCGTTGACAGCAGTACTATGATAGTTGAATCCACACCTTCTTTCTTTGCATATCATGAGTGGCATTATGCGTATATTTCCACGTAGTGAAGCAGCTCGGTGAGGTAGAATTCGATCAAGGCATTTTACCTAGGTCTGGATCTGCCTTCTATTTTAGATAGAAAAAATCTTTTTGTGGGAGCTTTGTAACTTTTACATGCACGAAAACCTACAGAACGTGGACCTGCACCGAATCAACAGAAGTTCTGCAGGTATTGTGAAGATGAGGACAATAGTGAAAACGGCAGATCATGGGTATAAATGTTCTGTTCCAGGCTGTGCAGGGGATGTGAGCACTTTTCATAGCCTTCCCACAGAACAGAACTGTCAACAGGCATGGTTGATGTTTATCTATAACAGGATACAGCACCAATTTAATTCAAAATTGTTAGTTTGCTCTGACTAGTGTTAATTTCGTTAATTTCGGTTGCCAGATTTCAGTAATTGAAGTCCCCCAATCAGAGCTTTTCTGATAAAAGAACACGTACTCTGTCCAGTGTTTTACTTAAACAGGCAATCTGGCAACCATGTGCACGCAAGCTCTCTTTCGCTCGCGTGGATGATCTGAAAACACCAATAAACAAGTAAGCTGCATTTCAGTATCTCCATTTGAGATTTTCTGCTTAAAGTGTCATTTAGTCGGTCTGTGTTCTGTCACGACTCACAAGCTGCTTGTGCTGTTTGAGATTGTGTTTGCTGAATAATCGCACTTGTGTGAGCTACTGAAATGAGCCAATCAGAGAAGAGCTCAACATTATTATTCATGACCCTTCCAAATAAGGCAAAAACAGACAATTTCCTTCTAGTGACCATTTCTAGGGTTGTAAAAGGACCTGTAAAACCATATCAGGACAATTTTTGCCCTTAAATAAGCCACATATCCTCTATGTAGATATCAGAGAACAATTTAAAATATTGTTTCAACTCATTCTAGGACACCTTTAATGTACTATCACTATTGCAGCAATGTACTACCTTTGCAGCAATATACTAAGTACAAACATCCCAATGCCGTCCACGCTGCTGAGAGTGACTTTTTGTCGTGCTCTCCTCTTAATAACAAAATAAACGTGCAACAGAAATGACAGCGGTGAGAAAACAGCAGTTAAGAAACATCTGATTATCATCATATGTTTGCATGAGCTCTGCAATTCACCAGCATCATGTTGACAGATGAGGTTGCCTAATTAAAATTACACTTATGATAGTTTGATTTGCAAAGTATATTTTAGACTATAGACTATATTGATCTGGCTATATGAGAATATAGTTTGAACTAATTAATTTTCTGTGCATGACACATTGACATTTATATTAAAGAACGGCTCTTTTGACATGATCCTGTACATTGTATTTAAGCATTCATTTCATGTGTCAGTGAACCAAAAACGTCACATCCTTTAGATTTTCCTGGCAAAACCCGAGTCCTTTACATGGAAATCATTCTACAAGCTTTCATAGACATCATAGGGAGTTAGGGAAGGTCTCTATCTTTAAGGTTTGTTTCAAGCTGTTCACACATTGGCTATAAAATATTTTTAGTTTACTAATCACATTAGCAAATTTGTGACATTTATACATCTGTGGACCTCTTTTGTAAAGACAATAAAATGTTCTTGCTTGTACTGAAGCATAAGATGCTCTTTAAATGGTTCTCATTTCATGCTGGAGAACATGATCCTCAGGTTTTGTTCATGCAGTTTCAATACTGCAAACCAAAATGAAACAAACTAAATCAATTCATAATATAAAATAATTATGATTATATAATATAAAATTATAAAAAATATAATTTGTAATGTTAAAGTTTGTATTATATTAGAAAAACAAGCATTTTCACTAGCTTGGACCCCACTGTACATATGCGCACACTGAAGCAGGTTCATGCCGGTCACATTCCCACAGAGCTTTTGGCTGTTATCAGCAGAACACAAACAGTGAGTCGTGGTCTCAACAGAGCTCTTGATGAGTCTGTATTGGGCTGATAAGAGCATTTGGAGGTATTGGAGTAAAGCGCAGACAGTCCGAGCGGCCCAAGGTACAGACCTGCGTCATCAGCCATCAGCAATCTGTTCTCATTCACAGCTGATAAAGATGACACAATGAAGTTGTGAACTTTCAAACTGTAGTTGCAAAAGCCCTACATGCTACTGGTCAGTTCAAGACAGACAAATTATCATTTTGAATTTGTAATTGCTACAAAATATTAACAAAGATCTAACACAAAAACAGTCCCTTGAATGCCTTGCACAAAGAGTATTGTGTTGGTATATGGTATCAGATGGTAGTGACAGTCATTCATTTCATTTATTTATTCATTAATTTATGGTTCATTTGAAATGAACTATTCAAACAAATAATTTGCTAAATTAGACTATAATTCTACTGTAAAATATGCATAAATTGTGTTTTGTATGTTTGAGAGAATCTCTGGTGTATTTAACTGTGTGTAATTTCTGTCAGATCATGAAGAGGAACCTGAATAATGTGAAGAGAATGACATCTCATCCCATCTATCAGTACTGTAAGTGTCTCTTTTTTCACGGACAAACACTGTAGTGTTTTGATGAAACTTCATTTGACTACTTTGTCATGTTTGCAGATATGACCGGAGCTCAGGACGGCAGTGTGAGGATGTTTGAGTGGAATCGTCCACAGCAGCTGATCTGTTTCAGACAGGCCGGAAACGCTCGGGTCACACGCCTCTATTTCAACTCACAGGGCAACAAGGTATTGAAGCATCCATTACCAAAATGATTAAACCTTGTAACAAAATGACTCAAGTTACTGTATATATATTCCACAAACCCGATTCCAAAAAAGTTGGGACACTGTACAAATTGTGAATAAAAACAGAATGAAATGATGTGGAAGTTTCAAATTTCAATTTCAGAATACAACATAGATGACATATCAAATGTTTAAACTGAGAAGATTTATAATTTTAAGGGAAAAATAAGTTGATTTTTAAATTTCATGGCATCAACACATCTCAAAAAAGTTGGCACAAGGCCATGTTTACCACTGTGTGGCATCCCCTCTTCTTTTTATAACAGTCTGCAAACGTCAGGGGACTGAGGAGACAAGTTGCTCAAGTTTAGGAATAGGAATGTTGTCCCATTCTTGTCTAATACAGGCTTCTAGTTGCTCAACTGTCTTAGGTCTTCTTTGTCGCGTCTTCCTCTTTATGATGCGCCAAATGTTTTCTATGGGTGAAAGATCTGGACTGCAGGCTGGCCATTTCAGTACCCGGATCCTTCTTCTATGCAGCCATGATGTTGAAATTGATGCAGTATGTGGTCTGGCATTGTCATGTTTGAAAATGTAAGGTCTTCCCTGAAAGAGACGACGTCTGGATGGGAGCATATGTTGTTCTAGAACTTGGATATACCTTTCAGCATTGATGGTGCCTTTCCAGATGTGTAAGCTGCCCATGCCACAAGCACTCATGCAACCCCATACCATCAGAGATGCAGGCTTCTGAACTGAGCACTGAGAACAACTTGGGTTGTCCTTGTCCTCTTTAGTCCGGATGACATGGCGTCCCAGTTTTCCAAAAAGAACTTCAAATTTTGATTCGTCTGACCACAGAACAGTTTTCCACTTTGCCACAGTCCATTTTAAATGAGCCTTGGCCCAGAGAAAACGCCTGCGCTTCTGGATCATGTTTAGATATGGCTTCTTTTTTGACCTATAGAGTTTTAGCCGGCAACGGCGAATGGCACCGTGGATTGTGTTCACCGACAATGTTTTCAGGAAGTATTCCTGAGCCCATGTTGTGATTTCCATTACAGTAGCATTCCTGTATGTGATGCAGTGCCGTCTAAGGGCTCGAAGATCACGGGCATCCAGTATGGTTTTCCAGCCTTGACCTTTACGCACAGAGATTGTTCCACTATTTTTGGCCGCAGCATTGGGGGAATTGGTGATCCTCTGCCCATCTTGACTTCTGAGAGACACTGCCACTCTGAGAGGCTCTTTTTATACCCAATCATGTTGCCAATTGACCTAATAAGTTGCAAATTGGTCCTCAACTGTTCCTTATATGTACATTTAACTTTTCCGGCCTCTTATTGCTACCTGTCCCAACTTTTTTGCAATGTGTAGCTCTTGTGGAATCCAATATACAATATACCAGTTGATACCACACAACTGACACACTCTGAAGTTTGAAAAAAAAAAAAAAAAAATTTATTATATTATTTTACTGTTTTTATTACTATATGATATGATGCAAGTCATTGATAACCAATAATATCTACACAAATATTAAACTGTATTACTGACCTGCCCACATTGACACTAAATTATAATTGAACTGAGTTGGATAACATCATCATTTTCACCAGAGTGGCTGTACAGCCAAGTCAAATTTCCTGTTAACACTGTGAAGCTGCTTTGAAACAATCGGCATTGTAAAAAGTGCTATATATATATAAAGGTAAAAAAATAAATAAAATGTAATTCATTTACATGCTTATTTTTATTTTACACAGCATTTATTGAAAATGCACACCAAAAATATTGACCCCTGGTAACTGTTACTTATGTATTGTATAATAATTTCCAGGCTCATTTAGTGTCTGTTTATGTGCTGTTGTTTTCATAGAATAGAGTGAATATGTGCTGTGTTTATTATTGTCTATGGTGTTATGTAATGAGAGGAAAGGGTATCCTGTTGTTCCTTCTGTACTGCATTTGAATCATTATGCAATACGCAGCTTAAAATACTCTCTGCACCCTTCAATATCTCCATTCTTTCTGTCTGTCTGCAGTGTGGTGTTGCAGATGGCGAGGGCTTTTTGAGCCTCTGGCAAGTCAATCAGACCTCCTCAAACCCCAAACCGTATTTGGTAAGAGCCTTATCTTTGTATCGCACAAGCCATAGTGTTAAATAATTACTTGTAAATGTCTAGAATTTGTTTATTTTATAAATGGATATGTTTTATACAAAGGCCTAAGAATATTGTGACTTTCAGTCCACACTTAACAGTGTCTTTAAATTAGTTACTGTATAATATTAAAAAAAAGCATGTGTCATCTGCAAACAAATTATACTAGAACCTAGCTCGAAACTAATTTTACCATTAAATAGTCACTTGGTTTGATAGTTTATGTAATGCACTGTGACTATAATAAAAATGAATAAGCATTTATGTGTGTCTCAGAGCTGGCAGTGCCACAGTAAAAGCTGCGGTGATTTTTCCTTCATTACATCCTCCAGTCTGATCGCCACAGCAGGACAGTCCAATGATGGCAGGTCAGTTAAATGATTTATCTTAATGTCACATAGAAAGAGACTGTGTATATAGTAGGAATATGTAGAAATAGACTGTATATAATGTTTTAAGGAAATGTTTCCCTTTCTTCCACAGGAATGTTTGTTTATGGGACACTCTGGTCTCTCCAAGTAACTCTATGATACACGGTGAGTTCACGTTTATGTTTATGTTTATATTTATATATATATATATATATATATATATATATATATATATATATACATACATACATACATACATACATACATACATACATACATACACACTATATTGCCAAAATCATTGAATTCAGGTGTTCCAATTCACTTCCATGGCCAAATGTATATAAAATCAAGCACAAATATTCCAGTCAACTGTTAGTGGTATTATAACAAAGTGGAAGCAATTGGGAGAAAAAGCAACTCAGCCACGAAGTGGTAGGCCAAGTAAAAGAGCGGGGTCAGTGCACGTTTAAGTCACCAACTTAGTCAATAGCTACAGACCTCCAAACTTCGTGTGGCCTTCAGATTAGCTCAAGAACAGTGCGTAGAGAGCTTCATGGAATGGATTTCCATGGCCGCCGAGCAGCTGCATCCAAGCCTTGCATCACCAAGTGCAATGCAAAGCGTCAGATGCAGTGGTGTAAAGCACGCCGCCACTGGGCTCTAGAGCAGTGGAGACGTGTTCTCTGGAGTGACCAATCACACTTCTCTGTCTGGCAATCTGATGGACGAGTCTGGGTTTGACGGTTTCCAGGAGAACAGTACTTGCCTGACTGCATTGTGCCAAGTGTAAAGTTTGGTGGAGGGGGGATTATGGTGTGGGGTTGTTTTTCAGGGGTTGGGCTTGGCCCCTTAGTTCCAGTGAAAGGAACTCTTAATACTTAAGCATACCAAGACATTTTGGACAATTTCATGCTCCCAACTTTGTGGGAACAGTTTAGGGATGGCCCCTTCCTGTTCCAACATGACTGCGCACCAGTGCACAAAGCAAGGTTCATAAAGACATGGATGAGTGAGTTTGGTGTGGAGGAACTTGACTGGCCTGCACAGAGTCAGTCAGAGTCACTCAAACCGATAGAACACCTTTGGGATGAATTAGAGTGGAGACTGTAGTGTCTGACCTCACAAATGCACTTCTAGAAGAATGGTCAAAAATTCCCATAAACACACTCCTAAACCTTGTGGAAAGTTATCCCAGAAGAGTTGAAGCTGTTATAGTTGCAAAGGGTGGGCCAACTCCATATTAAACCCTGTGGATTAAGAATGGGATGTCATTAAAGTTCATGTGCATCTAAAGGCAGGCATCCCAAAACTTTTGGCAATATAGTGTATATATTGTGGCTTCTTTGTGGGCCATACTAAGAATTTTTTTATTGCGTTGCTTTGACCCTTAAAGACCGAGACAGCTGCCCGCAGCTAAAAGTAACTATCGTTTTAAATGTTTAATAACAAACCGCTAATACAATCTGTATGCTGTGAAAGGCACCGTAAAGAGGAGAATCTCTTTTTAGAAGCATCACATTTCTCGCAATTGATCATTCGGAAGCTCCGTAGTGAACGTGGATACATCATCAAAATCTGCAGCATTGATTCAAGGAAACGCACATGTGTTTGTGTCCCCCTGAACCAAACAGAAACGATTGTTAATCATTAGACATTGTCAGTAAATAAATTACACCTATTTTCACTCAAAAACGCCTAGAACAATATTATAATACATGGCTATAACTTGCTGAGGGATTGTTACATGTAGACAAAATTTAATCTGGAAGTCTAAAACAACCAAGTCTAACTTTCTAAAGGAAAAAATTCATGAACTTCATTAAGTTGTGTTTGAGTTCACAGTAAAAACATCACATTTTTGCTGCTGTATTTCTTCAATTTCTATTAATTTAATCCATTCTCAGACTAAACAAATGTAAAACTGGGACTTCAAATGAGCTTCAGGAAACTTCATGTTCTCCTGTTCAAAATGTTATATGGCACTTGATGCTAACTGCTAGAATGGGTGAGAAAAACAAAGGAAAGTAGAGGCAAGTCAGGCGCCCCAAAAATGTTCTAGGTCTTTAAGGGTTAAACACATTACCATATCAGCATAATCAAATATTGATCAACCTCTAATTTGTATGTATAGATTTGTTATTATAAATAATTTATAAATATTGAATAAAACATGTCTTATTGAATGCCTATTTACTTATGAAACTGAGATGCAGTACTCATTTAAAAATGAGTTTGAAATTTGATTTCAAAAACATTTCTTTATACCCAGCGTTCCAGTGCCATGAGAATGGTGCAACAGTTCTTCAATATGCTCCTAAACAGCAGCTGATCATCACGGGCGGCAGGAAGGGATTCGTCTGTATTTTTGACATCCGTCAGAGACAGCTGCTCCACACATTCCAGGCACATGATTCAGCCATCAAAGCATTGGCCATGGATTCCACTGAGGACTTCTTTGTCACTGGCTCAGCAGAAGGCAACATGAAGGTATATTTCCCTAGAATGACACACTTTACCTTAATCATCTCATGTTGCTGTGATGTGGATATTTAGGGAAAAAAGCAGTCACATTTAATATTTGATAGCAAAAAAATAGACCGAATTTAAAGTATTGCCAAATGAACAAATGTTTTTTTGGTTTTTTTGTAAGTGCTGAGATCTCCTCCTCCTCAGCATCTGTCATCTTTAGTAGCAAGCAATACTAGCAAGAAATATCCTACCTTTTTATCTCTATGCAAAATGACACCTAGCAAGCAGTACCAATGGTTTACTATCAGTAGATTCTCTAAATTTGTCCCTAATTATTTTAACAAGTAACTAAAAATGCAATCGAATTGTTTTGGAGGACTGAAACCATTGACTGAAATGGTGTCGTTTAATTAGACAGCGTAGTCTAATTAAACGCAGTTAAACAGCATTTTTGCAAAGCACTATTTTGTGTAAACAATGCAGATAAGCTACAACAGGTAAACATGTCGGCTGTGTGGATGCTAGAGCTGGGTTGACAAAATCAATTAGTTTTTAATATCTTTATTTTGATTAACCGAGATCTTATGCTGTTTTCAGTTAATGCGTGAATAAAACTTCACTGAATATTATTTGTAGAACCTTCCATCCAATCATTTTGATATGAAACAAAGTTGATATGAAAGACTTTGAAATTCTGACAGTTTTATAATGAACTTTAAACAGTACGTCACTATTTAATGTGGTGTGACAGAATGCTGTTGCTGACTCAGTTCAAGCAAAGCGTCAGTACGGAGCGCACTTGAACTGATTATCTCTTATTTTTTACTACTAGTTATAGCACAAAATGAACATGAATGAATATCAAAAGACATGTTGGAAGATACGGCTCAATCAGTTTCAACTGCAGAAAGACGTCAATAAAACAACTTGTGATGTAATGTTACATTTACCTCCGGAAAGCCATTCATTATCCAAAAATATTAGTTAGCGAGAAAGAAATGGAATCTAGAAAGGAACAATACAATACGTATTAATTATATTGTTTTCTTGAAGGGATAGTTCACCAAAAAATGAAAATTCTGTCATTAATAATTCACCCTCATGTCGTTCCAAACCCGTAAGACCTTCGTTCATCTTCAGAACACAAATTAAGAATTTTTTTATGAAATCTGAGAGCTCTCTGACCCCTCCATAGACCGCAATTTAATGAACACTTTCACCGCTAGCCTAGCTTAGCACAAAGACTGGAGGTAAACGGCTCCATCTAGCCTACTGCTCAATAAGTGACAAAATAACGCCAACATTTTCCTATTTACATGTTGTGATGTGTATAGTTACATCGTGTACTAAGACCGACGGAAAATTAAAAGTTCTAGACCGATATGGCTAGGAACTATACTCTCAATCCTGCATAATGATCAAGGAGCTTTGCTGCTGTACCATGGGTGCAGCGGCGCAATGATATCACGCAGTGCCTGAAAATAGGCTAACTTCTGTCAGCATAACCAACGTGAAAACCTGCTTGCACAGAGAGCGTGCTGGGGACTAATTTCAGGCGCTGTGTAATATCATTGCTAAAACTAATTTCTAACTTTTATAAAATCTATTTTGTGACATCACTACTAATAATTGTATTCCTGTTCTGGTTCAGGTCTGGAAGTTGGCGGGTCACGGTCTCATGCACTCCTTCAGCACCGAACACGCTAAACAGTCCATATTCCGAAACATCGGCGCTGGGGTGATGCAGATCGAAACCTGCCCAGGTAACCGGATCTTCACCTGCGGAGCCGACGGGACCCTGAAGATGAGGGTCCTTCCCGACCGCTACAACATTCCGGCCAGTATATTCCAGATCCTCTAACAACGGAACTGCCGGAGAACACTAACGCTTTCATCGGCACCTCCGCGTTTCCTTAGCTGTGAATCGTAAACCGGTAACAAATATCTCGCGCTGCCCCCACCACCCCGGCCCCACAAAAGCACGAGGAAAACACGCACGAGGTCCCTCGATTCTAGCAGTCGACTACTGTAATTTCCGGAGGCGGATCCGGATGATGTGTTTGTAGGAAAGCCGTATGCATGAGCTGTTTGAGTCATCGCACTCCATTCCCAGGTTATTGATCGTGCTCCGTAAAAGTGCTCAAAACTCCATTTTTAAGTGTGTATGTGTGTGTGTCTTCATTTTGTGGCCATTTTAGCATCTAAAATACCAGCACTGTGCTTCTGCTATCAGTTTAAGTCCAGTTGTTGGATTTTGTTTTTACTGTACGTTTTCTCCTTGGCTGCTAATGTATTTGCGGAGTGTAAAATGGCACAGTACCCTGGCGGCCCGGCGGTTCACCGCGGCCCCAGAGACACACCCCCTTCCCTTCCACGCGCACACATGCTGCTGTTGACACGCTTGTTTCCGTAGCAGCCAAACAGCTAAACATTCCACGCGAGACGATGATGCTTGCTCCTGGAAATTACGTGTTTCAGCTCTTCATCTTTCAAGCCCTGAAATTCTCACTTTTAACAGACAAAGTTTCGTTTTTTGCACAAAATATTTGTTCGTTTGTTTGCTCGTTTTACTTGATGTCTCTTGTTTTCGTTTTGTTTGTTCTTTTACAAATGCTTGTATTTATATTTAACTTTAGGAATGTACGGTTTGTTTTAGATGTCTGGGACAAAGTGCAACACTTTTGTGTTTTATTTATTTACAAACTGTATTTATTTTTTCATGTTTTATCTATTTGCACTCAGATCTGGGGAAACAGTAACAATCTTGCGTTTCAAGTGGTAAAAGCTCTATTAGAGGAAACTGTTATTTACAAATGAATGTCTGGCTGTGTGTGGCCGAGTAGTAAAAAGTGAAAATAGTTTTAAATGAATTAATATATAAATATATATAAATATAAAATTGAACTACAACGATAGCTTGTACAAACACAATAATGCTTTTAGTTTATTTTTTGATTTTATCTTAACTGCTGGAATAGTCGTATATTTGGTTTGATGTATGTGGTATTTATTAAAATCATATTTGTGTTTCTGTCTGATTTGCTGGGCACCATGTCAACTGTACGTATTTTAAATGTTCGACCGGTGGTCTGATGTGTATTTATTGAACAGCCTGATCTGTCTGTGTGTGTGCAAATGCAAACCCCAAAAACACTGGTTGATATTTCCGAAGGAACAGGTAGTTCTGTCATGGTCAAAGTTTTACCTTTGTAAGTTGAATAAATTCTTTTTATTTGAATTAAGCCATTTCACTTTTACTATTTCAACTCGACATGTCTTTAGAGGAACATATTTCAGGGTTTATATCAGGATTTACAATCATTTGTAGATACATATGCATGCAATATAAATTAAACAATATTTAGCAAATATATTTTGCTTCATACATACTAACAGTGTAACACAACTTGAAGTCAACATGAAATCAAAATACACTTTATTTGCTTAATGCATATCCCTGATCTTATGGCTCATCAGTGGATTTCAAAAGAAATATATTTTTTGTCTTTCATAATATTACTCCAAACCTACTCCATCTCTGAACTGACTTTCCAGTTGGCATGAGAAGGCTCATAATAATAAAGCAATACTAGAAAATATAAAACAATGGAGAACAGTACGCTACCGTTTAGGTTTGTGAACATGATTTAACTCTTCGTTTAGGGGTCACATTTGGCTTCTTCGCGGTCAAAAGTGACCAAAGCCTTAATGTAACTTAGCCTTTGGATGTGTATTAAGACATTTTCAAAGACTACTTTTTGTCAAGGTTTAGATTTTTTTGTGTTAAATGTTGATATGAAGTGTCAGTTTTTGCATTGATTTTACTACATTCAAACCTGAGCAGAGAGCAGAACATTTTGGACACATAACATCGAAATTCAATAAAAAAGTAACTAAAATGAACAGGTATGTTTTATCACAGCATAATAAAGCTGGGTCTGGTTTGATTTTAACCTCTTATTTGAGTCTTTTGGCTCAATTTTACCATATTGCTACAGCCACACCAGTTAATTTGTGTGTGTATAATATTGTGGTTTGTGTGTGTTTACGTGAGTGTGTGTTTGAGTGTGCTAGTTCATACACATACATGTATATGTGTGTGTGTGTGTGTGTGTGTGTAAATTATATATATATATATATATATATATATATATATATATATATATATATATATATATATATATATATATATATATATATATATATATATATATATATATATATATATATATAATATATATATTAATGTGTCACCCCTACATTGCTGTGCACTCTTTTCTGCATCATGGCTGATTTGTGGTTTGTTTCACCAAAAGAGTTTTTGTATTTTTGCGTATTTCTCGTATTCCTTTCATTTTTGACAGCGAAGGAGCCAAGTGTGACTATTTTTTTTCCGACCCTTTACCATAACCGAATCATCAAAAGTCACCAAGTGTCATCCCATTCCAATGAAGCAAAAAAACTAAAAAATTTCAAAACGTAAAATGTTTCGGCCATTTTTGACCGAAGAGGCCCAGAGGGTTAAAGGGTGAATTTGACCGTCAGACCTTGTCCCATTCAAAACGTGTCTACCGGCGGTGTTGTGTAAAAGAAAGGGGGAAAAAAAGGCTGATTCATGTTGACTTTTTCCGCTTGAAAATCCTTACTTGAAATAAAGTACTCACAGCAGTAGTTATGTATGAGAAATCATAGGATGCACATAGAAATTCCATTTATTATCTACACATATTTGACCTCATTCATGAAACAAGTAGAATACATTTGTGTGTAAACTTTTTGTAAAACCATTCAATTTATGGTGCTCAAATGGTTTTGCAAACAATTTGCACCAAAATTAGTTCTTCTTGTGTTGCATGAATTAATAAATAGTCACTTAAAATTAGCCAAAAAGTTGGAAAATGCAACATTTAAAAGTGATAATTATACCGAAAATGTAATAAATAGAGTAGCCCCAAAATGCTTTTGGACATTCGAGTCATGTTTAAAAATGCCTGAATATCATTACATTAGGTAACAATTATAAGCTTGTTTGCAGGTTTAATATTTCTAATGCAGTGATATCAAGTTTTAAGCATGGCTTAAGTGTCCCAAATACTTAACATGAACATCTTACAGGTATCACTAAAATAGTCATTTATTCTTGATCTATTGTCCACTCAAAAAAAAATATGGGTAACAACTGAAGCATTAATTATTATTTGCTTATAAATATACATAAACATGACAAAACAAAACACTAAATATTGCAATTATGGGTGTGTTCACACTTGCAGTTCAGTTCTTTTGGTTCTTTTATGGCGTATATTTTGCGACGGAACTTACCGAACATCCAAAACTGTTTTGCTAAATGCCCTCGTTGTATGTGTTTATGTTTATGTATATTGTAAAGCATATCATGGTATTATTACCAGTTGAGAACTCCTCAGTCAAGACAGCACCAGGAATTCCTCCGTCACACACACAAATGAATATCTGGTGCAAGAAGACGGCGGTTCTGGCACTGGAACCGTAATAGGCAACATCGCGACTACGATGAGAAAAAAACGGTATCTTTGAGCATTCCGTCCTTTTTAGGGATTCACACATCATGTTTTTGGCTGTTTAGATGTCTTTGGTCTGTATTGGGTTCATAACTCAGAGGAATCTCACCAGAGTTCGATTGGAAGCGTCTCGGGTCTGCTTGTCGGTGCATAATAGGGTTCGTACGGCGTTCACACATATTCAAATGAACTGCACTAACAGAGCAATTGCACCATTCGTTTTAATCGAACCTGCCAAGTGTGAACACACCCTCAGTTCTGATTACTCATCTGAGAAGAACTGAACTTGGTATGACTTGACGTAACTGCTGTCCCATATGTAGAGATGTTTGTCTCTGGGATTATATGAGATCATGGACAGAACCCCTCCAGTTGCCCTCAGATCCAAACTGACACTGACAGGTTTCTCTTTCAGGAGGTCAAAGGCATACGTCACCTTTGTGTCTTTAGTGTCCGTGACGTAGAGGATCCCGCAGGCGATAAATGCATTACCGGCCTTGGTCCTGGGATAGGTGGCGTTGATGTAGGTGGTGACGGAGAACGTTTTCTCATCCAGACGCGCCACCATGATGTTGTCGTCAATGTTGGAGGCAAATATGATCCAGATACCGTTCTCATCGACTGCCAATTTGAAATAAGTCTTTGAGTTCTGAAGGAGGTAAGACCGATTGTGATAGAGGGCGTTGTCAATGCTCAGTATGTGTAAGATCTTGGTCTGGAAGTCAAACCTAAAAATATTGGAGAATTGACAGGATGAGATATACACACAGATATACTAAAAAGCTTTCTGTCTCATGTGGTTCCAAAGCTGTGATTTTCACTCTTCTATGCACGAAAACAGAATGATTAGCAGAATGTTCAAAGTGATCATTTTTAATAAGGAATCTTGCGATTGCATATGAGATTTGAGAGTTATGGCAAAAGGGGAAGATTCATTATGGAAAAAAGCACTTGGGTCATTCTGCAATATTTCTTATTTTATGAAAGAAAACCAAAGCCAAAAGTTCATTGGTTGCTTACAAATGTGAATTGTAATTTTTTAGGTTGAACTATCCCTAAGAAAAGTATCCGGCATTTCAGAATGTTTTAGGCACCAAGATACTTCCGGGTGGCATAACACAAGCGGCTTCTACTGACCAACTGAAGAGATCCAGCCGGCTACTCTAAGCAGTTACATAGTTAAAAATTTGGTTGATCAAAGTTGAAACTATGACGAAAACGTGTTGTGTTTGGGGTTGCACCGCCAGATATACAGCAAACGGTGTTGGATTTTATCGATTTCCTTCAGAAAAAAGTAAATATATCCAGCGGAACCTGTGGGAGGAGGTTAAAGCGAGTGGACGTCGTCAAAAGTAGTGCTACAGAGAAGATAGCCTCCTGCTCTGATTGATACGTGTACCACATTGGTTTCATCATCACCGCTAGTTTAGTTTGAGTGAATGCCTAGCTGAGTAGCGCTAGTCTACAGCGCGTTATCCTTTTCACCGTCAAAAGCTCACGTCTGTGCCATCCGATCCGAGCAACAGAAAACGATCATAGCCTTTTTAGTTAGATATCAGGGAAATAGACCATCTACCATATTGTAAGTCAAACAGCAAGTCGCTAAAATAACTACTCAATGGTAGGCTGAGGCTCATTTAAAAATTATGGTAGTAGATAGCGCTACATCTACTAGACCAAGGGTAGGCATTTCATGCATTGCTATCTCCTGAATTAGTTAATCAGTCCCTCAGTGATCATGTTAACTATGTCTGAACTTCCACCAGTTTTTGAATCTGTTGAAATGTAGATTGGGCTACTGCCGAGTGCCAACGGTGGGTCTCCCTTCAAAGCAATTTACTAGCGTTGCCATAGGAACGCTTCGGCTTTTGCCACCCGGAAGAACATCTATTATTGTTGTGACGTCATGGTGAATTGTCATATTAGACCAATGTTAAACCAAGTTAGTTATTATTTTTGTTTTTGCATTTAACTAACATTTTACTTTTACTTATTACATTTATATTAGGCTACGTTTAAACATGAATTAAAAACTTAAATATCTGTCCATTTTTATTATTTCAGTGTTAAATTTAACTACATTTTTAATAATCTATTAAATGAATGGCTTTAAATCTTGCTGAAATTACAGCACTTATAACCATGCTATAATCAAGGAAATATGCCCATGCTCTTTTCACTCATACTTAGCAATATTGGAAGTTCCAGCGATGTGGTAGAATATGGAGCCGTTATGCACAGTGTGGCCGCAACCTTGGAAGAACTTCCGGACATCAATGGATTCACTGCTGCTGTTCTGGAACGCTGCGATACTGTTGTACTGCTTTATGATACGACCTGTAAAATGTAGAATTTGTGAACATGAACACACTCTATGACAGCTTTCAGATATTTTCCTCATCTTTTTTTTTTTTCTTTTCTTTCAGAGATTAAAAAATTCTGGTTACAGTTAAAACTTGCAAATGGAAGTAAATGGGGTCAAGCTCTTCAAGTGCGGAGTTTATGTGCTGTATATTTGTACCTGAGAAATGTTCTGCTACCCAAATTTTCTCATCGTCACGAGCGGCAGTGTCCATCATCCACGCTCCAAACGTGCTGCTCATCTTCATCAGATGTCTAGGGTTCTGCACTGATTTTATAACACAGTCTGCCAAACACAAACACAATCCGATGTAAAGTTTAATAAAGGCTGTAGTAGTGTAAAAATGTAGAACATCTAATAATTTGCTCTAGTTGGTACCGTTTATCTTCCATGATGCCATTTTCTGGCTGATGGTATCATCATTTGGGACTGAATTAAGGTGACCTAAAGATAAACAAAGATATTACATATTATGATGCATCTTATGGGAGGAAAAAGTCATCCAATTTTGGATGCTTAGGTCAAATTTCACCCCAAATTTAAAAGAGAAAAATATGAATTTATTGTATCATTAAAGTCATGCAATAAACATAAATATCAAGATACATTTTCCAAAGTAAAGGAAGGTTGCTGTGTGGCGTTCTTGGTGGTTTTTAGGGTGACCTGGTTGGTTATTGGTTTCAACCCAAAATCAAAAGGGAAAAAAAACTTATAAAGCAAAAAGAAAATGAGTAAATTGATCTTATTGTAAATAATGCAGTGTGTTTGTATGTTTAGTGTTTCATAATTTCCATTATTATCAATGATAATTACCATTCCTGTAATACAAAATAATACTTTTGGTAACACAATTAGAGAAACTAGGAGTTTTTCCTCAATAAATTATAGATAGTAAATAAGGAAGTTGTTGTAGTGGTTATGTAGAGTTAAGGGATCTAGAAAATGGTCATGCAGAATAAGACATTAATATGTGCTTTATAAGTACTAATAAACAGCCAATAAGCTTGTAATATGCATGCTAATAAGCTACTAGTTAATGGTGAATATGTGTTCTCTAATCTAAAGTGTTAGAATATTACAGTTTTTAAAAAAATACTGTAATACAAGAATTTAAGAAAAGTAATTGAGCACAAATACTACTTACAATTGCACTGTATTTAAATTTACATATATGTTTTTCATAATTTAAAATAAAATAAAGTGAAAGGTGAAATGCCCTCTTTTTGAAATATGAATATGCACAATTCATCAATTTAGTCATTTTCAGACCCAACTCACTCACCCACAGACTCCTTCCCCATGTGAAGATGTGCTCTGTGGCTCCTGTGTCTTGGTGGCCCTTGAGGCCCGGGGGGACCTGGAGGACCGGGCGGACCGGGAAGGCCAGGGGGTCCCACTGGACCAGGTGGACCTTCAGATTAAAGCAGAAGCTTACTTATCACACCAACATTGTTGCG
Organism: Paracanthobrama guichenoti; assembly: GCA_018749465.1. Classification (NCBI taxonomy): domain Eukaryota; kingdom Metazoa; phylum Chordata; class Actinopteri; order Cypriniformes; family Gobionidae; genus Paracanthobrama; species Paracanthobrama guichenoti. The sequence continues at coordinate 28,598,531 of CM031960.1, read as the reverse complement.
ATCAACAAAGGCACAACATCTATATATATGGCAGGACTAAAAAATAGCATAATAAAATAACATAGTAATGAAAATTCTCAATGACTTTATTATGCAGTAGCCATTTTATAAAAGCAAAACTGCACTCAAACTCCTGATCATTTTGTGAACATAGTAACGTCTAACAAGTCTTGTCTTTAGCTGTGACTACATTCCTACAGCCTCACATACTGTACCTTATTGCTTAAAAACAGAAATAGAACTGGTCTTTACCCTCTACAATGACATCATTTGAAGGTACGCCCTGTTCTCCAGGGGGTCCTGGGGGTCCAGGATATCCTTGCTCTCCCTTCTCACCAGGCTCACCCTTCTCACCAAGAGGACCTGCATACAAGTACAAAGAAGCAAAAAATCATACATTCACAGCTTCATGCAGCACAGTTCTCAAACAATTCAGAGCACAGTGTTTATTACTACAGTGTAATTACACTAATAGGTACAGAGTAATATTAATTAACTATATGTACTATAGGGTTAGGGTTTGGTTTAGTGTCGGCAGCATGTAACTATACATAATTTATAGTTATTATGGTAACACTTCATTTTACAGTGTCCTTGTCAGATGTACACTCACCTAAAGGATTATTAGGAACACAATACTGTGTTTGACTCCCTTTTGCCTTCAGAACTGCCTTAATTCTACGTGGCATTGATTCAACAAGGTGCTGAAAGCATTCTTTAGAAATGTTGGCCCATATTGATAGGATAGCATCTTGCAGTTGATGGAGATTTGTGGGATGCACATCCAGGGCACGAAGCTCCCGTTCCACCACATCCCAAAGATGCTCTATTGGGTTGAGATCTGGTGACTGTGGGGGCCATTTTAGTACAGTGAACTCATTGTCATGTTCAAGAAACCAATTTGAAATGATTCAAGCTTTGCGACATGGTGCATTATCCTGCTGGAAGTAGCCATCAGAGAATGGGTACATGGTGGTCATAAAGGGATGGACATGGTCAGAAACAATGCTCAGGTAGGCCGTGGTATTTAAACGATGCCCAATTGGCACTAAGGGGCCTAAAGTGTGCCAAGAAAACATCCCCCACACCATTACACCACCACCACCAGCCTGCACAGTGGTAACAAGGCATGATGGATCCATGTTCTCATTCTGTTTACACCTTTCTCCTCTGACCTCTAGCATCAACAAGGCATTTTCGCCCACAGGACTGCCGCATACTGGATGTTTTTCCCTTTTCACACCATTCTTTGTAAACCCTAGAAATGGTTGTGTGTGAAAATCCCAGTAACTGAGCAGATTGTGAAATACTCAGTTGGTCTGGCACCAACAACCATGCCACGCTCAAAATTGCTTAAATCACCTTTCTTTCCCATTCTGACATTCAGTTTGGAGTTCAGGAGATTGTCTTGACCAGGACCACAGCCCTAAATGCATTGAAGCAATTGTCATGTAATTGGCTGATTAGATAATTGCATTAATGAGAAATTGAACAGGTGTTCCTAATAATCCTTTAGGTGAGTGTAGTTACTATAGTAATAACTATAAATTATGCGTAATTACATGCAACTAACCATCAACCAAATACAAATCCTACCCTGACCCTATAATAAGTACATGTAGTTAATTATCATTATTCAGTACTTAAGTATATACTTGCATTGTAATACAGACACCTTAAAATAAAGTATAACCATTACTACTACAGTAACTACATGTAATGTTTAACAAGGACACTGTGAAATAGAGTTGGTTAGTTACTAATTATGCACAATTCACTGTTATTACTATAGTAAGTACATGTAACTGTGCATAATTTATTGTTATTATGGTAACACTTTACAGTGTCCTTATTACATGTGTTACATGTAGTTACTATAGTAATAACTATAAATGATGCATAATTGCATGCAACGATCCCTAAACCAAACTCTTAACCCTTACTCTATAGTAAATATATGTTGTTAATTATTATTACTCAGTACTTAAATATATACTTACAATGTAACACAGACACCTTAACATAAATTGTAACCGTTATTACTACAGTAACTACATGTAACAAGTAACAAGGACACTAAAGTAAGTGTTAGTTAGTTACTAATTATGCACGATTTACTGTTATTACATTGTATTACCTTTAACCACCCCAAAGAACCACTGAAAAACCGTTGAAGATACATACAGGGGCTTAACAGGTTCTGTATATGGTAGCAGTGCTATATAGCACCTCAGTCATCCCATAGAACCGCTGAAGAACTGCTGAAGAACCACTGAAGAACCAAGATTTGTGCTATACAGCACTTAAAGTGGTTCCCCAGTTTATATGATTACCAGCCAAAGAACCACTTTTAAAGTCCTCATGAAATCAAAATTGACCCTATTTACTTTGTTAGCACACATTACAGGTCTTAGGGTGAACAATTAATCTGTGCAAGCTAATACACAGAAAAAAACTTTAATCAAAATCTTAAAAGTAACTTCCGGTCTGGAAACGGCGTTCCTTCTCAGATGATGTCAGTTTGACGGCTTAGGTTTGAAAATGCGTAACCACTCCCCTCCAACCGTTAGTCTGCTATGAGCGAGAGATGGAGAGGAGGAGCGCTGAAGTAAAACCCTGCCCTCTATTCAATATTCCCTTCACTTGGAAATACGTCACAGCACTGAAGAAAACTCACTACTTCCGGTTCACTGGGACTTTAATACTATATAGTACCATTTTTTTTTTAGAGTGTATAGTAAGTAAACCAACCAACATTACATGAATAACTAGATACATTTTATGAATTGAAGTGAGTGGTTAAGTAGTTGGTGTTCTTTGTGGTTGCTAGGGTGTTCTGTGTGGTTGTTGGTTCCAAACAGCTTGTAAAATCCAACTAAGTAGTGCTGATCTGTGTGTGCATTCTGATTTGACATGAATTGTCAATAAACAATCACTTGCTACTTTGTTGTAAAAGTGAAACTTAAAGGGATATTTCACCCAAAAATGAAAATGTTATAATTTTTTCACCCTCAAGTTGTTCCAAACCTGTATGAGTTTCTTTCTTTCTTCTATATTTTTTTCCTGCTATGGAAGTCAGTGGGGCCCATCAAGTGTCTGGTTACAAACATTCTTCAAAATATCTTCTTTTGTGTTCAACAGAAGAAAGAAACTCAAACAGGTTTGGAACTAGCCTAGAAATCTAGATGCACCCTAAATCTAATTTACGGCCAGGGCGTCTAGCAACACTCTGTTGGCTTACGAGCTGGAAAAACCAAACTCTGGTCAGGCCAATCACATCGTGTAGAGAGTCGGTGGGCGGGCTTAACATTATGACGGCAGAGATGTGACAGTTCCGTGTGCTACTTGAAAACAAAGAAGCTGGCGAACAGCGATCTTTTGAATCAGCTTTGGCCGCGACTCTGGAAGACTTGGAATTAAGCTTTTCTTTGAGAAAAGAACAAAGAACAGCAAAGGAAGATGTGTTCTGAGTTTTGCCGACTGGATACGGCAAAAGTTTCATCTCAGCTTCACCTTCTTCGTTGCTCTGGCGCTTATCCTATTGCGTGCAGAGGGAATTTGAAAGACAACCATTTATCCCGCCCCCCGGATTGAGCCCTGCCAATGGTGAGTTCCCAGACCCAACATCTTGATGTGGGTCTGGCTTGTCAGGCTAGTTTGGAACAACTTGAGGGAACATATGGAATCATCGTTAAACTGTATTCAAATGTTTTCCGGTGTTCTCTCCACCATGTTACAAAGAATTTCATTCAGTTTCATCATAATTGATTTGCTGAATGATACTAGTCTAGTCTGTGGGCTCTTTTGCTCTCAGAACAGAGCAGTCAGTCAGCTGTTATCATGAGCTCTGCTTTATTCAGTGGGAGATCTCTGAGTCTCTGTGAATCCTGCTGTGTGACTGAAGTAGGATAAATTCCTCCTATCCTCTTCCTGAGTGGATGATAAAAGCCATGGAAAGCAGACAAATTTTCGAAAAAGAGCTTTGAAAGGGGGACATTTTCTTTCAGATGGCCTTTTTGACTATATTCATTCATGTGCATGATGGATTCCGATGTTATTTTGCGTACAGCTGACCTCTTTTTCCTCGTTTTCCATGTGCTCCAGGCTCTCCTGGCAACCCTGGAATTCCATCTGTTCCATTATACCCCGGCATTCCGTCCACACCCGGCAAGCCTAGAAAAATGACATTATTTAAGGAACACATTATATATTGGAATATTACATATGTGTAAGTCCAATGATCTATCCAGATGTCAAGAACATGACTTTGCCATACTGTGTTACACAACTAAATCAGAAGACAAAAAAAATTAAATGAAGCCTGTTATGAGGATGGCTGCAAAAAGAACAAAATTGGTAACAATGTTTTCGACGGTCCACTTTAGACATTCTACTTACTATATAAGTAACTTTGCAACTACATGTCAACTAACTCTCATTAGAGTATTAGTATTGTCTGCTTAATATCTGCTAACACTTTATTGTGATGGTCCTCCAATAGACATTCTACTGACTAGAAGTAACTTTGCAACTACATGTCATCTTTTTCTACTAACCCGGACCCTAACACTTAATAAACACTTAAGTCTACTAATACTCTACTGAGAGTTAATTGACATGTAGTTACAAAAGTTACTTATAGTAAGTAGAATGTCTAAAGTGGACCATCAAAAATAAAGCGTAACCAAAAATTATATATTTGAAAGATTAAAGTTTAAAGATGTATACATAAATGGGATATTTTTGCACTGCCTTTAATTTATGCAAAATGTAATATATGTTATAATATGCATGTCTTTTTATTATTATTATTATTTATATATATATATATATATTTTTTTTTTTTCTTGTGGTAGAATATAACCTATATAAACCACATTAGAAGTTTATTTTATACCTGGAATTCCTGGTGGTCCTGGTGGCCCTGTGGAAGCCGAAAACAAACCAAACTGTAAACTTAAAGACTATAGATCCAGGAGATGAAAATAAAAATGAGCCAATAGATCCTAATGCTCACCAGTCAGACAGACTCCTTTGGTACTGTTGCAAATGTCTAGCAGAATCTTTACCTGTAAAAAAAAAAATATATATATATATATATATATATATATATATATATATATACGGGGCACAATGCACTGTGCTTATATGAAGGAATTTTCCATACGCACATTTCACAGGTGTTTTACCCGTATTATGAATTATGCATTTCATTGTGTTGCTCTGTGGTGTCTTAAAGAAAATGTCCATAAACTTAACGGATAATGTCCTGGCAGAAAATTATTGGTACTTTTTCTGTTTTCCAATGGGAGTTTTGGTTACAGTGCATGATAAAATGTAAAACATTAGTGTATATAGGTTTTGTTGTTGTTATTTCTATCAGGAAATTCAGATAATACAGTTATTATTTGAAATGATTATTTTTCATTTTTGATCATTTTTCTTCTTTTTTGTCATGTAATTACATTGCGTAGAGCATAAGGAAAAATGGAAAAACAAAAAACATTTTTGAAAAATTATATTTTATTCATATGTTATGCTATGTCCTCTTTAGTGGACACCAGGACTTATTTTAAAAATTAAATGACATGAAATGACATGTACGTATAGGCAAAAAACAATTTTTTTTTTCCATTCACCAATCAATTTTTAGGTTTCAGGATTTTTGTTTTTTTGTAAACTTTGTATAAAGATGATTCTCAACTATGTTATGAAATATATAATGGAATTAATTGACACCATTTTACTTTATGCAATATGTGTGTAAAATGGCCATAAATGGGTTTTCCCATTCAATACAATGTATCTATACACTGTATCTAATTTGCATATTAATGTTTTTTGGGCAACATGTTATGAAAAAAGTGTAATAATAGGAGTAATAATGTGCAACATTTGCATAATAATATATAAATATTTAATTGGAATATTGATATATTTTATTTCCCTCTTCACTTGTTGTCTCCCAAAATAAACATGCTTTAAGATACTGAGGACGTGTATGAAATCAATGCCCTGTTTTATAACAGAAAGTCATATTTTAATTAAAAACCCCATGTTGATTTATGACAAACAATTAGAAAATGAGTCTGAGTTAAATGATAATTAAAAAAATATTATCATATTTCCATAAGAGTGCTAAATTTGATCACTAAATTAATGCCAGTCATTTTCAAAGACCAAGGAGTTGTTGTCATGGTGAATCCTCCAAACATTTTGACATTAACATTGGTATCTCTGTAAAGCCTTGAATGTGCTCTTTTACAAGATACCCAGACTAAAACGTATGCTGTCAGAGAAATTCACTAAAATATAATGTCCACTGCAGATGACAAAAGTCTATTCCTGGGTCCTGGGTTTTTTATTTTTTTACAGCAAGATGATGCTGTAAATATATTTTTTTAAACTGAATGACTGATAATTGCAAAATGCTTCTTCTAAAGCACAAGGCATTTAATAGCAGTGCATACATTTTACATTTGTAATTAATATACACAAATAAATCAATCATGTCAGCATGAGTATCTTACTGGAACCATGGAGTATGTCATCATCATCATCATTCCATCCTGCTCTTCTGTTTTGTGCTGGTAAACCGGCCCATGTGTCTGCTGCTGCTGATAAGGATACTGGAAATCTCCCAAGACTTCCTCTCCCACACTCCCCTCGTGCTCCTCTAAGGGTCGTGTCCCTCGATGCTGCCGGCTGCGTTTGTTTCTGGAGTACTGATACTCTGCCTCATCTTCGTTCACCTGTGTCATGAACTCCACCACAGAGCTCTGAGATATCTCCACCATCTGCCGCTCCACCTCAGTCAGATGAGCCCACAACTCTCTCTGCTGAACCAGGAGCAGCACCAGGCCGGCACAGTTTATTACCGTCAGCACGCACACGCTGAACAAGACCCAGCGTATCTGCCAGGGCAACCGGCCACCACATTGCCTAAAGCCTCCGGTTCTTCTCAACTCTGCCAGTGGATCCAGCATTCTGACTTCTCAGAAATTCAAATTCGGAAAGTGCTCGAAAAACGGCAAAGCAAAACTGACTACAAGTCAACACTTTCAAAAATAAGCCTGAATAATGAAAGTCTGGAATACTGTCCTAAAAAGCGACAGATAGGACAATTGAAGTCCTTGTTTCGAGTCGAGTCTATGTGCGACTGAGGGCTGCTTGGCTTTGTGCTGTCCTGATGCGCTGGAGAAGAACCCCCCACTTGTGCAGTCACCTGATTTATATGCAGTAGAGTCCATTCTTCAGCATGACCGTGGGCTGACCAGCATAATCCACATCGACACCAACAGCCAATGATGTGGAAGAACACTAGACTGAGTGCCACAGCAAGATTTCAGTAAACACTCTCCTGAAACAGTTTCTATGAAGACTATGTCCAAATATCTTCAAATGTGTAGTGTTTTTTATTAGACCATTCAAAGCTTTCTCTGCAAAGGTAGCATAACTTTAAACACCAGAACATGTACATTGTACTAAACATTTTAGCTGACAAAATCTGAAAGTATAACCATATGAGACAATATAGACCAAACACTACTGACAAAAAAAGTTATTCAGCTCCAAGATGATTTCATGAACATGTCAGAGTGAGTAAATGTCAGCAGCTAAAGGAGCCGAGACCCTTAAGGGAACTCAGGCTGGTTCTGAAGTTTAAGGCCTGACATGCAATTCTTATATTGCCCATATCACGCAACATGACCCACTTCTGTAGTTGTAGTTCTAGTTTTGATCTGATATCAGTTAGCACCTCGCTCTTACTAAGACGGTCTTCACTTTCTGTAGTTATATAATGAATGTGGAATACATCTGCCCTATAATTGGAAATGGCAGGCACTGCCAGTATTGGTTGTACACTAATAATATATATATATATATATATTTTTTTTTAAATAATACAATCCTGTTATGCATAATTAGAAATCCCTCTGATAAACATTGGTATAATACACTGCTGTATGAAGCCATGAAGTCTGTTGTGTTTTGTGGTCTTCTGCCCTGCAGCTGTAGGTCATTGACAAATAAAACATACAAGCATGGGCTACAAGCTCCTTGGTTGGGTTTATGTGATCACGCAAGCCAGGAACAAGGTATCAGTGCTGAGTAGAGTCTGTACTGAACTGAACATGTGCTGAGTGTGGAGGTCATTTCAGTTCAGTTCTGTTTTTCTGTCATTCCTTTAAGTTACTTGGGTACAACTTCACTGGCAAACAATGTGCCATTTGCCAGAAGTCTGGCTTGTGAGAATAATTGGCTTTAACCTTAAATCTGTTTTTTAGCTTATCTTGGTCAAATTATTTTCCAAAGAGTGTTATATTGCACTTAAAGCAAATAAAAATGGTCAATAAACAGTCATATAATGATTTGGATATTATAACAACTCTTTGTTTGGCAACTAATTCAAACCCTTTAAAAAGGTTTTATACACTCACCTAAAGGATTATTAGGAACACCTGTTCAATTTCTCATTAATGCAATTATCTAATCAACCAATCACATGGCAGTTGCTTCAATGCATTTAGGGCTGTGGTCCTGGTCAAGACAATCTCCTGAACTCCAAACTGAATGTCAGAATTGGAAAGAAAGGTGATTTAAGCAATTTTGAACGTGGCGTGGTTGTTGGTGCCAGACGGGCCGGTCTGAGTATTTCACAATATGCTCAGTTACTGGGATTTTCACGCACAACCATTTCTAGAATTTACAAAGAATGGTGTGAAAAGGGAAAAACATCCAGTATGCGGCAGTCCTGGGGGGGTGAAAATGCTTTGTTGATGCTAGAGGTCAGAGGAGAATGGGCTGATAGAAGAGCAACTTTGACTGAAATAACCACTCGTTACAACCGAGGTATGCAGCAAAGCATTTGTGAAGCCACAACACACACAACCTTGAGGCGGATGGGCTACAACAGCAGAAGACCTCACCGGGTACCACTCATCTCCACTACAAATAGGAAAAAGAGGCTACATTTTGTACGAGCTCACCAAAATTGGACAGTTGAAGACTGGAAAAATGTTACCTGGTCTGATGAGTCTCGATTTCTGTTGAGACATTCAGATGGTAGAGTCAGAATTTGGTGTAAACAGAATGAGAACATGGATCCATCATGCCTTGTTACCACTGTGCAGGCTGGTGGTGGTGGTGTAATGGTGTGAGGGATGATTTCTTGGCACACTTTAGGCCCCTTAGTGCCAATTAGGCATCGTTTAAATGCCACGGCCTACCTGAGCATTGTTTCTGACCATGTCCATCCCTTTATGACCACCTTGTACCCATTCTTTGATGGCTACTTCCAGCAAGATAATGCACAATGTCACAAAGCTCAAATCATTTCAAATTGGTTTCTTGAACATGACAATGAGTTCACTGTACTAAAATGGCCCCCACAGTCACCAGATCTCAACCCAGTAGAGCATCTTTGGGATGTGGTGGAACGGGAGCTTGTGCCCTGGATGTGGATGAAATCTCCATCAACTGCAGATGAAAAGAAAAGAATGCTTTCAGCACCTTGTTGAATCAATGCCACGTAGAATTAAGGCAGTTCTGAAGGCAAAAGGGGGTCAAACACAGTATTAGTATGGTGTTCCTAATAATCCTTTAGGTGAGTGTATATAAGCTCCTTCAGTATTACCAGCAGCTATCACATTCTCCAGAGCTCATTTACCCTCCTCCATCCCCAGCTGTATTCTGATTCCCCTTGAATCAGACTAAATTCCTAAATAATTTTGTACATTTAATATCGACATTAATGATATCTGCAATACATTATGTTGGTTCTGTTCTGTTTACCCTAAGGGGAGTTATTACCCAGAAGAGAACCATACCGGCAATCCAAACTGTATGCTAATAGTCAATCAATCATCTTTGGTGATAGTGATCCTGACAGAAATGTGTGAATTTGTGAAAACGGTGACGTCATGCACATGCATATTATGGGCCCTATCATACAGCCGGCTCAATGCGATGCCAGGCGAGACGCAAGTGTTTGTGGTTAGTTTCAGTCCGACGCAGTTATCATTTTCACGTCCAGCGCCACGTTGTTTAAATAGCATGGGTGTGAGTGAGGTCGTACAAATTTGTACGAATTAGCTATCTCGTAAAATATGTACGAATTGCTGTGAGATCGGGTTGGTTCAATCGCATTGTTGGCACATTGCTATTTTGAGGCAATTGAAAATGACTGCGCCATTGACCAACAAAAACCTGGTCTAACACAGTATTTTTTGTGTTATTTAATATTTGTGCATTAGTAATATGAGCCTATAGGCGGGTGCACAACGCGCGTACACTCTTCTTATTACACACAGGGATGCGCAGCAGCACACAAACAAAAAAGGAAAAGGACTCCTCTCTAGAGAAGCGTTGTCTTTCCGTTCATAAATTCCGCCATGTAAATAGCAAATCCGCCATGGTGCAAGCACAACTGGCTTTTAAAGGAAATGTGAGATGAGACTCTGATTGGTTTATTGCATGTTACGCTCAGAACACACTGACTCTCTCATTAAGAGACTAGGTATAACCCTTTTGGACCATGTTGACCGTTTTTTTTTGTTATATTTTTGCGCACAACTGTATATTTTACAAGCAATGTCTGTAAACAACTGGTACATTTTACTTCTGAAATTCTGATTAGAATGTCTACACACGAGTCAGAATGTCTCTTCCTGTCTTAGTGGGTGAATCTTGGCAAAATTAAGCTATAAAATGCACCTGATTTTATGTTGGCAGTATGGTTTGCAATACTATTTGAGTTTAACCTTTAACCGGTTTAAAGCTCAAATATTTTAGGTCAGCCAAGAGGGTTGTATTTCACTGACTCCCCTGACTGAGAATGAGGGTCTATAACTGACACAGAACCAGTGAATGATTCAATTTGGCTGATACAGTTCAGCTTATTTATGGAGACAGTACGACATTAAGCCAATAGTTAATTTAAATTATCACAATTATTATGAAAATTTGAACTAACTTTTCAGCATTATGAATAGAGAGGATGTTCCTTTAGGGTGATATAGATAAATTGTGCTGTACTAAAGACATACTAAATGTGCTTTCAAATGTCTAATTCAACATGACATGCACATCTAGATGGCTCGACTGTTTGAAATGCTCTACTGATGTCATAAAAGTGGTACCATTTAGACAGAGATTGTAGTCAAACAGCTTACTTTTGGAAGGATTTGGTACAAAGATTGGTATTCCCATTTTATTGGAATTTCCAATCACTCACAATTTTTTTTGCCTCCGAGATCTACAACACAGTTCACTGTTCACAGTTCAAGAATCTGGAGATAAAGATGTATGTCATCTGTATAATAATGCCATGCCTCCTAATAACATCATGTGTAGAGGATCATGTATCATGCACAAAGGGAATTGCAAAGGGCCTGAAACAGAGTCTTGTGGCACACCATACTTTACCTACGATAGGATCCCAGCAAACATTTGGATGTTTAATGACCATTGAAAAGATGTTCCTCCGAAACGTCCCGTCATGATTAAAAAATAGTTCCAAAATGAAAGTCAAACGGACATCTTTGAATGCATTTTTAGGAAATGTTCTGTTACATATTTTCACCGCTTTATGATGTTCTACCTCGACTATTTTTGGCCAGGGACACGACGTTGCTGTCGGACCAATGTTTGCTGTGATAGCTCTTCATTTACATAGACAAGTAGTCTCTAACTAATATTTTCCTATAATATTCTAAAATATCCACGTTTTTATGAAAAGCAAGACCTTTTCATAAAAACTGGTGACATTAATTATTAAACAATGTAAACTTAAAAAAAAAGACTTTTATATAACAGGCTCTCAGACCTCAGAGGGGTCAGATGAGCAGGCATTGGACTATAATCAGTAAAAGGAAGTGGTTTGGCTTCTCCCCCTGTGCGTTGTGTCTCAAACATTGCTGTTATTCTCTGTCATTTGGCACTCCTCATGAGAAACCGAACAAATGTCCACCCACAAAAGTCGTACGGCTAGCATTGCTTTCATTAGGCTGAACACACAACCATCCCAGAGATCAACACACAGTCTCCTCGGGATGCTAGGTGTGTGGTGATGGGCTGCCAAGGTAATTTAGTGGATGGATAATACAGAAAGACATTAAAGACGTGTGACATAATAATGAAACATTTTTGAGTTTTGTAACTAATATTTATCACAAAATGCAGTTTCTGCAAACACAGTTATAAGCACTTTCTTGGCTGTCTTAGTAAGAAACCATCTATAAATTGATGGTTGACAGTGCCTACAATTCCCTTCCTTGTGGCTTCCTGCCCAGTTTTGCTACAGGGGACAAACAACTTATTTGAAGAATTGCGAAACTCAAGGACCACAAAGGCTGTATTGAAGTGACAACATGTTCAAGTGACGTGGCTTTCAATGTGCAGACACTTTGTTCTCCAATGAATTACAGATTGCTTGTTTCTTTCCGAGAAAGACATTCCAGCCCCAAATACGTAGTATATGATGTTGCTGCATGTTCAAAAAGGTTGACTCCTCCTTTATGAGAGGGTCAGAGTCTTTACCAGAACTACCCTGAGATTCTGACATCTACAGAAATCCCCCCTCGATACACTATACAAATCAATTAAACTAATAAATATCAGTCATATACAGTATGATGCAGTCAATGAGTAGAGATGTGTATCATACATATACATATACAACATATACTATCATAGACTTAAAAATAGCTATCTTGGGACCAGAAGGGCATATCTGACTTACACCCAGAACACTCTATATGTCAACTAACTCTCATTAGAGTATTAGTAGACTGTCTGCTTACTCTTTCTTGTGATGGTCCCCCAACAAGATATTCTACTGACTATAAGTAACTTTGCAAGTACATGTCAACTTATTCTAACCCTAACCCTACCAGTCTACTAAAACTCTACTAACACTCAAATGAGAGTTAGTAGACATGTAGGTGTAACATTACATATAGTCAACAGCATGTGTTAAAGGGACCATCAAAATAAAGTGAAACCATTAAAGTTTCCCCTTCCTTTACAAAGAAAATGCCAGAATGCTGCATGCGTCTGCTCTGACTAAGATGTCAGCTTATTTCCATAAATTCTTTAGCGATTAAAGTGGGCGTTCAGTGAATTCACAACGTCTCTGAATCTGATAGAGACACACAAAGAGGGCAAACCGAAGACACAAAATAGCTTTTGTGTTCACTGTAACAATTTGTTTTTGTTTTAAATCGAATAATAAAAACCATAAAATTCCTGAATAATCTTGATGCTTTAAGACATAATACAAGACATACGTGAAGAGATTGTTGAAGATAAAATTCATATGAATGATTGGTAACACTTTACATTGTGATATCAGTGTATGTAAGAGTGTCCATGTTACACATATTGTATGTAACCATACAGTGGTAAAGTGTGTCTGAAGTGTTCATAATAATAAAATAACCATAATAATGGATTTGAGACAGGGGTTCTAGGAATCAGTGGCCATTCATCTGGATTTAGGTTGGACTGTCTGGTTTTGTAATGACCAGCCTTGAGCCAAATGAATGAATAAATAAATAGGCTGTTAATTTGTGTTAATATTAAGATAATAAAGTTAAGATCATGAGACATACATCTTAGACAAAATAGTGTAAATATTTATTGGTTTTGTTCTTTCACCGAGGATAATAGTTCCAAAAATGAATTTGAATGAATTGGGAGAGTCAATGATTCAATGATTTTGAACAAATCTGTGAAATGAATGATTCAGTGACTCACAGTGAGTTGTCGCTACACAGTTATGGTTTTAGTTTCATATTTCAACATTTCATATTTCTATATTAATTTTATTTTAGATTTAAAACATTAAACTCATAACATTATCCATGAAATTCTAATTACAGTGTAAATGCATTTATGAATTAATGGATTTTTCGGTAACACTTTACGATACAGGTGCACTGATATGTATTAATTCATGCTTAACTAATGCACACCTAATCATGAGTATACACTAATAACATATTATATTAGCTAATAATGTAAATGAACGTGTTAATTACCACAACGGGTCGAAGCCATGCATTTCAACTTCCAGTTGTCTGCTTTAATTAATCATTGGCTAACGATTTGCAAAGGTATCATTATGTTATGACTTTTTGTTGAGGCACATGACTGATAACTAACTAATTCAAAATTAATTAAAAACCTATAACCACAATGACATAGTACTTAATTAGTAAATAGTCATGTGCCTCAACAAGTAAAGTCATAACATAATGATACCTTTGCAAATCATTAGCTAATGATTAATTAAAGCAGACAACTAGAAGTTGAAATGCATGGCTTTGACCATTGTGGTGGTTAACACATGAATGTACACTATTAGTTAATATAATATGTTATTAGGGAATTCATTCATGATGACACATTTAATTAATAGCAATTAATATATTATTTAATCTATTAATCATACAGAATGTTCATTAGTAGCTGATGCAGTAATCATTAACAAATGGTTTAGTTCTTCATGAGTCATACATTAACTGTGCATTAATGATGATCTGTGCATTAAAGCATTATTTAATGCATATTAGTGCACCCGTATGTGTTACCCCAAGTCTCTTTGATATTCTGTTTTATTTTCCACCATAGGAAAACTTTGCTTATTTGCTAAGAAAAGCAAAAGTTCAGTAATACCTCACAAATGGGTGCATTGGGTTTAAGTCAGCGACCCCAAGTGTGCTTCTTATCTAAGCTAGCACCATCAATAAAAATTGCCCCTTTTGTAGCCCGTAGAATGACTGAAGGTCATGCCACAGATGTCTTATATCTCTTAAAGTCTTTGATGTCTTCATGAAAACGCAGAGATGAGTTAGGCACAGCTGAGAGTTCGAGTGTCATGATAATGTTTTGGAAACTGAAACGGCAAGGACACGAGGCTCACACAAGGTTACGCTGAGTTTTTATTTTGACTTTTGAATTATCCTGATCCAACCCCATGCAACCACTCAGATATAAAAGTGTATGTCTGCAGTTCTGCTGCTTTAGACTTGAAGAGGCTGTAATTCCCCATCTGTTCTTATGGCAGCTGAACTGCTCCAGCCCTGTGGAATGAAGCCGGTACGTCTTGGCGAGACTGCGGTTGACCTTCTGGTCAAAGGGGCCCATAATGGCACTGAAGGGACTCAAGACAATGTGTGTGGAGCCACAGCCACACTACTGCTGCTGTTACTTTGTCTGCTTCTGGCCATCAGACACCATCGGCCAGAGAAATCTCATGTGCCGGGTTGGTAGGGTTTGTTTGAAATTTTGTCCTTTATTATTTTGCAGAATGTTCTTGAATGTTCTTCATTTTTGAACTGATGGTTTTAAATGGTTACGTCTCCTATCATGTGGTGTTTTGCCTTTTTATCATTTGTTAGTGACTATGCTATCTACGTTTTGGGTAAATAGTATAGTCACATGTAAAGTATATTTATAAAACGGATGGTCTAAATGGATGATTCACAAATATTAATTCAATATTAATGCACCTAATTGCTACATTGTTTTGCTAAATGCCTAATAATAATTAGTAATAAATGTAACTATTTACTGAACAATGGTGTCTTTTTCACATATAATTATGTTATAATGAGGTCATAAAAAATTTGCATGAAACTGATTTAAATGAATTATATCATTTTACTTGTCAATTATTTGTTTGCTGCAATGTGTTTCATGCAGGTCCTTGTTTCTTCCTGGGTTTGGGTCCTTTTCTCTCCTACTGTCGGTTCATCTGGACTGGGATCGGGACTGCCAGCAACTACTACAACAGCAAATATGGAGACATTGTGCGGGTCTGGATCAACGGTGAGAAACTCTCATCTTGAGCAGGTAAGTCCTGACACACACAACACCCCTTGTGAAAAAGAAGTGCACTTTAGCATACCTTAAAAAAATTAAAAAAAGTACTTATTGTGGAAATTATATATGTTAAATTTAATAAGAAATATTCTGAACTGATCTTTTCAGACACATTAAACAAATTATATTATAGTTTACATTTATATTTATTTCAATTAAGTACGACTCATAAATAGATCTTTATATCTATTGTCTTATGGTTAAAGTGTACATCTGACAAGCATTAAATACACTTTAATATAATTTCCGTTGAACCTTGTATGCCATGTATTTAAATATATTTGTCACTACACATTTGTAATGATGAAGTTGCAGTTTAGAAGATATTAACGTTAAATGCAACAACGAATAACTCACTAATACATTGCATGTGCTTTAGTATGTTAGTCAGCATATACAATACAATAAGTATGACAAAAGCTTATTAAAACATAATGATTAAAATATACTTTAAAGTAAAACAAATGTGTACTCTCTTTAAACAGACTCAAGTGACCTTGCATTTCATTAATATTATATTACTTGCAAGTACAGTTTCTTAAGTATACTTTTACATTTTGAAGTACACTACAAGTGCACATTCAAAACAAAGGGACAGAACATACCAGCACCAATCACACAATATTCCAGGATAAATGAACCCAAATGTGGCATGAATGTATTATTCTGATGCTGTGTGTGTCACAGGTCATCTGCTGTGTATCATGTGTTGAGGACATCTCTGTACACCTCACGCTTTGGGAGCAAACTAGGTCTGCAGTGTATTGGGATGCATGAACAGGGCATCATATTCAACTCAAATGTGGTGCTCTGGAAAAAAATCCGCACCTTTTATGCTAAAGGTGGGCATGCTTTTGGTAATATGCAAGGTATTAAATGTGCATAGGGTGATTTAAATTGCATGATCACATTTGACATATCTATGTCACAAATATCTAATGTCCTTTCTCTTTTGCTATTAGATATCTAATTTAATTTTATCATTGTTGTTGTTGTTTTTTTGTTTTAGCAGAGGTGCTAAACATGTGTATGTGTATCAGCTCTAACAGGTCCAGGGCTTCAGAGAACTTTGGAGATTTGCACCACTTCCACAACCACACACCTGGATGATCTGTCACACCTGACGGATGCTCGGGGACAGGTGGACATCCTCAACTTACTTCGGTGCATTGTGGTGGACATTTCCAACAGACTGTTTCTAGGAGTCCCTCTCAATGGTCAGTCCTGAGAAACACTTGCATTAACATACAACAGCTCAAAAAAGTATATAGGCTCTTAAACCATGTCTAATAATTTGTCTGTGTTCTGTCATATGATGCAATGCCATTTATTTTTAAGTCTGGTTAAAAAGGATAGTTCACCCAAAAATGCAGTCATCGTTTACTCACCCTTGTAGTTCCAAACCTTCTGCTGCAGAACACAAAATAAGTGTTTTGTCCATACAATGAAATCTTACTCCAATCTTTTGAATGGTAGTGTATTTATTTTATAGGTAACACTTTATTTTGATGATCCACTTTAGACATTCTACCAACTACAAGTAATTTTGCAACTACATGTCAGCTAAGTTTCATTAGAGTATAAGTAGACTGTCTGCTTAATATCTGCTAACACTTTATTGTGATGGTCCACCAACCTTCCACTGACTATAAGTAACTTTGCAACTACGTCAACTTATACTTACCCGAGCCCTAACACCTAACCCTAACCTAACAGTCGACTAATACTCTAATGAGAGTTAGATGACAAGTTACTTATATTTAGTAGAATGTCTAAAGTGGACCATCAAAATAAAGTGAAACCCTTTGAAATGTATCTTGGCGGTCACCGTGATTTTGAACATTGAACAACATTCCTGTCCGAAATTTTAGTCCTAACCCTGCATAGCTGCAGACCAGTCAGGATGCCCATGCTGGTCATAATGTTATGCCTGATTGGTATATTATGCAATATACAGTGAACTACAGTGAACGTGACTTCACCAAGTACAACATGCTGCAACAACATTCCAATCAACCTATCAGATCTGAGGGACAAGTTTACAGTTTATGTCAAGTTTAGGCTTAAACCCAGGATTAAGTTAAACGAACCCTACCCATAACTTAGCCCTAAAATCAGTGGGAAATGATAGAGAACACTTATGTAGAAATCAGTGCTCATCTATCATTTCCCACTGATTTTAGGAAGTGTAAACTTGTCCCTCAAGTCCGATTGGTTGATTGGAATGTTGTTCCAGCATGTTGTACTTGGTGAAGTCACGTTTACCGTATATTGCATAATATACACCGATTCCTTCCATCATGGGCACCCTGACTGGTCTGCGGCTATGCAGCCCCATACACAAAAAAAAAAAAAACTCTGATGCACTGTGTATTCTGACACCTTGCTATCAGAACTAGCATTAACTTCTTGAGCAATTTGAGCTACAGTAGCTCGTCTGTTTGATCGGACCACACGGGCAAGCCTTTGCTCCCCACGTGCATCAATGAGCCTTAGCCGCCCATGGCCCTGTCGACGGTTCACCATTATTCCTTCCTTGGTACCACTTTTGATAGATACTGACCACTGCAGACCGGGAACTTTGAGGACAAAATGTTCACTTGCTGCCTAATATATCCCACCCTCTAACAGGTGCCGTGAGGAAGAGATAATCAGTGTTATTCACTTCACCTGGTCATAATGTTATGCCTGATCGGTGTATGAGCATGTGCTTAAGGGCATGATGTTCACGCTATTGTTTGTGATCATTTGGTTAATATTGCTTTTTGATAGCTGATATATATCGAAGATTCACTAAATGACATATTTAACTGCTGGGGTCTTGCTGCTTTGTTGTAGAATGTGATCTGCTTCAGAAGATTCAGAAATATTTTGACACCTGGCAGACAGTATTAATCAAACCTGATGTGTACTTCAGACTGGACTGGCTGCACAAGAAGCACAAGAGAGAAGCGTGAGTTCATGATAGTGCCATGTTGTTTTGGACAAGTGCTATATGATTATGATAACCATGATAATTGGTATCACCACAGTGATTTTTTTAGTAAGGAACACTGTATTAAATGCTGCATCTAGCTTTAAAAGCCCTTCTCTGAATTGTAAAGTGACTTTTTATTTATTTATAGTGCACTGTAAAAAATATTGTTGGTTTAACTTAAAAAGTAATTAACCTGGTTGCTGTAAAATGTTGAGTTCAATGAAATTAAAAATTTGAGTTAATACAATGAAGGAAATGGGTTTAATAAATAGAAACTCAAAATATTATTGTATCTGAACCACATAAAAAAATGTTTGTGATAAATCATGAAAATAGCACAATTTGGCATGTTTCACTGCATTATAACAAATAAAACACAATTACGCAATATGCTTACAAAATCTTTTAATACTATTTGAATAAAGGGTGATGTCAATTATCAAAAATGTTCATTGTATTAACTAAATTTTTTTATTTCAATGAACTCAAATTTTAAGGCAACCAGGTAACTTACTTTTTAAATTTTTTTTTTTTTTTTTTTTTTTACAGTGTGGGTGTTTTATTTATTTATAGTGTGTATGTGTGTGTTTCAGTCAGGAGTTACAGGACGCCATCACAGGTCTGATCGAGCAGAAGAAAGTTCAGCTGACACGTGCCGAAAAACTCGACCAGCTCGACTTCACAGCAGAATTGATATTCGCTCAGGTGAATGTGACGTGCCAGTATGTCTCACACACACACACACACACACACACACACACACACACACACACACACACACACACACACACACACACACCTCTGAAGCATATATGAGAATGACCTGTGTGTGTGTGTATGTGTGTTTTTAGAGCCACGGGGAGCTGAGCGCTGAGAATGTCAGGCAGTGTGTGTTGGAGATGGTGATCGCGGCTCCAGATACTCTCTCTGTCAGTCTGTTCTTCATGTTGCTGTTACTCAAACAGAATCCGGACGTCGAGTTGAAGATCCTACAGGAAATGGAAACTGTTTTAGGTCTGAGCACACACACAAGATTCAGTCATTCATTCTTTTTCACCCCATGTGAAAAGTACACTTTAGCATACATTTAAAAGAGTACTTATTTTGGTAATAATAATATTATGCAAGAAAGAGCAAAATTAATGTAATGTTTTCAGACACATAATTGCATGTTATTTACAACTAAATAAATGTCTTATAGCTTCAGTTTATATTAAATGCAATTAGTTACAACTTAACTTTTTAAACTTGTCTTTGAAAAATTATTCAAATGTACTAAACACACTAAAATGCTTTTATGGTAAACTAAAATATATTTTAATGTTTCTAGTGAAACTTTAATTTTCGTTCTTTAAAGGAATCATTTACTCACCATCATGTCAGTCCTAAACCCACAATATAATCTAGAAATATCCTGTGGTACACAAAAAGAAAAATGTTGAATCTTTTTGTAACTCTTTTCCATTTTGTGACAGACTTCATTAAAGACAACATTAAAGTACCATGAAAGTAGTTGGTTTATCAGAGTTTGGAATGACATGAAAATAAGTGAAGTTTTGGATGAATTACTCATGTTTGATTGTGTAGTCAGTATTTGTTTCTGGTTAAAACTGGTTATTTAAACATTATATTCTGATTGTGTTGTAGCTGGTGGGAGCCTGAAGCACTCACATCTGTCCAGGTTAAACATTCTGGAGAGTTTTATCAACGAGTCGCTCCGGTTCCACCCGGTCGTGGACTTCACCATGCGCCGGGCGCTGGACGATGATATCATTGAGGGCTACAAAGTGAAGAAAGGAACAAATATCATATTAAACGTGGGTCGAATGCACCGATCCGATTTCTTCCCCAAACCGAATCAGTTCAGTCTCGACAACTTCCAGAAGAATGTGAGTCTTTATTACTATAAAATCTCTTCATGTCTTATTTTTCAGTCCTTTATGCCCTCACAAACATTCCCCATGCTAAACTATTATCCATCATTCAAATGAATAAATAAGAATGATTCTGAGATTCTGATTCTGAGTTTAATGGAGATCCCATGTTGATTGTTTTTTTGTTTTTTTTATAATTTATTTGTATTATTATGAATCTATAACACTACTATTGTATTTAAATCCTATGCTATTTAACTATAGTCGTGCTGTATAGTTTACACACCCCTTGCGGAATCTGCAAAATGTTAAATATTTTAACAAAATAAGAGGGATTTAGTATTTAGTACCGTCCTGAATAAGATATTTTACATAAAAGATGTTTACATATAGTCCACAAGACAAAAAATAAAGAAAATAGCTGAATTTATAAAAATTTTCAAAAATAAGTTCAAAAGTTTACGCACCCTTGATCCTTAATACTGTGTGTCGTTCCCTGGATGATCCATGACTCACGAGTCCTTTGTCCTGAACAGTTAATGTGGCCAATGTTCTTCAGCATCTTTTGCATATTTGAACCCTCTCCAGCAGTGACTGTATGATTTTGTGATCCATCTTTTCACACTGAGGACGATTGAGGGACTCAAACACAACTATTAAAAAAGGTTCAAACATTCACTGATGCTCCAGAAGGAAACACGATGCATAAACTTTTTAAAGGTAAATTGTACTTAATTTGTCTTCTGGGAAACATGTAAGTATCTTCTCTTGCTTCCGAAGGGCAGTATGAATGGGAAAAAAATATATTTTTTTATAAGGGGGAGATATTTAAACAAAATAAGAAAAATGTGGACATCTTCATCCTGTTCAAAAGTGTCACTGCCCCCCCACAACTGTGTTGTGTTTGAGTCCCTCAATCGTTCTCAGTGTGAAAAGATGGGTCTCAAAATCATACAGTCACTGCTGGAGAGGGTTCAAATATGCAAAAGATACTGGAACTTAATGTGCAGGACCTGGAGGATTTTTCTGAAGAACGTTGAGCAGTTTAACTGCTCATGACAAACAAGGGACTAAAGAACAACCATCACACACACACTCACACACACACACACAAAAACAAAACAAAAACAGCCAGGGAACGACACAATGGTTAAGAATTAAGAATCAATGGTTCATAAACTTTTGAACGGGTCATTTAAAAAAATTCAGCTATTTGTTTTGTCTTGTGGACTATATGTAAACATTTTATGTAAAATATCTTATTCAGGGCAGTACTAAATAAAATAATACATTTTGTATGATCCCATTTATTTTGATAAAATAATTAACATTTTGCAAATTATGCAAGGGGTATGTAAACTTTTGAGCACTACTAGCTCAAAAATCAATGTTAACTACTTTAAAAACTGTAACTGATGTTTCATTAAACATACACATAATACATATAACATAATAATATAACATATAATAAAACAAACATAAAATGATGTTTCATTAATATCATTTTATACAGCAGTTGTATAAAATCTACCAATTAAGTGACGTGACCTGTGGCTAAGTATGACCCATGCTTGGAATTTGTGCTCTGCATGTAACCCATCCAAGTGCACACACCCAGAGCAGGGGGAGCAGTAGTGGGTTCGGTGCCTTGCTCAAGTGACCTGTGACCATTACTTGGCGAAGTCACGTTTACCGTATATTGCATAATATACACCGATTCCTTCCATCATGGGCATCCTGACTGGTCTGCGGCTATGCAGCCCCATACACAAAAACTGCGATGCACTGTGTATTCTGACACCTTGCTATCAGAACCAGCATTAACTTCTTGAGCAATTTGAGCTCCAGTAGCTCGTCTGTTTGATCGGGCCACACGGGCCAGCCTTTGCTCCCCACGTGCATCAATGAGCCTTGGCCGCCCATGACCCTGTCACCGGTTCACCACTGTTCCTTTCTTGGAGCACTTTTGATAGATACTGACCACTGCAGACTGGGAACTTTGAGGACAAAATGTTCACTTGCTGCCTAATATATCCCAGCCTCTAACAGGTGCCGTGAATAAGAGATAATCAGTGTTATTGGAATTTTATTGGAATCATGCTTGGAATTTGTGCTCTGCATTTAACCCATCCAAGTGAACACACACACCCAGAGCAGTGGGAGCAGTAGTGGGTTTGGTGTCTTGCTCAAGGGTCTCACCTCAGTCGTGGTATTGAGGGTGGAAGAGAGCACTGATTATATTTTTTACAATCCTTTATACCACAATTATTTGTATTGAAGAAACAATGCCTACTAATTATATATAGGCCTATATATAATACATAAAAAGTCGAAAATAATGTTTTGTGACCATGCCAACACCAACAGTGCAATACTTTTCTCTGTCTCTCTCTAAAGGTGCCGAGTCGTTTCTTTCAGCCGTTCGGATCAGGTCCTCGGTCGTGTGTGGGAAAGCACATCGCTATGGTGATGATGAAGTCCATTCTTGTGACGCTGTTGTCTCGTTTCTCCGTGTGTCCTGTTAAGGGCTGTACTGTAGAAAGCATCCCGCAAACCAACAACCTGTCGCAGCAGCCGGTGGAGGATCCCTCGAGCCTCAGCGTGCAGCTCATCCTGAGAAACACTCTCTGATTCACCTCGATCAAATGTGTTCTAGTACACTCTTAAAAAATAGGCGATGGCATAGAGGCATGGAATGTTAAAGTTTCCTAGTGGAACAACAGATGCCAATATATCCTTTACTTTTAAGAGTGTGCCATGTATTTATCTACCACTTTTAGCTGTCAGTCTTTTGGATATTTGTGTTTAAATGTGTATTCAGTGTGAATGTAATTGTTGTTATAATGTATGGAGCCCCTAAAGGGACTCGGCGATGGAAAAAATATGAGTAGGAAGGAAACAATATATTTCAACGCTTTTGCCTTCTCTCGCAAAAGTTTTGCATTTTCGCAAAGAACTCAAAAGTTTTGCAAGCAAACGCAAAGCTTCTAGGGGAACGCAACAAATTTAAGAGGGAACGTAGGCACATTTTTTCTCCTAGCTCATATTTTTTTCCTTCACCATGTCTTTTAGGACTTCTGTAATAATGTATGATATTGTCGCAACTACTGGTTCAGACTGTTTTTTGTAATTTTTTTTTTTTATTGTTAATAAAAAGTGATAAAGTATTCTCAAATTGTGTTATTGTAAGAAATTATTGTGTTTGAAGAATAGTACAAAGCAAAATAGTGCAAAACACGCTTAACCCTTCTGCTGTCTTGAAAACCCTGTAACACTTTTTGTGTCCCCATTCAAAAAGGACCCTTTTTTAAAAAATTGCTTGTCAATCTCTCGTTATGCTATATTATCACCAAATATTGGATTCAATCTTTTTGTCAACTTGTTTTCTTTCAATCATTACAGGTTTTGTATTTCTTTTTGGATCTGATTTATCGTAGGCCTCACTGATCTGAGCTTAGGCACCTCAGTTTTTGAGTGAAAAAAAGCATTATTTGTGGATAATTTTGTCAATATTCAACAAAATATGGAAAGAATGTGCACTGTTTATCATACTAATGTGCTCTGATGTTTAACCAGGAAGTTTGTTTTGAAATTCTATTATTTTTTACAAAATGGAACAAAGTCACACTTGTGGTGTTTCCAGTTAAAAATGAATGGCCTACAAAAAAATTGCTTATATCAATGAGGCCTATAGTCATTTTACAAAATAAATACAAAACTGAAAGAAAACAAGTTGACAAAAAGATTGATTCCAATATTCGGTATATCAATATAGCATAAGAGATTATACATTTTATTTTTTGTGGAAAACCACAAGTGTGACTTTATAGCATTATGTACAAGATGAAAAACAAACATTTAGAACAAACTTCCTGGTTAGACATTAGAGCACACTAGTGTGATAAACTGTGAAGAATATTTAAAAAGTTGTATTCAATATTGCCAAAATTACCCACGATTCCACAAATAATGGGTGCATAAGCTCATATTAAGCTTATGATCAATCAAATACAAAACCTGTGCTACTTGAAAGCAGGAAAAAAGCTGACAAAAGATTTTGTAGACTGGCAATTTTTGACCAGGAACATCGTGCGTGTAACAAGGTGAGAAAAAAAAAAAAAATGTGTAAATAAAAATGGTGCTAAATAGCTCTAAAAGTGGTTCATTGGCTTGTAATCATAGGGAACTACTTTAAGTGATATATAGCACCTATCTTTAAAGGGGCTATACAGAACCTTTGTCAAATGGTGCTATGTAGAACCATAAGAGGTACATTCATTCAAAGACTACAGCCAGTCACAATCTTTCTTTCATCCTCCAATTGTATTCCTCCTTCCACATAATTTAAACTGCAACTGACAGCTCTCAGTATTCAAATGTGTTGTTGCATCCCACCACCACCCCATTGTCCTCTTTAGATTTTAGATATGTTACTCCACTCTCATATGTTTGCTATGAATGAGAATTTACAACAATGGAAAAAGCTGCTTTGAATCACGGTTATGCTTTTCTGAGGTCAAAAAGTCTTGTGTGGGGGCCCTAAATTATTTCTTTAAAGGTTTTCTAACTCTCTCTTAGTCTCTTAGTTTAGTTAAGGATTAAAACAACATTAAAATACAGTGTATTTCCTGAAGATAGCATGGTTCTTAACCTATTTGTCCCCAAGGCCGCCCTATAAAGAACAATACAGAGGCTTAACGAATTATTTGTATGGCAGTGGTGCTATATAGCACATTAACCACCCCAAAGAAACACTGAAGAACTGCTGAAGAACCACACTGGGCTTAACAGTTTTTATAAATGGTAGCAGTGCTGTTCTATGCATGCATGTATGTATGTATGTGTATTATATATATATATATATATATATATATATATATATATAAAATTTGAGCAACATTTATGTGTGTATAAATTGTACATAACAGACACAAGGCAGATCAGTCACACTGAGGCAGGCAGAGACGAATGCAACACACTTTGTAGGAAGGGGAGTTTTTCATAAATTATCAGATTTGTGCTGCATGTGTTTAATTATCATTATGTATATGATAAAACACCTCCAGTAGCCTTAATCTGGATTCTGTATGCAGTCATAAAGTAATTTTCAGCAGCAGAGGGCACTGTCACACCATGTCAAGATACTGTGAGCGCTGCGTGTATACTGTAAATAAATCATCCATGATCTCCACAACTGTTTGATCTAGATGATTAGATGAATTCAGAGATGTCAAGTTTTAAATGAGTTCAATGAACTCAAAACTAGTTTAACTCAAAACAGATGTTCAGCAGACCCCATACAGCTCCTGTGTTTAGCTGGCAGGCAGCATAAGGGTCTCAGGGTCCATTAGCTTTTAGGGGCCATTTCTTCCATATGGGGCACATAAAGCCATCAGCCAGCACATAGAGAGCATGAACACATGAACACATGTATACACACACACACACACACTGCTCAATATGTCATGGGCAGATGTAAACAGTCAAGATAACTTAAGAGAGTATTTGGTATGCATATTGAATTATTTCATGAGTTACATTTGCATTGGTTGTTTTGATGTATTATTATCATAATCAGGCTGCCTAAAGTGCGGCTGTCATACACACAGACCGGATCTGTAATGCTTATCGTTTTCTGTGAGAATCACTGGCCAACCCTTAGATGCACACGGAAATGAATATGACGCATGTCTCATTATCGCCGTGGTAACCTGCACAGCTGTGTTAGTGGCAACCAGAAGACACTATGGACAAATACACATTGTTACACACAAACAAAACACACACCTGTCTTCCAGAGATCTCCATGTCAATGCTCTCTAAACAGGAAGCAGGAAAACGTTTATCACCAAAGACATCGAGACAATCATGCCTCCAGAGCTGCACAAAAGCATGAATAAAGAGAAAGAGAAAGAGCTCAGATCTTCTTACCTCTTCTCATTAAATTCAAGTGTAATCTGACCATTTTCTTAATAATTCCCAAATTAATAACAGATATTCTTAGAATGCTCACACTTATTTGCTGTATATTCCAAGTGCTCTGTAGTATAAAAAACATATTTATCCCTCTGTCCCAGCTCGCTAATCTCATTTTGATTTTTGTACATTCAAATATGGCACTTCCTGATCATAATTCTAAGAAAAGGATTTTTTCATGGCCACGGAAAAAAATAATTCTTCCTTTGCATTTACAGTGCTTAGAGCGCATAACAAGATCGCTCATTTAAGTGACAATTTGTTTGCAGGCAAGGAGTCAGAACCAAACATATATTGTGCACAAACTTTATTACTAAAGTACTACTATTTATAGTACTACTATTTACTACTATCTACTATTTATTATTTAGCACTACTAAATCACGAACACGACTAAACTAACATAAACGCATACACACAAAACAAAAACATGTAGAGTTAAAGTGGTTAAAGAACTAGGTCAGAACAGAGAAATTAAAGTATGAAAACACCTGGGAGTCATCAGTGACTACAAGCTCCTTTTGTCTGAACAAAGGAGTGTACAGCTTTTACTAACTACACAGCGATTTGTATATCGTACGTTACTTGCATTTAGCCTGAGCTGTTGAAGAGTGTCCGATGTAAAATCACAAGAGAAAGTCTTGATAGTTCGGTCCGATGGTGTTGAAGTTGCAGTCGATTTCTTCTGCGTTGACTGAAGAAGATATGATGCACTTACAGTTATTTAGACTCTGCAGAGGTCGAGGAAGTTGCACATGACTTGAGGTGTTGGGCATGTCGGCCCTTGACCATGTGGTTGGATCGGGTTTCCTGTCCCACACATGCACAGCAACCAGGAGAGGCAGGAAGAGTGCTGATGGTTTCTCAGTGCGGTGACGCAAAAAAGTTGCAATCTCCTTTCGAGTTGGAGTGAGGAAATTTCAGTCTGACTCTTTTGGAAGAGTCCTCTCTCCTGAGAAGGAGAGTGAAGATATAACAGGCTGTGGTTGAGGCCTGCCGGCATCCATGGGCCCCGGTGGGGTCCTCCCACGCCCATCAACCAGGCAGGAGCAGCAGTAGAAGAAGAAGAAGAAGAAGAAGAAGAAGAAGAAGAAAGAAAGAAAGAAAGAAAGACGCACAGATCTCTCTCTCTCTCTCTCTCTCTCTCTCTCTCTCTCTAAGGTCTGCGTGAAGTCACACCCGTAGGGTCGCCTTGACCAATGGGATTGTTGGGATTTTCCAGCGGGAAATTCCTCTGTTGGAGATTTTATGGCTCTTTGTTTTAAGCATGATTAAACTGGGTTTGTGCCCATTTATACTCCATTAAATACACCAAACACACACTACCTCCTATGAAGAAGTGACATACACGAAAGTGTAAGTCGTGAGACGAGCATTAATTTGATAGGAGACACGATATATATGAGGTTACATGAACTACTAGTTTGCTCATAAGACATGCATAAAATGAAATACCATACAAGAGACACTTTACAAGATTTTTCACTTTATATTCGCACATGCAATGTCCTGAGGTGCATGTTCATTTATAGAACAGTTTTTTTTCTATAAATGAATGCAGGAAAGTCTGTTTAAGGGCATTGGGTCTCCCCTTTTCACATTCTTTCAAGCAATGAACAAAGTCTTAGCTGATGGTAGCCCTGTTAACGGAGACCTTTCCTGCTCTCTCAACTGTTACTAAGCATAAAGCATTTGAAGCATATTTGTTAAATGTAACAAGTAATTATGTGTCTGATTTGTCTCAGCCGTTACATGTATTCAAGGTAAAAGGTTGTCTTGATAATTGTGTAAATGTTTTTCAAAACCATATGAAATCAGCATGAATTCAAAGAGAACATTTCTAAGAATTCCTGCATTTAAATCAAGATTTTCCTTTTCATTATGTAGCGAATTAGCTCACAGATTAAATATTAATAATTATTCACAACTCATTACGATTATTCATTATGATTAATTATGAATATTTTAATCAGTTAAATAGATTACCTTGATGGAGCTACATTAACATTACAATCAATCAATCAGTTCATCCTATGAACGTTCAGTATTGATTATTAATTAATTCTAAGAAAAGGATATTTTTCATGGCCACAGAAAAATAATTATTCATTTGTATTTACATAAGCGCTTAGAGCGCATAACAAGATTGATCATTTAAGTGACAATTTGTTTGCAGTGGGGAGTCAGAACCAAACATATATTGTGCACAAACTTTAACAACTAAATCATGTACAAGATTAAACAGATATACAACATACACACATCGCAAGTGGCAAAGTTAGTTAGAAGAACCGGGTCAGAACAGATGGATGAAGTTATGCAAAGAGTTTAACCTGGGAGAACCATCCCTGATAAGCTCCTTTGTCTGAACAAAGGGTTTTACAGTTTTACTATTTGTGTTTCGTACGATACTTGCATTTAGCCTGAGCTGTAGAAGAAGAGTGTCCAAGGCAAAATCGCAGGAGAAACTCTTGATAGTTCGGTCCAAAGGTGTTGAGATCAATTTCTTCTGCGTTGACTGAAGAAGAAATTATGAGCTTGCATGGTTGTTTCAACTCCGTTGAGGTTGAGGAGTTTGGGTCTGCCGACCCAGGCCGTGTGTGGACATCAGGTTTCCGGTCCCACACAGCACATGGCTCTGTGTGTGTAGGCACATCCTGCTTGGAGGGCCTGCATCACGTAGCCTGGCTCAGGGCCAGAAATAATAAATCATTTAAATCTCTCAACAGAAAGTTTTTGGCAGATTTTAATAAAATGTTATTTAATAACATTAGTCATAATAAGCATTATTTCCAGTAGCCTACGTGCCTCAGACCTTCAGACAACTAAATAATATTCAGTAGTCCTCTGCAAATTTTGGCAGATGTCTGAACCGGCTCTTTCGCTTCTTTTTTAGTCGGAAGTGCTACTTCGGCTTTTGCATCTTGCGTCATCAACCCGGAACTAAAGTTCGATTACTTGCTGAGAACCGGCTCAAAAGAACGATTCGTTCTTTACATCACTACTAGAGACACAAAAGCGCAGCGCGGATCATATGCGCGAGTCGGCGGAGACAACGAAACATATCGGACCCATTTAAATTCTGCACAGAATGCTGTATTTCAAAGCGATATGGAGGAGATGATGATGATAAACGGTTAGAGATTAGGAGGAAACTCTGGCTTTACCAAACAGAAAGGCTCTAGTCAAACTGTGGTATTAACGAAACGCTATTGGCTGTTTCAAAAAAGGGGAGGAGCTGGAGCCGTTTCAGGGTAAATTATGATATTATAAATTTTAGCATTTAGTAGGCTAATTTATTTGTAATAAACACTTTAAGTGGGCTTTTAAAAAATATTTTATTTATATGTAGAATTATGTTTTTTAAAACATACGCACAGAGTTTGATGTCGCATTATGACAGTTGCAGTGTGTATAGAATTTGTCTGCGCCATGGACATATAAAATGCATAGGCTGTGTCCCAATAGAGGGGTGCAGGTATGACACTTTGTAGGTCAACCGGCAGTTAGCATCACACTGGTTCCCTTGACAAAAATACAATAAGATTTTCCCATAGGCTTTTGGATTATCGCAAAAAACAAGCTCTGTGATCAACAAAAGCTTATGATACTTACACGTCTTGTCCATCAAGATAATTATCACAGATGAACACAACTTATATGAATTTTGAAGCCTAAATGCAGTCACCAGAAGTAAAACGCTAAAGGTAGGCTATAAACGACCTACACCACGGTTGTTCGACTTCAGCGCCACCATCACTAAACTTCCAACAACTCTTCCAGTTTTTATCTAAAAACATTTTTCCAGAACGTTTGAGATAGAATAGTTTATAAGAGCACAATTATGAGCATAATGAGGCTGTAAAAACGGACTGAGTTTACCTGTTCGACATTATGGCTTTTAATCTCCCTGACAGCCTCTGTAGTCATTATCCACTTGTTAGCAACTGCCTTTTTCAAGACACTTAACAGCTTTAAAAAAAAAATCACGAGGGGGGTAATACTGATGTATTTTATGTCATAGAATAAAACGTGAAAGTTTGTGCTCACCACAGACCCTATTTCAGCCATTTAACCAAAATCCCATAAAAAAAAAAAAAAACAGTAGCTATGTTTCCATCCACCTATTGTTATGCACATTTTGGGATATCGCATAAAAAAAATGCTGAATGGAAACGCCAAGATGTGCATAAATTCTAAAAATGCGCATAAAAAACGTATGCGCTCGTTTAAGTCGGATACATTTTCTATCCGATACGAAAACATGCGCATAAACTACAATGGAAATGCATTTACTGAATACATTTCTTGATGCGCATAAAAAAAAAAAGTTTGACTTTTGCAATGTAACAGCATAACTGTACTAACCAGCGGGGAAATCTTCTTTGCAAAGCATCTGAAATGCTGTTTTGGTCATTCAGAAGTCTGCTCGGTATATTTCCCTCCTAGAACTGTCTTACATGACTGCGTTCCCAAACAGCAGCATCTGCCTCTGAAAGCAAGACAACAGGTTTATTGAGATGTACATTTATTTATGTATACATTTATGTACATCATTTATTATATACGAAAATTATTATATATGGTGGCTTCTCCTATGTTTCTTAGTGATTTTTAGTGGTAGTTTATCAGGAAGTGACAATTATGTTCTCTTTGACTCACTGGATGGAAACGGTGCTTTATTCGCAAATGTTTTATGCGATATTGCAATTTTGCGCATAAGTTAAATTCGCAACTTTGGATGGAAACATAGCTATTGACTTTGGGACAATGGAACTGGAAGTGCTAAAACGCTAACTTGTTTCTGCATTTTGGCCTCCAAAGTGATGTCAAACCTGCACCACTCTATTCACAGGCTGCATCCTTCAAAGGACTCTGACTTCAAAAGCCACGGACTGAGCGTTTTAAATGGGATTAGCCCAACTAGCCTATGGAGGGCTGTTCTTGGCCGTTTCTCAATACCAAGTACACAAACTTGTGACTTGCAAACTTGCCAAGTTCGACTCGGGAGAATAAACTCCTGAGGACGGGAGGACACAAGCTCTGCTAATGGAACAGCAGTGTTCTTGATAGTGTCACTCAGCTCGCTGTCACTCCGGTTATCTCTATATGTAGCTATATTTTAGGCTACAATAAAACAAAATATGTCATATGTCAAACTATTTTAATTTTTAATAAAAAAAAATCTCAAACATATTAATAGCCACACAAATGTGGTTCAGGCAACACATACCTTGATTATCTTCAATGCATGTATATTTATAACAAAATGAAATATAAAACACAACCCTACCTCTTTTCGTTTACATTTTAAAAATATTAAACATATGTGGTTCAGACAATAAGTGTGCATATATATATATGATTATCACTGTAATAAAATTAAATATGACATAAAACAGAACCCAGTCTCTTTTTGTTAAATGTCAGTTTATGTGTGATCAATAATGTCCATTATACAATTATAAGTAAAAGGTAAAGAAACTATACAAGAAATACAGCAAACAATTCAGTCAAACATACAAAGTCAGTGCTCTAGTAGGCTACAACTCTGTAAAGTTAAATATCCTAAAAATATAAAGTTATGAAACTTCACTTTGCCCTCAGCCAAAACTATTTGCCAGGGAACAAATTATAGATTAATGAGACCAAAGATCGGCTGTTAGATCTACACAAGACTAATTATATCTCATCTTTAACCACTACAGAGACATCAGAGCCAGCGGCAGACGTCAGAGGAACTAGCTGAGGAAAGGTGGGGTTAACAAGCACTGAGCGCCCGGTGATCGACTGGATCTCACAATTCCGAAACCGCCAGATAAAATTTTCAAATAGACACTTGCTTTATAAATAAATCACAGATTTGAGCTTTAAACAATTACATTCTTGCCTGAAAAAGTCTTAAAACTACAATTTGTGACACATTAACAGTAGTATTTTTAAATTATGCTGGGTTTCTCATCCGCTATTGACGCTTGCTGGTTGGTGCGAGATGCATTCTGGGATACCTGTCTGTCTCGAGTCCACACAAGTCTCGATATATGGTCCATTTATTTACCAACTATGTATAAACTACATAAAATTGCATCTTGGTAAAATAAGTTAACATTTCAACTGCTTCCATTTTTTTCAGACAACAAATAGAGTGCCTGATGAGGTGGATACATGCAATCCATTTTAGGGAAAAAAACAAAACACATGGAAATGTCTTCTATTGTTTGTTAGCAGAACTTTGTGCGTGCAGCTTGTTAATGATTCATAAAGACAATTTAAATCCATGTGGGGTATAAATACGGGGGTATGATTTTAATTGGGGCCTGTGCCAGTACTGATGAAAGGCTTAAAAAAGCCCCTGACTGTATACGTTTTTGATGTTTGTTGGTGTATTCGTTTTAATGGGGAAAAAGCAAAGATGCTCAGTGCCCAACCCTTTTCCAGCAGTCCATATTTTGGATGTCTGATCATGTCTCCCATGTCTAACCCAGTCATGTTAGGTGCTGTAGTCTCTACTGATGAGCTGGTGTGTTTAACTAGGAACCGTTTGAAAAGTGTGTTTGTGTGCCTCCAAGAAAAGGGTTGGGAAACGCTGCTTTATACAATCACATTTCATGAAATGTTGCAGATGTGGAAGAGAATCTTCAGTTGCACTGACAGTAATTGATCGAGACGTGTGTGTGTGTGTGTTTTCATAATGTGATGTGTGGCAGGCGATGTAACGTGCAGAGTGTGTGAAGAGAAGATCTCAGGTATGAGTGAAAGATGGAATACACAGAGAGATACAAACACATATTTTTCACGCACACACTGCACTGCATTATTGCACAGTCCTCCATTGACTCTTCTTTGTATTAATGCAGTGCTGTACTGATCTAAGCACTGCTACTGGAATGTTAGCGATGGTTACCATGGAGATCTTCAGCATCTGTGAATATCACAAGTCCTTGAGTCTTCTGAAATATCTCCATTTTGTGTTTCATTATGGAAACTGAGAAATGATTCCTGTATCCCTGAGATTCTTCTGAGCATTACCAAGGCCATTTGCTTTGTTTTTAATCAAAGCAAGGTGAAATACTTTCCTCTTATTAAAATCATACTGGCACAGAGAGACTGGGAGAAACAGAAAACCATTAGCTCTTTCATTCAGCATGGGCACTTTTCCAGCTCTGAGATCACATCAAAGTTACATTTCACTTCAGATCTGGCTTTGGCGTCACAGATCAAATCCTCAAGACACTCTGTAGTTTTAGAAAGCCTCTTATAAATACTGAGCCCTCTGTTTCTGTGTGAAACTAACCCAGAACAACATCCTACATATTATTATTATTATTTTAATTTATGAGACTAGAGTCACAACCCTTTATAAGTAATTTGCCTTCTAATTAAATCCATATATATTCTGGGATCCAGTGGTGTGGTGTATTATGAAATGGGGAAATCCACTCTGCATAGTCAAATAAATTCACTTTTCAGTTCCATTTGATGTTTCTAGCTTAAAGGCATATGAAACAACATGTATATAGGTCTACAATATATATAAATATAAATTATTAAAGACACATCAAATCTCATCAGATTGATACTTTTTAAACCAATTTTACATTGCTCAAAAATAATCATTCTAATATTATGGTAACTGTAAGGATTATATTTTGTTCTGCTTAGGCCTAGGCCACATCCACATGAAGCCAGAGCTTTCCCTATCCAATCTTTTTTTTTTTCCCTCGTCGCGAGAAATATCTGCGTACACACAAAACCACTGAAACATGCCAGACCAGTATGTGGCGCTATAATTCTGCCACAGAAATACACTAAAAACAGAGAAGAAGAGTTGGAGCATGCACATAAACCTCGAGATGTGGGGTAATGACATCTTCGTTTCACAAAATATACGGATTGGCTGTACATTTACTCTGTGACCCGGTTTAAAAAAATAGCAGTTTTATGCTCCAAAAAACGGCGGATCCGTCTGGACGAAACACTGATACGATACAAAATTTTTATGGATGGGCCCCAAGTCCACACGTACCCAAGTATTTTTACTTTCCTCCTTCGTTTAAAAAAAACTTGTCCACGTGAAAAGGCAAAAACATGCTATGAAGCGCTGTCAAGAACATGCCAAACCAACAGGTGGCGATATAACCCTAACCATAAAGCCATGTTGGCCAATCAAAAGCCTGAAAAAAAAGGTTATTACTATTGTTATTATTATTAAGCAGTGACCTGCGTAGTATTGCATTCTGACGCCTCTGCAATTCACCTAAAGGATTATTAGGAACACCATACTAATACTGTGTTTGACCCCCTTTCGCCTCCAGAACTGCCTTAATTCTACGTGACATTGATTCAACAAGGTGCTGAAAGCATTCTTTAGAAATGTTGGCCCATATTGATAGGATAGCATCTTGCAGTTGATGGAGATTTGTGGGATGCACATCCAGGGCACGAAGCTCCCGTTCCACCACATCCCAAAGATGCTCTATTGGGTTGAGATCTGGTGCCATCTGGGCCATTTTAGTACAGTGAACTCATTGTCATGTTCAAGAAACCGATTTGAAATGATTCGAGCTTTGTGACATGGTGCATTATCCTGCTTGTGCAGTAGCCATCAGAGAATGGGTACACGGTGGTCATAAAGGGATGGACATGGTCAGAAACAATGCTCAGGTAGGCCGTGGCATTAAAATAATGCCCAATTGGCACTAAGGGGCCTAAAGTGTGCCAAGAAAACATCCCCCACACCATTACGCCATCACCACCAGCCTGCACAGTGGTAACAAGGCATGATGGATCCATGATCTCATTCTGTTTACGCCAAATTCTGACTCTACCATCTGAATGTCTCAACAGAAATCAAGACTCATCAGACCAGGCAACATTTATCCAGTCTTCAACTGTCCAATTTTGGTGAGCTCGTGCAAATTGTAGCCTCTTTTTCCTATTTGTAGTGGAGATGAGTGGTACCCGGTGAGGTCTTCTGCTGTTGTAGCCCATCCGCCTCAAGGTTGTGCGTGTTATGGCTTCACAAATGCTTTGCTGCATACCTCGGTTGTAACGAGTGGTTATTTCAGTCAAAGTTGCTCTTCTATCATCAGCTTGAATCAGTCGGCCCATTCTCCTCTGACCTCTAGCATCAACAAGGCATTTTCGCCCACAGGACTGCTGCATACTGGATGTTTTTCCCTTTTCACACCATTCTTTGTAAACCCTAGAAATGGTTGTGCGTGAAAATCCCAGTAACTGAGCAGATTGTGAAAAACTCAGACCAGCCCGTCTGGCACCAACAACCATGCCACGCTCAAAATTGTTTAAATCACCTTTCTTTCCCATTCTGACATTCAGTTTGGAGTTCAGGAGATTGTCTTGACCAGGACCACACCCCTAAATGCATTGAAGCAACTGCCATGTGATTGGTTGATTAGATAATTGCATTAATGAGAAATTGAACAGGTGTTCCTAATAATCCTTTAGGTGAGTGTATAATGGGAGAACTGTGCATGTATCTGTATAAATGTTATAAGCCCTGTTAGTACAGTTATTAGCAGCAGTATTTTGGCTATATGCGCCATTGCACAGACTCGCCTCATGTAAACAAAGGCGATAGTGGTGCATAATCTGATGTCAAACAAAGGAGATAACAGAGCGCCCTCCGATGTCACAAGCACTGCAACCGGAGTTTCTGAAAATCTCCACCCTGGCAGGAGTTTTCGAAAAAGGTAAAACTACATAGAATGACATATGTTTTTACAAAACTGCATAGAAAAAGCTGCGGTTTTGAAAATACCTGTGTCATGTGGACAGGGTATTCCAGAAAGCAAGGTTAACTTACCGTCACATATAAATTGAACTCTCGGTTGATTAACCCAAACCTTCCTTACTCAAGGTATGCTGGTTCCAAAAACGAGTCAGAGAGTAAGTTCTGACAACCCAGAGTATGTTCCTGGATAACACACAAGACATTCTCTACAGGGTGACGAATCGATGATTCACCATGGAAACAGACGCTAAGAAATTTGTACTTCCTCTTCTTCTTTTGTTTAATGACGATTTACATAACCTACTTAATGCTATTTGTTGGTTGTGCAATAATTTTCTCAATCTTTTCATTTAATAAGTAATCTTTATTCACTGAGAATAAAGATTATATTGTTTATTTGATACTAATTAATTGAATGCTGTTCCATGTGTGAGATGACAATAAAATAAATAATAAATATATTTGAATTGAATTAACAGTTAAACATTACCTTATTATAATAGTGCTTTAGTATTAATATATAATATTGTACATTATTACACGGCTCTGTGGAATACTTGATTCTGATTGGTCAGTTGTGCATTCCAGCGGTATGTAACAACCGCCAAAGTGAATAACACACCGCTCATCCGGGTACTACGAGTTATCTTGACTGGTACTACTTATATGCTTAACGTGTCACTCCGCTGCCATTGACTGTCTGGTGCCATCTTGTGACTGAAAAACACTTAACCACCACAGGTTACAATGGAAGACTTCAAAGAGTTCACCCCAAAATTAAAATTAGCCCCTGGTTTACTTGCCCTCAAGTCATACTAGGTGTCTATGGCATTCTTCTTTCAGACAAATAAAATCAGAGTTATATTAAAAAAGTCCTGGCTCTTCCAAGCTTTATAATAGCAGTAGTTGTAGCTCTGTTAAAAGTCCATAAAAATGCATCTGTCCGTCAAATAAAGTACTCCACATGGCTCCAGGGGGTTAATAACGTCCTTCTGAAGCAAAGCGATGAGTTTGTGTAAGAAAAATATCCATATTTAAAACTTTATAAAGTAAGGTTTCAGGCCGATCGCCTTCTGTATTAAATTTTTGGGAAAAGTGTTGAAAGTGCCTCTGCAGTTCAAAAGACTTACTCTACCAGTTACAGCCGTCAGAAGTTGCGTAAGCATTTTGAATTGTGAGAAGGCACTTTCAACATTTTTTCCACGGAAGGCGATCAGCCGGAACTTTACTTTATAAAGTTT
Source organism: Paracanthobrama guichenoti (assembly GCA_018749465.1). NCBI lineage: Eukaryota > Metazoa > Chordata > Actinopteri > Cypriniformes > Gobionidae > Paracanthobrama > Paracanthobrama guichenoti. The sequence goes on along the minus strand of CM031960.1, from coordinate 28,560,821 downwards.
TAAATATGGATATTTTTCTTACACAGGCGCATCGATTTGCTTCAGAAGGCCTATATTAACCCCTCGGAGCCATGTGGAGCACGTTATTTGACGGACAGCTGCATTTTTTATGGACTTCAAAAACAGAGCTACAACTATTGCTATTATAAAGCTTGGATTAGCCAGGACTTTTTAAAATATAATTCCAATTGTACTCGTCTGAAAGAAGAATGTCATATACACCTAGGATGACTTGAGGGTGAGTTTTTGGGTAAACTATCCCTTTCAGCATTAATTTCAACATATGTGGTTATAACAACATATTCAGCAATAGATAAAGGCTTAAAGCAGTTTGGAACTGTTTTTCTTTGCAGAAGAACTAATCAAATATTTAAACTCAAGACAATATTTTGTGTTTAATTTACTTGAGACAAGTAGCCGTGTAATAAGCAGGGTAATGTACACCCAGCCGGTTGTTATCGCAGAATAAACTCCTTCAGAGTGGCGCAAGATCACTCTGTCAGGGTTTATTCTGCGATAACAACCAGCTGGGTGTACATTATCCCTTACTTATATAACTGTAACTATATAACAAATTTGGTTATATTAATGTAACTATATTAATTATATAACATGCGTTTGAATACCTCTTAAGCAAACTATCATGAGCTGCTCTGGAGCAGATTATGTTCAGAGAGTGAGTTGCTATGGCTACTTAAATACCCTGAAAGTTACCTCTGTTTTTGGAACCGAAAGTTGAGGTTATCCACTAAATTACTCTTAAACATACCCAGGTATGTCACATAACCTGCTTTCTGGAATACCCCCCAGGGCCTTAGTTTCTTTGTGTTTTTGTTTGGTTCTGTTCTGTTTCCTGTATTTGAATGTTGACCAAGTTTACTTGTGCATGCCAGTTAATCACTAATTAAGTTCACCTGTTGCTCATTTAGTTTCCTCATTTACCTCAGTGTATTTAACTGTGTTTGTCGTTAAAATTGTGGTACAAGTGTAGTGTTCTTGCTCTTTGTTTATTAAATCTTGTGTTCCACTGTTATTCTGTTGTGAATCTCTTGTTTGGATTTTACCTCACACATCCATTACAGTAACAAGCATTTCATGTAGCTTTTATTTTTCACTACTTGCTGTTGCTTGACTATAATTTATAATCATCTTTTTTTCAGACCATTAATCAGCTAGTAACAACTGCAGTCACAGCTTTCATTTAAACAAGCTGAGGGATCACTAAAAACATGTTCGCTCACAGATCATAATATCAAGTTCATTTCAATTCAGACGTGACCAGGTGGGTATTCCAGGAAGCAGGTCATGTGACATACCTGGGTATGTTTAAGAGTAAGTTAGCGGATAACCTCAACTTTCGGTTCCAATATTATATATGCATTCTAAAGAATTAGAATAAAAAATAAATAAAAAATAATTTTAAATGTTAGTTCAATTCAAATATATTTATTATTTATTTTATTGTCATGTCACACATGGATCTGCATTCAATTAATTAGCATCAAACAAACAATATAATCCTTATTCTCTGTGAATAAAGATTACTTATTAAACTAAGACATTGAAAAAATGATTGCATAACCACCAAATAGGTGGCAATGTGCACTAAGTAGGTTATGTAAATCGCTATTAAACAAAAGAAGAAGAGGAAATAGAATGGCGCGCTTCTTCTTAGAGTCTTTTTCCATGGTGAATCATCGATTCGTCGCTCTGTTGAGAATGTCTCGTGTTATCCGGGAACATACTCTGGGTTGTCTGAACTTACTCCCGGATTCGTTTTTGGAACCAGCATACCTTGAGTAAGCAAGGTTTGAGTTAATCAACCGAGAGTTCAAGATATATGTGATGGTAAGTTAACCTTGCTTTCTGGAATACCCCCCAGAAGTGTAATGTAATGTAGTGCTGCAGGGATGACATATTTTTGTAGGCAAACCTGGAAGTTAACATCACACTGGTTCCCTCGACAAAAACCCAGATAGAATTTTTTTTCATAGGCTTTTGAATTATCACAAAAAATAAGCTATGTGATCAACAAAAATTTATGATACTTACACGTTTTGTCCATCAAGATAATTTTCACAAATGAACAACTTTTATGAATTTGGGGGCCTAAATACAATTGTCAGAAATAAAAAGCTAACCGTAGGCTATAAACAAACTACACCACAGTCACTCCACTTCAACGTCACCACCATCAAGCTTCCGATAACCGATTAAAAAAATCCTGAAAGTGTGAGTTAGAATAGTTTGCAAGAGCGTGATTATAAACATTACGAGGCTAGTGAGTATGAGTATCTGTTTGGTGTGATGACATGATGACAATGTCCCCGACAACCCCTGTAGTTCCATTTAGTAACATCTTAGCAACTGCCTTTTTTAAGACAAGTAAAAGCATTAAAAAAAAATCATGAGTAGGGTTTTACTGGTTTGTTTTATGTCAAAGAATAAAATGTGAAAATATATTGAGTTTGTGTTAACACTAGAATCTCCACGGGGTAAAATTTATCCATGGCTGTTTTTCAAATGTAGTCAAGTCAAGTCACCTTTATTTATATAGCGCTTTTAACAAGTCCAATTGTTTCAAAGCAGCTTCACATTGTTAACAGGAAAATAATGCAACAGAATTTGTACAGCCGTTCTGGTGAAACGGTGATGTTATCCAGCTAATTTCAAGTATAATATAATGTCAATGCGGGCAGATCGGTAATATAGTTGAAATTTAGGTGTCCCCAACTGAGCAAGCCAAAAGCCAGAGGCGACGGTGGCAAGGAACCAAAACTCCTTCAGGGTCAGAATGGAGGAAAAAACCTTGGGAGAAACCAGGCTCAGTCGAGGTGCCAGTTCTCCTCTGGCCAACGAACAAATAGTGTATGATTATATATTATAATTCTTAATTTATATTAGGTAAATAGATATTAGTAAGATTATTTGAAAGATTGGAGTCATCATGCCGGAGACGGGTTTAATGAGGATGTCGTGTCGATGCAGCATTTACAGGGGGAGTTTATTTGACACGCTCTCTGCAGACATTTCAGGGATGCGTTGGTCATGTCCAGGCGCAGGTCCACCATCTGAATACGGCCCGGATCCGGCTGACTGCAGTAAACCTCGGGATAAACAGAGAGACTAACATTAGCGTAGATGCCGTAAATGTAAATGAAACAGATTTTCAATCAAATATCTCCGTCATTGACTTTTACTAAAATAGTGTTATATTTACAATCCCCTGTTATATACCAAATAAAACCAGATTAAAAACGGGGCATTTATACCAATAAGTGCCAGCAGGTCAAATTTCCTACTATAATGCTATAGGACAGTTTTTGCAGTGAGAGGCGGCTTTTTGAAATAGTTTTCTGTTGGCAGTGAGTGTTATGTGCACTGTTTGTGCACCCCGGGTGCCTCGCGTTTTAACCGCCTGCTGCGTCTTGAGTTTTTCCAGGACCGGTCTGAGTGCATGAAGTTGAAAAAAAAAAATCAACTCTGAGGCCGTGTGTCCACCAAAGCGTTTTTTTCACGCGGCTGGCTGGCGTATCCAATTGTTTTCAATGGGAGCGCCGCATTTTTAGAACGCCATGAGCGTAACAAGGCGCTGAGTGAGTATTTCATCACCGAGAGTTGAAGAATGTTCAACTTTGAGTAAAACGCTGCGCTCATCACTGTCACTCTTCACCCAGCCGTCCAATCAGAGTGGAGGATGGGCGGGACAAATACAACACCGACCAACCGCCACATTCTGCTTGTACAACGTCAACAGATGAAAACAAACATAATACCGGAACAAAATAATTTAAAACAAGAGCCAGAGCAAATACTTAATATTATATCAGAATTTTTATATAAAATCAATACAGAAACAAACTATCTGTGAAATGAGATAGTAGTAACACTTCCGTGGATAACAAGCAAAAGAGTATCAAATGGAAAAAAACACTGCACTGCCAAAAACGCTCTCAAGTGCGCAAGGCGTTTTCAGCAGAGCGCCTAGTGTTTTCAGCTGGATAAAAGCGCTTTGGTGGACACGCGGCCTAAGCAGAAAAGCGACCCGACATCATTGCGTTTTTTTTTCCCATTGTCCAATCAAATGAATGAAGAGGCGGGCCTTCTGTTGTGGTGATGGTTATCTTGATTAGACTGACAGCACAGCTGATTCAGGGGTTGCCTAGCAATATTTAAAAAAGACGCAGCACACTGTTATTTTCTAAATTAAAAAAACGTCAACCAAAAAAGGAAGTGTAGTGTGCCTCATGTTTTCAAACTTGAAAAATTTGCTAATGTTTTAACGTTTTATGTTACTAAGCAACACTTTTCACCAATTAAGATAGTGGTAATAAGTTTTAGTCACAATAACACATGGACAATATCAAGGATAATATTACACCACCCAAATATGTATTTATTTCCTTCTAATTCTCATTGTCATTGCAGGCTGCTTTAGGCTGGTGATTTGTGTAGCCTGCTTAAAATAGCCTTGAACACAAAACAACAGAACAAAAACATAGTTGATGACTAAAAACTAATAATTTCATGACTCTAGACATTGATTTGTGAAGACAGTGGCATAATACAGTGACATAATATTTGTTTTTTTAGCCATATTAAAACAGTAGTCTTGTGCATGGGTAAATTTTACGCACTGGTGGTTCTAGTGTTAACCACAGACCTTATTTCAGGCTTTTAACCAAAATCTCATAAAAAAAAAAAAAAAAACATTGGCTTAGGGATGATGGAACTGTTGTCACACTGGGGTTGCAATAAAGATGAGAAAACCACAGTAGGGGAGAGCGGGGCACAACCTAACACTTTTTGACTTTCTCAGTTTGTGTAAATCCACTTGGGGTTCAGAGTATTTATTTTTTCATTAATTTCACACATCTAGTACAATTATGTGGTTTTGTTTCATTAATACAGCGTATACTTTTTTCTTGATTTACCCCGAAAGAATGGAAGAGAAATGTGACAACAAGCCCCATAGGTGGGGTACATTGTAACATGTGAGGGGCACATTGTAACATGACCAAATGACGGATTAAAATGTTATCTGATCTAATAATAAAAATATACAAGACAAACTAAAATATTTTGTCAATAAAATACAATTATCAATTAAAAAAAAATAATGGCATTTTTAATAATTAAAAATAATAAAATTTTTAGTTTGACAAACACATCACTAAATACACACAGTATAGTTAAAGACATAATAATAATGAATAATTTCTGAACATTGACTCTCAGTCTTTATTCACCCTTTTCTCATGGTTTCTCAAAAGAATTCATAAAAGTATAGAATATAATATCATATTTCTAATATGGCTCATTGTAACGCAGTGTTACAACGCACCCCACCTGCTCCACTGGGATTTAAACCACGGCTCATGTCTTCAGCTGTTAGATCAGCATTAAAGAACGATCTCAACTGTTAAATAACAGATATAAGATTACAATAATATCAGATTTGTCTTATTTTAAATAAACATAAAAAACAGAGATGAAAAATAAACTTAAGAAATGTACTTTTGCTATGGTTAAATAAATGTTCAGTGATATCTTCCAAAGATTTCTTAATTTTGGCACATTTTTTTCTCTAAATCATGCTGACATGGAAACTAGTAAATACTCAAAGTTTGTCATCCTAGCATGTGTGTACAATTTTAAACCATGTGTGTTACAACTAACCCCGTGTTAGGTTGTGCCCCGCACTCCTCTGCACGAAGTCAACAGGACATTACAACTGAACAAAGGAAACTGAGGACTTAAATACACAGAGGTAAATGAGGGAACTAAATAAAAAACAGGGGAATTAAATTAGTGATTAACCGGCATACACTAGGAAACTAGGGGTGCGTCTCAATCAGTTCCCTAGCTCCCGAGCTCGTTAATTTGTATATCGTATACATGAATTCGGGCACTGGTAAGGACAGTAAAGGACGCTGGCTCACTATACATTGGGACACTGATGACTCCATTTTCGGCGACGTGACAACGTCCTCATTGTACAACATTATTACTGGTATTTATGAACAACAGCAGAACTGATATCCTTCTGACATGACTTGTTAGTTTCTGCGATTCTGCGATTGAGACAGCCCTTTAAGGCTGTATTTATTAGCTGACTCCCTGATCAGTGCCCTGACTACTAAACTAGGGAACTGACTGAGATGCACCCTAGGTCAACATACAATGATAGGGAACAGAAACTGAAAAGAACCAAACTAAAACACAAAGAAACTAAGCATAACTGTGACAAACGGAGGTGGTAAAATGCTACTTTAGAAACTTTAGAAACAGATGAATCACTATGAAAAGTTGAGTCTCATATTTTGTCTTTTTTTTTTTTTGTACTCTCAATTATTTTCTCAGCTCAATTTTTTGAGGTAGCACTGCTTCTCTTGCCTCAGTGAAGAAAACAACCCTGCTGTGAAAATAGCACACAGGAATATAAAGTGAGACAAGCTTCCTAAACTAAACGACCTGTAAAAGCAGTTCTATGAATAACCGGGAAATCTATCAGATATAATAACAGTCACACACACACATGCATGTACATTTGCCATTTACCAGAAAATCAGAGGCTATTAGAGGCAGTTTGTGGTTCGCCTGAACTCAGGATTGTTCTGGCATTGCAGATTTTGAATTGTATTTTTGATGGTGGGGTTTCAGGGAATGTATTTGGCAGTAACTTCTTGGGCCATGCTGTTCCCTCCAGGGTTTAATCTCAGAGTGAATTAGACAGCAATTAACTCCCATTAAAGTGTGGTTTCATCTCTTTCTGTCTCACTGGCAGCTGCATAAGTGTGTGTGTGTGTGTGTGTCACTATAATAGACTGTATTTATTTGTACAGGATTAATGGTAATTAATGAATGTTGTTAGCAGTGTCACACAAGGCAGTAACCCGGCTGTGTTTGTAATAGAATACTAGTGTGCTGTTTACTTTGAAATAATAATAATAATAATAATAATAATATTGCAATAATAATAATATTGCACACTTATTACACTGGTAGGGTACAATGGGGCTAAGTCACACCTTAAGAAAAATGTCCTTTTCACTACTCCCGTAGTGTATGATTGCAGAAAAAATATACATGTTTGTACTGAACATTGATGGAGCAACAGATTTTGTGTGAAGATAAATCATTAAAGTGGTTTATTTTGATTAGAAAATCTTATAGATATATGAGGCGGCAAGATGGGCCCCTTACCCCACACACAGGGCAAAATGCTCACCAGCATGGGCATTGTATTGTATACAAATACTTTAGCTAAAATAATGTTTTTTAACAATGTCTAAGTTAAAGGTGCGGTATGTAGGATTTACACCTAGTGGTTGAAATATTTTATGCTTTAGTAAAGTGAAAACCTTAGATACAGCACCTTTAATACTTGTTCACTTTAGTAAAGTTTGTACTATTTTATGTTTATTTTATTTATCAAAAGTATTCATTTTTGTTTAATAAATATGATGTCATTAAAATGTTAATGTAAAAATATATTTTAAAAATAAAATAATTTTAAAAAGTAAAGATTCTGAAAGCATTGAGATCTCATTATAATTTAAAGGGGTCCTATTATGCCCTTTTACAAAGTCTTGATTTTGTATTTGGAGTGTACCAATATTCTTTCATATTCTCTCTCCACTGGTCTGGCTCAAACGTGCCGTTTCGATGAAGTTCCGAAATACAAAATGTGCTGTGATTGGTTAGCTGGCCCAGTGTGTTGTGATTGGGTGCCTTAGTGCGTGTTCTGGAAATGACACACCCCTTATCATAACCATGAGCTCTACTCAGATGTAAATATCAAAGGGGTGGTTTATTATGATTTCATTTTTTTTAACTTTAGTTAGTGTGTAATGTTGCTGTTTGAGCATAAACAACATCTGCAAAGTCACGACGCTCAAGTTCAAAGCAAAGGGAGATATTTTCTTTTAAAGAAACTACTTTTTAAGGACTATAACAAATTGCTGGTAGGGACTACACAAGCTTCCTCCTGGGTTAGTGACATCACTAAGGGGATGAAGCAATGTTGATAATTTATAGATTATCATGACAGAATATGCTAATCAATGACTTGAAGATAGTTAACTCCACATCAGCTACATAAATTCATCAACTAACCATTCAGAAACATCCTGTTGCATTCTACATGTTGTCACTTCTTCTTGAGTCTCTCCATCATTGTCTGACTCCGGTTTGAACATAAAAGGCAGTTTCATTTAGCCTGGTTAAAACCAGACCATTCTCAGTAGTAACTGAGTTATGGTCTGGCAAAGCTTCATAGACAAATCATTTCCAAAGGGGCGTCACCAACGGACGTCGCTCAAATGCCTCTGGGCGCAATTGGATAGACCTAAAACCAATCAGAGCGATGAAGGAGATGACATATGCAGAGCGACGGAGAAACATCTGAGACTCTGACAGCAATTCTCTGTTTTTAATGAAAAGGAAAAGTTTAAATCGTTTAAAACAGACGCGAAAGCTGATTAGAACAAGTGATGTTCCACAGCGGCATCCATCTTTGTAATGTACAAAATCTGCTTCAACGTCCCTGCGCTGTCGTCATCTTGTAAAGCCCGCCCCAACGTTTCTGATTGGTGCCGCGATTTCGAGGGATTAGAAATGGGCTCTTTCCCAGACTAACTTGCAGAGCAAATCTAAATTTGCCGGAAGTTGTCAGGGTTTTCCCAGGCTAAGTTTCATTGCCTGTCAGTTGCTAACACAAGCTCTTGAAGCTCCACCCTGTGAGTAGCAGCTCATTTGCATTTAAAGGGACACACAAAAACACCCTCAAAAAGTGACATTTTAACATGCTATAAAAAAAAATTATCTGTGGGGTATTTTGAGCTAAAACTTCACATACACACTCTGGGGACATCAGAGACTTATTTTACATCCATTAAAAAGGGGCAATCAACTACCCCTTTAAGGATGGCATCAATTTCAAACCAATTCAAGCCTGATTCAGACTTAAGAATGTTAACAAACAAGAGGATCATCCAGAATGGATTTCATACACTGACTTTGTAAGCACGGATTTCACAGGATGTTTCAGAGTGGTATGTTTTTTTTTTTTTTGGTTTTTTTTGTAATTATACATTTTAGATATGAAGTTATACACCATTTAATCATAATACTTGTTGGAAAACTATGGTAAAACAAACAGTAATCAATCACAAAACCATGGTTATTTTAGGGCCAGTGAACAGCCATACAAAAGCTACAGTAAACACTATATCAACACTAATGTTGGCTAGCAGGCGAGCAGAGCTAAACAGCTTTGCCCTTTGTTTACATTGTAGCAACAACATAAAATGTATAATTAGAACTGTTAATAGAAAATGCAACTACAAATAATAAGACATACTTACAAGTTGTCATCCACAAACAACAGATTGTCTCGCCAAAGTGGGAACTGCTCTGTTTCAGGAGAAGCTTTTGTGCGTAGACTGCTTTGTACTCTCTTAGGCCATTTCTCAATACCAACTATGTGAACTTCGTACTTGCGTCCTTGGTAGTTCAGACTTGCCAAGTTCAATTCTGCAAATAGAACAGCAGCGTTCTTGATAGTGTCACTCAGCTCGCTTTGGATAATCTGTATGTATATTTTAGGCTACAATAAAACAAAATATTTCATAAAACACCAGTCTCTGCCTCTTTTCATTTTCATAAATTTTTTTAAAAATGAAACAAATGAATAGCCACACAAATGTGGTTCAGGCAACGTGTACCTTGATTATCTTCAATGCATGTATATTTATAACAAAAATAAATATAAAACACAACTCTTTTGTTTACATTTTAAAAATATTAAACATATGGGTTCAGACAATAAGTGTGCATATATATGATTATCACTGTAATAAAATTAAATATGACATAAAACACAACCCAGTCTCTTTTTGTTAAATGTCAGTTTATGTGTGATCAATAATGTCCATTATAAAAGTATAAGTAAAAGGTATAGGAACTATACAAGAAATACAGCAAACAATTCAGTCAAACATACAAAGTCAGTGCTCTAGTAGGCTACAACAGTAAGGTTAAATAGCTTAAAAATATAAAGTTATGAAACTTCACTTTGCCCTCAGCCAAAACTATTTGCCAGGGAACAAATTATAGATTAATGAGACCAAAAATTGGCTGTTAGATCTACACAAGACTAATTATATCTCATCTTTAACCACTACAGAGACATCAGAGCCAGCGGCAGACGTCAGAGGAACTAGCTGAGGAAAGGCTGCTCTCAGTGGGGTTAACAAGCGCTGAGTGCCCGGTGATCGACTGGATCTCACAACTCCGAAAACGTCAGATAAAATTTTCAAATAGATGCTGTCTTTATTAATAAACCACATCTTTGAGCTTTAAACAACTACATTCTCGCCTGAAAAAGTCTTAAAACTACAATTCGTGACACATTAACAGTAGTATTTTTAAATTACGCTGGGTTTCTCATCTGCTATTTTGACGCTTGCTGGTTAGTGCGAGATGCATTCTGGGATACCTGGCTGTCTCAAGTCCGCTCAAGTCACCTCCCGATGCATCCTCAATAAAGGGGGTGGATCAAGAACACATCCGGGGATTTGAACTGTACTTGGCTAGATGTAAACTTTGAATTGGAACAGTACTTAGGCAGCGACTGATGACGTTTCACAAGTCCACAACACAAGTACAGACAAGAACGCATATTGAGAAACGGCCTTAGTTTCTGGAAGCTGTTCTCCATAAAATTAGCAGCACACAGATAAACGTTCAAGTTATAATGTTCAGGAACAGAGTTTAAAATGCATTTTAACCACTTTGAGTTCATCAGTCTTAGAAAAGTTAAACAAATCTCTTTGAGAGTGACAACACTGTCCTCTCTAATGCAGCTTTTTTGTATGTGTGTGTGTGAATTCCGTGTTTTTGTGACATCTAGTGGTTTAGAGGAAAATAAAATCAAATGCACCTTTTACCCCAGTGCACCTTTTGCCTAGTTGTACCCTATACAATGTAGGCCTGCTATTGTAATGGATGCACATGGGTAGAAGTTTTCCACGGCACTCTATGCAGAAAGAGTTTAATGACAACGATTTTTCAGCTCATGATCATTTCAAAATCGCCTTCTAAGGAGAAGTTTCCGTCGGGCCACTCTGCCATAAAGCCCCGACTGGTGGAGGGCTGCAGTGATGGTTGACTTCCTACAACTTTCTCCCATCTCCCGACTGCATCTCTGGAGCTCAGCCATAGTGATCTTTGGGTTCTTCTTTACCTCTCTCACCAAGGCTCTTCTCCCCCGATAGCTGAGTTTGGCCAGACGGCCAGCTCTATGAAGGGTTCTGGTCGTCCCAAACGTCTTCCATTTAAGGATTATGGAGGCCACTGTGCTCTTAGGAACCTTAAGTGCAGCAGAATTTTTTTGTAACCTTGGCCAGATATGTGCCTTGCCACAATTCTGTCTCTGAGCTCTTCAGGCAGTTCCTTTGACCTCATGATTCTCATTTGATCTGACATGCACTGTGAGCTGTAAGGTCTTATATAGACAGGTGTGTGGCTTTCCTAATCTAGTCCAATCAGTATAATCAAACACAGCTGGACTCAAATGAAGGTGTAGAACCATCTCAAGGATGATCAGAAGAAATGGACAGCACCTGAGTTAAATATATGAATGTCACAGCAAAGGGTCTGAATACTTAGGACCATGTGATATTTAAGTTTTTCTTTTTTAATAAATCTGCAAAAATGTCAACAAATCTGTGTTTTTCTGTCAATATGGGGTGCTGTGTGTACAATGAGAAAAAAAAAAAACTTAAATGATTTTAGCAAATGGCTGCAATATAACAAAGAGTGAAAAATTTAAGGGGGTCTGAATACTTTCCGTACCCACTGTACTTTGTTTTTTACACGTACGCTCACGAACGCACAGCAAAGTATATTTCTTTTGACTCATATGCATACACAGGTGTTTGACGCATGCACAGTTTTGGGCAATCTCTCGCTACGAGTTACAACCCATGTAAATACTGCAAAAAACCAAAAACAACCTGCGCAGAGTTTGACTCAGAATTGTGTGATATAAATTCAGAATTGCAATTTACCTATGTGAAGAAACTAGAAAATCTCCAGGTGGTGAATACAAAAGGGCAAATTTCAATCACTGTCATTGAGTACAAAACATGTTCCACCAAATAAAAGAAACGGCAATGAAAGTGTCAGCCTTGATTGGACAAAAACTACAACATCATCTTCACTTATGAACGTTTTTACTAATCTTAAACTGAACTTTAGCATGAGTGGGTTGAGACGATTGACTGCTTCACTGGACAGAACTGAAATATAAATTTGACTCAAAGAGAGAAAGTTCATGACCATCTGTCTATTAAGATGTGACAGCTGACCACATACACCCAGCCTGAGGCACCTCTACACCATCTGCCACCACACTGACCCTGCTGAGTGCCACGAGCAATCAGACACTCATGAAGGACAAACAGATCACAAGACAGACACAACGACAGCTGCACAGACAGACAGAGAGAAAGAAGCTAATAAAGAAAACCAAATTCTGTAGGTTTCACAGCAACCAGAACACATCTGACTTTAATTTACACTAATGTGGAACAGGATTTTGGACCAATGACATTTTACTGTGGGCGGAGTTTTCAGTAGACAGAATTTGTGTTTCTAACCGTGTAAGCTTCAAAATTACGAAAGACATTCAGAAGTTTATTTGAACTGAATTATTTTCTGTTATATCAGAAACTAAGAAGGCAGAGATGGTCCACTTGTAGATTTATTAATGGGAAAAATTGTAATACTCAAAATGGAGGTTGAAGCCTGGCCTTACAGCTAGAAAGAGCCAAACGTCTGTTCAGAATGGTGCATTATCTGGACCAGACTTAATAAAAAAAAAAAAAAAAAGTACAAGTATTCAATTGGCAGACACATTTTATCCAAAGTGACATATAGAGGAACATCACTAGAAATTTGTCATTGGTCATAAAAAGAAGTGGCTTCATCACTTCATGTCTCTTCTCCAATAAGCTGGTGTGTGGTGGGCATTCTGGGACAATATGGCTGCCGTCGCATCATCCAGGTGGATGCTGCACATTGGTGGTGGTTGAGGTGATTCCCCCCTTCTATATGTATAGCGTGTTGAGTTCCCAGAAAAGCACTATATAAATGTAATGAATTATTATTATTATTAAATGCTTAAAAAATTGTTAAAGATTTTGTAAGCATATTCGGTATTTGTGCTTGGAGTCAATTGTTTTATTTGTGAAAACGCAATGAAACGTCAAATATCGACATAGTTTTTGGCCAGGCTGTCTTACAAAGAAATTGTGAACACATGCAAAAACAAGAGAGAACCAACTAAATATTAGTAACTAATTATGTTGTAGTCAATGTATGCTTTTTAGTGCATATTTTTTAGTAAAATAAAATATGCAACTGTACTTCACCCTTTTTGCCAAATAATTTAGTAAGATAAATACCTTAACCAAGTTTAGTGTTTTGTTCTTCCCTCATGTTTTTCTCATATTTTAATGGTTTAGTCAAACTTATAGGGTCATTAAAAACAAATCCTCAAACCAGTCCCCTCCAGACATCACTTTTGGTGACTACTCTATATGGGGTTACAATGTATTCATATTGTGGTTCATAGCCATGAACCTGTTGAATGTTCATACAATAATGTATATGACTATAGTGTTGTATGACTGAGAACAGACTCACTGTCTCTCATACACACTCCATGTGTACCAAACAACCTGAACAATGTCTTCGGAGGGCTTGCTCAATGGTTTATATTGTCTAATCATTACTGTCATGTTCTACAGTCATTAAACATATTTTTAATGGTAACACATTATTTTAAGGTGACGTTGTTACTCGTTGCAACATGTACTTACTAATAACACTAAATGATGCATAATTACAAGTAACTAACCCTAAACCAAACCCTAACCCTACACCGTTACTATATAGTACCTAAGCATACATTAATATTACTCAGTACTTATTTGAGTAAGTACAATGTAACTAACCTTTTTTATAAATAAAAAATTGAGTGCAGAACTATTAATTTTGGGTGGTTTCTGTGCAGATTGCATAAACAGTGGCGAAAGGAAATCAACATTTACCACCTTGTGATTTCATTCATTTTCAATAATTCAATGCAACCTTGAAAATGATCCTTTATTGAATCAGTGTACTTTATGTCCTTTATTATTTCGGTCACTCTTTATATTAGGTGTCCTTGACTACTATGTACTTACATAAAAAAAAAAAAATGAGTGCGTTCATACTGTACTGCAAAACACTTTTGCTTCTATTGAGGTGGGATACGGGTTAGGTAGGGACAGGTTTGGTGGTATGGTTTAAGGGTAGGTTAAGATGTAAGGGAAGGCTCAGCAGTTTAATTATAGAGTATAATTATAGGTATTTGGTTTCACTTTATTTTGATGGTCCTTTAACACATGTTGTTTACTAGAAGTAACGTTGCACCTACATGTCAACTAACTCTCATTAGAGTGTTAGTAGAGTATTAGTAGACTGGTAGGGTTAGGGTTAGAATAAGTTGACATGTAGTTGCAAAGTTACTTCTAGTCAACAGAATGTTCAAAAGGGAGCATCAAAATAAAGTGTTACCAGGTAAAGTAAAGTGGGACCATTATTTCTAATGTTACATCAGGGGAACGCCACTTTGTCAAAAAATGTCCTTGCAACATCCTCTTGGTAATTTTTTTGAAGAACGCGAAAATAAAGAAAACGTGTGCGATCTTGTGCGCAGCCATATTGAGATCTGATTGGCCAATCACCATTATTTATACAGGTTGTAAATTATTTATTATTTAAATAGGTTATACATTAAAATGTAGATTTTTTTTTTTAATTATTTCATTTATATGATGTGTTTTACTACACTATTAAAGGCACAATATGTAAGTTTTATGTACGTTTTGGATCGATGGGAGATATCGTTTTTACCATACAGAGATGTATGAAATTCATGAATCATGTTCACGGATTGTCATGAGAAATAAGACAGAAGATTAGTTGCGAGTGAACAATACTATTTATTGAAAGTCAGAGGTGAGAGTAGTGGAACAGGGTCAGATGAAGAGGTTGTGTCTAGAACAGTCAACACTTGGCAGCGCAGGGACTCAATGGACAACCCAGATCCGCCGTGAAGAAGTGAGAAGCAATCAGGAAATCCCGTCCACCGCTGAAGGAAGATGAGAAACAATACCGGTTGATCCTCCGTGAAGAACGGCAGAGCGATCAACAATCCGGCAGGGAATCCACAGGAACTCGAGAGAATGGCCAGGAGAAAGACAAGAACACAGGAACAAAACCCAACGATCTGACAAACATAAGACGAATGATAATGAGTATATATACACACAGATAACAAGTCATAGCTGGCGATGATGATCAGCCGAGTGGTAATCAGCGGCCACACACACACACACACACACACACACACACAGCGAGAACGAGTCAGTGAATTCATGAACCGTGACACGGATGAGGTCATTTTGTATTACCTGTACGTTTGATCACACTATTTTATGTCATCGTAATGAATTAGCTACAAGGAACGTGAAATGTAATGCTATATTAGCTTGTTACTGATATGTGACTATTTGTCAAATGATTTGGTGGGTTAATGCTGTGCAGTTTTATATGTTTAAAACAATCATACAGCGCAGGGAAAGTACATTTGTACATTTAAAAGTACATTTGAAAGAGCCCACAGTATTTGCAAGTAATGGCTAAATATTTTTGTGCAACAAATACTGTATTTAATTTCACTACCATAGACTTAAAAATAGATAAAAAGTGTTACTGAAGTATAAACAAAGTGCAATATAATTGTATGTGTCATTTCATCAGCATAACCCACACAGAATTACATGACTATTACATGTACGATAAATAATATATATTTGCTTACCTACAACACATGCGAGAGTGGAGTCTCTGTCAAGTCCAAGTTTGTCGCAAAGCTCTCTCCATTTTGAAAACACCACGCCGATATTGATTCTCATTTTATTTCACCGTTTGTACCAAAGCCTGCTTGCCTCAGTTGATCTATGTTTAAGTTTTTTTTTTTTTTTTTCTGTACTCACCAATGAATAATCGTGATCCATGATGACGACGTGTTAGTGTGTTGCCATGGTTTCAACGAGCCATTACTTAAAATTGGAATTTCTCTAATTTACAAATCTTTGGGAACTTTTGGGATAATGTAAGTACACAACTGCATGAAATGTATCACACTGTGCAAGTGTTTTTTGGATATTTTATTACAAAAATCTTACATATTGTGCCTTTAATCTAATGGGATGGTAAAAGGATGATTCTTTTTATCAATTTTTTTCAACAAAGGGGTTGGCAGTCTTTGGATATATCTATTAAATAATCTTTAGTTATTACTTTTGTAGAGACAGAAATCAATCTAAATTCAAGCTTATGATATATGACTAATCAATCTAAAGGTGCAGGAAAATTACGTCATAACACAAACTGACTGATGGCACAATGAGAACACACACAGTTCCAAACCCTTATAGCAATGATACAAAGCTGTATGTCAAAGGCAGGAGACAGGGGAACAATTCTGAAAACTATACAGCATCTACTTTGTACAATGAAAAAGGAATACTTTCATCGCAATAAAAAGCTACTTCAAATGACCATCAAAGAAGAAAGATGCTTTTTGCCCTCATAATGGTGTAGTTACGTCATCTACCAGCAGGGGCTAACTGAACCACACTAACCAGCCAAACCTTGATCTGTTGATGGCACCTAGTCACTCTTTTTACTCTATTAATATTTGAGCTGGGTGGTGTGGCAAAGACAAACTAAAGCAACAGCTTCAACACTGCTGTCATTTTTCATTCACTTGGCCATCTAAAAATACATCTCTAACATTAAAAACTAAACTTGACCTTAAAATAGCACACAAAAATGCCTGGATGAAAAAAAACACACTCCCCAACAAACAAAACATTCCTCACAGGCAAGAGATCAGCTCAGAGAGAGACAGAGTTTTCCTCCTCTTAATGTTTTTGTAGGCATCACAATGTCGAGCCGAGGGGAGAAGGGGGAGGAGGGAGAGAGAGAGAGAGAGAGAGAGAGAGAGAGAGAGAGAGAGAGAGAGAGAGAGAGAGAGAGAGAGAGGGAGGGGAAGGAAGCAAATGAGAGGAGAAAGTGGAAGCAAGAGAGCGTCAGTGAAAGAAGGCAGTCTGACTGCACAGAAAAGGCGCTCGGCAAACAGCGCGCACTCATTGAGTCAGTTATATTCTGAACACGGACGGCTGGTGCATCTGAGCTCAAGAAAACAGTTTTCAGTGCGGAGGGACAGGACAGAGACAGACAGGAACAGAGGAAGTGGAGTGAAAAGAGTAGAGGAGAGGTTCTTTGTGGAGAGATGGACTCAGATTCTGGAGATCAGAGTGAAGGAGAGATCTCTCCAGGTAAGGGATTGGGGTCCTCTCTTTCTTGTCTTCTGTTTCTCAAACTTGGTTTGCAGCTTCTGGCAGCGCAGGCGAGCACAGACACGTGCTGCTACTTTTCTCATTAACACATTTAACATTCATCATAGTACTTATCTTCCTTGGCCGAAGTGACAGCCTGTGACAGGGCGTCAATCCACCAAGTGCTTGTGTCATGTCTTCAGAGCTTTATTGTCTGTGGTTTTGCTCTTGGAGGAAAAGGTAATCTGTGATATTTGAGCTGGCTGAATGCAAGGGTGGTGGACAAATGAACAGGAGCACTTTGGTTTATGGCTGGCAAGGTTCACAGACTCTACTGCTTATGATACAAGCTGGCAGGCAAACCTAAAACAACCTTGTGATTACGATAAAGAATAAGCATAATCTCGCTGAAAGAGTTGTGAAAGGACCCAAAGCAAAGACACGAGACAAATGAGGTCTCTTTAATATCTCAGTTGTTTATTCTAGAGAGATTTTCCTGCTTTGTTTCCTGAGAGAAAAAAAACCTGAATGTGTCTCTTCTAGAGTTCCAGAAGAGATTTCACCAAAATCTGCTCAGAATTGCCAAGATACCAAAGGCTACCATCAAAAGACAGATCTCATTTGAACTCAAACTGTTCTCATCAAATTCTTCCTAGAGCAAATGATCTGAACTACACTATGCACATTAATTTTATAACTCTATACTCTTGCTGTATGCCAGTGTTCATATAATAAGCCAGATACTTCAAATATACACATAACTGAGAACTTCTGAATTACATGGAAGTATTTTTACAGTTAAATACTACCAACATTTTGCAGAATTTAGAAACTAGTCCTCAGACACAAATTCTACAAACTTCCTGAGTTGAAAGAATTTAACTGAAGAACTCGTGACCACTAGATATTTAAGTAAATAAATGATGACCAAACTTTCACAGTTGGAAGAACTATTCCTGTAGGACTCCCTCTATCCATTGCTGACGAGGCATAAATGTGGTAATGTCAGTTGTATGTGTAAGTCATTACATTAGTGGGGCGTCTGACAGCTTGAGGTCTTCAGCTTCTGTGAGGTTTGGCTGAAGGTCTCTCTCAAAGAGTTGTGGACTGGAGAGGGAGATGCTCTTTCATGTTTATTTTCTCTCAATTTTCTTGGCTGAATAAGTTACCAGTTTGCCTCAGACTGCATGGCCATGGACCACCCAGATCTATTGGCAAAAAAATGGCAAGTTCTCACAGAAATGTCAGAACTGATCGGATGGTCTACATAACTTTGGGGAACAAGGACATGCAGGTTTATTTCTTATGCCTACCTGGAGATTGTTATAACTGGATATGCAGTGTAGCTGAGCATACTTTTGGCCCTGCCTAAGGCCCAAGATGCTGCGATAGGCTCTACAATCCTACACAGGGCAAGCGGAGAATAGATGGATGGTTAAACATGTTTATCTCACTGTATGCAATGGAGGAGGGTCAACTCAAGATCTAATATACCCCCCTATGGAACTACTATGCATGGAGATGATTATAAGCAAGACAACTAAAGTATAGATGTGGTGTTAGGGAGGTGGCGAGATGCCGGAACAACTGACACCAGAGTAATGAATGCTCTGGTGCTTAATTAAAAGACTAGATGGGCTTACTCTTCCGGAATGTATGTTTAGAAACTTTAATTTAATTTAAAGGGATGCCCCTTTTTACAAGATGTAAAATAAGTATCTGATGTCCCCAGAGTGTGTATGTTAAGTTTTAGCTTGAAATACCTCACAGATAATTTTTTATAGCATGTTAAAATTGTCACTTTTTGACATGCTGTTTTTGTGTGTGTCCCTTTAAATGCAAATGAGCTTCTGCTCCCGGCCCCCTTTCAAGAAGAGGGCGGAGCTTCAAGAGCTCAGCTTCAATTACCTCTCACAGTCACGCACTGAAAAGGTCAGAAACTGTTCAGTCTTTTATGTTCAAACCAGTCAGACAATGATGGAGAGACTCACTAAGTGACAACATGTAGAATGCAACAGGACGTTTCTGAATGGTTAGTTGATTCATTTATGTAGCATATTCTGTCATGATGTAAGATGCCTGCAGAGCCAGAGGTGCTGCATGAAGATAGAACAGGTATAGTTGTGTTTAATTACGGTTATAACTTATGTTGTCATGTTGCTTTTATGACAGTGAAAAGACTGATGTGACTGCTTGAGCAGACTCCTAAATGTGCTCTACTACAATAACTCTTCCTCTTCTCGACATAGCCTTTGTTGTGTGTTCTCGGGGGCAGGGTTTGTGTAAATGTTAGGGTTAGTGATGTCACTAACCCATGAAGAAGCTCATTGTAGTCCTTAAAGCGATTTCTTTAAAAGAAAATATCTCCCTTTGCTTTGAACTTTGAGCGTCGTAACTTTGCAGATGCTGTTTATGCTCAAACAGCAACATTACACACTAACTAAAGTTAAAAAAAGTGAAATCATAATCAACCACCCCTTTAAAGGCCAATTCACTCTGCACCGACAGATGCTGACCAACTGGGACAATCACCAGATTATAACAGTATGTCACTTCTCATTCCATGACCCAACAATTGAACATGTTCAATCTGTGAAAACAAGCACCAGCCAAAGCCAACAGATGGTGACAGAGGTACCACACTGATCTGACAAAACCCAGTGGTCGCAGTCTCGGTGCAGTGTGAATTTATCAAAACATGCCTGGACTGCATTGGTGGAGAGATGCTGGAGAGTTTGTCTAGTCCCAGTAAAGTATGACAGATACAGTAGCAATACTCTGCTGCAGATTAGTCTGCCTTAGATTAATCAGAGCAAGGGATAAGGATCACATTGAGCAGTGCAATAGTGGCCAGCCATTTCCGTTCCACCCTACACACATACATTCTTTCTCACATACACATGTTCTCCTCATGATGAGTAGGATGGATGTGCTTTTTTGAGCTTTAAACTCAATGGACTCTGTCACTGCCACTATAAAGTTTGGAAGCGTAATATTTATTTATTAGGGGTGTAACGATACACCTATGCCACGGTTCAGTTCACATCATGGCTTTGGAGCCACGGTTCGGTTTGGTTCTGTTTGCTGTGGGGACAGGGTTCATGGCAGGGCACCAGCAATAATAACACTAGATTCACTTTTAACTTAATAATAACAGCAATAATTTAACTTTATGTAACGGAGGCCAGCTAGTAGTTGCTGTGTGAGTGAACCTCACTCCTCTGATCTCAAGAGACGCTCTAGCGACTGACACTAGAGGTTGGAACTTTTAGTCTCCTTGTTAGAGCATCCGACTCTCATGCCGGTGGACCCAGGTTCGAGTCCCGCTTGTAGTGGGGCGGTTCAACCAGGAGGGGTTACATTTATACATTTGCTTCACATTTTCTTTAGAGCAGTTAGTAACCTGAGTAAGCTAAAATGAAATAAATGTCTGCACTGTTAGTCAGAAATAGTTTACTAATTTTACCATTTAATGTTTAAAAAAAAAGCACATTTATTTAATACAAATTTATGACACACAAGTAATGTCCCACCGTAGCCTACTTAAACACATAAATTGTATGAATATGACTAATACTGATTAATAAATAGGCCTATAAGTTAAAGATATTAAATAGCAATTTTTGTTAATACTATAGTTAATCCACCACACTAATTTAAAAATAAACAAAATAACAAAGTGAAAATAAAGTGGCATTTTGTGGTTATGGAAACAACAGTTACCATGGCGAATACACAATTAATACTTCATGAACTGTTAATGAAACATGAAAACGGCTCCTGATGAACAGAATGAACATCATACCTGCATGCCTTCCCAGCTAACACATGTCGAACCAGTTGCGTGATTTATTGGTACTTTTATTTCACGAATTACAAATTGACATTGTAACGTTGCATGTTCGTAATTTCTCTTGCGCTTGTAATATATGGCGTGATAAGGCGCGTGCCGCCGCGTGCGTGTAACTAAAGAGTGTGCGCTACTTGTGTAGTATAACGGCTTACAGGACAGGAAAGCGGTTTTCTGAGGTGAGAGAGATTTTTTTATTTTGTAACAAGCTACGAAAATGACGATGTTGTTGGGACTCCAAGGTAGAATTTTGCCTACCTGGCTAAATGGGGAAACTGGCTCTCTTTGCCCTTCCATGAAGCTTGAGCGATCACCCAAGTCACGTGACATGCACTTGGAAGACAAAAGTTAGTATATTTAGTAAATTATATTATTATTATTATAATATTTAGTAAAAATACAGCTCTTATTAGTTGTTAAAAGTGTACCAATTACTATTTAATCAAATGTCAAGGAGAGCTGGGCTGGGGCAGCAGGGGGCGTGGCACGTTCGGTTCGACATGAGAGTGTTGAGGTATACCACAGGTGGTGTATCACGGTTTTTCTGTTTGGTTTGAATATCGTTACACCCCTATTATATATTTTTATATAATGGGGGGATTTCCTAAAAGTGTACATCTTTTTCACAAGGATTGACTAAAGACCTATGCCTGACTTTGGGCATCAGATACCCAGAGGAACAGATTTACTCAGGTTGTTTGTTTTGTGTCAGTGTGTGTCAATAAGCCAGTAGGGAATTCGAAACTGCAGACATTGTTTAGAATGTCTGTTTTTCCAAAACCTAGCAGTTTTCGGTGGATACTGCTGAAATGTTTTGCATTGGGTCAGGGTGTGTGTTTTAGTAATCAAAGGACTTGATCTCCTTCCTGGGACATGTGTCCATCTTTAGATTCTCAAGAAATGTGATGGGTAAGCGTGGGTGTGTGTTTGTTGTGTCAGCAGGCTTTAGCCTTTATCTCTGAACCAAAGCAGTCTGACACACAGACAACAGCCACTTTCATACATAAAACCTGCTAAATTGAGGTAAAATTTCCCAGTGAATGTACCACATTTGTCATTTATACATGCAATGATTTTACAACGTATTTCAACCATTCACACATTAGCACTAAAATTCTGTGTAAAACTGCAACGCCATTTGTCGAAAATCAGCTGATACACTCTTAAAAATAAATCATCTAAAAAGGGCTTTTCACAGTGATGCCACTACTGCTCATTTTAACACATTCTGTTGACTATAAGTAACATTGCACCTACATGTCAACTAACTCTCATCAGAGTATTTATAGAGTATTGGACTGGTAGTGTTAATGTTAAAATAAGTTGACATGTAGTAGAATGTCTATTGGAGGACCATCACAATAAAGAGTTAGCAGATATTAAGCAAACGGATTACTAATACTCTAATGAGAGTTAGTTGACATGTAGTTGCAAAATCACTAATAGTCAACAGAATGTTCAAAAGGGACCATCAAAAAAAAAGTGGTAAAAAAAAAAGTTACCCCTTTTTTCTCAAATAATTACACTAAATTAATACTTTAAATCGACAGGCCTAATTGTACACTTCACTTTTAACCAAGGATAGTTCACCCAAAAATGAAAATTAGCCCATGATTTACTCACCCTCAAACCATCCTAGGTGTGTGTGACATTCTTCTTTCAGACGAATAAAATCAGAGTTATGTTAAAACATGTCCTGGCTCTTCCAAGCATTATAATGGCAGTGAATGGCAGCCCAAAATTTGAAGCCAAAAAAAGTGCATCCATCCATTATAAAAGTAATCCACACGGCTCCAGGGGGGTTAATAAAGGCCTTCTGAAGCAAATCGATGGGTTTTTGCAAGAAAAATATCCATATTTAACACGTTATAGAGTAAAATATCTAGATTCCAGCCTTCCGTATTCAACTTATGGAAAAAGTGTAACTGGCGCAACGATGACATTGGATGTAGCGTAAGCATTTTGAACTGCGAGAGGTGTTACACTTTCTTTGCGTTGAATACGGAAGGCAGTCCGCTGGAAGCTAGATATTAAATATTTTTCATTTTTGGGTGGGTGAACTATCCCTTTAAATCCATGTGAGATCCAGCTGTTATCATCACTTTGATCCAAGAGACAAGCTTCCTTTTGATCTCTTTGTACTGATATCTGACCTGTAGCACCACACAAACCAGCACAACTAACACACTGCACAGAGAGACACATGTGGACCAGAACGAAGGCAAACCTCTCTCTGTTTGTGCTGCTGTGTCCTGCCAGAGGAAAATCAGCCCCACCAAAAAGATGAAAGGAAAACGATAGAGTGAGAGAGAGAATGAAAAAGAGTTTTTCCTCCTTCCACATGAAGAATGTGTGTGTAAATGAGAAAAATAACCATCTAAATACTTTTCTGAGCTTTCTGGCATATATTTAATTCCGCAAGAAAAAGTTATCATTTTAGCCCAAAGACAGGAAGAGGGGTGGGGGCAAAAAGACACACAGAGAGAGAGAGAAAGAGAGAGAGAGAGAGAGAGAGAGAGAGAGAGAGAGAGAGAGAGAGAGAGAGAGAGAGAGAGAGAGAGAGAGAGAGAGAGAGAGAGAGAATTGTGCTGAAATAAGGGAACATTTTTCATCCACATTTAAGAAGAATCACATCAGTGAAAACAGACAAAAGTATGAGTGACTATAAACTCTCCCTGAGGCGTACCACAGCCATTTCCACTGCTCTCTCCCATTAAACAGAGGAATGCTATAGTAAAGCAATGTTAATTGAATGGCCTGGTGTCTGTCAGGGTTTTATTAGCCTCTGTATACAGTGTGGTCAGAGTATTCAGATAATGGCAATAATAATAACAACATTAGCATTTCCAGAGGGAAATAGTTGTGATCAAAAGGCCACAAAAGATGTGTTAAAGTTTTAGATAATTTGACGATCTATGCAAGCCAGAGCAATTCAGTATGCAAATATCATCATATCAAATGGTTACGATTTGAATGCTTATGTTTCTTAAGGCGTTTTCACACGTATAGACTTAATTTGTTACAATGTTGTATTTTATTCTTGGTTTGGTTCTCTTTCACAAGGCAACCTTTCAAAGCAAAGTCACATGCGAGTACAACTGTCCTCTTATTGGTCAGAGTTTCCTCTGCGTCATCTGTCAAGATGATTGCCATGAGCTTATTGTGGCTTTATTTGTAATTGTCGAGACCCTTGCAAACACTATACGAATGTAGCCGTCATTCCCACTGTTAAATTATATACTTCATTCATATTAATACTGCAGCAAATTCAAAGACATTCTCTTTGGATCTCCCAGCGCTGTCTAGAGGTTAACTGTGTCAAGACACATGCAAACATATACAAATGTTAAAATACAGCTAGAGAAGGAATCAAGGCTTCATCAGGACTGCATTCTTGCACTTAGAAGCGTAATTCCACAACATTTTAAGATGAAGAGGTGCTCTTTTTGTTTTCAACTGTGATAACTAATGTGCTCACTCACAGAATCAGACACTACTGCTTTTTATATAGCACATTTCCCGTTATGAATTATAATTCCAGTTGGTTTGTTGGTCAGTCAGGTCGCTTTCACACCTCAAGGGAACCACCCCAGATTTAGTTTGCAATCGGGCTGAGACCACCTTGTTCAGGCAATCTCGGAGCGATTGTTTTGGTGTGGATCCGAGCGCACCAGGTTCTGAAACAAATGCTCAGGTGTGAAATCACCCTAAGAATGTATGATAGAAAGTTACAAAAATGGATAGCACATAAGACATTATAACAAAGTTTGATTGTGGTCTCAATCGTGAACAGCATATAACATACTCATATATGTTTCTGTAGTATGCACAATGTATACTGAGGAGAAAATGTGAATTTTCTGAATATACAATAACCAACATTTTAATGATGGTTCGATCATGAACAATTCGTGAGTTGTCTCAGAGAGCGATTTGTTCATTTTGTGTTGGTCGCGTATGCGCATTTGCACCACAACCTTTCGTTGTAACTAAAGTGAAAAACATGGCCATGTACAGGAAACAGAATTGATTAGTTTACCTTCCGAGTCTTCTGGTCTGAGTCCTTCCTTCTTTGTAATGTGACACATAGACTCTCAGGCTACGCTCAGACTGTCAGTCCAAATTCGATTTTTGTGCATATCTGATTGAAATCTGATCAGATTTAGAAAGTCTGGGGTGTGTTTCCCAAAAGCATCGTTAGCCAACTATGGTCACAAGTTTCGTCGTTATCAGGCTTTTTTCAATTTTTAGAATTGGAATTTGAATTGAATTGACTCCACCCCACAGGAAGTTGAATTTGAATTGGAATGACAGGAAGTGGAATTAAATTCATGGCAATTCAGAAAAATTCCACACAGTCACACAACAGAAAGAACGTGTTGAATCTCACATACATTCGGTGTTAGGAAGGTTACTTTGGAAATGTAATTGCTTACTGTTATGTTACCCATTATAAATGTGGTTTGGATTACTTTATTTAGATTACTTTATCAATGCAAAGCAATTTCCTTTTTCATCTGATTAGTAACTAACTGAATTACACATTTTACCTCAGTAATACAACTAAATACAATTACATTAATTTTGTAATTTAATAACATAATTTCATTACATGCAACTAGTCACTCCTCAGCCTTGCATACATTTTGTTCTAAAATATAGATAATGATCAAATTCTTGAAATAAATTACCCCCTCAATGTTGTTTAATTAGTTTTGCTCTAAAGTTATTTTCATTTCAAAGTAATCAAACAACACAAAGTTGTCGTAAATGCAATTATCATTCATTCCAATGCAAAACTCACTGAGAAACACTGTTGCATCTAATTCTCAATAGCTCCTCAAATGTTCCATCATGTTCCACAAAATTACAATTACAATAAATCAAACTTAATTATTTGTTCTGTGACTAGAGCTTTTAACATTAATTGCTGGGGGAAAACGTTTTCTGTTAATGTAATCTGTACAAGTTGTTCAAACTAATATAATTTATAGAATATGTAATACAATCATAGATGACATATACTGTAAAGCTTCACTGTTAAACACTTCACTTAAAATATGTATATGAATTTCATAGAATATTTATTGAATTTAAATTCTGCTTCCTTTAATTCAAATTCGAATTGTAATTCTAGATCCTGTTTTTGACATCAATTCAAATTTAAGAATTGAATTGGAATTCAGGAGTCTCAATTCAATTCTGAATTGTGCACAAGCCTGGTCGTTATCAACATAGTTCAACCAGTCTGTTCCAATCGTTCCAACGAACATTCGCAAACAGCACCACAAACTTGTGTGGTTGCAACGACAGCTCTCGACCTGTGGTTAGAAGCAGAGTTTCTTGTTTGCATGACATGTGGACTTAATAAATCCTTATCTTGAGCAAAATAAGCAAGCTGACATTTAATACAATCTATTTCTTTTAATTCAGATACATACAAATGTCATTTAAGTCTTAGTTTGTCAAGAGATTTAAAACACATTTCTCTAGTACATATGAACGAAATTTGAATCTGGAAGCAAAGCAAAATAAATTAGAAAAATAAGAATTAGTCCTCAGATGCCATGTCCATAATTTATAGCAAAAAATCTAGCATAAATAATTCATTAAAAGCAGTTATTACTCCACCACCTGCGTGGCATCATCAACCAACGTGGTTGAACGACAGATTTGCGACTACGGTTTCGGGAAACAGTCATGATTAGCTAGTTGATTTCTTCAACAATGCATCGCACTATGGTAGTTAAGCAGTGAGTAACGTCGTTGTATGGGAAACGCACCCCTGAACGGCCAAAAATCACATGAAATGCTGTTTCAGTCTGACCGCTCTAATCGGATTTTGCATGGTTCATGTGACTTTCTCACGCCATGTAAAACGTAAACGTCAGACATTGTTCTAGGAACACTGATAGTCGCTGCAGAAACAAGGTTGTGTTGTTTGACAGTGTGAATGTAGCCTCATGTTTGAATGATATGATCAGTTCACCTTCCGAGTCTCTTCTCCAGTCTGAGTTTCTTTCGTTCATGTCACGTTACATATATTCTCTATTGTATACAGAAATTCCTAAACATCTTTATAAAAACCTTTGATAATTATATGATAATTTCTAAACATTTGCGATATCACATACAGAGATGAGTAGCGGTCTTGTGATAAATGAATGACTCGGACCATAGGATAGACTCTGGAGGTGAACTGGTTCTGTTTCCTATACAGACAGCCAAGCCTATGCAGCTGTCACGTGACAAGGAACAACTCAGACCAGAAGTCATTGATTAGCATTATTCTATCATGATAATCTATAAATTGCTTGTGTGGGAACTGTTGTAAGATGCCTACAGAGCCAGAGGATATATGCTGCTGCATGAAGATAGAACAGGTATAGTTTCGTTTAATTACGGTTATAACTTATGTTCTTATCTTGCTTTTATGACATCCTATTGCATATGTGTTACATACTGTATTGCAATAAATGTGAAAAGATTGACGCAACAACTTGAGCGGACTCTTAAATGTGCTCTCCTCTTCCTCAACATGGCCTTTGTTCCGTGTTCCCGGGGGCAGGGTTTATGTAAATTTTAGGGTTAGTGATGTCACTAACCTGTGAATAAGCTCATTGTAGTCCCTACCAGCCATTTGTTGAAGTCCTTAAAAAACGTTTTTTTTTAAATGAAAATATCTCCCTTTGCTTGGAACTTTGAGTGTTGTTACTTTGCAGATGTTGTTTATGCTCAAACAGCAACATTACACACTAACTAACGTTAAAAAAAGTGAAATCATAATCAACCACCCCTTTAAGTCAAGGGAGAACTCATGAACCCTCTTATGACAGCTGGCCGGAAGGGACAGTTTATATAAAATATTAGTATTTTTCTTACACATACCTACATTTTTGCTTTAGAAAACAGTTTCATCAACTGGAGTGGGGTCTTACCATCGTGTTCGCTTTGTGTGGTTTTAGAAGCGTCAAATTTGGAGTTTTCCTGAAAAAAGAAAGTCATATACATCTGGAATGGCTTGAGGATGAGTAAATTATGAGATAATTATTTTTTTGGGGGTGGAGTGTCCCTTTAATAGAGCTGCCATATTGGGTGTTCCTATTTATTCTATTCATTTTAATATGAGTGACCTGTCTCTGCTATATAAGCTACTACATCTGACGCTAATGTGTACTATTGCCAATTGCTTCATAAAGCCTACTGTTTCACATCCGATTTCTAAAAACTAGTAGGCAGTATACAGTATTGCATAGTGGGCATCACTCCTTTGGGATCATATCCTCTTTCTTTTATTTGTATGTGTTGTGGGTCTATAGTTAGGGTGTGTACTGGTGTAGGTCTTTGTGCTTTTTAGCTCCTGAGATTGATGTTCCAATATATTATTCAATATATTGCAGTCTTGATGTGACTGACAGAATTGTTCTCCACAGCTCCATTTTCAAAATTAATATGCATAACTCATAGAATAAATGGCTTCAATAATTATAAAAGCATCCATTTGGAGAGATGTGAGAGTGTGTGAGCCAAGAGTGAGACAGTAACCCTCACGCAAACACATCAGGATTATGGGGAAGCTGGCAGGACTGACTCAGGCTGAGAGCTTTTCTGGACAGGAAGTCACCCACTGAGACTGAGACTGTGGTCAGGAGGGGGGTGGGCAGCTTCCAGTGGCATGGGTCGTCTGTACCTAGATGTTTTGTTTTGTTTTCTTTTGACCCAGCTATACTTTTTTATGTACAAAATTGCCCCCAGAAGCTAACTCTGGTTTTGACATTCTCAAAAGAAAGAGAGAAAAAAAAAACAACAACATGAGAGACTGAATAATTCTTTTTTTAAAATGATAAAGGTTTTTAGGTTTTGGCTTAGGGCTTATCTGCATTTACATACTTGATTTTCAGGGGGAAAGAAAACATGAATGCCGCTTATATCCTGCAAAATTTGCTGCTTGATGCTTAGGGTGTCATGGGTGGTTGCCGGGGTGTTGCTGTGCTGTTGCTAGGGTAATGCCTAAGTGTTTTTAGCACAATGTTCTGGGGTGCATATCCCGTACAATGACATAACTCACTGCTTAACTACCATAGTGCGATGCATTGTTGAAGAAATCAACTAGCTAGTCATGACTGTTTCCCATAACCGTATTGTCACATATTTGTTGTTCAACCACGTTGGTTAATGATGTCTCGCAGGTGGTGGAGTAATAACTTTGTTAACACTTTAGAATACTGTTCCGTCATTAATAAATAACTACACAGGAACAAGTGAGTAATGCAGTATTAACACTCTAGTAGGTAATAGCACTCAGTCAAATGTGTTAGTTCACTATTAGCTAATCTGTATCTACAATTATTTTCATACCGCCCAGAGAACTACTAGGAACTACTAAATACAGGTTCATAATTAACATGAATAATGCATAATGTATAACTCATTCTAAAGTGAAGATCTTGGTAACCCACTAGTAATGACTCAAGTGTTACTAAATCCTTCAGAAGGAACTACTAATTATTTGGATCAGTGTTCTAAAGTGAATAGCTTGATTAAAGGCACGATATGTAATTTGTCACCACTAGAGGTCGCCTATTCAAAACAAAGGTGTAGCTTGATGACGCCGAGATTGAAAGTGGATTCATGGGAGATGTCGTCTTCACCTCACAGCCAGTGGAAAAGAATCGGAATAGGACTCGGGAAGACATCATGTTCATGGATGAGATTATTAACTTTACTGCAGTATGAAGCAGAGCAGGGCCGAGTGTTGCGGGAGCGCGTCGTGATGTAAGCTAGAGCGATATATTAGTCATGGTAAAACGTGGTACTCACGGTAAATCAAGAAAATGAGATTCAAACAATAAGACTAACTGTGTTGAGCTATATAACAATGATTATTTTTCTGGCTATAAATGTATCCAAACAGTTGTTCCCTTGTCTAGTAAAACATATAATATATTAAAGCGTCTCTGGTGTTTCTAAATAAAATCGAGGGTAATGCAGGTATGATGTCATTGATAGGTGACGCACAGACACACGGTAAAAAAACAACAACAAAAAAACCTTATTTCTCTGGATTTAAACATTCTTGGAAACATCTAGGATAATGTAAGTACAAAATATATAACACTGTTCTAGTAGTTTTTGGATATTTTAATCCAAAAATCTTACATATTGTGCCTTTAAGTGCACATTCAATACAATTAAGTGCTTCTTTTTCTCAACTCCAAACCTGTATGACTTTCTTTCTTCTGTGGAGAATATATTTTGAAAAATGGCTCAGTGTTTGTTGTACTGGGCACTATATTGTCTTCCATTTATGGACTAAAACTGTTTAGCTGTATTCCACAAAAGAAAGAAATGAAAGTGTCCCTTTAAGTTTAATACTTTGTTGACCCTAGATGTTGATACATCTTAATAGGGAAGTGTGAGCAGATCAGATTATGACAAACTTGCTTTACTTATCTAAGCATCTTTCGCATTAAAGCAAGATATTTGCGGTCTGGGTCCATCAGCACTGAAGCAGAAGGAAAAGTTTGAAAGTCTTGTGACAATGAGTTCAGGGAGAGACAAACGTAAAGGTATCAGGGTTCGTCTGACATTTCAAGATCTGCTGGGAGGGATGTAAAAACTGTTAGCTTCCATTTAAAAATCAGCTGCCGGGTGCAAACCTCCTGCGGTTTCTGCCGAGTCTGGAAAATGCACGTGCGTGCCAGACGAGAGGGAGCGTAACTCTGCCCTCAAAGGCTTCCTAAAATCCACATAATCACCTCAGGCTGTTTTGGCTTCTTTTCTGGAGGAGGACACTTATATTTGACATTGGTTGGCC
The DNA here is from genome assembly GCA_018749465.1 of Paracanthobrama guichenoti. Taxonomy (NCBI): domain Eukaryota; kingdom Metazoa; phylum Chordata; class Actinopteri; order Cypriniformes; family Gobionidae; genus Paracanthobrama; species Paracanthobrama guichenoti. The sequence goes on along the minus strand of CM031960.1, from coordinate 28,529,692 downwards.
AGTCATCTTTCTACTCATGGTTTTCTTGCTTTGTTGTCTTTTTTAGACTCACCAAAGTCTAAATAATCATAGAGCAGCTGTTCACAGTGATATCACAAACAGCAGATGAACATTTAACTCTTTAAATCTCTCATTGAGCGTTGAGTATATTCAGAGCCACAATTCGATCTGATTTCATGCTGTCTGGTTGGCTTGTCTTTGTCAATCATGAGCCCCCACCATTGGGCAATTGAAAATAGACAATTATATGCAAGATATTAAACAGATAGGAACTACATTTACATATTTAGCAGACACGTTTATCCAAAGCGACTTACATTGCATTCAAGGTACACATTTTTACATTTTGTCAGTTCTTGCTTTCCCTGGGAATCGAACCCACGACCTTGGCGTTGCTAGCGCCACACTCTTATTGTTTGAACTACAGGAAAGCTACAAGAACTACAAGCTACAAGAACTACAATCATAAATTTAATTTTAAAAACTCGATGTGATATCAACATTGAGCACCACCACAGTGGGACTTTACTAGGGTCAGCGGATATTCTGGGCTCAGTCCAGACATCTGTGAAGGCGTATGGTGCCATCCTTTGATGAATTATTAGAATATAATACACAGTTACACACATTAAAATAAATATTTAAACAGTGAGGAGTCTTTGTTATGCAGTCAATACTAAAAAAGGTATGTCATTTCAAAGAAGTTTAACTTTGTACTGTACACAGATGAGATTGTTGTTTAGATGTCAGCAGGATTTTTTTGTTCCATGTGTGCATGTATATATTAATATTATTTATTTATTTATTTTTGTTTTGTTTGTGTCTTTGTCTGTGGTTTTTGGTTCGAATGGAAGAAAATCCATTATTTTATGAATCAAGTATAGCAGGTTGTTGCAATGAGTGCTTGAAGGGGAAAAAATGCTAGTTGTGGCAAATAAGTTCCTGGCATCTCGTCTTAAATAAAAGAAGTGTTTTGCAAAATACGCATATGGCCGGACTTATGTCTTAAGGTTTGCCAATATGCAGTGCTGCTTGAAAGCTGGTGAACCCTTTGCAGCATTTGTGCAAATGTGAATAATTTTAACAAAATGCATGTTATTTTTTAGTTAGTACTGTCCTGAATAAGATATTTTACATAAAAGATGAAAATAGCTGAATTTATACGAAAGTTTATGTGCCATTCATTCTTAATACTGTGTGCTGTTACCTATGGAAGCCCATTTCCGCCACTAAATAAAAAAATAAAAAGAGTAATTGCAACTTTTTTCTCACAATTGCAAGTTATAAAGTCAGAATTCTGATATATAAACTCGCAATTAGTTCTGAGATATAAACTCAATTGCGTGATATAGTCCCAATTCTGAGATATAAACTCAATTGCGTGATATAGTCCCAATTCTGAGATATAAATTCAATTGCATGATATAGTCCCAATTCTGAGATATAAACTCAATTGCGTGATATAGTCCCAATTCTGAGATATAAACTCAATTGTGTGATTTAGTCCCAATTCTGAGATATAAACTCGCAATTAGTTTTGAGATATAAACTCTCAATTGCGCGATATATAGTCACAATTCTGAGACATAAACTCGCAATTGCGTGAAATAGTCACAATCCTGAGATATAAACTCGCAATTGTATGATATAAAGACACAATTCTGAGATATAAACTCGCAATTGTATGATATAAAGACACAATTCTGAGATATAAACTCGCAATTGCGTGATATAAAGACACAATTCTGAGATATAAACTTGCAATTGAATGATATAAAGACACAATTCTGAGATATAAACTCGCAATTGAATGATATATAGTCACAATTCTGAGATATAAACTCGCAATTGAATGATATAAAGACACAATTCTGAGATATAAACTCGCAATTGCGTGAAATAGTCACAATTCTGAGATATAAACTCAATTGCGTGATATATAGTCACAATTCTGAGATATAAACTCTCAATTGAATGATATATAGTCACAATTCTGAGATATAAACTCTCAATTGAATGATATATAGTCACAATTCTGAGATATAAACTCTCAATTGCGTGATATATAGTCACAATTCTGAGATATAAACTCTCAATTGAATGATATATAGTCACAATTCTGAGATATAAACTCAATTGCGTGACAAAGACACAATTCTGAGATATTAACTCTCAATTGCGTGATATATAGTCACAATTCTGAGATATAAACTCGCAATTGCGTGACATAAAGACACAATTCTGAGATATAAACTCTCAATTGCGTGATATATAGTCACAATTCTGAGATATAAACTCGCAATTGTATGATATAAGGACACAATTCTGAGATATAAACTCTCAATTGCGTGATATAAAGACACAATTCTGAGATATAAACTCGCAATTGCGTGAAATAGTCACAATTCTGAGATATAAACTCGCAATTGCGTGAAATAGTCACAATTCTGAGATATAAACTCGCAATTGCGTGATATATAGTCACAATTCTGAGATATAAACTCAATTGCGTGATATATAGTCACAATTCTGAGATATAAACTCTCAATTGAATGATATAAAGACACAATTCTGAGATATAAACTCAATTGCGTGACATAAAGACACAATTCTGAGATATAAACTCTCAATTGCGTGATATATAGTCACAATTCTGAGATATAAACTCAATTGCGTGATATATAGTCACAATTCTGAGATATAAACTCTCAATTGAATGATATAGTCACAATTCTGAGATATAAACTCTCAATTGCGTGATATATAGTCACAATTCTGAGATATAAACTCTCAATTTGCGTGATATATAGTCACAATTCTGAGATATAAACTCTCAATTGCGTGATATATAGTCACAATTCTGAGATATAAACTCTCAATTGAATGATATAGTCACAATTCTGAGATATAAACTCTCAATTGCGTGATATATAGTCACAATTCTGAGATATAAACTCTCAATTGAATGATATATAGTCACAATTCTGAGATATTAACTCTCAATTGAATGATATATAGTCACAATTCTGAGATATAAACTCAATTGCGTGATATAAAGACAATTCTGAGATATAAACTCTCAATTGCGTGATATATAGTCACAATTCTGAGATATAAACTCTCAATTGAATGATATATAGTCACAATTCTGAGATATAAACTCTCAATTGAATGATATATAGTCACAATTCTGAGATATAAACTCAATTATGTGATATAAAGACACAATTCTGAGATATTAACTCAATTGCGTGATATATAGTCACAATTCTGAGATATAAACTCTCAATTGAATGATATAAAGACACAATTCTGAGATATAAACTCTCAATTGAATGATATATAGTCACAATTCTGAGATATAAACTCTCAATTGAATGATATATAGTCACAATTCTGAGATATAAACTCTCAATTGAATGATATATAGTCACAATTCTGAGATATAAACTCTCAATTGAATGATATATAGTCACAATTCTGAGATATAAACTCTCAATTGCGTGATATAAAACTTTTGAACAGGATGAAGATGATTATTTCTTATTTTGTTTAAATATCTTCTTTTTCTTTTTTTTTCTCTCGCTTAGTACTGCCCTTTCGAAGCAACAAAAGATACTTACATGTTTCCCGGAAGACAAATTAAATACAATTTACCTTGATTTTTAAATTGAAAAGGTTTCTTAAAAAGGATTTCAAAATCATACAGTCACTGCTGGAAAGGGTTCAAAAATGCAAAAGATGCTGGAAAACTGAAGAATTTGAAAGACCTGAAGGATTTTTCTGAAGAACATTGGCCACATCAACTGCTCAGGACTAAGAACAAAGGTCATTTTTATAAATTCAGTTATTTTTTGGTGTTGTGGTCTATATGTAAACATCTTTTATGTAAAATGTCTTATTCAGGGCAGCACTAAATAAAAAAATAGCATGCATTTTGTATGATCCTCTTTTTTTTTCATAGATTCTGCAAGGGGTTCACAAACATTCAAGCAGCACTGTATTAGTTTGCTATCAGATATATTTATCTGAAATATTCAGTGTTTATTACATCTAAATGGATAGATTTGTGTCTTAAAGTTTGACAATATATTGGTTTTCTATCAGAGTTATTTCTTTGAACTATTCAGTTATTACTTTATCTAAATGGAGGCAAACTGACCAAACCACACACATTTTAAGCTTGTTTTGTCTTCAAGCTACTGTTGTCTTCAGAGCAGAATGCTATTATTTAATTGAGCTTCAGTTTTAAAACAGTAGTTGGAATAAAGCGATGCATATAAACCCATTTGAAATAATTGGTGTCAAACTGTCATAGCTCTTTTCACACCCTCAGAACGCTTGCTACTCATTCCTATCTGTCAAATACTCTGTCAGGGCTTTCTCTAGTATGCATTCTAGTCATCAGTGTAGTCAAGAGCACTTTCAGTGTGCATTCACACAACACAGTTGTGTCATTTACAAAGGATTTTTAAATGTTTTTTTATTTTTTTCTGAAAAACAATTTTGCTGTAAATCATTATTTTGATAGCAAAGTCTATAGAGTAGAGCAATAGCGAAATTATGAGTTTTGGCATCACCCTGGTTCCCTCAACATTCCCTCAAGAGTTTTGGATAACTGCAGAAAATAAGCTCTGTGACCAACAAAAGTTTAGGATTATTTCACATTTTGTCCATCATGATAATCTTCAAATTAACACAACATGCGAATTTTGATGCTAGCCATAAGCTACACGCAAGCTATAAAATGACTACACCACAGTTATGCTGCCTTAATGTTATCACCGCTAAGCTTCCGACAAGTCTTTTAATCTTTATTTAAAATCATGATGAGTTAGAAGAGTTTGCATGAGCCCGATTATAAACACAATGAGGCTGTAAAAGCGGACTAGTGAGTAGATGGGTTTTCCTGTTTGGAGTGATGACGTTTAATGTCCCTGAAAACCTAAGACACACAAAAGCTTATAAATATCCTGAGGGCATTACTGAAGCATTTTATGTCATAGAATAAATAAAGTGTGAAAAATATATTGCGCTTGTGTTAACCACAGACCTTATTTTAGGCATTTAACCAAAAATCCATTCATAAAACCCATTAACTTTGGGACGGTAAAACTGGAAGTGCGGAAATGCTTACTCATTTCCAGGTTTTAGGACTCATTCCTGCAGCCCTCTATAGGGTAGTCTCGCGTAGTCAGACCTTCAGACTGACGGCAGAAGGTCTAGACTCCATAGTAGCTTTCATTGGCCAAGGACTGGCCAGAGGCCGTCTGATTGGTATGTAAAGCAACCAATCACATTTAGGGCATACTCCTGGTGCAATGCGGCTACAGGCGCGACGCAAGTGTTTTTTGCTAGTTTCAGCCCGATGCAGTTATCATTTTCACGTCCAGCGCCATGTTGTTTAAACAGCAAATGCACTCACGCCCATCTGTTCGCCCATGGCCATGCTGGTCTAAAACGAGATGTGTTTGCATTGTTGCCACATTTTGAGGCAACTGAAAACGACTGCGCCATTGACCAACAAAAACCTGTTCTAAAGTCACACTTTTTTTTTTGTGCTATTTAAAGGGTACATTAGTAATATGCATCTATGAGCGGGTCCACAACGTGCATGCTTGTTACACACATGCAGCAGCACACAAACATTTTTAAATATTAAAATAAAAGGATTCAGTGTGTTCAGTCTTTCCATTCGTAAATTCCGCCATGTAAATAGCGACTCCGCCATGGTGCAAGCACAACTGACTTTTAAAGGGAATGGGAGATGAGACTCTGATTGGTTTAGTGACCACACCCATGACTTATTAACCCTTGTGCGCTGTTCGATTTCTGTGTACACCCTTTATGGAGCGGGTCAAATTGACCCTAATTGGATTCAATACAATTCCTCAAAAATCACACTATGAAAAACAACAAAGATTCAGGTACAAACTGTAAACTTTTAATATCAACATTTGTCAAATATTCAAAAAAATATACATATCTGAAGATATAATTTAATGAAAATGTTTTTTAACCATTTTTTAAAACTGTTTTGTTTTGCCAAATTTTTAAAGTAAACAGTATACTGACTTGTTTTGCATATACATTTTTTTAACTTTTTTTTTAGAACATCATAACTGAAGAATTAAATGTAGCTATATAATGAAAATATTTACTTTTCCTAAGTTTTTCCTAAGCTGTTTTGTAAACTCATTTCATAAAGTCAAGAAGTTACTTCTGACATGATGAGCACACAGCAAGTGTGTGCTTTCTGCATATGAATTTCTTGCACTTCACACACATGGTGCTGGTTCCCTTTCAGTCAGTCACGTTCGGCGTACGTCGGACGTCACCGACGAATTGGGACGTACGTCTCCGTTCCCTCCTTCAGGGAACGAGGGTTACCATACGTAACCGAGACGTTCCCTTTCAGTCGGTCATGTTCGGCGTACGTCGGACGTCACCGACGAATTGGGACGTACGTCTCCGTTCCCTCCTTCAGGGAACGAGGGTTACCATACGTAACTGAGACGTTTTGCTGTCACGCTTGGATGTCAAAAAACACCAGCATGTTGAAACTTTTCATGCATGTTCATGATGATAAATGAGAAAAAGTCACAAAATATCAAGAAAAAAAACAAAGGTTTAATATTATATCAGGTAGCTTGAAAAAATAAATGATAGGTAATTTTTACCATCTGTGTCTGACAAAATATTTTTCTGTATTGAAATAAGTGTGGAAAACCTCATTTTTAGCTTCATAAGATAGTAAAATATAAAATAACAAAATATAACCAATAAATGTTATTATTTTGGGTCGGTACAGTTGCCTTAGAGAGTTAAAATATGAGTGTCAAATTGACCTGCAAATATCATGAATGTTATAGTAATTTTGTTTGTATATGTCAAAAAACACCAGCATGTTGAAACTTTGCATGCATGTTCATGATGATAAATGAGAAAAAGTCACAAAATATCAAGAAAAAAAACCTTGGGTTAACCAGTATTTCCAAAAAATCTGAAAATCTAAACGGGTCAAATTGACCCGCAACATAACACAAGGGTTAAGAGACTAGGTATAACCCTTTTGGACCATATGCGCCTGGCACGCAGACCGTTTTTTTTAGGGGCGTGGAAATGTAATGTTGATGTCCCTACAGTAACAGACCGGTGTACAAAATCTTGGACGTATTTTAAAGAGTCTATGCCACAAACTTTAAATACACATACTTTTAAAAGCCCAACGTTTAGTTGATCCTGCTAAGCGCTGATTGTCACAGTTGTAAACACGACGGTGTTCTTCTTCAATGAGGAGGTTTGGAGTCGCAGCATTTGTTTCCAGGCAGACCGTTAAAAAACGACACACACATGTCATCCGGACATCCTGTAGAATGCAACCAATCAGATGATGACTTTGAAAGTCCTGAAGTGTTTCCAGTTAAGTGTGCCATATGCATCAGACATTCAGCCAGCGGTTCGTAGGCGTGACATCTGAGGCTGACTGTATAGGGGCTCTGGAGAACACTTAAAACATGGCATGACTCTCAGTCAATACTTTACCAAAACAAACCTCATAAAAGCATAATGTAGGGCAACAGTCTGTGTACAATTAAATACTCTGAACCAAATAAACACCCTCAGAGAGCAAAGGACATCTGTCGCTCTCAAACAAAACACATTAAACAAGCCTGACGTCAAACCCTTTAATGTACCAGTGTTATCACATAACATTTTGTCAGTCAATCAGAGATATTTCTATTATCATGCAATAAATTGATTTTAAAAAATCACCACAGGCAAAATCCAACATCTCGCAGAGTTGACAGCTGACCTTTATGTTTAATCACACAGAGACATGCAGGCTAGTGCAAACCACACATACACACACACACACACACACTGAGAATAACCCATATACCTTCTGCACTTTCAGACAAAGGTCAGTATGAGTCAGGCTGGACTGATATCAGATCAGATCACACAGAGATGTGTGTTGGTTCTGGCTTTCTTCCAAATCCTAGTGAGTGAACTTACTGGCTACTACATAGGCAGCCATTGGAAAGTTCACATAAAATGTGTTCTTGAGGTCAAAAACAGCTTGGCGGAGCGCAATGGAATGGAACGGAATGTAGGGAGCAGGATGTTTCTTAAAAAAAACATCTGATGCATTTGTACACAAAACAATCATTAAAAAACAGCACAAATAGAACACAAGAACATGTCTTCAAGGCCTAACCAAAATGGAACTTAATGTGAATGACTTGAGAAAGAGACTCAACAAGTTCACAACTGTATCCGATAAAGTCTGATGTTAGCATGTGGCTAAGCAAACAACAAAAAATGTAGAGTACACATACATAATGTGTGAAATAATGCTCAGTACACTTGTGAAAAAGTAGTATACGTTTTAGCATACTTTTAAAAAGAGTACTTATGGAAATAATATACTTTAAAATTATATTATTATAATATACTCTGTAATGTTTTCAGAAAATTAATTGAATGTTAATTACAATTTAAATGATAACGTATTACAGTTTAAATTAGTTGACTCACTTAAAGGGGTACTTCAGCACTGGGAAGATGAATGTGTATTTAAACTGGGTCATTTATGTAGTAGAAATGTGAAATTATTTTAGAATTTGGTGCCTTCTAGACTGAGAAAAGCCAGAAAATGTATTTTTGGCTCATATGGATGAAAGACAACCACTCCCAGAATGCACTTGCTTCGCTGCCCAACGAGGCCACTTCCAAACCACGCCTACCGGTTACATCACTTGCCCACGTGGCACCGCCCCCACTGTCGTTTTCATTTTTATAGTAATAAAATAATTAAAATAAATAGGGTTAAAGTGTATTGCCGAATATACTGACAAGCATTTATGGTAAACTAAAATATACTTTATTGTAATTTCTACTGAAACTTCTGTCATTTATTGAAATATATTTGTAATTACACATTAGCAATGAAGTTACAATTTAGTAAACTCTACTCTCTTTAGTACGCAAAGAGTATCCCTGCCCGCATCAACTGGCCCCAAAACTGCCTCAGACCCCTCATGTCTTGGATCAGCCATTTTGGATTAATTTTTAGAGCTCGATGCACTGTATTCTGGGATTGGCTTCCAGCCTGTTTGGATCAATCTTTGCTTAAGAGTACATCCGTGATGGCTGAATGCTAGGGTTTGGAACACAGCTAATGAGTTCAGGCTGCTAAATTTGAACTGTGATGTCAGAGAAGCAGGTATTGATTCAGAATCAGTGTTTCCTGTTAGTGTGTGTTTGGGCTGCAGATGATGATAAACAATAAAACCAATTTATATGTCCCACACAGAAAAACAAGAAGAGTAGTGATTTCTTTTATTTCTAGCTCATTTTAGTAGTTACACCGCCAGAGATCAGGTCATGTGTATGTGTGTGTGTGTTTGTGTGTTAGAGATTTCACATAAGGAAATTGGTCTAGTTACAGATTATCCAGAGGAATGTTTTATTGCTTAGTGGTTGCCCTTGTGAAAAATAAATACACTGTAACATACTTTTAAAAAGAGTACCTATTACGGAAATAGTGTTCTTTACAAAAGAAATATCCTTAAGTGCACATGTAATGTTTTCAGACACTTAATTCCACTAGTTTCACAATCCTTCCTCATGATTCATATGACAGTGTTAAGGCTATAAAGTCTAGCAGAAATTATGTTAAGTTAACTGTATGGAAAACATGACTTTAAAATGTATTAATGCAAGCAGCAAACATTTTGAATCTAATTAGCTGTTGCTTGAAAGATTCTTCTTCTTTGAAAAAACTTGACAAAATTACCCTTTTAAAAAATATTAAGATAATTGTTTTAGTTATATTTACCATCCCTTCAGGAGTTTCATTACTGTGTAGAACAATCAGCTGAGGACAAAAGAGATCTTTATGGGGTTTTTTTCTTTCCTGCCTGATGTTCCCTCTTCTAATCTAAGCACTTTTCTGTTGTGATCTCTGTTTTTTCTTCAGTATTGTGTAAGAAGCCTTGACCTTTGCATCAAACTGAAAACCAAGCAGACTAGATCAGTCTTTCCAATGAATTTTACTCTCCATCATTGCTCACACTTTCCCTCTCTGTCTCTTTTCTTTTCACATTTTGCCCGTTTTTGTTCCATCCGCGTTTCCTCTCTGTCTTTTTCCAGTATGGAAAGAGTGAAGGCTCCCAATGTTGTGCCAAGCATTCACTCACAGTGAACCATCTCTGCTGTGCGTCTTTTAAATGTTGACAGCTCCTCACTGGAGTAAACGTCACAGCAGAGTTGGTGCCGATCCCAGACGAAGAGGCCCATGACTTTGCCACCACCACACACAACTAATCACACCACAAACATTATTACAGTGCTTACAAGACTGCAATGCGTTGATACTCCTCGAAAATTCTGCTTTGGGTTTGTTCTTATGCCCTAACCTTGATTTTTAAACTTATTAGACTGCTTAACATTTAACTTAAACTTCAAACTGTTCATTCAGCCCATGGCCGTGCTAGTCTGATAATGAGGTGTGTCCAGGCACAGTGTTGGCGCGTTGCTATTTTGAGGGAACTGAAAATGACTGCACCATTGACCAACAAAAAACTGGTCTAAAGTCAATATTGCAGTATATTTTTGTGTTATTTAAAGGGCGTGTTAGTAATATGCGCCTATAGGTGGATCCACAACGCATGTACACTCTGCTTATTACACACAGGGATGCGCAGCAGTACACAAACATTTTTAAATATTAAAAATAAAAGATTTCCTCTCTGGAGAAGCGTTTAGTCTTAACACTTGCAAATTCCACCATGTAAACAGCGAATCCGCCATGGTGCAAGTGGAACTGGCTTTTAAAGGGAATGGGAGAAGGCACTCTGATTGGTTTATTGCCCGTTACGCCCAAAACACACCCATGACTCATTAAGAGACTAGGTACAACCCTTTTGGACCATGCACCAGACATGCAGACCATTTTTTCCATCATTAGACTAGCAAAAGTGGATTCGGCCCTAGATGCACCTATACCATGCGCTTCAGACCATGCACTTAGATTGTTAAAATAGGGCCCTTAAAGGCACAATATGTAAGATTTTTTTTATTAAAATATCCAAAAAACACTAGAATTATGTATTTTGCCTTTTGCCGAACTCGCTCTACTCCCTTTTCCCATCACATAGAAGCTCGGAAAGGCTTCTTTTTTTTTTTTTCATTAAAAATTAAGAAAATATTCAAAAAGTGGAAATAAAGCATCTAACGTGTCTTTAATAATAAAGTGTTAGGGGTAGGTGAACAGACACGCAGTTGCCCTTGGGGTGCCCTTTTTCAGTTTCAGCACATGCCCCTCAAAAGGTCTATGCACGGCCCAAGTTACCCCACATACGCAACAAAAAGAGCGCAAGCGACTGCACCATACGCACAATAAAAGTTATGCAGGTCTCTGTCATTAGCATTCACTCGTTATGATTACGTTGATTAAAACTTTAATACATTTGCTCATTCAGGAACAGAATTTCTGCCAGAGTCCGTCAGATTACTTTCCATCGGCTGTGGAGGTGAAGAGTCAAGACTATTGCTGTGTTCGAAATCGCCCCCTATACCCTTATTCACTATTCCCTACGTGACTCCACTAATATAGTCCACTTGAAGGAGTGAATGACAACAAGTGAGTGAATTCGGAGTGAAGGGCTGCCACTTTTGCATAGTTTGTGCTGTTTAACCTCCTTAGCTCTGGGACCATTTTTGGGGATTTTCGCCTGGATTTGGCCTCCCCAAATTGAAACGCTTCCCATACTCGCATACAGTGGTCTAAATACACAATTTTGTGGTCTAAATGACACAAAGTGTCATTTTACAGGAAACCCTTTGAAGTTACATAAAACACTGCTGAAAGTGATAAACATTTAAGTATATGTTGTCTGATTTGTAATAACCCTCCAAAAATGGGTAGGGAAAATCCAGGCGGAAATTTTGTGTAAATAAGTTAATTTGTGTAAAACAAATGCCAAAGTGATGCATATCTCCAGAAAGTAGACATTCTGAGCTTTCAAATGGTGCCATATATGAGGTCAGAGCTCCTCCAGAGATATACTTGATGATGTCATTCTGGACCCTTATCAAGGTCCTTGGAGTTTAAGAGGTTAATAATTATTTGAAACGTAGCAAACTGGCAGCTCCAGTAGTAATGAAAATATTTATATTGAACTCTGCCATGGAAACTAGCATGTATAAACTGCAATTAAATTAATAATCAATTAAAAAGGAATTTATACCTGTATGATATTTAAGGGTATTGGGGCAATTTCGGACATATAACTATTCCAATGATTAATTTGCTCAGAAATACAGTGAAACTAATATTGTTAAATACAGTTAAAATTCAAATGAACTGTTTCCAATTTTAATATTATTTTTAGAATGTCAATTATATAATTTTTCCTGGAATCTTTTTAGCTGCCGTTACGCCAGTCTTCAGTGTGATTCACACCAAGGACGATAACGATAAAGATATAATTCTAAAAGAATAGTCCACACCACAGCTATAACAATAACGGCACAGAGGAACAATTACAACAATCGTTGGAATCAATTTCAGAACAATTTTTGTCCAGTTGATGAATGATAAAAAACATTGACAGCAGTCAGAATCTGTTCTGCTTTAAGAGCTTGACAAAACTGCAGCGCACTTATAATAAGCAGAAAGATATCGTCCGCTGCGTGGACGCAAATATAGTTATAGTTCTTGGTCTGAACGGGCCTTAATATGCAAGAAAATGTATTATTATTATCCCAGTTGAAAACAGCTGTGTTGCTTATATTTTTATTGAAATCAATTTTGAGATCGTCAAGTTCGTGAGAATGGCATTTATTTGAAACAGAAATGTTTGTCTTTACAGTAAAAGTCTTTACTGTCACTTTTGATCAACTCAACGCATTCTTGCTAAATAAAAGTATTATTTTCTTTTTTTTTTAAATGTAACTGATCCCCAATTTTTGAACAGTAATGTATTTCCAAACTGAATTGAAATTGCACAGTATTCTTTTCCTCCCTGCAAGCACTGCTACTGTATTTCCTTGCAAATGCAATCTGACTTCCAAATTATAACTCTCAAATTTTACACAGGATTCCAGCTGCCAAAGTCAGATCATCAGTCGCTCTCTCTGTTTTTCGCGTTTACCGTACATGTCGTGATGGCTGGTTCACAGCAGGAGAGATATGAGAGCAGAAGAAGCTGTTTTCATGTTGAGTCTGTCCCTCAGGGACCACACTGGAGAAGCTTTCAGAAATCAGAGTGTTCTCCTCAGAGGAAGACAGAAGAAGGAGAGAGACAAAGAGAGCAAAATGAGTGGGAAGAAGAGAAGTAGCCTATGGCAAAATAGGTTTGAGATAGGAAAGTAAAGATGTGTCATCTCTTCCTCAGAAACAGGAATTCCCTCAGTACAAATATTTTCTCAGAAGCGCAGAGAGCTTTCATGTGTTCTGAACATATCTTTATTAGAGCTTATAAAATCATTATTGTATGAGGCTTATAACGAGATGCTGCTGTGCACTGAACGTGGAGAAACATATTGTATACTCAGAATTTAAAGAAATGTTGACCTGCTGTCAATTACAGACAATAATTTCAAGTGTGTAAACGAACAAGAAACAGAATACTGTTCCGTCATTAATGAATAACTGCAGGAACAAATGAGTAACACACTATTCACATTCTAGTAACTACTATTGTCTAACAAGAAACTCTGATTAATGAATTATTAAGTAATAATGCTCAGTTTAATGAGGTAGTTCACTATTAGCTAATCAGGAACTACTATATTTTACTCACCTCCCAGAGAACTATACATTTTGCATCATTCACACATTGAACTTGTAGTAGTTCCTGATTAGCTAATAGTGAACTACCACATTCGACTGAGCGTTATTACTTACTAATTCATTAATCAGAGTTTCTTGTTAGATAAGCAATAAGGTACGAGAGGCTATGCTGCAACCCCTTCAGCCGTGACTTATTCATGATACAGCACTAGCCTTGAGTACCTTATTGCTTTTATAAAACCATTACCACACAATACAAATATCAAAGCCAAAAAAAAAATATGTAGGGGAGAGCGGTGCACAACCTAACACCTTTTGACTTTCTCATTTTGTGTAAATTTTCTCCACATTAATTTCACACATTCTATTATAAGTATGTGGTTTTGTTTCATTAATACAGTGTATACTTTTTTCTTGATTTACCCCGAAAGAATGGAAGTGAAATGTGACAACATGCCCCATAGGTGGGGTACATTGTAACCTGACCAAATGACACCTTAAAATGTTACCTGATATAATAAAAAAAAATATATACAAGACAAACTGGCTGGCTTTCCTGTAGCTCAAACAATAAGAGCGTGGCGCTAGCAACACCAAGTTCATGGGGTCGATTCCCAGGGAAAGCAAGAACTGACAAAATGTAAACAAAATGCTTTGGATAAAAGCGTCTGCCAAATGTAATGTAAGAACAAACTAAAATATTTCGCCAATAAAATACAATCATTAACTTTTGTCATATAAAATAATGGCATTTTTTAATAATTAGAAATAAACTATTTTTTGAGTTTGACAACAAACACATCACTAAATACAGCTATACAGCATAGTTCAAAACATAATAATAATGAATCATTTCTGAACATTGACTCTCAGTCTTTGTAGTTGCAATAGGGAAGACTTTTATATTGAAAGGACTGAAACTTCTTGTGAACACGGAACAAGACCCAACTGACAAATGCTTTGACTAGCGCTGTCAGTGACTACATTTACATGGACAGCAGTAATCTAATTATTGACCTTATTCTGAATAAGACAATATTCTGATTAAGGTGTTCACATTGCTTTTAGAATATTCCGTTCATGTTCCCGTTTTGTATGTTATAGATAATAGATCGATTAATGGCATGTCATTACGTCCCCATGCCACGCTACGCTGTCCGGCGTCCAGTCATAGCACGACTTTGGTGGGTCTGTTCAAATTTAATGGCCTCAGGCAATCTGCTGTAACTTTACCTGCAGGTGTCACTGTTGGACAGTGTTACTTTATAAAAACTAGTGATTTTCAAACTTTTTAATATATATATTTTTTTTGCACCCCATCTGTGCAACTGGGATTTAAACCCGGCTCGTGTCTTCTGCTGTTAGATCAGCATTAAAGAACGATCTCAGCTATTAAATAACAGATATAAGATTACAATAATATCAGATTTGTATCATTTTAAATAAACATAAAAAAACAGATGAAAAATAAACTTAAGAAATGTACTTTTGCTATGGTTAAATAAATGTTCAGTGATATCTTCCAAAGATTTCTTAATTTTGGCGCAATGGTTTTCTCTAAATAATGTTGATATGGCAACTAATAAATACAGAAAGTTTCATCATACTGGCATGTGTGGAAAGTTTTAAACCATGTGTGCTAACCCCGCGTTAGGTTGTGCCCCGCGTTCCCCTAGTTACTATAATGTTAATAGTGTGCTACTCAGTTGTTTTTGTTATACATTAATGACGGAACAGTATTCTAAAGTGTTACTGAAACATGTTTATGCTTACAATGGAAGTCTAGCAGGCAGGCAGTATTGTGAATAAACTTTTTAAATATTCAGCTGGCTGTTTGTAACTCAGGACCAGTGGCAGCTTGGCAAGGGAGGCACAGACTACCCAATATTCTGAGTTGGAAAATGTGAGAATGACGATGCAATGTTAATGAAATTCCCAGTTATTCATTTCATTTAATGTCCTAGAATGTGAATTTCTTGTTTCTTGTTTATTATTGTAACACCATAAAATATTACTTAAGTCACAACCTCCGCTGCTCCTCCACCGAAAGTGCTGAATCTGCCATTCGGAAAACTGTGCTGAGTTTTAAAAAAAAAAAAAACGAGCGATTTAATAAAATTAGCCAATCACCATCTATTATTTCACTTTCAGAGGTTAATAAATGTAATAAAAATACATAAGAGGCCCTTAGTATATCAACCAATCATCTCAGAAAAAAAGGTACAGTGCTGTCACTGGGGCGGTACCCTAAGGTACAAAAGTGAAAAGGTACACCTTTGTATCTTACTCACCCCTAAATGGTAGGGCACAACGGGGCTAAGGGCACACCTTAAGAAAACAGATTTTGTGTGAAAATAAATCATAAAAGTAGTTTATTTTATTTAAAAATCTTAAAAATGTATGAGGTGATACAAGGGGCCTTTTACCCTACACATGGGGCAAAAGGCGCACAGTATTGATACAAATACTTCAGCTAAAATAATGTTTTTAATAATGTCTAAGTTAATACTTGTTCAAAACAATCACTTTAGCAAAGTTTGAACTATTTTCTGTTTATTTTGATGAATAAAATAATTAATTTTTGATCATTAAAATATGTTAATGTAGAAATATATCTGAAAAATATAGAAACAAAATCATTTAAAGAAGTAAAGATTCTGAACGCATTGAAGGAGATCCCATAATAATTTAATATAGATTTACAGTAGTAACAATGAATTATATTTTATTATATGATATAATTAATATCACATTTTTAAATATGATCGTTTCATTATAAATATGGTTATTACCCAACTTAATATATGATACTTACAATCTGAATCTAATCATGTCATGTCAACAAATGTTAAAGTCAGCCGCTGTTTATTATCATGTTAAATATGGTGCCTCTTGCCCCAACAGCAGGGGTGCCTTTTACCCCAAATACCATACTTTTACATATTCTTCCGTTATTGAAAAACTGTTGCGTTAATGACAACATTAACAAGACCTTTGTTTCAAAATATATTCAATCATTTCAGCGATTCTTATTTGCTACTTAAATCTACAAAATTTTTAAAAACATCAAATATTAGATCAAATGAGCGCAGAATCAACTTTGCGCTGCTGCCCGTGATCGCGTCAAAGATCAGACAAATTTCCACGTGCATCTTGAAAAGCGGATGTTTTGGAAAGTGTGCCATCTAGTGGTTTAGTAGAAAATAAAATCAAAGGAGCTTTTTACCCCATGGAGCCTTTAGCCCCGTTGTACCCTATATATTAGTACCTTAAGGGTACATATCAGTACTTTAAGAGTGTGTATTAGTACCTTAATGGTACATATTAGTACCTTTTCGGTTTTGTACCTTAGGGTACCGCCCCATATTAATAAAATTATATTAATATTTTCTTACTTTTTTACATGTCCAAAAAAAGCCATTTAAAATCAATTAATAAACAAACAAAAAAATCCTCTGCAGAGGATCCCAAGACCACTACAATCATTGTTCCCCTCCACAAGTCACCACTGATCATAACCAGCTAGTTTATACAGTATATGTGAAGATACCAGGAAAGGATGTGATGTAGCTTACCGTAAAGCACATCCTACTCTGTTTTTTATAATGCAGAACTAGAAGTTCCTCCTCCTAGAAAAACAATTCCACTTCAGAAGGAACAATCTTAATGAACCTTCTGCTTTTATTTTATTTTAAATTGAAACTCCCAATATAGTGTATGTTGTAAAGTACTGCCTTCTAAATAAAAGAGAGAAATTTAGGCCACATTCACACAAAGCCAGAGCTTTCCCTGTCCAATCTTTTTTTTCCCTCGTCTCAAGAAATATTTGCTTACACACAAAACCACTAAAGCCGACTCAAAACGATGCAGTATACATGCCAGGCCAGTGTGTGGCACTGTAATTCTGCTACAGCAATACACTAAAAATGGAGAAGAAGAGTTGTGGCTAGAATGGGTAAAGCAATGGTAGGAATTGAGGCAAAATCTCACGATAAAATAACAATAAATAAATTTGCTACTTACCAGATTGTGTTTTATTAACGCCTACACCAACACCAACCCTAAACCTACCCTTACAATAATAATAATAATAATAATAATAATAATAATAATAATAATAATAATTTGTTACATTTATATTGCGCTTTTTAAGGCACTCAAAGCGCTTTACATGGAAGGGGGGAATCTCCTTAACCACCACCAATGTGCAGCATCCACATGAATGATGCGACAGCAGCCATATTGCCCCAGAACGCCCACCAGACACCAGCTGATTGGTGGAGAGGAGCCAGTCAATATATGGGAATGATTAGGAGCCCATGGACGGGGCCAATGGGCAAATTTGGCTAGGATGCCGGGGTTACATCCTACTATTTTTCCGAAGGATATCCTAGGATTTTTAATGACCACAGAGCGTCAGGACCTCGGTTAAATGTCTCATCTGAAGGACGGTGCTCTTTGTCAGTATAGTGTCCCCATCACTATACTGGGGCGTTAGGACCCACACAGACCACAGGGTGAGCAACCCTGCTGGCCTCACTAACACCTTCCAGCAGCAACCTGGTTTTCCTAGTTGGTCTCCCATCCAGGTACTGACCAGGCTCAGCCCTGCTTAGCTTCAGCAGGAAACCAGTCTTGGGCTACAGGGTGATATGGCTGCTGGCAATAAAATAATGCTAATGCAAATACAGTAATTAAATTATGCAATATTGATGTGTGCATGCCCAGTGCCCGTAGCTGTATTCCTTGTTATGTTTACCGCGCTGGATGTGGTGTGATGATGTCACCATTTCACAGAATACACGGATTGGCTGTACACACGAAAGTTTTCAGATTTATCCACTCTGGGACCAGATTTTAAAAAATACCGGTTTCAGGCTCCTAAAATGCCGGATCCGTGTGAACGAAACGCTGATACGATACAAAAAAATGTACGTATACAGCTAAACGTGTCTCCGTGTGGACGGGGCATTAATTTATAAAATTAGGAAAATTGTGTATATGAAGAGCCCACATCTTTTTATGTATATAGTATATTCCTAATAAAATAAATAATTGTATAATATGTTGTTCTTTACTTTCCACAATGTCATTCTGAAAAAAAAGCACATAAAATGCACACATTATATACACTCTATTTTTGTTACTTATACAAAATTTGTTTAGCATTTTCCATGCTTTATTCCAATAGATAATACCAAATAAAGAAGACAAAAACATCGTGCTGCAGGAAAAGAGACAGAACACACAACAACCTTGCTTATAACCTTATTGCTACACTGTTTTAAAACATCAACATTATCGATATAAATATTTCCAAAAAACATCAACGTTGATTTTCGCTGAACTAGAGCTTAGTATCTAGGTTTAACTGGTAATTGGAATTTTTAAAAGAAATTCAGTATATGACGACAAATATACATTGAAAGTCTTCACTTGATCTTTACGGCAGTACTTGCCTTTTTTGATGACAGCATCACTGCAGCTGCTGTTGGAAGCTCCATATGCCATAGTGATTGGTGCCTTGAAACTTGAGCTCAGCCTCTGCTCTACACCTGCCCATAGAATGGACTGACTTGACATATAATGTTTTTTAAGTGATATTTGAGGATAAAAACAAAATGTATTCTTGTCAGACTTTATTGTTGATTTGAAATATGTCATTGAAATGTAAGCTTGGCAGATAATGATTGAGACTGTGGTATTTCCCACTTGAATTAAGCTGTACGTGACAATTGAATGTTGACAAATTGTTAATATGATGTGGAAATTGTACATTACTCAGTATTAAAGGGTTAGTTTACTCAAAAATGAATGTCGTTCCAAACTCTGAACTTTTTTGTCGACTTTCATTCATCTTCGGAACACAAATGAAGATCTTTTTAATTAATTTCTGTCCCTCCATTGACAGCCTATGCAACTACCACTTTCAAGCCTCAGAAAGGTAGTAAAGACATCATTAAAGTAATCCATGTGACTCCAGTGGTTTAGCCTCAATTTTATGAAGCAACACGACAACAATTACCACTTTAATTGTTTGCGCAAAAAAAACTAATTTGCTACTTAAATTACAAAATATTAATCTCCAAAGCACGCATGCGTGTTGTGTTGACATGAGAACAGACGTCGTTGTGTGAATGTGTGCGTGAACGCTTCATTTGTGTTCTGAAGATTAACAAATTTAAATTTTTGGGTGAACTAACACATTAACTCTACATTATGGAAATAAAATGTCCCCACAAAGATATCTGAAATCCACTGTTTTAATAATATCGTCATGCTTTAAAGAATACACTCACTTTGATGTGTTGACAAGCATACATAAGCACATATAAAGCATAAGTTTAGCTATACTGTGTTATTTGATAATATATTTAAAGTAACTATATTTTAAATGTATAGACGTAAATATATTACTTCCATAATAAGCTTTAAAAAGCATCACTTCCAGTAAGTGTTTTGTTTTTCACACACTGTCTGTTGTATAAGATGCCGCACAGATATATTAATGTGTGTGATTTCTTCCTGTGTATGTGTGTGTCTGTGAATGTGTGAAGCTGTCAGCTGGGATTTTTTTTTTTCCTTTTTCAAAAACTGAAGAATTCATTAAAAAGGTGTTGAAAACACATGACTCTAGACACAACACAGACCCTTGCTCTCCTCTGACACCCCCTCCACACTAGTTTCTCTGTAACTCTCTCTCTCTTGGCTATAACAGGATAACAAATATGCTATTTTGCATAAACAAATAATGTTGAGAGTATGCGTGGTGATTTGTTTGGACATGACTATATTATAAATATGAATGTAGAATGCAGCTCCCTTTCTAGGAGTCAGAAATGACAATGACACGTGTGTCCCATAAGACCCTTGTGGTCACTGCTTGACATTAACAAGTGTGAGAGAGACAAATATAATGCATAAGAAAGTGTCCTGAATGTATGGAAAAAATACTGTGGCAGTACCGTGGTATTATTCCAGCCAGGTACTATTCCTTTTTTTTTTTTCACCATTATGTCTATGAAAGGCACCTGGCATGTTGGTTAAACAATATGTAGCGAAATCTAGCCCAAGGGAAATGGTGCGGGATTTATGCATGCGTTTAATCGTGTTACGATCAAACATACATAAATCGGCACAGAGGGGAATTTGGATATTAACAGTTGATTATAACGGATTATAATTAACTATTAATATCTATGGCTTGATTCAGCTTGTAGAATTTTCTTTAATTCTAGAATTGAGTTCAAAGGTCGAATAATTGTCCACCAACTATCTCCCTTATAAGAACTATTAGACAAGACTTCTTTGGCCACAAGTATCTTTCTTTTTAATTTGTAACAGGGTCGGTTCACCGTAAAAGGGACCTATGGATGAGCAACTCAGGTACAATCACGTGTGGATATATATATTTTAATAATCAACAAACAATAAACAAACATACACAAATTAACTGAAAGAAGGAAGGAGAGAGAGAGAGAGAGAGAGAGAGAGAGAGAGAGAGAGAGAGAGAGAGAGAGAGAGAGAGAGAGAGAAAAGAGTGGTATTACCGACAATAACCTATTGAGAACCAGCAAGAAATCAGACCAACTTATTGGTATAAACTCAAAACTCTATAACGACAGCTTAAGGGATACTTGCATATGCTTCTTTCGTGGCTGGTCGCGGATTCGTGCGTGTGGGGAATTCCGCGATCCGGTCCGTGTTTTGAATCTCGCAGGGCGGATACGCTGGAGTCCGCGGAAAGTTCAAATTTGGTTCCTTTGTGTGGTAATGTCCTTTGGAAAATGGCACGCTGGCGGTCCGAGAATCCGCGCCGGAGAAGAGTGGGAAGCGAAATGAGAGTAAGAGAATGAGAGAGAGAGAGAGAGAGAGAGAGAGAGAGAGAGAGAGAGAGAGAGAGCAAGAGCATAAAAGCAAGAGAGCATAAAAGCAAAGAGAGGGCATAAAAGAGCCTGCAGGCCCTTTTTAAAGGCCATCACAGGGCACGCCTCTTTGGTCGGAACAGCCAATCAGAGCGAAGGAACTAAGAAGCGGGAAATCTCCCTTTGTCTTCGGGTCTCGTCTCATTAACATGTTTATGGCCTTCTTAAGTTTGCAGACTTTGGGGTTTTGGCATAAAAGAAAGAGTTTGATGCATCATAGTACCACAAAACGCACATAGCCGGTCTACAAATTGAGAGACAAAGATTTCGAGACCAAGCATGGGGAGTTTAACTTATGAATTAAAGGAAAGGTGAGGATTGACGTCGTTCTTCATTAAGCATTCACTGACTATAAGTTTCTAACCTATCAAACACATCTAAAATGGTTATAACAAAAAGCATGCATACATACAGGGAACACAGCACATCTAAAATGAAAAATAACTAAGTTAAAAGTCATATAGCCCATTTGGGTGTTCTTTGGTATGTGTGAGTGTGTGAGGATATGGGGCTTTTTTATGGTGTCCCGTGGAATGCAGAGGAGAGTGGTTTGTGTTCTTTAGAGCCGTTAACCTGTCAGTCCGTAGACTTCACGGAGCCGGTCCTGTTGATTCATTTTGCATAATCAAAGTATTGGTCTGTTCGATCATTTATGAGCACCGTCCATACTCTACAAATAATTTGGACTTTCTGCACTGGTGAACATTACATTTGCAGTAATTACAATGGAAACAGGGCTAATTTAACAGCAATTTAGTAAACAAGCAGTTTTCTATTGTAATATACACCGATCAGACATAACATTATGAAGTGAATTCACAGGTGAAGTGAATAACACTGATTATCTGTTCATCACGGCACCTGTTAGTGGGTGGGATATATTAAGCAGCAAGTGAACATTTTGTCCTCAAAGTTGATGTGTTAGAAGCAGGAAAAATAGGCAAGCGTAAGGATTTAAGCGAGTTTGACAAGGGCCAAATTGTGATGGCTAAATGATTGGGTCAGAGCATCTCCAAAACTGCAGCTCTTGTGGGCTGTTCCCGGTCTGCAGTGGTCAGTATTTATCAAAGGTGGTTCAAGGAAGGAACAGTGGTAACTGTTCTATATTTTAGAACCGTCGACAGGGTCATGGGTGGCCAAGGCTCATTGATGCACGTGGGGAGCAAAGGCTGTAGCTCAGATTTCTCAAGAAGTTAATGCTGGTTCTGACAGAAAGGTGTCAGAATACACAGTGCATCATAGTTTGTTGCGTATGGGGCTGCATAGCCGCAGACCAGTCAGGGTGCCCATGCTGACCCCTGTCCACCGCCAAAAGCACCAACAGTGGCACGTGAGCATCAGAACTGGACCACGGAGCAATGGAAGAAGGTGGCTCGGTCTGATGAATCAGGTTTTCTTTTACATCACGTGGTTGGCCGGGTGCGTGTGCGTCGCTTACCTGGGGAGCACTAACACCAGGATGCACTATGGGAAGAAGGCAAGCCGGCGGTGATGCTTTGGGCAATGTTCTTCTGGGAAAACTTGGGTCCTGCCATCCATGTGGATGTTACTTTGACACATACCACCTACCTAAGCATTGCTGCAGACCATGTACACCCTTTCATGGAAACGGTGTTCCCTGGTGGCTGTGGCTCTTTCAGCAGGATAATGCGCCCTGCCACAAAGCAAAAATGGTTCAGGAATGGTTTGAGGAGCACAACAACGAGTCTGAGGTGTTGACTTGGCCTCCAAATCCCCCAGATCTCAATCCAATCGAACATCTGTGGGATGTGCTGAACAAACAAGTCCGATCCATGGAGGCCCCACCTCACAACTTACAGGACTTAAAGGATCTTCTGCTAACGTCTTGGTGCCAGATACCACAGCACACCTTCAGGTGTCTAGTAGAGCCTATGCCTCGACGGGTCAGGGCTGTTTTGACAGCCAAAGGCGGACCAACACAATATTATAAATGTTATGCCCGATCATATTATTTAATGTAACTTATTCCTGTGATAGCAAAGGTGAAATTTCAGCAGCCATTATTCCAGTCTTCAGTGTCACATGACCCTTCAAGATTTTTTGAACACACAATGATCAGAGTGTACGAGGTGACCTACGAAAGGCAAGATATTGCTTCTCACACAGAAGCACTGCACTCCATTTTTTATTTGTTAAAGGCACAATGTGATTTTTGGATTAAAATATCCAAAAATCACTAGAACAATGTTTTATATTTTGTTGACCTGTGTACTTACATTATCTCAAATGCTTCCAAGAATAATTAAATCCAGAGAAATAAGCAATTTTAACCAGGACACTGACTGTGATCGTGCGTCACCTAATAATGACATCATACCCGCGTTACCCTCAATTTCCGGTTTTATTTTGTAGAAACCATGGAAACACCAAAGACGCTTTAATATATTATGTGTTTTATTAGACAAGGGAACAACTGTTTGGATACATTCATCGACAGAAAAAGAATCATTGTTATATTGCTCAACACAGTTAGTCTTATTGTGTAAATCTGGTTTTCTTGATTTACCGTGAGTACCATGTTTTACCATGCCTAATATCGATCTAGCTTACTGCAGTGTGCAACAAGTGTCTCATAGTAGCCGCTGAGTGAAGACACAGAGTAGCATTATAACATAACTTTTAACACACTCAAATGTATCTAATATGATAAAACAGCGCTGCGTTACCCCACATACACATGAGCGGAAGAAGCGGAAGTGAACGATGTTGATGAAACTGTACTTAATCAACCTATGACATCTATGGATTTAATCAAACTATGAATGGTGGTACTTGGCATAAAAAGAACCACTGCTCTATACTATTCTGAGCTCTAGACAGGACTCGTATCCCTCCTAGAGTATATCTAAGGGTTTTGTTTTTTTTTTTTGTCCATTATCATCTATCCAATCATAACAACAATCAAAATAAATCTGATTGCCTATGAAAATAAAAGTTTATTATTCCTCAACAAGCTGCACAACATGAGGCATCGTTCTTGACCTCATACTTAAGGTCCCCCTGCATATTAGCAATATTAATAGTAATGCTTGTTTTAGAAAACATCCTTCTCTTTAATACCTTATAAGGACTCATTTTCCAACCTGGGAAAACCAAATCTATTTTTTTCTCCTTGTCTCTCGCTTATTTAGTATGTGCAATATACATCCAACGCATTTAGTGATTGATTGTTACACTTTGAACTTTGGTACTGACCTTTTGATATGAGATGAATGTAATTATATGAATGAGAACTATCAGGATGCATGACATTAAATGATGGATCAGAATAAACACACATACACAACACACACAAGCAGTGCTGATGGTGTGTTGCCTCAGCTTGTTGCTTGGAGCTGACAAACCCATTCACTGTTTTTTCACTGATCTGTAAACATATAAAAAGTGAAAAAGGGGAATGTAAAAAAAGTCCCACACTATATAGTGATAATATGTGACAAGTTCTTTCCAACTGCTGCGTCCAATAAGAACATGAACCGTTCTCCCTGTGATCAGAGCCGACCACAACTGAATGCAACGACACACCTGCTGTCAGATCCCGCTGAATTTACTCTCTCATCACAGACCTAAATCAAACAGTAGAACAGTTCAGTGACTGTGACATTTCGTGTTTTGGTACAGGAAGCAGGAAAAGTTACAGGAATCAAAACCTATATGATTGGCTTTCTTTTGTGGAACAAATTTCTCAGAATATTCCTGTTGGAGAGGCTTTTGGGCTGTTTTATTATAAATTTTCATTTAATTGTAAATAACATGCAATGACGTGTCTGAAAACATTACATTTTGTTCACACTTAAGTATATTTTTAAAGTATATTACAACCTTGACAACCTTCATCCCCATTCACTTTCACTGTAGAAAAACAGTAGCCTGGACATTTTCCAAAACATATCCTCTTACAGTATGGTCCACAAAAGTCAAACAGGTTTAAATCAACACGAGGTTATAAGTAAATGATGACAGAACTGTAATTTTTGAGTGAGCCTCTCTTTATTCCAATTTTAAGTGTGTCAACAGCTGTAAAACACCACGTTAATTATATTTAAGTGCTTATTAATTCAGCAGGAGTGAGGATATAAACACTTGCAAATGTAAACTGTAATAAACTTAATCACTGGCAGATGATGCTTTCCACACCAAAATGAAACTAAACGCAGCAAGATGGCGCATCTGATGAACATCCCCTCCATCTGCACAAACGCATGCTAATCTAAATGGGGACATTTCATAGACTTCTATTGTTTTTATATATAGTTATAAATAACCTAACACTAATAGACAACTTTCTGCATTTGTACAATTAAAATGAAAAAAAAATTAAAAACTTTTTATACAAATTGTGTACAATTGTTTGTACAAATGAGGACATCTCCAAAAGGAAGTTTTGTTCAGTTCGCTTCTGGGTACAGATTTGTCCCCAAAATATGCTTAAGTTGGTTAAGACATGAATGTGCTACAACACACACACACACACACACACACACACACACACACACACACACACACACATTTGTTTTGTGAATTGTGTGGACATTCCATAGGCGTAATGGTTTTTATACCGTACAAACCGTATTTTCTATCCCCCTACACTACCCCTACCCCTAAACCTACCCATCACAGGAAACTGCACATTTTTACTTTCTCACAAAAAAACTCATTCTGTATGATTTATAAGCCTTTTGAAAAATGAGGACATGGGTAATGTCCTCATAAGTCACCCTCTCCTTGTAATACCTATGTCATACCCATGTCATTATACACATTTGTGTCCTGATATGTCACAAAACACACACACACACACACACACACACACACACACACACACACACACACACACACACACACAATTACCATGCTGAGTTAATTTTTTTATATCCAAAAATGTTTGGTCCCACTTTATATTAGGTGGCCTTAACTACTATGTACTTACATCAAAAAATAAGTACAATGTACTTACTGTGTTCATATTGTATTGTAAAACACTTTTGCTGCTATTGAGGTGGGATACGGGTAAAGTTAGGGACAGGTGTGGTGGTATGGGTAAGTTTAAGGGTAAAGTTAGGGACAGGTGTGGTGGTGTGGGTAAGTTTAAGGGTAAAGTTAGGGACAGGTGTGGTGGTATGGGTAAGTTTAAGGGTAAAGTTAGGGACAGATGTGGTGGTCTGGGTAAGTTTAAGGGTAAAGTTAGGGACAGGTGTGGTGGTATGGGTAAGTTTAAGGGCAAAAAGTTAGAGTACGGGTGTGGTGGTATGGGTAAGTTTAAGGGTAAAGTTAGGGACAGGTGTGGTGGTGTGGGTAAGTTTAAGGGTAGGGTTAGGGACGGGTGTGGTGGTATGGGTAAGTTTAAAGGTAAAGTTAGGGACAGGTGTGGTGGTGTGGGTAAGTTTAAGGGTAAAGTTAGGGACAGGTGTGGTGTATGGGTAAGTTTAAGGGTAAAGTTAGGGACAGGTGTGGTGGTATGGGTAAGTTTAAGGGTAAAGTTAGGGACAGGTGTGGTGGTGTGGGTAAGTTTAAGGGTAAAGTTAGGGACAGGTGTGGTGGTATGGGTAAGTTTAAGGGTAGGGTTAGGGACAGATGTGGTGGTGTGGGTAAGTTTAAGGGTAAAGTTAGGGACAGGTGTGGTGGTATGGGTAAGTTTAAGGGTAAAGTTAGGGACAGGTGTGGTGGTATGGGTAAGTTTAAGGGTAGGGTTAGGCGTAAGGGAAGCGTCAACAGTGTAATTATTAATGTAACTACAGAAATTAATTACAGATGTAATTACATGCAGCTAATTTGTAAAAACTAAGTACAATGTAAAAACATGTACACAATAAGTACATTGTATAAAATTATTAATTTAAATGTTAGTACATAGTAGTTAAGGCCATCTAATATAAAGTGGGTTTTACCCACTCAAAAAGAGCTTAGTTGTACCCCAGTTAGCAGGGAACATTTCCACAATTTTCACTAACGTTCTATAAAAGTTATGTAAATGTTAGGACAAAATGTTCTTAAAATTATGTTTGTGGAACGTTCTTATAAGGTTATTAATATTTGATATACTATAAAAACACATAATTATAGTTGATTTTAGTTTATCATAGTTGATCATAACTAGAGATGAAATGGCATGAAAATTTCATTTCATGATTATAGTGACCAAAATGATCACGGTTATCACAGAATCCTGTTCAAAAAGTCCTAATGCTACAGAATGAAATCAATTCACCAAGTTTTATGTGGAAAACCAGCAAATAACAAATAAAATTAGCATCAATATGTATTTTTGTTTACATAAACATTAAAATAACATTAAAAATGATGGCCAGATTTTAAAGGAGTGTCTTGCAACGCTATCTACAATGCACACGTTCAAATAGAGTTTTGACAAAAAAGGTTTTATAAAAAGTTAAACTCACATATTTCAGCCTCTAAATCATTAATTTTTATAAAAGTCAAAGAAGATAAATTACTGACATTTACAATGCATATTATCCTTTATTATTAATAGTATGCGGTCCGGTTTTTCCCGTTGCGTCTGTCGTTGCTATGCAACCATGCAGCTTTACAGGGGGGAGCTTTACAGGAGGTTTGGCTTATCTAAATGAGATGTAAATGAGCCCTGTTGTCACTCCCAGCAGGTGAGAACATGTGAGAACTGCACAATCTTTAGAGGCCGTTTTCTCTCTTTTGAGCTTTTTTGAGTGCCTACCTTCAAATGGCCACAACTTCTCCAAATATTATCTGATTTCCATGTGTTACACATCGTTCGAAAGCTACACTTTCAGAATCTGTGAATAACTCAAAATGCCCCAGAACCGACTAGTGTCCCTACTTTCCGTGATTGGTCACATATGTTCTTGTAAAGCTGAGAGAAAATGTTCTTAGAACAATGTTCTTGGAACGTCCTTATGACGTTATTTACTTAATGAATGTTCTCAAAATATTGAGAGAAAACCTTCTTAGAATAACATTCCCAGAACGTCCTTATAATGTTATTATTATTGCTGAATGTTTTCATAATGTTATCATACACCGTTCTGAGTACAATGTTCATGGAACGTCCTTATGATGTAATTTGTACTTGATGTTCTCGTAATGTAGAGAAAAGCTTCTGAGTACAACGTTCATGTTCTTATACAATGTTATTTTTACTTGATGAACGTTCTCATAACATTGAGAGAAATAGTTCTTAGAATAACATTCTCAGAACATCTTTATGGCGTTATTGAAACATTTTAATGAAGTCAAAATTTTGCTTTAGTGTTTTTTACAATACACATTGTTTCCAAGCAGCTTTACAGAAAATCATGATGTTATAATGTTCATAATATCTTAATATCTTCATACCTTGTAGTTGTGTTTAGCTGAGTCCTAGCTAACAGGGAACGTTCTGGCAAAGTTCTCTCAAAGTTAGTAACATACTTTCTTCCAGTAACATTAATAGAACGTTCATTCAGTTATCTGGCCTTTAAAAAGGTTCTCAAAATAAAAATTGTATTTATACATCGTTCATGGAACAGAATGTTGGATGCTCATCTAACATTTTTTAAACTTTACTACTTGTTTGATCATTAAAGGGTTAGTTCACCCAAAAATGAAAATTCTGTCATTAATTACTCACCCTCATGTCATTCGACACCCATAAGACCTTCGTTCATCTTCTGAACACAAATGAAGATATTTTTGATGAAATCCGAGAGCTCTCTGACCCCCTCCATTGACAGCTATTTAATTAACACTTTCAAGGTCCAGAAAGGTAGGAAAGACATCATTAAAGTAGTCCATGTGACTCCAGTGGTTCAACCTTAATTTTATGAAGTGACAAGAATACTTTTTTAACGCAAAAAACTAACAAAAATAATGACTTTATGTAACAATTTCTTCTCGTCTGTGTCAGTGTCTTATGCAGTTTGTGTTGTTCCTGCAAGCTTCCTAGTTCTACATCAGTCACGACTCACTATTGGCTAACTCCTGCGTCAGCATCACACGCATGTGTCGTGGTGCTCACGTGAACAGCATTGGCCAATGGTGAGTTGGCGACTGACGTAGAACTAGGAAGCGTGTCACATGGATGATTTTAACTGTCTTTCCTACCTTTCTGGACCTTGAAAGTGTTCATTAAATTGCTGTCTATGGAGGGGTCAGAGAGCTCTCAGATTTCATCAAAAATATCTTCATTTGTGTTCCGAAGATGAACAAAGGTCTTACAGGTTTGGAACGACATGAGGGTAATTAATGACAGAATTTTCATTTTAGGGTGAACTAACCCTTTAAAGAAAACTGAGGAGAAGAGAACATTAAGTTATAAGACATTCATAAGAAACAAACAATGAATGCAAGTTGTATATGAAATATACAGGCAAGCAGGTATAATACACTGACTTCATTGAACCTAATGCATTACACTAAGCAATCTGGGCTTTAAACTTCCCCTTTTGTAACAGCATTTCATCTGATCCTGAATCTGAACTAAATTCTCTCATTGTCTTTCTATAACTTACAACTCTGTGCATGTGCTCCATTCCATGCCATTTTTAAACTAAACATCCAGAGTCTGCAGACAAGCATTACTCTCTTCAGCCTGAAGCATCACAAAGCATTCTGTAAAATGACAGTGTTTGAAACTCCATATGAACATGCAGTTCATTATACACAGAACACAATTTTGTCATGTTTTTTTTTTTTTTTCTTTTCTATTGTGTTGTTTTCCACGTCTTGTTAGATTTGACTTGTGTGCTGTCTAGTTGTGTTCTTTTTTTCCCTTGTTTATCTTGGTGGGGATGTGTTTTCGGTTTAGAAAATGCAAGCTTTGTTCTTTTTGCTCTTTTCTCGATTCCATGTTTTGCATGCGGGCATCTCACTGCACAGATACACTATATTGCCAAAAGTTTTGGGCCGCCTGCCTTTACATGCACATGAACTTTAATGACATCCCATTCTTAATCCATAGGGTTTAATATGGAGTTGGCCCACCCTTTGCAGCTATAACAGCTTCAATTCTTCTGGGAAGGCTTTCCACAAGGTTTAGGAGTGTGTTTATGGGAATTTTGGACCATTCTTTTATAAGCAGATTTGTGAGGTCAGGCACTGATGTTAGATGAGAAGGCCTGGCTCGCAGTCTCCACTCTAATTCATCCCAAAAGTGTTCTATTGGGTTGAGGTCAGGACTCTGTGCAGGCCAGTCAAGTTCCTGCACACCAAACTCGCTCATCCATGTCTTTATGGACCTTGCTTTGTGCACTGGTGCGCAGTCATGTTGGAACAGGAAGTGGCGATTGGGAGCATGAAATTGTCCAAAATGTCTAGGGATGCTGTATTAGCATTAAGAGTTCCTTTCACTGGAACTAAGGGGCCAAGCCCAACCCCTGAAAAACAACCCCACACCATAATCCCCCATCCACCAAACTTTACACTTGGCACAATGCAGTCAGGCAAGTACCGTTCTCCTGGCAACCACCAAACCCAGACTCGCCCATCGGATTGTCAGACAGAGAAGCGTGATTCCTCACTCCAGAGAACACGTCTCCACTGCTCTAGAGCCCAGTGGCGGCGTGCTTTACACCACTGCATCTGACGCTTTGCATTGCACTTGGTGATGTAAGGCTTGGATGTAGCTGCTCGGCCATGGAAACCCATTCCATGAAGCTCTCTATGCACTGTTCTTGAGCTAATCTGAAGGCCACACAAAGTTTGGAGGTCTGTAGCTATTGACTGCAGAAAGTTGGTGACTTCTGCGCACTGTGCGCCTCAGCATGCGCTGACCCAACTCTGTGATTTTACGTGGCCTACCACGTCATAGCGGAGTTGCTGTTGTTCCCAATTGCTTCCACTTTGTTATAATTCCACTAACAGTTGACTCTAGAATATTTGGTAGTGAGGAAATTTCACGAATGGACTTATTGCACAGGTGGCAACCTATCACGGTACCCTGCTTGAATTCACTGAGCTCCTGAGAGCAACCCATTCTTTCACAAATGTTTGTAGAAGCAGTCTGCATGCCTAGGTGCTTGATTTTATACACCTGTGGCCATGGAAGTGATTGGAACACCTGAATTCAATGATTTGGAGGGGTCTCCCAATACTTTTGGCAATATAGTGTACCATAGCTGTTTTTTTTATTGTTGTTTTGTTTTTTTTTTGGAAAAATGTTGATATTTGGTAAACCCCAAACTTAACCCTGCCCCTAATAATAACCCTCTCACAAACCTGTTGATATCAGTCGATTTAAAGGGATAGTTAACCCAAAAATGAAAGTTTTGTCATGATTTTCTCACACTCATGTCAATCCAAACCTTGTCATTCCAGAACTTTTTTTCTTCTGCAGAGCACAAAAGATGATATTTTGAAGATTTTTTGTTACCAAACAGTTTCGGTGATGATTTACTTCCATTGTACGGAGAGACAAGAAATCAGACATTTCTCAAAATATAATTTCTCATAAGAAAGTTTGGAATTACATGAGAGTAAATGATGACAGAATTTTCATTTTTAGTTGAACTATACTTTTAAGGCAAAACCTGATTTGGCTGATCTATGAGTCTTTCAAATAATGTGGAACACTTCAGAAGTTTCTTTTGATGTTTCACTAAATTTATGAGGACATTTATAAAAAAAACTAAATAATAATAAAAAAATAAGTCCTCGCATATTTAATTAATATAACTAAACTTGTACACACACATGCTTCCACACACTCCCTCATTAAGGTTTGTTTTCTAATATTACCAGTTAAGTTAACTGAATTGCAATATGATGTTTTATTTATTTATATTTTGCCCGTTTCCTTCATCAGTCTTTAAAACTGGCCACGCTGACAATGCTGATTAAATTTACAGTGATTCTTGCCCTCGGGAGACACAAATACACCCCACACACACACACACACCGCTGGAGGACCAAAAATACCCCTAATAATGTCTATTTGTGGCGCACACACACTGTGACAAGCTTGTGTTAATCACACACACACACTCATTACCCCCGCGGCTTCTTGTACCACTTCTCGAATCTGGAGTTGCGAGCTTGTCAGGTGAATTTATGTGTGATGTTGTGACACCACAGTAGTCATTAGCAGTTCTATCTCTGTGACTCCATCATAAATGACTGGTATGACAGGAGGATTATGGGTAGCAGAATGCCCCAGGCTCATTGCTTGTACACTGAGGCACACTGCAGTCATTATTATCCAGATTATCCATCAGAACTCGCATAAACCGTTGTAAATATGACACAAAAAGTAACAAAATACATATAGCCTATATGTTTTTAGTTTTATGATTTTACCATGGTATCCCTTGTGAAAAAAGTAAACTTTTAAAAATAGTACTTAATACAGAAATAATACAATTTTAAATAATACATTCAAGACTGAATGTAAATGTTTTTGGAAGCTGAAAATGTATTATAGTTCAAATTTATATTAAATCTGGTAACACTTTACAATATGGGTGCACTAATATGCATTAATTCATGCTTAACTAATGCACAGGTAATCATGAGTTAATGTATGACTCATGAAGAACTAAACCATTTATTAATGATTACTGCATTAGCAACTAATGAACATTCTATATGATTAATAGATTAAATAATGTATGAATTGCTATTAATTAAATATGACATCATGTATTCATTCCCTAATAACATATTATATTAACTAATAATGTAAATTAATGTGTTAATTACCACAATGGGTCAAAGCCATGCATTTCAAGTTCCAGTTGTCTGCTTTAATTAATCATTAGCTAACGATTTGCAAAGGTATCATTATGTTATGCTTTACTTGTTGAGACATATCACTATTAACAGTACTTTAAGATATCATATATTTAAGTACTTTAACAGTACTTTAAGATATCAGTACTTTAAGAGTGTGTATCAGTACCTTAAAGGTACATATTAGTACCTTTCGGTTTTGTACCTTAGGTACCGCCCCAGTGACAGCAGTGTACCTTTTTTTCTGACAGTGTACAACTTTATATGTAATTTCATAATTACTTTTATAGTCTCTGAAATAGTGTACTGCTGAATGTACTGACAAGTATTTATATTACAGTTGTATGTTGAAATTATAATCAAGAACTTTACATGTGCTTTAGTATAATAGTCAATTAAAAGTGTACTTCTTTAAAGCATGAAAAAATCATTAAACCATCCATTGCTTTAAATGTGCTTTAAAGTAAACTTTGATATATAAAAGATCATGGACCAAAATGTATCATGGATCAAAAGTTTTGGAGCTGAAAACTTCCTTGTTAGTCAAAGAAAAGCTTGTATTGACACCAGGCCCTGAAAACGCTCGATCTCAGAATATGCCAACCCTTGACGTCATCCTGTGGTTAAACTCTGCCTCAAGCCCGCCCACCGACTCGTGGAGCTAAATGGATCGTGCTACGGAGCAATAAACATGCCGGTTCCAGCTCACGTGCATAAGACATTGCACATTTGTTCGTTTCATTTCACCGCGGAATCGTTTGTAAACAAGACATGGGTCGAGACTGGTTTTGCAGACATATTGAGATTAAAACTCAGTGCTGTGCCTTCTATATTGGGTCCAAAAGGAATGGTGCAACACACTTATGTGAGTAAAACATGTTTTTTATATGTGATAGTACTGCATTGTTACAGATCGTATTGATTATGTGTACGTGTCTAACTGAACATAACTTAGCATGCTGTCACAGGCTGGAGAATCCTTTATTTGTGGTGTTGTGCTACGATTCGTGATCACTGATCAGACTCGGACATGTCACACAAAGCCCAACGTCCCGGTACTATGTGTTTTTCAGATGGGCTACCAAAACGTAAACTCGGCCTGCCAAAGGCTTAAATAGTGAAATAACATTCCTTTCTTGATGTGTGTTTTCACTCTCTTGACTTGATGTGTGTGTGTGTGTGTGTGTGTGTGTGTGTGTGTGTGTGTGTGTGTGTGTGTGGTTCGCAGTTATAGTAATAAAAAAATAACATTCCAGTCAATCCCAAGTATATGAGAGATGAATCATTGTGTTTGTTTGATAAAGACACATTTTTAAAGTGTACTTAAGTGTGTTAAGAAACAGTCAGGGAAGTGTAATGAATCACACCTAATCACACTCTAATCACACTTAAGTGGTCTTTTATTTCATTAATATTATATTAGCTACAAGTATTTTTTACAAATATACTTTTAAGTTTTAAAGTGCACATTCTACACAATTATGCACATTCCTTTTTCAAAAGGGATTCCTTGAAGTACTATGATATACCATGGTGTAAATCAATATGCCATTGTATTACTATCTGATACCATAGAGTCTTTAAGTCCAGAAACACAATATACGCAAGTCTGGTTCAGTAAGTAACTAAAAAATTGACAAATCAAAGCCTGAAATCCAAGAGTTGATACTTCAATTAAACATAACTAAAATTAAGTAAGATCATTCACTCTCATTATTCACCAACAATACTTTCTAGCAACTGACCAGACATTCTAAAAAAAAGTGTAGACCCACACAGATATCAAAAATCAGCATACGAATCTCAACAATGGTGACATACTTAATGCTGCAATGCATTCTGGGAGCCATGAGTTTTATACTGTGATGGCTTAGTAGGGTTGGAGCTAAACTCTGCAGGATAGCGGCTCTCTAGGACTGAACTTGCCTACCCCTGACTTAGAGGTACAAAAATGTACCCTTAAGGGTACCACCCCAGTGACGGCCACTTGTACCTTAAAAGGTACAGTTTTGTACTCTTTTTTTGACAGTGTAGTATTGCTACTATAATGTATTAATATGCACCTTTTGGAGGTAAAAACATTTACAAATATGTCCTATTAACCTATTAAGAGTACTGGCACAGTGACAAGCTGTTGTACTCCTAAAAGTGCTTTTTTTTTTTTTTTTTTTCTGAGAGTGTTCTAAGATAAATAAAATCGTCCTCTGGGACTGGCATACCCTTCATGAAAGTATTTGAGATGTCACAGAACGGAAAATCATGAGGGGGAAATAAAAATATTATGATATTTCTTTTTGTCTGGCAGTTTGTTTAGCCATTTGGCTCAAGTTCATATTTCAAAAGTATTACAAATGCATAGATCACTTTGTGAAACATAAACCTGTCTATCGTACAAAGAAAGGTGTGTCATGTATTTAAATTCACCCCACCTCATTTTCCTACAGATGGTCGATTGAAACGACCATGGTGAATATGCAAACACATGACCACAAATGATCCATTGGCTGTCCCTACGCACTTTTCAAACAAAATGTTTCCCTAAAATAAGTTTTCTAGGTTTGAAATGCTAAAGCAATGGCTATAGTTCAATACCTTAAAATACAACAAGACAAAATCAAATCAAACCAAGCACAGAATCAATGACTTCACTAATGTCATCCAGCATATACAGCAGCATCTGATCTCTGCACACCACAGCAACAGCCTGAACACAGCAAACAGACACAGATGGTCTAGATGAAAATACGTAAGGGACAGAGTCAGAAGAGTTTTAATTGGTTGAATGCTGACTGTTTTTGTTTGTTTTTTTATCATTATTATTATTATTATTATTATTATTTATTTATTTATTTTTACAAAAACTATCAGTCATAGACTTAAGTGGGTTTAGCTTGTGTGTGTGGAGGTCATGCAGGCATAGAGCATTCCTCATTCTCCTCCTTCAGCTGTGCTCTTTTGTTCCAAACACAAGATAAGATTAGCAGGAAACCAGCTCACTATTATGACAGCAAAATAAAGAGGCTACTTTTGAGAGATAATATCTTTACTTGCTGGAAAAATCCAGTGCAGACTGTTTTCTAACTGGTCCACCAGCCAAGAGGTTACATGCATAAAAGCAGCTTTTATCACCTTTAGCATTTTAACAACTGTCATTCAAAAAGTTCTACACATCCCCCATCTCTTGTGTGTTTCTTTTTTAAAGGGATAGTTCACCCAAAAATGAAAATTAGCCCATGATTTACTCACCCTCAAGTCATCCTAGGTGTATATGACATTCTATTTTCAGACGAATAATATCAGAGTAATATTAAAAAGTCCTGGCTAATCCAAGCTTTATAATAGCAGTAGTTGTTGCTCTGTTTAAAATGCATAAAAATGCATCTGTCCGTCAAATAATGTACTCCACACGGCTCCGGGGGGTTAATAAAGGCCTTCTGAAGCGAATCAATGCGTTTGTGTAAGAAAAATATCCATATTTAAAACTTTACAAAGTAAAGTTTCGGCTGATCGCCTTTCTTATTAAATTTATGGAAAAAGTGTTGAAAGTGCCTCTGCAGTTCAAAAGGCTTACTCTACTAGGTACGCTCGTCAGACATAGTGTAAGCATCTTGAACTACGAGAAGGCACTTTCAACACTTTTCTACGGCGATCGGCTGGAACTTTACTCATTATGAGTATGAGAAAAATTATTTGTCAATGCGAATTAGCATTCCGCCAAGAAACTTAAATAGCTCAAAAGGTTTTGTGACCGAACGCAAAGTTTCTTGGGGAACGCAAAACGCTTTGTAAAGGAAATGTAAAGTGGCTAACGTTAGACTAACCCTGTTTACAAGGGAGATCGATTGCTGCTGGGACTGCTATTTATTATTTGTTTTTTTAGGGTTTTTTTTTTTTCATAACAGCTACATCGCCTTGTCTTGTCATATATGGATAATTATTTAGAGTGTATTATGTTTCATATACTGCAAAAATAGCCTGCATTTGACCGAAATTCCAGAATCATCATCCAGCTTACTATAGATAGCGTGGTAAATGTTTATAAGGCTGTTTATGAATGGGATGCTAAATATCATTTTGGCTTTAAAAAGATTCCAATAAATAGGCAATAATAAACCTGGTGTCCTCCATGATTGCTGTTTTTTTTTTTTCCCCAAATCAAAGCACTTGAATGCAACAAGCTCGCAATTACAACTTCAGAAGTGGGATACAGTTATACAGTAGTTACATGTTCGGTTTCAAGTCAGCGATATTTCATGCTGCAATTCATTTTGCAAGCCAACGTAAAGCACAACTGAAATTTTTTGTTTCACAACTGAAAAGTTTGTGCACATTTTTTAAGTTATCAATAATTCATGAGTAGTTATTCATTAAATAATGGAGAAGAGCATCCCATGCCATATCTAGATAGACTGCGGCATCCTCCCCAATTTAGCACTTAGTCAGAACTGGTGTACGAGATAGGGAACTATGCATGCTGACAGTCTAAAGCACACATTTATTTGGATTTGTTTATGCCTTTACTTGATTTGCATATTGCATCAGTGAATCCTAAAGCAATGCAGACAGTGCATGTGCATAAACATAAACAGTCAGTAAATTAAATTCCTTATTAGTGAACTCCTCTTGCTCTCCAGTGCACACCTTTAGACAGCTGCTTTTTTTCTGTTTTCACCTGTATGACTCTCTATTGCCCCTGACAACAGCATGGCCCAATGCCAAAAGAGCAGAAACGCCTGTGTAGCTGGTCAGTGTCAGGTTGGTCTGGTGTGTGTTGATGCCTCAGGTCGTGTCTGTCACTCACTGACTTTACATCACCACAGAGAGTGATGGTAAACAAAGCCCCAATTCACTACAACAACAAACGACAGCGCTGACACTGATGCAGACACAGTCAAACGCCTGTGCACTGCAAAACCAACTGCCAGGAGTGTCAGAGCCAGAGCTAGCATCTGATGCTAGAGGCTGTGCTCTTTAAACTGGTTAGCATGCCTGCATCCCGCCTGAATCCCACTCAGAGCGCATCAAGTAGGACCAGTTCCATTTGATGCCATGACCCGGATTTTGAGTGAAGTTTAGGGGGGTGCAACGTACGTAGGCCAGTAAGAGCTGCGCGTGTAAACCGAAAGGTGTGTTAGCGACTGAAGCTAGGAGGTCTTTCGCATCCTTGATAGTGGCGCCCGACTCTCATGCAGGAGAACCCTTTTCGAAACCCACTCCGAGCTGGTCGAGTAGGACCGGTTACATAATGAAACGGTGTTGAAAAAGGCTAATGTACCTTTAAGACTTCTATATGTAAATGACCTCCATTATGATTGGATAATCTCCACGTTTACATATAATTTGCTGAACACTGATGTAAACATGGGCAGCCTCATGCTTATGAGTTCATGCTTGTAATGTCACATCATTGAAAAAGACATCATTGCAGTTTAGTTTCAATAAAGAACTGCAATAGCGTATATTCACATCCGCCTCATAGACAATCTCTTACATCAATGAAAACCTGACAAGCAACACAACATTTGGTGTGTTTTCTACATAGACTGTAAAAAAATATGGACGTAGTGTCCGTGATGCCACCCATAGGATTCTGAAGAGCAGTTCTGAAGCGTAAAGTAGGGTCGAGCTGGCCGTTGCCATCTTGGCAGTGCGTCACTCCCGGAGAACAGAAAATGGGCAAAGAGGCGAGACATGGCTGGAACTGAGGTGGCCTGATGACTAACAGACAGCAGACAAACGACAATCCACCTGTCACTTAAAGTGGCCACGCCCTTAATTATGCAGAACTTTAAGGCTTTATAAACTGTTAACAAATGAGTTATAAAAAAATTCACCCCCCTCACAGTTGTCATGAAGGGCATAATTAGCCATATAGACCAAAATCACAATTTGTACCAGGCTGTAAATATGTTTTTTTCTGCAGTAAAGTTGGGCGTTTTAACACGAGGCTCAATGAGATTCCGTTCCCTTCTGGAGCCTGTCTCTAGTGGCCAGTCGATGAATTGCAGTTTAAGTCACTTCCGTATTGGCTTCTAGAGAAACTGGGGGAGGTTGCTGCTTGGGTTTCTGTTTCTGTTGTGTCTAGAAGCCTTGCCCCCCAACCCCAAAAGTAATTTGTCCAAAATCCTGCTCCATAACATCAAATAATTCTCTGATCAGCTGTGATTTGGGTCACACAATATTTCCGCTTTGAGTGTAGAAGTCAAATTAAATGATTCTGTTATGCCTGCTTACACAGTCTTAAACTATGTTGACCTAGTAAATCATTCCCTTTTATTTAAAAAAGAACATCCTTTTTTATAATATGATAGCCACATGATATGCCAAGCAAGATCTCTTCACCGGAAACACAAATGCCAGCATCGGCAACATTAAACTTTCATTTATTTGCCAGTGTTTATTCACAGAATTGCACTTTTTATACTGACTTTTTACACTTGGCGGACATTATATTGAAAGCCACTTAAAATGAAACTAATTTACATTTTACTAGTACATGAGAGAATCAAACCCATGACCCCTTGTGAAAAAGTCTACTTCAAATATTTTAACAATAAGGTATTAAACTCTAAAGTATATTTTAGTATGCAGTTAAGTGTTTGAAACCATTACATTCTGTTTCTACTTTAATACACTTCCATATTAAGCACTCTTAAAAGTATGCTAAAGTGTACTTCTTTTCACAAGGGACCTCTGTGCTGCTAGTGTCAAGCACTACCAGCTGAGCTACAGCAGCAACAATTGTGTCAACCAGTTTGTCATTCAGAGTGAACATCATCATTCCTGTCAGAGACACTTGCTAAAGGTCATTCCTCGGTCATCTCACCTGGCAGCCAGACGTGTGTGCATAGAAGTGAACTTCACTCTGGCTTTCGTTATATGAAATGATGCGACTGGAGCTACGGTCAGGCATTTGTGTGGCATTCACATGCCATTCTGTGGCATTCAGTGGCATTCTCAAATGACGTATTTTCCAGACCACTCGCTGACTTATGATTTGTGTGAGGCAGTAAACGAGAGTGACGGATCTCTGCTGAGGAGTCCAGGACAGAACAGCTTATTTTGGTTCTGTAATGTTAATCATGTCTGTAGTGTGTAATTTGAACTGGGAGGTATCTAAATAAAATTTGCTCTCAGATTGCCCACGCCTCCTACAGATAAACATGACAAAACAATACCCTCCTCTCTGTGCCATCTCATCAGCTCAGCCCAAGATAAGCCCACACACTATGAGATACAACGATGGCCTTATACGGTCACCTAGCTCTGTTCCCAAACCTTGCGAGCTGCTTTGTCGGCAGATACCTTCTAAGGCACTGTTTACACCAGGTATTAAGATGCATTTTCAGCTATCCAATCAGAAGTGATCAGCTGAGAAGCATTACCGTTTACACCTGGGGCCAGATTTACTAAACAGGGCAAATTAGCGTGAGAGCGCAATTCCAAAAAAGCGCCAATGGGAGTGAAAAGTTCTGCATGTGATTTACTGATGACTGATGAGTATTCCCCATTCAATTCATTATAAGCAATATAACAAGAAAAAATAATACAATTATAAAAGAATGCCTGTTTTCCCATACATTTTTTGTAAAAATTGTATAGTGTCGCTATCAACCTGAGCTGTGTAACAGAGTATTTTTTTTTCTGTACAACAATAAATCTTTAAATCTTGAATCTTTGATGACTGAATAAGTGCAATTTCCCTTTGTTCCACAAGGTGGCAATGTCTGATACACAATGATGAAGTGACGTTTCACTCACAGTTACCGCAGGCAGAAAACAAGACTAGGAAGTGTCATGATCAAAGCTTGAAATGGCTCAGCGATTTACTGCAGAACAAGTGCTGAACGCAATCAGATATTAGTGTCACTGTCACTTGATGGTGGATTTGGTGACGCAATCAAAATATTGATTTTGAAGATATTGAAAATTGTAGTTTTGAGAATATGTTTGAGATCGCGAATATGAGCCAGATGCTGAATGTACTGGGAAATGAGCTCTGACGAGGACAGTAATGATGGTATAAAACATCTGCTCAAACTGAAGCCTTCCAAACTCCAAAAGGTAACAAAATATGTTTTATTTTATTCTTCTGTAATTGTTACTCTAATATCATTAGAGTTTTGTATTATCGCGACAGATAGAGATCCATCCTTGTTAGATATAGATCCGGGTCGCTAAAGACCCGAATATGTAATAATGATTGGCGTAACATTTATGCATTTAAGGGTTAAAGAACACAGATGTGTATGGATCATTTCCATAATGATCAACACAATCACAATTTTGGGCATTAAAATAATGGCGCAAATACCAATAGATTGATTAGCGAAAATCTTAGTAAATCACCGTTTAAATACTGTCCTACAAATGCATATGCAATAAGTTCAGCCGCAAAAATAACTTGTCCATGCCTTTTCAGTACAAATTTTTCACTGACAGTAGTTTTTTAACGCCAAAAAGGGTTGCAAGCTGTTAGTAAATCTAGCCCCTGGTCTTAACATGCACTTTGTCTAGACCAGGGGAGTCCAAACATTCTCCTGGAGGGCCACTGTCCTGCAGAGTTTATCTCCAACTTGCCTCAATACACCTGCCTGGAAAGTTTCTAGTGTGCCTAGTAAACCTTGATTAGCTGGTTAACGTTTGTTTAATTGGGGTTGTAGTTAAACTATGCAGGACAGTGGCCCTCCAGGAGAATGTTTGGACACCCCTGGCCTAGACCCTTCCCTATTATTTTCTCACACTCTACCTCATTTTCGACAAATGCACACAAATATGTTAAAATGAATAAAGCCATTACTCTGCTTATGAGCGAGCAGGGAACGACATTAATAGAAAGGATAAGAAAGGTAATAGCAATTTTGATTGCGATCCATGTGTTTTGGCACAACATAGCGAAGTTAGAATTTATTGTTTTGGCGCACATTCTTAAAACATTTAGGCTGTCTTTTATGGCTGCTCGATTGCATTTGACCACATGAGCATCTACACTACAAAAGCAATCCAGTTGAATGTATTTTGACTGCCTTAAAGTGAACAGAACTGAAGTGGTCAGAAGTGCATAAGCTCAAACTGTTTTAGACCCTGTTTACACCTATTTAACGTTGATGAAAATGCATCTTAATACCGAGCCCGAGCACACGAAAATGCGTATAAATAATATGAGTGTGCAATGCTGTGGAATGTATACGTCAACATGAGTTTTGGTGTGCAAATGGTACGCAGTTTTTCGTGTGCATATGATTCGCACTTTATGGCGTATTATACGCACGAACCAAACCACCCTCAACTTACCCAAAAGCGTGTCATATACACTCCATAAAGTGCGTACGC
This sequence comes from Paracanthobrama guichenoti, assembly GCA_018749465.1. Classification (NCBI taxonomy): domain Eukaryota; kingdom Metazoa; phylum Chordata; class Actinopteri; order Cypriniformes; family Gobionidae; genus Paracanthobrama; species Paracanthobrama guichenoti. Next base: position 28,486,912 of record CM031960.1, on the reverse strand, counting down.
ACGTGAAAAACTACGTACCATTTGCACGCCAAAACTCATTTTGCCGTATACATTCCATGACTTTGGCACACTATTGATACGCATTCACATGTGATCGTGTTGTAATACCAGGTGTAAACAAGGCCTAAGACAGCATCCTAACTGAAATAAGCTTGTGATCCCTTTGGATTTAGAGTTCTGTATTGATGACTCACATAAATAATCATAGACAAAGCACATTTTGAACTAAACAAATAACACAAGTTTTCCAATTTTTATTGCGGAGACATCCTTTCCGGACAGCATGTGCTTAAAAGTTCCTGATCGATTTGTTACTCTTATCCAGAAGTCCATTATAGATGTCTCAAAAATACAGTACAAATATGTACAAAAAGAGGAACATGGGTAGACAAAGAAAACATTTCCGCAGCATGCTACCATGAGTGCTCTTAAAATCCACTTCTTTGAGACCTTTAAGTGTGTACTTCCTCAGAAATTAGTGTACAGTACACAAGTGTTTCCTGTACCACTTTTCATCCCTGCTGAATCTAAGTGCCTTGGCAAAAACACATTTTACCCTAGTTGTGAGCTTGTAGACTGAATTGAATGTGAATTTTAAAAATGGCAAGTAAACATATCCTTCTATTAGCTGTCCTCATGAATGTGCTCATGTTTATGTTTTGCATCCAGCCCGGATAGTGTAGTCTGATTCACCAACAAAAAAAGATCATGAGCTGGTTGCTTTAATCTCACAAATTCAGGAATTAGTGGACTGAATCAGTAAGAAAAATATCAGAAGAGTAGGAAATCTTTGGGACATACTACCTCATCATAAAATTATGATGTCACATAGTTACGTGTATTCTCTCACTATAAACCAGTATGTCAATCATTCTGTCACAACTAACATCCTTGTATAAACACTCTACATTTTATTTAATTAAATTTACACTACTCAAGCAATTCTTCTTAACTTATTGGAGCGAAAACAAGTAGCATGTTGATCTGCCAGTTGTGGGTCTTTCATGCAGAGAACTCTGCTCATGTTTTTTGCTTAACAATGTTTGTGAGCAATACTACCTATTAGAGAGTGCACAGATCCACACTTCGAAAATCTATGAGGAGTAGTAGATATGAAACTCTAGATGGCCCAGGCTAATAGGTCCTTAACTCAAACTTCTTGCAATTATATCATTATCTACAGGGCAAAGCTGATTGGTTCCTGCTGTATCAGTAGCCAATAAGCTTGCATGCTCAACCTTCAATTACTTGGTTAGCATTTGCCTTAGCAGTTCAGCGCGCTTTCAAAATCTACCTTCCCCAGCTCCACCTGTATAGATCTGCTACGGATAATTCATGTACACTATATTGTACAGCAGCATGTCTTATTTGCTCACAGCAGCGTGTTATGTATGTATTGGCAGTAGCAAGTCCCAAACTTGCTCTGCAGCAGCGTAGAAGATCTATTCCACCAAGACCAAATATATCAACATTGTCATATCCATTACCATGCCAAACACTCTGAGAGTTGTCATGACATAAATGCATTTCACCAAATATAAAGATTCAGAGGCGAAACTTGCCAAAACTAGATCATCAATCTGTTTCTCCAATCAAAGAATCCCTCTTGATGTTCATTGCCAGGTCCATAAACCCTCAGCCCTCCATAAATGCACTCCATTTTTTTTTATTCTCCTATTTTTGGCCTAAATCTTATTAGTGAGATATTGAACGTACAGTTTCCACCTCTATACAGCAGATCAGACAGACAGCAAACCTCAGCGGAATGAACACGCTGAGAGCTCACATACCCAGAGGAACTCAGTGTCAAACAGCAAACATCTGACTGTGAAGCTTTTTCCAATATTATCATAGTCCATTAGACTGTATAAATCATTAGTAAATCAACAGCTTTGCTGCCATCCATTTGCACATCCATTGGCTCAATAAAGTTGGCTCATAAATAATGTAATAATGTCATTGTGTTACATAAAATCAGTGGCATCAGCCAATGATGCTATACCTCTACTAATTAACTTTTATACACTCACCTAAAGGATTATTAGGAACACCATACTAATACTGTGTTTGACCCCCTTTTGCCTTCAGAACTGCCTTAATTCTACGTGGCATTGATTCAACAAGGTGCTGAAAGCATTCTTTAGAAATGCTGGCCCATATTGATAGGATAGCATCTTGCAGTTGATGGAGATTTGTGGGATGCACATCCAGGGCACAAAGCTCCCGTTCCACCACATCCCAAAGATGCTCTATTGGGTTGAAAAAACAAAATGGCGCCGCCGTGTTCGGTCGCCGTTCAGGTCGCTCTGCGAAGACTGTGCTTTTGTTTACTATTTTACTTTCTTTTACTCTCAATTTTTACAAACTTATCAACTGCATTGATCTGCTATGACAGCAAAACTCTTTTGGACATTGGTTACCTCTACACTGGACTGTTTCAGGACACTTTCGCTGATCCTCTGTGGCCATCTGAGATCCTTCGGAACGCCGAGTTGAACAATGGACAGACGGGTCAACGGCGAAGAATCAAGAAACATCGTGGGAAACGCGCGGGGATCCGCAACAGACTGAGGAAAAGGGCATTCAGCCCTCCTCTCCCGAGCATTCTGCTAGCAAATGTTCAATCCTTGGAGAATAAGATGGACAATCTTAGAGCCAGGATAAGTTTTCAACGGGACATGAGAGACTGTAACATCTTTTGTTTGTCCGAAACATGGCTCACGCCCGCGGTCCCGGACACAGCTGTGACGCCGTCGGAGAACTTCTCTGTTTTTCGGATGGACAGAACAGCAGAGGCCGGTAAATCCAAAGGCGGTGGAGTATGTGTCATGATCAACAAGAAATGGTGCGACCCCAGGAACATCACCATTCTCTCGCGGTCCTGCTCACCTCATCTGGAACATTTAACAATCATTTGCCGCCCATTCTATCTGCCGAGGGAGTTTTCTGCGGTCGTTAGCGACCGCTGTTTACATTCCACCACAGGCAGACACAGGGCTGGCTTTATCTGGCCTTCATGATGTTGCCAGCGGCATCATAAACAAACATCGTCTGCGTTCATCGTCGCGGGCGATTTTAACAAAGCAAACCTAAAGAAAGTCTTGCCAAACTTTCACCAGCATGTCTCCTGTCCTACACGAGGAGCAAACACACTGGATCATTGCTACACTCCATTTAAGAACGCCTATAAAGCGCGGTCACTTCCAGCTTTTGGCAAATCGGATCATGCCGCCATTTTCCTCACACCTAAATACAAGCAAAGGCTCGTTCAGGAACCCCCGGTGAGGCGAGAGCGCTGGTCACCCCACTCAGAGACCGCGCTACAGGCAGCTCTGGATGATGTTGACTGGGACATGTTCTGAGCGAGTTCAGCTGATGTAAGCGAGTTCACGGATGTGACGCTTTGCTTCATCAACACGCTTACAGAGCAAGCCACGCAAACAATAACAATAACGTCCTTCTCAAATCAGAAACCGTGGGTGGACAATTCAATCCGCGTTGCAGTGAACACACACACTGCCGCTTACAACGCCGGTCTCCTATTGGGGAACATGACTGAATACAGAACGTCCTGCTATGCTCTGCGGCGTACAGTTAAACCCGCAAAGCTCCGTTATAAGGATCGAGTGGAGTCTCATTTCCAACTCAACGACTCGCGGCGCATGTGGCAGGGTCTGAGGTCCATCTGCTCTTTTGGATCTAAATCCTCTGCAGAGGTGAGCGCTGATCCGTTGCTTGTGAATGAGTTAAACTCTTTCTATGCTCGCTTTGACTGTAACCGCGGCAACGCGACTCCGCCAAGTGGCGCGTCAGAGGGAATTACTCCACGTGAAACTCCACAAGCTGCTGGGCCAGATGGTATTTCAGGCCGTGTTCTGCGGTCCTGTGCTGATCAGCTCGCCGGGTTGTTTACATCTATCTTTAATGAGTCCCTCGCTACATCTGTGGTCCCCACCTCCTTCAAAAAATCCACCATCATCCCTGTCCCTAAGAACAGTAAACCCTCTTGCCTAAATGACTATCATCCAGTGGCTCTCACATCTATAGTCGTGAAGGTCTTTGAGAGACTCATTAAAAACACCATTTGCACCTTCATTCCTGACACTTTGGACCCTCTTCAGTTTGCCTATCGTCCCAATAGATCGACTGAAGATGCCATCTCTCATGTACTCCACTCCTCCCTCACTCACATCGACAGCAAAAGTGGGAACTACGTAAGGCTGCTATTTATTGACTATAGCTCAGCCTTTAACACCATAGTTCCCATTAAGCTAACCGCCAAACTCCTGGATCTCAGCCTGAATCCTTCTCTCTGCCACTGGATTGAGGACTTCCTCACTGGCAGGCCTCAGGTGGTGAGAATAGGCCAGTCCACCTCCTCCTCCATCACCCTGAGTGTGGGAGCTCCACAGGGTTGTGTCCTGAGTCCCCTGCTCTACTCTCTCTACACGCATGACTGTTTGTGCACACACAGCTCCACCTCTATCATCAAATTTGCTGATGATACTATTGTCCTGGGCCTCATTTCCAACAACAATGAGACGGCATACTTGGACGAGGTGGAGCATCTAACATCATGGTGCCAGGACAACTGTCTCTCTCTGAATGTTGGCAAGACCAAAGAAATGATTGTGGACTTCAGGAAGAGACAGCAACGGACATACTCCCCCCTCATGATCAGCGGGTCACCAGTAGAGGGAGTGAGCAGCTTCAAGTACCTGGGTGTAAACATCTCCGAGGACCTGACCTGGACTGCTCACATTCAGACACAGGTAAAAAAAAAGCCAGGCAAAGACTGTACCACCTGCGCCAGCTGAGGAAATTCAGGGTTTCACCAGCTATCCTGAAAACTTTCTATTTAGGGGCGATAGAAAGTGTATTAACTCACAGCGTGGTATGGGAACAGCACCAGTCATGACTGCAAAGCCCTGCAAAGAGTCGTGCACTTATCCGAGCGTATCTCAGGGTCAGCTCTCCCGTCTCTGCAGGACGTCTACACCAAACGCTGCAAAGGTAGAGCTACTAAGATCATCAAGGACTCTAATCACCCTGAAAACCCTCATTTCACGCTGCTGCCATCTGGTAAGCGCTTCCGAAGCCTGATGGCCAAAACTGAGAGACTCAGGAGGAGCTTCTTCCCCCAGGCCATCAGACTCCTGAACTCAGTCACTTAACATCACGTGACTTCACTTCAGGATAAACATCGATACACTGACATTGCACTGCACTTTCTGTTCTGTTCTCGTTGTTACTGTGTAACAACCTGTTATAAACCTGTTTGCACATTATACTCTTTATACAGTTGTTAACCACATATTTATAAGTCTACAGTTTACTCACTGCACAGTTTACTTCACTTATTTTATTCCACTTCTTTATTTTTATTTTTTTACTTTTTCTTCTACTTGACTTGATTATTTATAATTCTATATATATATATATATATATATATATATATATATATATATATATATATATATATATATATATATATATATATATATATATATATAGTACTTTTTTATTCTATTTCTATTATAATTTCCTCCTTGTGTTTTTAACTGTGAATTTTGCACTGTCCATGGAGCGGACCTGTTTACATTTCACTGCCGGTTGTATATTCTGTATATAACTGTGTATGTGACAAATAAAACTCTTGAATCTTGAATCTTGAGATCTGGTGACTGTGGGGGCCATTTTAGTACAGTGAACTCATTGTCATGTTCAAGAAACCAATTTGAAATGATTCGAGCTTTGTGACATGGTGCATTATCCTGCTGGAAGTAGCCATCAGAGAATGTGTACATGGTGGTCATAAAGGGATGTACATGGTCAGAAACAATGCTCAGGTAGGCCGTGGCATTTAAACGATGCCCAGTTGGCACTAAGGGGCCTAAAGTGTGCCAAGAAAACATCCCCCACACCATTACACCACCACCAGCAGCCTGCACAGTGGTAACAAGGCATGATGGATCCATGTTCTCATTCTGTTTATGCCAAATTCTGACTCTACCATCTGAATGTCTCAACAGAAATCGAGACTCATCAGACCAGGCAACATTTTTCCAGTCTTCAACTGTCCAATTTTGGTGAGCTTGTGCAAATTGTAGCCTCTTTTTCCTATTTGTAGTGGAGATGAGTGGTACCCGGTGGGGTCTTCTGCTGTTGTAGCCCATCCGCCTCAAGTTTGTGCATGTTGTGGCTTCACAAATGCTTTGCTGCATACCTCGGTTGTAATGAGTGGTTATTTCAGTCAAAGTTGCTCTTCTATCAGCTTGAATCAGTCGGCCCATTCTCCTCTGACCTCTAGCATCAACAAGGCATTTTCGCCCACAGGACTGCCGCATACTGGATGTTTTTCCCTTTTCACACCATTCTTTGAAAACCCTAGAAATGGTTGTGCGTGAAAATCCCAGTAACTGAGCAGATTGTGAAATACTCAGACCAGCCCGTCTGACACCAACAACCATGCCACGCTCAAATTTGCTTAAATCACCTTTCTTTCCCATTCTGACATTCAGTTTGGAGTTCAGGAGATTGTCTTGACCAGGACCACACCCCTAAATGCGTTGAAGCAACTGCCATGTGATTGGTTGATTAGATAATTGCATTAATGAGAAATTGAACAGGTGTTCCTAATAATCCTTTAGGTGAGTGTAAATGCACAAACAAATAAGTAAAATGTTTGTCTTTGTTATATTTCATCAAAACTTTCTCAACTTCATAAAAGGGTGTCCGTTTTTGACGTCACTAAGCAGTCCACCTCTTTTTCCTTCCCACTTTTCACAGTTCAATCAGTTCTTGATGGGTCTTTGTTTTTTGTTTTTTTCTCTTGTTGAACAACCTGTCTATCTTGGATATACATAACATTATGGGAGTAGAATGGGTTATGAACACAACACGCCATTTCCTGTTGACTAGAGATAGTTTACCTTAAAATGAAAATTGTCATTACATACTCACCCTCAAGTTGTTCCAAACCTGTATGAATTTCTTTCTTCTCTTGAACACAAAAGAAGATATTTTAAAGAATGTTGGTAACAATAAAGTTGACGGCACCCAGTGACTTCCAATGTAGGAAAAAAAAAATCATAGGAGCTCATCAACCGTCCGGTTACCAACATCTATTGTTCAACAGAAAAAAAAAAACTCATACAGGTTTGGAAAAACATGAGGGTGAGTAAAAGATGACCACATTTTCATTTTTAGGTGAACTATCGCTTTAAGTCTGGATTAATGTAAGTGCCCAAATATTGAACATCTGAACAAGATTCATAAACAGATGCATCCTAATTCTGTCCTATGCTGTAGTAAATCAGCACAAATAAATATATCAATTATTATTTTATAATAATTTATAATATTTTTTCTTCCATCATTTCATTCAAATTTGAAATTAAAAGAGTGAAGATGGAATGAGATACAGAACTCAAAAGCAAAGGAATGTATCAGTCTTTTAAAAATGTTAGAACATTTGACTGAATGGAGGTTACATCAATAACCAGGGTTCAGAAAAATATTCACACTTCTTTTTGAGCAAAATATTTTAAAAGACAGATGTTGAATGTTTCATGTTTTAAGCCTTTCAGCAAAGTATTGTATTTGACAGAGATGTTTGTTATACCGTCCTTGACCTGGGAGCTCAAAACGCTGCAGCCCATTTTCAGAAAAATGTTCTCTAGAACGTTGTTGACATTCAAAGTGATTTATATGGGAGAGAAAAAACAATCTTTGAGTGGCTAACTTGGCTTTTTTTCTTTGTCTGTGTTTCTTTTTATAGGGCAAGAGAGCTTCAACTCCAAGAGTTTGGCCCTTCAGGCCCAAAAGAAGATCTTGAGTAAAATGGCCACCATGGCCGTGGCAAATCTCCTCACAGACGACACTAGCAGCGAGATTCTGGACGAACTCTACAAGGCCAGTCGTGAATACACCAAGAGCAAAAAGGAAGCCCACAAGATCATCAAAGATGTCATCAAGATCGCGCTGAAAATTGGCATTCTCTACCGGAACCACCAGTTCAGTCCTGATGAGATGGAGACCGTTGAGCGCTTCAAAAAGAAGATGAACCAGGCAGCCATGACGGTGGTAAGCTTTTATGAGGTGGAGTACACGTTCGACCGTGGCATTCTTTCCGAGCTGCTGATGGAATGTAGGGACCTTCTTCACGAGCTGGTGGAGCACCACTTGACCATGCGCTCCCACGGGCGAATCGATCATGTTTTCAACCATTTCGCAGATGTGGATTTCCTGACCGAGCTGTACGGCCCATCTGAAGAATATAGACTTAACCTGAGGAAGATCTGCGACGGGATAAACAAACTCCTAGATGAAGGCACACTTTAACCCACAGTTCGTCAGATGAGACTCCATCAGGCCGCTGGGATTGGAACTGAGCGATTTTACACAACTTGTGTTTTTTGGTCTTTGTTTGAAATATAGGCTGTCATGATAACTTGATGATGTGATTGTAACCCAACTTGTAGGGATGGTCACCCAGACGCAGATTAAAGTCAAATCCTGGTCTGTATTGTCAACGTACCGGATGATTGTTTGGGGGAAAATCTGTTTAAGTGGAAAACCTGAATGAATCGTTGTCCCAAAAACCTGTCCTTTGTGTGAAATTGCAGGAACGTTTTCAATTACGAGCTCCTTTATATGCACTGTATGAAATTTGACCTACCTATCCTTTAAGAATGGCCTATCAATGCAACCCTAGCTCTCTTCTGTATGTCTATAAGAACCAGTTAAGATGTCCAGTTAATCTACTCGAAAGTTAAAGGGATTTAGTTCACACCAAAATGAACAGTCTGTCGTCATTTACAATGTTCCAAGGTTTCATAATCTTTCAAGGTCTTTTCTGTAAAATGAAATCAATGGAAACAATAAAGTAACGATAAACATACCATAAAAATAACACACTCACAACATATTTGAATGTGGATATGTTGTTTTGAAGTCCAACCCTATTCACTTTCTTGTATGGAAAATTTCACCTATAAATCATAAGAGATTTGAAACAGGCTTCGATTCCACAATCAAATCACTGAGGGTGCTTCTGAAATTAGTGAGGGTGCTCTAGTAAAGTGCAGATGTAATGTGTAAGCAGCTGCTCCACCATAACAAAAATAGCAATGTTGTGAGACATTTAATATTATTTACAAGTCATTACTTTCACAAATAATTGGAAAAGAATTTCAAAAGTACTGATACAAATATTTCTATATTTTTCTATTAATCTATTAGCCTGTATTTACATTGCTTAATGCATATCTATTTTTAAATTTTTTTGTCCCGTGTTATGGTTATCATATGCCAATTATTGCTATTTCAAGAGTAAATACCGCATTTAAATTTAGATGTCACTTCTGAAACTTTGCAGCATGTAATTGGTCATCGTCCTCAACAAAACTTTCAAATTCTGAATGAATTGCATGCGCTGCATCTGAAATGACGTACTGGGTATGCATATGGGAAATATGAAATTCGGACGTACTACATCCAACTTGTTACTGACATGTGACATACTAGCATCAGTTCTGTCGCTTCACTTCCATTCATAAATCTTCTCCTGTGGCCTCATGGGATATATAGTGTCCATTGAATGTGCACTTCAGAATCTCGCTGGAAGTCATCCAGGGAATTTGTGGCTACTGTTTTCAAATACTATGTATTTGTACATACTATTTTGGCATACTGTTTTTCACATACTATATAGTACGGAACTATTCGATTTCAGATGCAGCGATAGCCTAGAAATTGCGCAAAGACCGCTCCCTTTATAATCACTAAAAAGCTGTCACTTATCTCAGTTCATCACAATCTCACAAAGTTCTGTTATAATCAGTGAAGCGGACTGCACAGTTAGTGCCCTATTTTAACGATCTGAACGTTGAAGCGCATGGTGCAGGTGCAAAAAACAGTCAGCACGCCAAGTGTATGGTCCAAAAGGGTTGTACCGAGTCTCTTAATGAGTCATGGATGTGTTTTGGGCCGTAATGGGCAATAAACCAATTAGAGTCTCATCTCCCATTCCCTTTAAATGCCAGTTGTGCTTGCACCATGGCGGATTCACTATTTACATGGCGGAATTTGAAAGACTGAATGCTTGACCAAAGAGGAATCCTTTTATTTTTAATATTTGGCATGTTTGTGCTGCTGCATGTCCCTGTGTGTGTAATAAGAAGCATGTACACGCGTGTGTCTGTGTTTTACTAATGTGCCCCTTAAATAACAAAAAATACTGTCAATTTCAGTTGCCTCAAAATAGCGTGCCAACACCAACAATGCACCTGAACACACTTCGTTTTCAGACCAGCGCGCCTATAGGCGAACAGATGGGCGTGAGTGTATTTTTTATATTTTTATTTAAACAACTTGGCGCTGGACGTGAAAACGATAACTGCATCAGGCTGAAACTAGCAAAAAGCACTTGCGTTGTGTCTGGCGTCGCATTGCGCCGGGTGTATGATAGGGCCCTTATCTCTAATCTCTTACACTACACATGCTTAGCACCCTCAAGCACCTCCATAGAACCGGGCCTGGTCTGAAACAAGGTAAGGCAAGTAAATGATGATGGAATTCATACATTTTTGGATGAACTATCCCTTTAAGATTGTATAAGCATTGAAGTATGGCGCAAACCTTTGTTAAACTGAGTGTTCGGCAAAAATAAATACATAACTGAAGTGCAGCAGAAAGATTGTAAATAAACTTTGGGGTTTTGCTCTTCTGTCTTTTGCCTTTGTAATGACTCAGTGTCACAGCAGCTCCCATGATCCTGTGCTTGGTTTTTCCAGATCCTGATGTTTCAGAGCATGTAAATGTGTGTATACATGCAGGAGAGAAATGTGATTATTCCATAATCCTGTTCAGTAACCCCAGAGTGTAGCACTATTAGCTGTCATTAAACGGTCCATTTGAACTTCTTGTAGTGTCCTTTTGTCATTTCAACTACCGTGATTGTTCTGTGTTTGATTAGTCCATACTATTATTTAGCCAGTTAGAATGTCAATGCTGCGTTACATACAAAGTCATATATGGGATATTTTGACTTCAGTATATTTCCCCCAACCATAAAGCATTCTGTTGCAAAGTGTTTTATTGCAATTCTCTATTATTCTACTCAATAAATGTGTGCAGAGTGCACACTATTTATAATAGTCTTTTACAACTGTTGCTTGTCAGACTGTACAAACATGATCCCCGCTGTAAGTCATATCACACTGTGGGAACTCTTTAAAGGTAGGGAAGGCAATTTTCTGAGAGGCGCAATTTGAGGGGGATGGGGGGAGGTAACCCGCCCAATAACCAAAAGAAGCAAATACACCCCCCACCCCACCCCCCACCCAATATTTATAGCCTACCATGATTATTGGAAGCATAAAATCAGGCTATTAATTATATCAAGCTACATTGCACGTTCAAAGCATTTATAAGCACTGAGGCCAAAGTATACTTCACTTTTTACGCATAATGCATGTGTGGAAACTGATTTGCAAAAGACTATTTTGCAAAAATACAAAAAAAAATAAACCTCATGAAGGAGCATGACCTGGGACCCCGCTAAACAGGGTCACTGATCAGGCATAACATTATGACCACTTACTAACTATTAATAAGCAGTAAATTAGGTGTTTACTGAGGCAAAAGTCATAGTTAATAGTAAATGTGTGCTCCCCATACAAAAGTGTTACCGAATTCACAAAATGTGTCCCCAAATTGTGGCCCAAAATTGAACAGTGTGCACCTGGCTTTCACTAGAATAACTATACGAGGAAGACCTGGATAGATGGGAATCTTCACAATCTTCATAGTTTTCTTTGAGCTATAGCACATTAGTCCAGTGAGGTTGAGGAAAGTCAAGGTCTTACGATTTCGAAGGTAAATTATTTTCAATTTTGTGTCAAGTATCCCTTTATCATGTTTTAACAAACGGCACATTCCGTCTTTGTTGTCTGTGGATATTCTGCTGTGATGTCCTCCTGGCAAGTTCATACTAGTCTGCCACAGAGAATGATGGGAAATGTTGTAAAATGGGAAACTTTGGTCTCCTCATAAACCAGCTAAATGAGTGTTTTCTGGCAAGCTTCTTACAAAATGTGTACAAACGAAACTGTATCATCAACATTCATACAGTAACATATGATCAATAACAATATACTTCCGCCATAATTCTCTAATTGACAAGCCCTGTTTCCCACTGATAATTATGACTTCATGCACACTGAACTTGTAAAAACGATCATTCTGACAGGACTTGAATGAGGCATTAGATGACGCGTCTAATGGGAGTGCAGTTAAATCACTCTATTCTACCACAAATAAAGACCCATTTCATACAACACAAAGAAGTTCTTGAAAATATGGAGTAGATCCTTTTAAATTAGAGAAGAGCTTTAAAGCTTCCTTTTCTACTAACATAATGAGTTGTAATTCCTCTTTTCTTAACACATAAAGAGAACAGACTGACATTTCTACATATCTGAAAGACCAGGTTTGAAAAGCATTAAGACAGAAATGAATGCAAGACAAAGAAGCTTTAACGACAAACATCTGGTGAACATTTTCTGTATTACTTGCCATTCATTCACTTATAAAAGTGACTACAGCACTCAATAGTCCAAATTCCTTCTCATAGCTATGTGAGCCAAGGGGTCGGCATAGTCCATTTTATTCCCGTTTGGTAACTACACAATTATGTGGGGCAAAAAGCCCCTTTCTCCATTGACAGCCATTTAAAAGTAGACAGATATTAAGTACTTTGTGTAGCATCTGGACCAATAAGAAACACACTTATTCATTATATATAATGAATAATCCAGTAAACTCATTCTCCCAACAAAATTCTGTGAACCATATCCTGAAACGGCAATTAACACACAAGCAGAACCAAGTGTCCGGTTACAGGGCACATTAAAACTGATAAGACTGTTGACCCAAAGGAATTTGAGAGAGTTTTGGATCTCAATTAATTCTCATGAAAAGGACAATTATACTCCTTTAATCCTATATGTTACCACTTGAGATACACTATATTGCCAGAAGTATTGGACACCCCTCCAGATCATTGAATTCAGGCGTTCCAATCACTTCCATGGCCACAGGTGTATAAAATCAAGCACATAGGCATGCAGACTGCTTCTGCAAACATCTGTGAAAGAATGGGTTGCTCTCAGGAGCTCAGTGAATTCAAGTGTGGTACCGTGATAGCCTGTGCAATAAGTCCGTTCAAGATATTTCCAAACTACAAAATATTCCACGGTCAGCTGTTTTTATTATATATAATATACTGTTGTTATTATATAACAAAGTGGAAGCAATTGGGAACAACAGCAACTGTTAACATGTAAAATCACTAGCTTAAGAACAGTGCATAGAGAGCTTAATGGAATGGGTTTTCCATGGCTGGTCAGCTGCATCCAAGCCTTACATCACCAAGTGCAATGCAAATCGTCAGGTGAAGTGGGGTAAAGCACGCCGCCACTCTAGAGCAGAGGAGACGTGTTCTCTGGAGTGAGGAATCACAGACTCTGTCTGGCAATCCGATGGACGAGTCTGGGTTTGGTGGTTGCCAGGAGAACGGTACTTGCCTGACTGCATTGTGCATTAGTGATGCAAAGTCCGATTCATTTCCGCGAACCAGTTCTTTTCGGACAGTTCGGCTCAATGAACCGGTTCAAAAAGCCGATTCATAAGTTCCATTTTTTTAATGCTTTTTTATGAATTTCTCAGTGTCATGTTATATCAAGGAAACATTCAAATAAAATAATCTGTGTCAATGCATACTGAAACAATCAAATAAAGTTATTTGTGTGAGTGCATTTTGCTGGTTATTGCCTTCCATTCACTTAAGTTAATGGTGTGTGGTTACAGTTTCATTCAAGGATCCTTTATGTTGGATACAACTGACCAATAGTGAGTAGCCTAGACATGCATAGACATGGATATGTTACATGTCTAAAGTATAGAAAGAATAATATAAACTTTCTCTTTGTCGTATAAACTTATACATTTTGTTAACAACTTAAAATATAATCTGCATGCACAATAAACTACTAGTAAAATATATTTACATCTCTCGACAGAAAGGTTTTTGTAGGTTTTAATAAAATGTTATTTAATAACAGTAGTCATAATAAGCATATTTCCAGGATGTGCCTCAGACTTGTATCGCCAACTCAATCATCAGAATCCTCTGTAAACTTCAACTGCTGGTTGAACCGGCTCATTCGGTTCTTTTTAGTCGGACGTGCTACTTCGGCTTTTGCGTCTTGTGTCATCAACCTGGAACTAAAGTTCGATTCAGTTTGATTAATGAACTGGCTCAACTGGTTACTTGCTGAGAACCGGCTCAAAAGAACGATTCATTCAAGAATCGAACATCACTATTGTGCATTGTGTGTAAAGTTTGGTGGAGGGGGGATTATGGTGTGGGGTTATTTATCACGGGTTGGCCTTGGCCCTTTAGTTCCAGTGAAAGAAACTCTTAATGCTTCAGCATACCAATACATTTTGGACAATTCCATGCTCCCAAATTTGTGGGAACAATTTGGGGATGGCCCCTTCCTGTTCCAACATGACTGCGCACCAGTGCACAAATCAAGGTCCATAAAGACATGGATGAGCGAGTTTGGTTTGGAGGAACTTGACTGGCCTGCACAGAGTCCTGACATCAACCCAATAGAACACTTTTGGGATGAATTAGAGCAGAGACTATGAGCCAGGCCTTTTCGACCAACATCAATGCCTAACCTCACAAATGCACTTCTAGAAAATGGTCAAAAATTCCCATAAACACACTCCTAAACCTTGTGGAAAGCCTTCCCAGAAGAATTGAAGCTGTTATAGGTACAAAGGATGAGCCAACACCATATTAAACCCTACGGATTAAGAATGGGATGTTATTAAAGTTCATGTGCATGTAAAGGCAGGCTTTTGGCAATATAGTGTAAACATGTATCCAATTTTCCCATCTCGTGATTTTACTTTTATAGAGTTTGGCCTATGTATTAATTCAAACTCTTTTGTATCAATGTTTCACAATTGCATACTATGGTTAACTTATGGCTCATTTCCATTGAGTGGTACGGTTCAGTACAGTTCAGTACGGTCCGTAATTGTTGCCATTTCCATTGTCAGAAGGTGTGAATGGTACCCTAATTCCGAACCGTACGGTACCACTTTTTTGGCACCCTTCCTTTGGGGTACCTAGCACTGTAGTCCGGTACTAAAGACTCACTGAAGAACGTTGATTGGTTGACAGAGAATCGTCACTTGCACATGCTTTTTTCCTTGCAGCCTTTATCATTGGCTCAAGCAAAGCGTGTCTTCTAAGCAGCCACAACCTGAAAAGCAAGAACAAAATCTGCTATATGTCCTCCACTGTTGTTTACTGTATCGCTTTCTTCTTCGTGCAAGACTGACGTTGATCGCTATACAATGCCTATCGCAAGCCGGCTCAGGGTTTAGCGTCCCAAATCATACTGAACTGTACTGAACCGTAATGCTTGGTGGAAACGTGTAGAATGTTTGGTATCTATATGAACAATTTGTATTCCCTAGTTGTTCATTTACATTATATTTTGCTAACTCTGTGACACATTAGTATTATAAGAATCTTGAAGATTCTTCACTTTAACATCCAGTCTAATTTAATATGCAAACACCCTGCTAGAACACAAAGGATCATAAAGTTTCCCTCCAAAGGAGCAACTCCTTATTAGCTCACTCACCTTTTAAAAGATCACTGATCACAAGATCATCCAGTTTTTCTGAAGGGATTCTGAGAAATTCTGATGTGAAGATGATGCTGAGCTAGAAGTCTTCTAAGGACCCCTAAGTTTGTGCCCTTGTCTTTCCATTCACGAAAGATCCTCTGACTCCAACTGTTTCTCTCTCAAGACAACATCCGCAAAGATCAACTGGAGCCTCAACAGATGGCAGCAGGACAGTTTTATTCAAATGGGCGAGACATGCAAGTATCAAACTTGGTCTCATTTTTATTTACTAAGTATCCCCACCCATTTTAAAGAAGGGTGTGTTAGAACTAAGAAACTGATGGTTTGCTCAAGGCTGTTGATCTGCTGAATTTCAAACAATCACTGTAAAAATATTACACACTATCTACTTAAAAAAATATGGTAACAAAATTACACATAATATTTTTAAGTAGTTTTGACAATTGTTTTTTTAGTGGACTCTACCTGAATAAATTAAGTAAATTATTTAGTCTATAGCACATGATGAATTGAATATTATTAGTGGAATGTGCTTTTTAATTTAAGTTTTTAAAAGGGGTATAAATTAGAGTATGGTAATTACCTATTAAAATTTGACTTTGAGTTATGATATACAATTAATAGACTGTATGCTGTTAGCACAGTACAAGCAGAAACTGCAGAAACCTATTACTGCGCTGGCATTAGCAAAATTATTACTCATCGAGCAAAGCAACAAGCTATATTATATAAAAACATGCAGTTATTCACATCACAGCCTAACCATCAGCTCTGCTCTTCTTGCACAATGGTAACAGTCAAAACTTCAACAGAACAGAAACTCTTTCAAATGTCAATCAAAACTGAACATTAAACATTAACAGATGTTTCCCTTCACTCAAAAACACATAAAATAACACTTAATTTCAATATTAACTCTCCATTCCCAGCCATACATAAAGCATGCTGGGAACTAACAATGGTGTCTCTAAATAAAACTGCACAATTGAGCTAATTCTCTTCAAATAAATGGGTAACCTTATTTTCCTTAATTTTATCAGCTTAATTGGCTTATTTTAATTGGCTTAATTTGCTCAATTCAAGCCTCAAAATTGCTTACATTTCCTTAAAAAATTAGAAAAATTATGATTTCTTGGTTTTATTAGTGAAATGTTCTCAGTATTTTCTATACAACACCGAACCACAATTTTATTAAGAAAATATACCTTAATATCACCTTAATTTTTTTTGTGAAAATTACAAGACCTATGATTAATTTTTTACAGTGATGCTATAAATTCTTGCTTTCCTGCATTCTGCTTCAGCTCTCTTTCCATTGCTAAACTGTATCCATGTATGTGTGTGTGTTAGATTAGTCTATTTCCTTCCTCCAAATATTAATAATGAACTGTAACGAGTTATAATTAATTATTCATATTTCCCTTGAGCTAATTTGTCACATTTGACAGCATAATAAAACATACTCGATTGTCATTTGTGGTGCTTCATGCGAAAAGGTGTTCCCTGAAAGCTCTTTTGGCATGATTTGCTCTCTGCAACTCTCTGATTGGTGGAAATGTCCGTACAGCATTATGGGTAATGGTAATTGTAGTTATTCACCACAAATTAAACTGTAAAAATAAATAATGCAAATGGATGGCTTCAACAAAAGCATATACCATTGATTAACAACCTTGGAACTTACAGTAGATCTGTCTGTATGGGTTTATAAGTTATCATTTAAAATCAGTTTCCTTATGGAAAAAATGTATGTTTCTACTTCCGAAAGCCAACAGTTGCACCCTGTATTAAAACAGATGTTTTGCCAGTTTCTTGAGGACTCTTAAACATAAACTTGGGTTGTCCTTGTCCTCTTTAGTCCAGATGACATGGCGTCCCAGTTTTCCAAAAAGAACTTCAAATTTTGTTTGGTCTGACCACAGAACAGTTTTCCACTTTGCCACAGTCCATTTTAAATGAGCCTTGGCCCAGAGAAAACGCCTGCACTTCTGGATCATGTTTAGATATGGCTTCTTTTTTGACCTGTAGAGTTTTAGCCGGCAACGGCGAATGGCCTGTGGATTGTGTTCACCGACAATGTTTTCTGGAAGTATTCCTGAGCCCATGTTGTGATTTCCATTACAGTAGCATTCCTGTATGTGATGCAGTGCCGTCTAAGGGCCCGAAGATCACGGGCATCCAGTATGGTTTTCCGGCCTTGACCCTTACGCACAGAGATTGTTCCAGATTCTCTGAATCTTTGGATGATATTATGCACTGTAGATGATGATAACTTCAAACTCTTTGCAATTTTCTCTGAGAAACTCCTTTCTGATATTGCTCCACTATTTTTGGCCGCAGCATTGGGAATTGGTGATCCTCTGCCCATCTTGACTTCTGAGAGACACTGCCACTATGAGAGGCTCTTTTATGCCCAATCATGTTGCCAATTGACCTAATAAGTTGCAAATTGGTCCTCCAGCTGTTCCTTATATGTACATTTAACTTTTCCGGCCTCTTATTGCTACCTGTCCCAACTTTTTTGGAATGTGTAGCGCTCATGAAATCCAAAATGAGCCAATATTTGGCATGACATTTCAAAATGTCTCACTTTCAACATTTGATATGTTATCTATATTCTATTGTGAATAAAATATAAGTTTATGAGATTTGTAAATTATTGCATTCCTTTTTTATTCACAATTTGTACAGTGTCCCAACTTTTTTGGAATGGGGTTTGTAAAAAAATGATGTTTTTTTATATATATATATTGAAAGTCAGTGGGGTCCAGTGTTGTTTTGAACCCCACTGACTTTTAGTGAAAGGAAAAACTTTTTTAGGGGCATATTTCCCCCAAAACATTAGCACAGAAAAAGCAAGATACATAAGCAGATTCTGTCTGGACTTGCTAATGAGGTATGACACTAATTTTTCGAACAGCTCAGGATCTCCCACACAGTGGCTTCACAGATCGAGAATGTGTGACTGAGAGCCCAAATTTAGCTGCAGCAGAAGACAGCATGGGTCGGGTCGCCCAAGAATGAAATAATTGTGGTATTAAAGAACAGAAAGACATTGAAACTGTTAGGCATCAACAGGCTACAAATCAACCCACACACTCAAACACCCCCCAGTGTGCACTAACAGGGGAACTAGTAAGATGAACGACAGAGCGCTGATCAAAGCAGTGGTTTCGCTGCCTTCAGGGGAGGAGAAGTGTTTTTTGAAATAGTGTTTGAAAAGTTCAAATCGATTAAATACAGATGGTTTGATTCATCACTCAAAGATGTTTTTGCTGCAAGATTAAGTTTTAAATGTGTACATTAGTGAAATAAATGATATCACCGTAATGTTTTCTAAATTGCGGTCAGAACAATTAGGGTGTTTTAGTTGTAGGCTGTTTATATTTTCTTGCAAAAATGTGTTAGTCTGATTCTGTCACTCTCTTTGAGACCCTGATCGTATTTGCTTTTGCTAGGAACATTTTACAGCATGCTTGAACAAAAGATTGTCTTAAATGTTGCTTTGGTTATAGTCATAAAACAGGAGTTGCAATAGTTTTTTCTTCCATATTGTGACGTAAGCCTATAGCTATGGAAGCTTCTCATTGAATAAAAAATAAAAAAGGTAATTGTGACTTTTTATTTCACAATTCTGACTTTTTCTCAGAATTATGAGATATAAACTTGTGATTGCTAGTTATAAAGTTTAGAACTGCGAAATGTACACTTGCAAATCTGAGGGATAAACTTGCAATTCTGAGAAATAAGTCAGAATCAGAATTGCAAAATATAAACTTGTAATTGCAATTGTTTTAAAGTCAGAACTGTGGGATATATAGAGAAAATGTCAGAACGTGGGGGAATTGTGAGCTGACTTTGAGTCAGATTTTGAGATAAACTCACAATTCTGACTTTTTTCTTGCAATTGCGAGTTTGTATCTCACTTTATTTCTCAGAAACTGCAAGAAAAGTACCTTTTCTTTATCAGAATTTGACTTTATAATTTGCAATTCTCAGAATTGCAAGATGTAAACTCACAATGGCGAAGAAAAAAGTCGCAATTACCTTTAGCCTAAAGTGGGACTTGATTTTGGCAATCAGAAATTAACCCTTAAATGCATGAATGTTTCGCCAATCATCATTACATATTTGGGTCTTTAGTGACCGGATCTATATCTAACACGGATAGATCT
Source organism: Paracanthobrama guichenoti (assembly GCA_018749465.1). Lineage (NCBI taxonomy): Eukaryota > Metazoa > Chordata > Actinopteri > Cypriniformes > Gobionidae > Paracanthobrama > Paracanthobrama guichenoti. The sequence goes on along the minus strand of CM031960.1, from coordinate 28,467,000 downwards.
TTACCTGTCACAATAATATAAAACTCTCCTGATATTAGAGTAAAAATAACAGAACAATAAAATAAATTATATATATAAAATAATTAATAATTAGCAGATGTTTTATACCATCATCACTGTCCTCATCAGAGCTCATTTCCCAGTACATTCAGCATCTGGCTATCATTATCATGAACTATCATTTTCAAAATCAATATTTTGATCACTGACAGCTTCTTCACCAGATCCACCATCAAGTGACAGTGACACTAATATCTGATTGCGTTCAGCACTTGTTCTGCAGTAAATCGCTGAGTCATTTCAAGTTGTGCTCATGATACTTCCTAGTCTTTTGTTTTCTGCCTGCGGTAACTGTGAGTGAAACGTCACTTCATCATTGTGTATCAGACATTGCCACCTTGTGGAATAAAGGTCAATTGCACTTATTCAGTCATCAAAGATTCAATTATTGTTATGCAGGAAAAATATACTTACACTGTTACACACCTTGGGTCGTAAGTGACCCTATACAATTCTTAAAAAAAAAAAAATGTATGGGAAAACAGGCATTCTTTTATATTTGTATTACCATTTCTTTTTTTTTTCTTTTTTGTGATTTATAATGAATTGATTGAGGAATACTAAGAGAGTTCATGTCTAACTTGAATGAGGAAGAGGGTAGTGAATGATGTCCCGGGTCACTAAAGACCACTTAAGTTAATTGGTTTGCCCTCACACTGAAAAACATGTGCTTCCAGTTATTTAAGCTGTAAAAAATGCTGGATATTGCAAACTGGTAGGCCTATTTGTAATCATATATATATAAAAAAAAATACATTTAAAAAATTATAATTATTGTAAAATCACACTAGTTTGCAGCGCAAATAGTTTTACTGTTTACTGCACTGTTATTCTATTTACCGATAGCAGATAATGAATCGGAAATTTTGCACATTCACAGAAAACAGGGTAGATAGACAATCCAGAGATTTACCAATGCTTTGCCAAGGAGCTCAATCGAATCATTACAAATGATTGGTTCAATAGTACGATTCGTTAGAGAATCATACCTTTGATCTTCTGACCTGCAGTCAAACTTGATTTTTTGAAAGACGATTTTCTCTCCTTTGTCTAATCTATAGTCGCTCTGAACTTGCATAGCATGTCTCTATATTTGAATATCTTTGAATAAAAGGAAAACGGCTCTATAATTATACCCATGACAGAAAGAGGGCGGGATGGAGATAGAGTTGAACACTCTGGTTTTAATCTCTTTATAACACCCACCAACTAACTCTCACAGACCACCCACCTCTGCTCCATGACTCACTATAACACGCCAGCCAGCCAGAGACTCATAAAACACACACGCTTACACAGACGCTCTTTGTTTACACGAATCATAACAGTGCATGATTAAAATTCAACTGTTTTTAGTTTCCTGAAGGTGTCTTTGGAAAAAAAGAGAATCACATTGTGAGATAAAAGAACAGAAGAGCCATCTTTAGAAACGTCTTTATAAAGATTAAGTACACACAAAGAGTTGGTATTCACATATCAAACAATCAAATCACTTCAAAAATATCTCAACTTTACAACTAAAAACACTTTTATTGTTCTTAAGTGGTGCAAATTGTTAACCTGGAAGGCAAATGTTGCTTAAAATATATCCATACATACAGCATGGAGTCACAAACAGAAGAGACATTCTCTCTGGAGACACCATATGATATCAACAGTCTGTCACATGACATTAACATTTACTATGTGCTGAATCACTCATCTGATCTAAGATATTTTTATAAATGAACAATCCATGAAGCTCCTGCTACAGATATAGGAGACATTAGAGGCACCATATCAAACTTTCATCTTGTTCATTGTTCCTATAATTATGTTTTGCTAACAATGTTGCGCGAGATGAGCTCTTTCATGATCTCGTTGGTTCCTCCATAGATGGGCTGAACTCTGGAGTCTGCAAAAGCCCTGAAAGAGAGAACATGAGACAGTCATTAATACTTTTCTGCTGCCTTTTATGTATGGGTCAAGAGACAAAGTCCAGCTGGGTGAATCTCAAGAATGTCCAGGTCATATTTCACCTCAAGAACAAAGAAGAAATAAACACATTATATTAACTGAAGCTTATTTTTAAGGTCATTATGATATTTCACATTGTGACATTTTCATGGCAAGCACATTTCCTATAAACTTTAATTATTATAATGGGTGGGGTTCTTATTACCGTAATTCATCAAGACATAGAGCCTTTTTTTATTTTATAATTATTAATTATTATTTAATTATTTATTTAATTATGTTTTCTATGTATATACACATGTATTACAATACAATAAAGAGTATTCCGTGAGGTTCTGAAAGAGGCATTTCACACCTACACAGGGTACAACTGCTGCCAACAAAATATATAAATATGCACTAGTCTGATTTCTTGATAACTACACAGTCAAACTGTTGCTTCCATGGAAAGTCTATTTAAAAGCGTTTTTCACAATGCACAAAAGCATTTCTATTAATGTCAGTTCATCTAAACCCATTTAAAGTGTGAGATATTTGTAGTGGTGTGACAGTGCAGAGCTGAGAGAAACACGCCCTCTGCTGGACATTAGAATAACAGGAACTGGAGAAAAACAACTGAACATGCTACTTCAAGCTGTCCAGCTATGGAGCCCCTAAAGAGACATGGTGATGGGAAACATATAAGATAGGAGGAAAAAATAAGAAGTCAATGCTTTTGTGTTCTCTCACAAATGTTTTGCGTTCCCCCGAGAAACTTTGTGTTCGCTTGCAAACCTTTTGAGTGCTAAAGAACGCAACAGCACTGAAATATTTTTTCTTCCCATCTCATATTTTTCCCATCACCATGTCCCTTTAGGGGCTTCGTAATCAAGCTGCTAAAAGCAATATTATTTTCAGTGAATAACTACTTCAATTAGTAAGTATTTTATTTTATAGAACAGTTAAATTACAATAACTTATCTTGTTTTTATGGTGAGCTGCATATAAAAGAAATGCATTTTTCAATACATTGAATGTTTTTAATTAATGCAATTTACATCATTCATACTTCAGATGGGAAAATATGGAAATCTGTACAAATAAGTAAAACTCACATCCCTGCAGCTTGAACAGTCTAAATTTTCCTTTTGTGTTTGATGGAAGAAATTAATTTGGGTTAGGAATGACATGAGGATGCCTGATGACAATTTTCATTTGTGGGTAAACTATCCCTTCAACCACTGTTTGCAATCACGGTCATAGAACAAACATTGCATTCTGGTTACAAGGGCAAAGTAGACGCATGCTGATGTCACTCAGTGGCTGTTACTCACTTGGCTATCGGATACTCCCACATGTAGCCCCATCCTCCGTGAAGCTGCAAGCACTGAGTGGCAACTTTATTCTGCAAATCTGTAGCCCTGAGGAGGGAAAAAGACATTCACAATTATAACAGTGTGCAAAAAAATGAAAGAAAGGTGGTGCTTTCTATATAAAAGCACAGGCATGCAAACTTAACATGAAACAAATCCCAATTAGGGCTGCACGATATATCATTTCAGCATCTGCATTGCGAGGTGCGCATCCATGATAGTCGCATTGCAGGATGTGCAATGTCAAGTAAGTAGTGTTCCGTACAGACCACGCCCCACGATTCTGAACGCGTATAATTCTCAGATTAATTGCAATGTTTAACAATCAGAAGTTTATCATTTTCATGTATTTTTAAGTCCTGTCAGTTTAAACATTCAAGCGAGTTTAAAGCATTCAAGCGCAAGAAGACATGAAAGGAGACATGAAAGAAGACATGAAATCACACAATTTACTGTGCAACAACCGAATTCAGTTCTCTTTCCTGGGCTGCATTAACTAGGTCAGCCGGAACCGGGAACACTTCCCATAACACCTGATGTACTTGTTACATCATAAGAAGAATGGCATCTACGCTAATGTTAGTCTCTCTGTTTATCCTGAGGTTTACTGCAGTCAACCGGATCCGGGCCGTATCCGGAAAAAAATTCTGATGCACTTAAGGTTCCTAAGAGCACAGTGGCCTCCATAATCCTTAAATGGAAGACGTTTAGGACAACCAGAACCCTTCCTAGAGCTGGCCGTCCGGCCAAACTCAGCTATCGGGGGAGAAGAGCCTTGGTGAGAAAGGTAAAGAAGAACCCAAAGATCACTGTGGCTGAGCTCCAGAGATGCAGTCGGGAGATGGGAGAAAGTTGTAGGAAGTCAACCATCAGTGCAGCCCTCCACCAGTCGGGGCTTTATGGCAGAGTGGCCCGACGGAAGCCTCTCCTCAGTGCAAGACACATGAAAGCCTGCATGGAGTTTGCTAAAATAAACACCTGAAGGACCCCAAGATGGTAAGAAATAAGATTCTCTGGTCTGATGAGACCAAGATAGAACTGTTTGGCCTTAATTCTAAGCAGTATGTGTGGAGAAAACCAGGCACTGCTCATCACCTGTCCAATACAGTCCCAACAGTGAAGCATGGTGGTGGCAGCATCATGCTGTGGGGGGTTCAGCTGCAGGGACAGGACGACTGATTGCAATCGAGGGAAAGATGAACTATCAGTTTTTGATAAACTATCAAACTAAAAAACTTGGGTCACTTGAGTCACGTCTGGCGCCGCATTGCGCCGGGTGTATGATAGGGCCCTATAACTATGGTTCTCCTTTTTATATTATACACTCATGTTTATTAAAATGTATTATGACAATTAAAACTTAACCTACATTGTAAAATTGTACGGAGATCAGTTAAAAACAATGGACACTCATGCAGGTTCACAAGATTAACACCCTCGAACGAGAAATCTTTAGAATTTTGAAACGTTTCAAAACCAAGGCTCTAAACAGTATGACGTGACAAAGCCTCGTTTGTTGAAATAACGTTACTTGGGGAGTACAAAAGATTTTGAAGCTTCATTAAGCAGTGTTTCAAAAGCCCCCAACACAAGTGCTCAGCAGGTTTACTCAAGAGACTCACCAGTATTTGGCCATGGATGCTGTGCTTGAATCCAGCTTCTTCTCACTGTGGAGCTGAAGGCAGCTGTCAACGAAAGCTCGACCTACACAGATGTCTGTCTTCAACTCAGCCAGTTTGTGCTGCACCACCTAAAAGACAGACAGACAGACAATCACATATAGTTCTGATGATGATGAGGTGTTATTAGTGTAAACCTGATTTAGACCTCACTGATTCTACTCATCCATATGCACAAATGAACAACGTAATGGAGCTTATTTAATTTCTCTGAGCATCTGTCTAAAACTGCCGGCAGGATGGAGGGATACAGTTACAAAGTGAGTGTGTGGCTGTGACCTTACGTAAGGTTAAAAGCAGACTAAACAAATGAGGAAACTAATTACGAGGATCTGGCACAGAAACTCAATACAACTGAAAAGGTTTTTAAAGGGGTCATACCATGAAGAATCAAATTTTCTTGTTTGAGATAAGAGAGCTGATAATACTATAAAAATAGTCCAATCTTACTATAAAAATAATTCCCAGAGTCTAACAAAAACATTTACTGAAACTAAGTTCTAAAAGTATCATTATGAAATTGCTGGATTTCTGTCATCAAACCCTATAACAATCCACATTTACATGTCAACAATGCCTATACAGTGTCCAGAATCTTGGTCCGCCCAATCACAATGAGGTAATAAATTGGAAGTAGGACAAACACGAATCACCAGAAGAACTAATGATAAGAGTAAAATGTGTCAAAGTTCACCAGATTTTTGCTTTTGCTGATTGTGTGTAGCACCTGCAACTCTGGAGTGAAAGCTGGCCCGTGTGGTCCGCTCGAACAGACGAGCTACTGTAGCTCAAGTTGCTCAAGAAGTTAATGCTGGTTCTGACAGAAAGGTGTCAGAATACACAGTGCATTGCAGTTTGTTGCATATGGGGCTGCATAGACACATACAGTGACCAGTCAGGGTGCCCATGCTGACCCCAGTCCACTGCCGAAAGTGCCAACAGTGGGCACGTGAGCATCACAACTGGACCACGGAACAATGGAAGAAGGTGGCTTGGTCTGATGAATCAGGTTTTCTTTTACATCACATGGATGGCCGGCTGCGAGTGTGTTGCTTACCTGGGGAACACTATGGGAAGAAGGCATGCCGGCGGAGGCAGTGTGATGCTTTGGGCAATGTTCTGCTGGGAAACGTTGGGTCCTGGCATCCATGTGGATGTTACTTTGACACGTACCACCTACCTAAGCATTGTTGCAGACCATGTACACCCTTTCATGGAAACGCTATTCCCTGGTGGCTGTGGCCTCTTTCAGCAGGATAATGCGCCCTGCCACAAAGCAAAAATGGTTCAGGAATGGTTTGAGGAGCACAACAACGAGTTTGAGGTGTTGGCTTGGCCTCCAAATTCCCCAGATCTTAATTCAATCGAGCATCTGAGGGATGTGCTGCTGAACAAACAAGTCCGATCCATAGAGGCCACACCTCATAGCTTACAGGACTTAAAGGATCTGCTGCTAACTTCTTGGTGCCAGATACCACAGCACACCTTCAGGGGTCTAGTGGAGCCCATGCCTCGATGAGTCAGGGCTGTTTTTTTGCAGCAAAAGGGGGACCAACAAAATATTTACATTTATGCATTTGGCAGACGCTTTTATTCAAAGCGACTTACATTGCATTCAGGTACACATTTTTACAATTTGTCAGTTCTTGCTTTTCCTGGGAATCGAACCCACGACCTTGGCGTTGCTAGCGCCACACTCTTATTGTTTGAGCTACAGGAACGTTATATAGGTCAATATTAGGTGCACCTTAAGTACAAATGTACTAAAACAGTCATTACTAAAACAGATAACCACGTAAATTAATGAGTAATAGCTGGATTAACAATTTGATCAAATATATTATTTATATTATTTATTTATAGTTGCCATAAAGATTTTCAGTGATAAAAGGCTAACACAATATTGGGCAAATTGTGTAATGGAAAGACTTCCAAACCAACAGAAACAAAATTGTATGACCCCTTTAAAAAAATAAAATGACCCCTTTAATATTTACCTGCAGGTCAGCGATGGTCTTACCAAACGCCTTCCGCTGCATCACATAGTTCCTTGTCTCTTCAAACATGAACTCACAGCTGGCAAGGCCCATGACTGCTATAAGAAGGCGTTCCTGCAGAATGACAGAGAAGAAAAAAGTCTCTGAAGTCTCTCCCTATTCCTATTATATAATGCTGTGTGAGCCTATTTTGTAGAACTGTTCCTTAATATTTTGATATCTTCTACTGACAATGCAATCCGTGCACAAAAGATCTTCACAGACGGATGCAATATGTGAGGGGGAACTGATTGAGTGCTGAAGCTAGAAGTAGGGGGAGATCAACTCTAATAATAATACTCATTAATACTCACAGAGCTTATAAACACTACTTATTAGGCATTATACAGAGATAGGAAGAAACATAAATATAATTGAAACTTCTGAAGATAGTCAGTTCCCTTCAGAGCTAGACAGAAGATTTGTGCTCACTTATACCTGCGGCAGCTCGTTCATCAGATAATAAAATCCTTTATTGACCTGACCCAATAAAGCTTCAGCAGGCAAACGCACGTCTTCAAAAAACAGTTCAGCTGTATCCTGCAAAGAAACAAAAGACCCAATACATTTATAACCAGACTGCTATATTTTTTCAATAAATTATATTAGCTCTTACACAAGACAGCAATCAGATGCATTTAAAACTGATGTAATGTATATGGGAAGCATCAGGAGGCACCTGAGCTTTGAGCCCGAGCTTCTCCAGCTTGCGGCCCTTTTGGAAGCCCTTAGTGCCATCGTCAACCAGGAACAGACTGATTCCATGAGCTGCTGTCTTTGCTTCACGGTTAGTCACGGCAACTACAATCACTACACCACTCATCCAGCCGTTTGTGATGAACACCTGACAGAAAGTGACAGAGGACTGTGTTTTAACAAAACCTGAATGAAAATTCAAGAATATTCATAACAACCAACCAATTAATCTGCAGAAGAGTCACTTAAATAAATCTCTCATATAAATAACTCAATAAATCACTCTGCACTCTCCCAGCTTAATATAATAATAAAAAAGAAGCAGTAGCTCACCTAAATATAAAAAAAAAAAAATACAAGAGAACTCAAAACTTTCTTGCCAAAATGACTAGTTTTGTAGGTAACAAAGATGAAACATCAGCACAAGACGGCCTGCATAGACAGATCAATGCCTATTTCATCATCGCCCCATTTGGCCACCCACTGGCGCATGTTAGTATAGGGAGAGATACCACTTGGAATAAAAATAGATTTAGATGCCATCTAAATTTCAAATATTGTGCATATATATTGGATATAAGCTTTGCAAAAACAATTTTAGTGAAAGATGGACACGGTCCTTAATGCCACAACACGTAAGAAAACATGTTAATTCTAAAGCCTGATCTGAGATATATTATTATTTTGATTGGTCTACCCAAAAATACAATAAATGAGCTATAATTAAATAAAAAATTCTGCTGCAATAGTGCTGACAATACAACGTAAAGAAATATGGACAACGCGACTTCATTCTCTTCCGCTGAAGAGCTTGAAGGATTAAGCTAAAGCTAAATCCAAAAAAAAGTCAGTTGATGCTTCAGTGACGACTTCACTCAGAGAAGCCGTCAATCTCAGCAGTCAGTCATGACATCAGCATGTTAGAATGATTTCTGAAGGATCATGTGACTGAAGACTGGAGTAATAATGCTGAAAATTTTGCTTTGCATCACAGGAATAGATTACATTTTAAAATATATTCAAATAGAAAACAGTTCTTTTAATTTGTGAAGATATTTTGCAATATTACAGTTTGTACTGTATTTTTGATAAAATACTGCAAATGGTCAGCATAAGAGACTTCCTTCAAAAACATCTGAATAAAATATAATGTTTACAAACTTTTGACAGGTATTGCATTTCTATTCTAGTGTCCTTTATAAAAATGTGATTGATCATTCTTTTTTTACTTCTACTCTAACTTTTAATGTTTTATTATAAACTACTTTATATTATTTTAATTGCTTGCATTTTGTGTCAATCACTTGATCACTTACACTTGCATTGGATTAGTTGAAAGATGCTATATAAATTAATATGACTGACTGATTGATCGATCAATCAAATCTTTGCATCACTTGCCATTATTCATACCTTGCTTCCATTAAGAATCCAGTCGGCTCCATCTTTTTTTGCATACGTCTTCACTCCTTGAAGGTCACTTCAGAGAGAAAATAGAACCCGTGACCAGGGAAGACCAGATCAGTGATCAAAGGAATATCTCACAATATGTCTTTGTATCTTTAAATGTCAAATTCATTTGTTCACCCATCCGAGGGACTAAAGAGCCATTTATTCTTTAATGTCATGCCTGCACTGAATCCCACCTGCCGGCTCCAGGTTCTGTCATAGCGATGGCCCCGATGCATTTCCCAGCAGTCATCTGTGGAATATAGCGCTCGATCTGAGCCTTAGAGCCATAGTGACTGATATAAGGCATTACAATCTCAGAGTGGAGAGAGAACCCAGGACCACTGCAGTTACAGTACATTCTACAACACAAACAGAGCCAGAACACTTGCTACATTACAATACACACAGACACACATACAATCAGGGTGGTGCACCATTCAGAAGCTAATTACATTTTAAATTCCAGTCCTGAATTTGAATTGACCTATTGGTAAGCCCCACCCCTCGAATGCAGATGAGCCAATGGCAATTGAGTATCACTCGGACATCTTTAGGTTTCAGCGCCATAGAGAAACATTGGAAAATCCGAAGCTCTCATCGGTTTGATGGTGTTTATGCTACAAAAATGGTAAAACGATGTGTCCGAGATACTTTAACATTGATTCCAGGTATCCGGAGAGGATTTTCTGGTTGTCATACTCTCATTAAGTTACTTTTAAAGTTAGCGAGTCCCTGCTAACCGAAATAACTAACTGTTCTCACGCCATGTAACAGCGAAGGTCAACAACACATAAATGTAGGTCTACATTTCAGTGCATCTCTCCATTTTAAGATGGTTAAAGTAAATTAATTTAATCTTTACCTGCGGTACATGAAAAGTGTTGATCCTGGATGTTGTCATCTGCGTTCGAGATGACCGTAACATGAGGCTTCTTCCGCTTGCATTGAGATCTGTAAACCCTCGCTTCCAAATTAATCTCCCACCATATTTATTTTAAAATCTTTTATATATCCCTCCATGGCATATTTAAGTCCCAATTTATTGTGATTTATCTTCTAATTGTTTTTTGTTTATATTTTTGCTTATCGATAGGTCAATTGAGGCATCATGAAGGATGTAGAATTGCAATTCAAGTGAATCAAAGGAAGTAGAAATACAATGGAATTAATTAAAGCTGCAGTCCGTACGTTTTGACTCTTTGTCACCATCTCTGTTTGAAACTTGGAATTGCAGTTAGTTGCGGAGTTATCTTTACGTGGGTTGTGCATCAGTGGCTCCTCAGTGAATCTAATGTTTTGAGGAGTGATATGTGTAGGCTGTGACCATCGGTGTAGATTCTGTACTTTGGAATTACAGATACTACGTCTTGAAAGAATGACCAAAATACTTTGCCATCAAACTGATACGTTTAATTATTCCAGCTGCTGTGAGAAAAGGCTATAAATGATCCGCCATCTGCAGCATCCTCACATGCGATACTACTACTAGCAGGACTCCTTTTTTATGTAAACAGATGTGATTTAATGATGCAAAGACATGCTCGAATTCCCGCAGAAATCCACCAGTACCACTCAAATTATAACACATTATTACAAGCTTACAGTTGTGAATCGGGCTAAGGTAAGCAGTTTTGAACACTGGCTGGTAATGTACTTGTTAAAAATTTGATTTTGGATAATTTTAACCAAAAAAAGTTATGGACTGCAGCTTTAAAAACATAACGTATGACTGTTGTAAGTTTAAATCATATAACTGCTTTAAATGATTACCCCAAAACACATCCTGCAGATTACATGTATTTCAAGAAATATTAGATGATATCAATAACACTGAAAATGTCACCTGCTAAAACGTGTATTAATATAGATTTTAAAGAAATTTTTAAGAATTAATACATTTAAATTTAATAGATTAACTTTCATTTATGTCTGAATCTATTATTCAATATTCATATTCCTATCTGTCCATATTCCTAACAATTATTATATTTTATTCATAATAAAAGTTACTAGAATATAATATGGAGGACATTTGATGGAGTTTGTTTTGTTTTACGATAAAATTAAAATGTGTTTTGATAACTGGTGACTATTTTGACTTTTTTGTTTTAAAATAAAGACTTAATATTTATTTATTTTGGGTCCTAATTAGGAGATGAAGAGCACATGAAGCTGATTACAAACGGATTATTAGGGTCCATGTAAATGCAGCTACTGAATTTTGCCCAATCTGCTGTAGGGTCAGATAGGTATGGGAGGAACTACTGTGACAGACAGGTGGGGGCGGGGCTACTCACTGCTCCTCCCACACGATAGCAGCAGACAGGAGGTCTCCTCCGATTCCTCCATGCTCCTCAGGCGTATATATTCCCAGCAATCCGTGTTCTCCGGCCTTTTCCCAAACCTCTCTGCTGACCTCACCAGCCTTCTCCCACCTATAAGCACATGTGCATACATTTAAAACTGTACCACATTTTCATCCTGTATCTATTATTACATGTCACACTCAGGATGAGATGGTACGAGAAAGACAAACTGGTGACTCACTGAGTGTGATATGGAACAACTTCCTCTTGAAAGAAGCGCCGCACATTCTGACGGAACAGGTCGTGTTCCTCTGAGAAGATCCGTCTAGTGCCGATGTCCATCATCGTCTTGGCCATGGACGTTTCAGGTCGAAAAGGTGCTGCCGTTTCCCCATGCTGGAGCTCCGCATGCTGCATTCTGGGAATCAAATTAACACCTTAAAATAGAGACTTGGCTATAGTTATTTAAATATTATATTACATATTATAAATATATTATTACCATTGATATATACACACCATCTAATTTAAAGGGTTAGTTCACCCAAAAATGAAAATTCTGCCATTAATTACCTACAAAGGTGAAAGATGAACAAAGGTCTTATGGGTGTCAAACGACATGAGGGTAGGTAATTAATGACACAATTTTTGGGTGAACTAACCCTTTAATAATATATGTTCAACCACATTCGCAAACTATTATATTCATGTGGTACTCCAAAGCACTTTAACGAAAACAACATAATACTTTTGGTAATTTTTTGTTAATATAGCCTAATATTCCTCAAAATGTTCTATTAACTTGCATTCTATTTTCACTGTGAAAATGCACAGGAAACAGTGTCGTTTGAAGAACGCATATATTAACACTCTGATTAAGTTTTTAACAATTCAGGATGTGATACAACCAAACCACCATGAGGTGATTTACTTTTGACCCTTTTCCATACTTGTATATACAGCTATCCTCTTTATATTTCATTATGATACATACATAATACATAATTTAGAGGAAAATGGATTAGGAAGGTTTATATTATTTACTGTAGAAGATTAGTAATTTTAACAGGTGGAAAATATATAAAATTGCTACAGTTAAAACATATTATTTGGTCAACCTTGTTCAATTACGTTAACTTATAAAATTACAATTATACTATATTTTACATGACCATATACAGTAAAGTTATAGTAACAACACCTATTTTAATAATAAATTAAAAATAACCTTTTTTGTATTTGTGAATTTTTAATTCATGTATCAGAGAATTAAATATGGAAAAATAAACTATTTCTGCGAAGAAAATGACATGGGAGAAACTGTTGATGAAAACAATAAATAAAATGACACTCACCTAGACATAGTGACGGCAAACGCCTGTTTACTCCGCAAATATACATGTTTCGTCGCAGGAGAAAAACCCCTCAGTGTCTTCAGTGCAAACATGCTGGACGTGAACGACTCAAACGCTGAAGCTCGAATGTTGACAGGTCAAATGCTGTCCGTGAACTTTACTCTAATTACAGGGGGAAAGAACACTTCCGTCTGAAACAAAAATACACAAAGACAACATGTCAAAATAAGAGTCTCCTTACATTAATGCTGTTGATAACATTAAAATATGAATTTTGCAACAAATATGGAGGAAACTGCCTGGCGCTTATTTTGGCACTGTGCATACTCGGTTACACTCGGTGTAAGGTTAAAAAAAATTATCAATGAAAATATTCAGTGTACAAGACCCCTTTCACTCTTGCAGTCTTGTGGGAAAATGTACGTTTTGGCTTTACTGACTATTCTGACCAAGAGGAACAGCACTTTTATTTAATTTATTTAATTATATTGTTAACCAAATTTTACATTCATAAGTGTAAATTTACTAATAAAGTGTAAATTTACTAAATTCAGTTGACTTATTTTGTCGACTGAAATATGTATATATATATTGACAGTATAATCTCTAGGGAATTAGGAAGTTGTAAGAACTTTGAAAGCTTGTGAATTTTATAATACATTTATTTGATACGTACATGTATATGTATATGTATATTATCTATCTTTGTTTTGAACTTTTATATTTACTTCCCCTGGCAACTGTTTTATTTGTTGTAATTTGACTTTCTTTTTTTTTTCCTTTTTCTTTTTTCCTTTTCTTCTTTTTGATATTGAAAAATGTTATTAAAAAAATAAAAAATAAAATAATTATTTATTGGGGCTTCATGGACAAAGGTTGGGAGCCACTGTTTAGAACAATCAATGTCTCTCAGATCTCTGTGTCCATTCTACTAGAGAGAAGACATCAGTGACCTCTACTGGACACTATAAATAAACACCCAAAAATCTCTAAATCTTTCATTTGAATTGCTTATATATATATATATATATATATATATATATATATATATATATATATATAGGATTATTGGAACACCATACTAATACTGTGTTTGACCTTCAGAACTGCCTTAATTCTACGTGGCATTGATTCAACAAGGTGCTGAAAGCATTCTTTAGAAATGTTGGCCCATATTGATAGGATAGCATCTTGCAGTTGATGGAGATTTGTGGGATGCACATCCAGGGCACGAAGCTCCCGTTCCACCACATCCCAAAGATTGCCATGCACCAACAACCATGCCACGCTCAAAATTGCTTAAATCACCTTTCTTTCCCATTCTGACATTCAGTTTGGAGTTCAGGAGATTGTCTTGACCAGGACCACAGCCCTAAATGCATTGAAGCAACTGCCATGTGATTGGTTGATTAGATAATTGCGTTAATGAGAAATTGAACAGGTGTTTAAGCTTTCTTGCTATTATTTATATATAATATAATTATTTATAAAATTACCGTGCTGACAGTCATCTTTATGAATCTTTGTCATCTTATTGTGTCCTAAAATACTGAATGAAGAAAGAAAAGACTTTGTTTTGTTTCATCAATGAGTTCTCAGGTTGCTGCCTGTAATGATAATGAACTGCATTACTTCAACAAGAAAAGCCTTATCGATGCAGACACTGATACATGAGTGTCACAGGCTGAGAGACTGATGCAGAGCAGAACATGTGGAGCAGCGCTAATGAAGAATGAGAACAAAGAGCCTGTTGTGTTCCGACTCACAGAGAAGAGTCGACTGACCTCTGTCCCACTTTCACAGCACAGAGCTGTCTGCTTCAAACATACAGTCCCATATCAAGCCATACACAGGGAAATCAATGAGGATGCCTTGATCAGTATGAATAAATATTATATATGTGTCAATGAAAACTGAAAGCATCTTTAAGGCACATAAATGGAGCATTACTGTTCTGAGAACAGAATTAGACACAGTACCCACAAACCCCTGTTATACTCTACAATGCACTCTGTTTCACAGAGGTGAAAGAAAAATCTATCCTATTAACGGCCAAAAGACATTAAGAATACACTGACAAATTTGACTGTACCATTTATTTAAAGTGCATTTTTACATAAATGGAGCATTACTGTTGTGTTCAGTTTTTCTTTTTTTTTTAGTATGATGAAAAATCAGTGTTGGAGATAACGCCTAAAAGGTTAGCTTTAGTGTGTGAAAATGAAGATTTTGATGAAATCTGAGATTATTATTGGGTGAAAACAGAACCTCTCTTGTGAATAATTCTAAAATAAGCGACTTTATTTAACTCTTTGCAGTCTCCTACTTTGACACAGTGAGCGCTCCGGACGTCAGAACACAATCACCAGTTGGCTGAGCAGCAAGAATGTGTGATGCTGACAAAGGAACCTGATAAGCTTTTACTGTGTGAATAGTGTAGAAAATTACGTTGAAGAGAAGAGATTGTTGTTGTGCACAAAAGTATTCTCGCCACTTCATAAAATTAAGGTTGAACCACTGGAGTCACATGGACTATTTTATCGATGTCTTTGCTACCTTTCTGCGCCCTTGCTGTTGACGTTGCTGCCTATGGATGGTTCAGAAACCCTCGGATTTCACCAAAATATCTTAATTTGTGTCTTCTTTCAAAGGTCTTATGGGTGAAAAAATCATTTTTGGGTGAACTAACCTCCTTTAATGTGAGTTACGTAATCAGCTTTTTTTCTAGTAATGAGTAACGCATTACTTTTAAATTTAATACTTTTAAATATCTAAATATATTACTTTCATTCATTGACTTAAACTTTTCAAGATTCAAGCATACAGTTATATATATATATGTAGAATTATAAATAATCAAGTCAAGTAGAAGAAAAAAGTAAAAAAATAAGAATAAGAAGTGGAATAAAATAAGTGAAGTAGACTGTGCAGTGAGTAAACTGTAGACTTATAAATATGTGGTTAACAAATGTATAAAGAGTATAATGTGCAAACAGGTTTATAACAGGTTGTTACACAGTAACGAGAACAGAAAGTGCAGTGCAATGTCAGTGTATCGATGTTATCCTGACGTGAAGTCACGTGATGTTAGTGACTGAGTTCAGGAGTCTGATGGCCTGGGGGAAGAAGCTCCTCCTGAGTCTCTCAGTTTTGGCCATCAGGCTTCAGAAGCGCTACCAGATGGTAGCAGCGTGAAATGAGGGTTTGCAGGGTGATTGCTTGATGATCTTAGTAGCTCTACCTTTGCAGCAGACATCCTGAACGCTCGGATAAGCGTACAACTCTTTGCAGTGCTTTGCAGATGAGAAATCACAAGTGAGTTGCATAAATGTCACATTTGTGTTTCTTTCTTTCTTTTTTTTTAAATTGCTGAATTAAGCAATGTTTGAGCTGTGCAAATGTGAATTTGCATTTCCTTCAGCCTGAAGCCTTGTTTATACTTTTGCCTGGCTCCCCAGCGCGAGCCTCCACTAACTGCATGCACTCTTCTCCAAATGGACGATTCTTATTAAAGCTACAAAAGTTATTCAGTCAAGAGCAGTGAGTGTTTTTATCTGTATTTTGTTGTTTGAATAAGCTGGTTTATTAGACTGCTGTCACTTTAAGAGCTGCATGGAACCAATATATTGTTACATGCAGTATATTTGTGGAGGGGGGGTGGTTTCGCGAGGTCTGCACAGGCAAGAGGGAATGAGTAGACCAGCGGTAAGAAAGTAGGTCCAGTGCAGTTTGTATTATTTTGGAGTTGTGAATAAAACACCCACGAGTCCCAGCTTACAGCCGACCCTGCCTTCTTCCTTATCACGGGTTTCAGCACCAGTGTAACAAAGTTCGTTTTTGGATGAAAGGAAGAAGTAATAATACAAAAAATAATACAAACTGACGCCACACGCTCTCTCTGCATATAAACTATCTGTCAACTTGGTTTCTGCAATCAGCATATCCTCCTGGATCACCGTGCCCTCAGTCTCAGTCTTTATCCGGTCTCTCTGCGCCAATCACTGCAATTAGACAAAGGTGTTTATCGTCATGCACTTGACCTACTTTCTTACTGCTCGTCTCCTCATTCCCTCTGCCTCTGCAGACCTTGCAAAACCACGCCACCCTTGCCACAATATTGTTACACTTTCTCAACTGTTTAGAGTCTGCATTGACCTAAAACTTGGGGTCAGATTTACTAATAGCTTGCGCCGGCGTAAACCCTCTTTTGGCATTAAAAACTACTGTCAGAAATTAGTAAAGACACGGAGTGAATAATTACAGTTATTTATGGGAGGAGAGTATTTAAATGAATCATGCAAGGTGATTTACTAAGGTTTACGCTCAGTTTACCGTGGGCTGTTGCACAAAGCTGGTTTCAGTTGCTACCCAGGTAAGTTTGAGATTAGTTTGAGCAAACTCTGGTTTTTCGGGCTCAAGAAGGTGGATTGGTTTTTATCAGTGTTCATTACCATGGCAACTTACACTACACGGCTAACCTGCTCTGGAGCAGGTTTTATTCTGGGTTAGAGATCGCAAACCCAAACTGGACCAATCAGCTGCAAGTAAAGATGCAATAAAGCCACACCCCCGTATCGCTCCTTCCAAATTAAAGCAGTTTAGAGTGAAAAAACTTTAGACTTTAGAGCAGCAGTGTTTATTCCTGCCTTGTAAACGCATTTATTTTCTCTCAAACTTCAGAAGAGAAGTGAATCAAACGGACACTGTGATTGGCTGTTTGCTGCACGTGTCACACTGTCAGGTGCATGCGCTTATTCACAAACTCTGGATTAAACCTGAGTTGACAGAGAACGTTTATACCAGGCTTTGAGAGACTGTTGAACTTGATCTAAATCAGGTTGGATTTATCTGGATTTGTCAACTCTAAACCTACTCTGAAATTCAGAGTTTGTTCAGCTAGCTTCATGCAACAGGCCTCTGGTGTTTGCGCCATTATTTACCGCCTAAACCAGACACTAACTGGTAGATTGCGTTGGTCATTATGGAAATGATCCGCATCTGTGTTCTTTAATTTGGGTGTTGTCAGTAGATCACGCGCAGAACTTTTCATTTTTCAACTTTTTGTAATCTTTTGGAGTATTAAAATCATACAGTATCGAAGCCGTTGCGATATGTACATATGTGTTATTTTGAAAATTTTGAAATATCGTGCAGCCCTAATAAAAAGTAACTAAGTAACACAATCAGTTAGGAGGAGTAACGTAATAACGCATTACTTTTAAAAGTAACTTTCCCCAACACTGAACATAACAATATAACCATTTAGGTCTTTTTGTAGTTGTCTTTATTTACAGTAAGTAAACTAAATGAAACATTTAACGTTTTTGTTTTTTTCTTAAGTGAAAATTCTACTTTCATATTAGAGCTAATATAGTTTTTGTCTATGTTGGAATTAAGTTGTAAAAAGCCAAAAATCTATTATATTAACCTAATTATGAGAGGATGTGAAATACACAAGACTCAAAGGAAAGTCAAAACTGGTTAAAGTATGGATTTTATTATTATTTTTTTTTTTACAGGATGTTTTTATTCAGTCTGAATTCAAATCTGAAGCACTGTTTATAGGTTAAAGGCATGTTCCCATGACGACTTACATTAGGGCATGTGTCACAAAAGTCCATGCTGGAAATATTCATTAGCATTTTTGTTAACAAGACTTTATATAACTTGAAATAAACCTGGCATATATTCACTAAGAAGTGATAAATGATATAATGAAGTAAAAATAAATATCATTTCAATTTATATTCAAAGATGTTAAATAACAATGTATCTCACATGCATCTGCCAAAATGTCTTATTTTCATTGTTCTCAGCATGACGCATGAAACGTTAAGTGTGCATTTGATGAAGCTGTTTGAGGTCACGTGTCACCAGACAGCCTGTGTGTGTCCTGCAGAGGGAATCATGAGCTGTTTAACACACTCCTGGTGCCATGACTCACAACTCACAACGTCTCAAATCTACAAGAACTGATGTTTATATATTATTATATAATGCTTAACAGCATTCTACATATCAAAATGTTTGATATATGATTATTGACCCAATGTTTGCAAGTGTCATCTGTTTAGAATAATAAATACGAGGAGACATCAAACAGAAATAGAAAATGAAATTTGGGTTACACTTTATTTTAAGGTGTCATTGCTACAGCATTAGGACGATTCTAAGGGCCCACACGCTTTTGGGGCCCCCAGAGATCAGTTTTATTAGTAGTAACAGTACTAGTAGTAATGTAATAGAAATTATAAATGTATAATCTACCAACAAATAAAACAAAATTGCGGCTTATTTCTTGCATTTTGAATTTCTAGGTTGGCTTGTAGGCTGTTTGGTGCGGTAGGGGGCCCAAAGTTTTCATAGGGCCCAAAATTGCTATGATTTCATAACAATATTGAATGGGGACTTTGCCACAAGCTCTATATCTTAATAAGGTTTTCAATCAAAGGTCCAATTAAGAGTAATATTTCCTTCTCAAATTAGAATCATGTAAGTGAATTCTGTTCTTCAAACTAAAATTCTAATCTCCCAAGCTTTTGGATAAACAACTGAGCACAATGAACTATATTTTCAGGACAAGGTTGTTTATTCCTCCATAAATGTGATATTTCATCACAATATGTGATACTTTCACAGTTTTATTAGCACAAAGTGCCCTATAATGTATTTAAATGTTATACAATGTTAAGACCATTTGGCATTTAGTGTCATAAAAGGTCAGTGTGCTCAATGAGCTGTATCTTTTTTTCCATGGCAACACATTTTCAATTACTTTGTGTCTATACAGAAATTGACATTCAAAATAAACCCTGAAATATTGAGTGAAGTAAAAAGTCTTCATATGAAAGCATATATTTTATGCTTTATTTATTCCAGCAAACACATGCAGGCATATCAAAGCAGAGATATAATGGTGGATTAAACAAAGCAGGTCAAATCTTTAATTTGCATTTCAATCTGCATCGTCATAAATCTCTCTTTTTTTTTCAGACTGCTGTGTATCTCTTATCTCTTCGCAGCGCTCATCGGTCGTTTACTGCCCCGCAGCATGAATGACTGCGAGATGCGCGTGACGCAGGTGCTTCAGACTGACGC
Organism: Paracanthobrama guichenoti; assembly: GCA_018749465.1. Classification (NCBI taxonomy): domain Eukaryota; kingdom Metazoa; phylum Chordata; class Actinopteri; order Cypriniformes; family Gobionidae; genus Paracanthobrama; species Paracanthobrama guichenoti. Next base: position 28,447,010 of record CM031960.1, on the reverse strand, counting down.
ACATGGGCGGATGTGACCGTGCCGTCCTCCTCCTCCATCCCATGAGCTGCTGGAGTCAGGGCCCGTTATACACGAGGAGCTCCCATCAGCTTATCCGCTGTTAATTATAGCCAGCGACCTGGTTTCAGCACTGCAGGGACTCAACAGCTCCCGCAGAACTCGAGTCTTTGCGCTTACAGAGGAGAGGCGCTGAGAGCGCGCGGCATCCGGCCAACACCAGCGCGCGCCACAAAACCAAACCAACGGGGCTTTCATCTTCACAGAAGACTACACAGAAACAAAACATAAAAACATCTCGAAACTACACGACAATTCGGAAACCAACTGAAGGATGGCGTCAAAACGCTTAGGGTTTGTGGTTGTCCTTGTTGTAATATCGCAGATCAGCGCTTTCCCCACACCTGCCGGACCCGACGGTGAGTTACTGATTATCCAAATATAGATATAGATATATAGATAAGTGTAGCCTATAGGCTCGGTCAGTTAACCAGCCAATATTTTGCCTATTTGATAGTATTAAGGACAGTATCCACGTGACCGATTAACAGATATCAGGACTTGCACATGCTCTGTTTACAATGGGAATTTTGAGGAAATATTGAGTAAAAGAAATTCATTCATTTTCAACAATCACATAAACGTGTTAAATTGTATTTTAAATAGCCTACAGTTACACACGGATTATGTTGGCCATCACCTGCTAGATATTAACCAAAAACTCATATTGGTTGACTATAGCCTACCAACTCCATATAACTGTGGAAAGAAGGAGAATGAATTGGATTTTTTAAAAAAATTTTATTGTGTTGTTGATGTTTTCATCATTTATTGCATATAAAGCTCCCGGCTCTTTGTTTCCAAAGGCCTTTAATCTTTTGTCCTTTAATCCGATTATTTGGTGGCAGCTTCTCTCGGACAGTTTGAACTGCAACTGAATGCATCAAAGATCTCACCATAGACAGATGTTATGTAATGTAGAGTGCCTTGATTCCATCCAAATCATACTCGATTCACATAGGGGAGATGCACAGATGTTTTGGTAACACTTGGTTTTACAGTGTGATTGTTAGATATGTAGTTACTATAGTAATAACTATAAATTATGCTTAATTACATGCAACTAAACCTATAGTAGGTTACTTGATATTACTCACTTAAATGTATAATTACAGTGTAACAAAGACACCTTAAAATAAAAAGTAACCGAGTTTTAAAAAATGATGTTACAATATCTTTACACTGTAGTTACAAATGTAATAACCAATCAGTAGTAATCTGAGATTGATACTGTAGTAGCGATACTGCATATCTTCTCTTCTCATCGTTCCTCTTGGTCAGTGAAGAAAGGATAGTAAAAAAAGAAAGAAAGAAAGAAAGAAAAGAAGAAAATCTGGTTAACGCTTTACTTAAAGGCCTTATAATGCATTATAAAGGTATTCATAATGTATTTGTGACCCTGGATAAAACAAACAAACAAAAAAACAGTCATAAGGGTAATTTTTTTATACATCATCTGAATAAATAAGCTTTCCATTGATGTGTGGTTTGTTAGGATAGGACAATATTTGGCCGAGATACAACTAAAATCTGGAATCTGAGGGTGCAAAAAAATCTAAATATTGGGAAAATCGCCTTTAAAGTTTTCCAGATGAAGTCCTTAGCAACACATATTACTACTAATAATAATTTTTTATATATATTTATGGTAGGAAATTTACAAAATATCTTCATGGAACATGATCTTTACTTAATATCCTAATGATTTTTGGCATAAAAGAAAAATCGATAATTGTGACCCATACAATGTATTGTTGGCTATTGCCATAAATATACCGGTGCAATTTATGTGCTTTGTGGTCCAGAGTCACTTTTTATAATGCATTATACTTTCTTAGGATGTAACAAAATAAATATTATAACTGTGGTTACAATTATTTATAAGGTCATATAATGCATAAGGCAAAATAAATGCATTAAAACATTTTTATAATGCATTATACATAAAGGCTTTAAGTAAATTGCTACCAAAATCTGTAATCATTTATTACATAATCTCGTCATTCCAAACCTGTATGAATTTCTTTCTTCTGTGGAACACAAAAATAAATTTTCAGTTTTCAGTTTTATACCTTTAAGGTGAGTGAAGACTGATCTACATTCTGTGATCTTTGCTTTTATTGAATGCGTGTGTTTCTTTCCTGATCCAGATAAGAGCATGTACAACCGAGAGCTAACCGAAGAGAAGCCATTAGAACAGCAGGTGTGATTTCACAAATACTCATTTATTGTTCACTCTCAGAAAAAAAGGTACAGTGCTGTCACTGGGGCGGTACCCTAAGGTACAAAAGTGAAAAGGTACATCTTTGTACCTTACTTACCCCTAAATGGTACATATTAGTACCTTAAAAGGTACATATCAGTACTTTAAGAGTGCGTATCAGTACCTTAAAGGGACATATTAGTACCTTTTCGTACATATTAGTACCAGTGACAGCGATGTACCTTTTTTTCTGACAATGTTAATGACCATGTTATGCGAAAGACACAGATCTCTACATTTAGCATCAGGCTAAACTACTGTTTGCTAGAAAAATACATTCAAAATAAAAATAAGAAAGAGTCAAGATTTTGTTTCAACAGATTGCAGAAGCTGACAGCATCAGGAAGACAGGTAAGCTATAATCTTATGGGGACAAAGTGCTTCATAGTGATCAATAGCTCACAATTGCTTGCTGTTCATCCATGCAGAACCCAAGCCAACACCACCAGCTGAGGCAGAATTCAACTCAGAGGACGATGACATCACTTTCCTCAAGTCTCTGGCCGAGAAGTCCAAAGAGTCAAACAACGAGACTCCCATCTCAGATTCTGAGGATGAGCGTCACGGTACCGATGAGGCCGACTCTACTAAGAACAGAAGACTGGCAGATGACTATGACTCTACTAAAAGTGGAATGGACTACAAATACCAAGGTAAGAACTACAATTACCATACTAACAAAATGTATTCAGCATAGCATATGTTGTATATGCACAATATGTTGACTGCACACACATTTTCTATATTCATGGGTTAGACGGATGACCTACTAAAAAGAACACACTATATGCTTGCTCTTTCCAGTGTAACGAATGAACCAGATTTTTATTTATGCCCATTTTGATTATTTAACCAAACTAACAAATTTCAAGACATTTATACTTAGGGTTAAATAAAAAATATAACCACATTTATGTCCATTTATAGTTAAAAAGACCTACTTTTTTTCACATGCTTAAAAATAACAGTAGGCAGTGTTTAATATTCCATTTTGAGCATTACTTTTATCTTCTAGTCTTAACTGCTTTACATGTGAGGAAATTATGCATTCTAATTTGTAAAATAGCCAACCTCGAGAAAAAGTAAAATATCTATGAACATTTCTGTTGTTGTTTTTTTAATATCATTTCCATATTATCTCCCCCTTCGAAAATGCTAATCCCTCCCTGTGACTGTATGTGATCCTAAATACAGGAACAGGTGGCAGACACCATAGGTCAATCAGGAGGTATTTTCTAGAGAGAGAGAGAGAGAGAGAGAGAGAGAGAGAGAGAGAGACAGAAGATTATCTCTCCACAGGCAGTACTGGATGTTTTATAGCATTAAACCTCACAGTCTCCTACAGCAGGGCAGTCAGACTAAACATACACCCACATTAAAAGCCTTCTAACCTAGCAATAGCATAATAGCTCAAAGAGGTCATGTCATAATTTTAACCTTTTCCCCGCTCTATAATGTTACTCAAAGTTTCTTTCACCAAAATCATAGATTTTTACTTTATGATTTTCACTTTATCCTCTTCCTTCAATAACAACGATTCATTAATAAAATCTACACAAAATTGTACTGTTCAAACTGTTAAGATTATGAATTATTGAGGATATTGTTAAAAAAATTTGAACAGCTGCTTGTTTCTATTACTGGTATCCTTCAGAAGGATCTGCAAAGTGTAGGTTTAACAGACTGTGCTATGTTTTACTTGTTAGTTATTCTGGTGTTTAGGAATAACTATGGAAGCTTGTTTCGCTACAGAATAAAAAATAAAAAGGTAATTGCGACTTTTTATCTCACAATTCAGACTTTTTTTCAGAATTGCATGAAATAAAGTCACAATTGTGAGTTATAAAGTCAGAATTGCAATTGCAAGTTTATATTTTTATTTTTTTTTTTCAGAATTGCAAGTTTATATCTCACAGTTCTGACTTTATATCTTGCAATTGCATGTTATAAAGTCAGAATTGTGAGATATAAACTTGCAATTCTGAAAAAAAAAGTCAGTCTTTTTCCCCTCAGCATTGGACTTTATAACTCGCAATTGTGATTTTATAATTCATAATTGCAATTCTGAGAAAAGAAGTCAGAATTGCAAGATGTAAACACAATTGTGAGATAAAAAGTCGCAATTATATTTTAAAATGTTTTATTTTGCAACAGAAACAAGCTTCCATAAATAACAGTATCTGTTCTATGTGTTTTTATTACCTCACTGACACTGGGTCAACACTGAATAGGTGTTGCACATGTGTTCATTTATAAAGATTTTACCCTATGATAGTCATTTAATAAAGGCACTCTGGCCACCTAAGACCTCTGACTCTCTGTCAGAATTAGCAACAGACGTTTGGTCCGTTTCACGTTTCAGGCTGATGGTGAGTTTACTGGAAGGGAATAAAGCAGTGTAAGTCGATCTCTGTGGTAGATAATGGCAGATAACAGAGTGGGAGGTGTTTTTGTGTGATTTCAATGGGTTACAGGAATTACAACAGACAGACAAGAATTGCTGGAAGATTCCAGCTCCAACAGTCAGATCACATGTTTCACATGTTCTCCTACTTAGTCTCGCTTTTGAAGAGCTTTGAGCTTGTAGGCTTCTGATAAAATATATGTAATATAATTCAAATACAGCGCACTGAAAAATAAACCTATGGACCATGCACCTTTCGGTGTGTTTTTTTTTTGGCCAACATTATCAATGTTAACATTATATTAAAGTGTGTGTTCGTCCATTTTCAACCTGCATTCAATTGTTAAAATGTCAGTAAAATATGTAAATTAAATTGACATCATTGTGACTAAAAGTTTGCTTAGAAGCATTTCCTACTAAAGCAAGGTGGAATTTGACTCTGGTCAAGCCTATCCAAGCGCAGACTGGAAATGGCCTTGGACGGCAACATGCCCAGTGTATTACGGGTGTTGATGTTTTCTCTCGTCAGGTAGCACCGATTTCAAATTCAAATGACATGGAAGCTAATCTATTGCCAGAATCTGTGTTAATAGATATTACAATGCTATCTCACGACCAATTCGTACATATTCTACAAGGTGGTTAATTCATACAAATTCGTACGACCTCACTCGTACAAATTTGTATGATTTGTCTAAACCCCAGTGACGGGTTTAGGGGTAGGTAATTCGTACAAATTCATACAAATTGGGCAACACATAAAATACATACAATTTAGCAAAAATCATACGAATTTGTACAAGTGAGGTCATACGAATTAGCCACCTCGTAAAATACGCATTTAATTGCTGTGAGATTGAGTTGGATATTAGCTCTTTATCATCTAAAGAGACACACTCTCACTTCTTGAGATAACACTCTTGAGAGAGTGTTATATAATATTATATAGCATATGAATGCACTCCCTTTAGCTCATTCAAACTCTCTAAAATATCTGCTTATGAAAGGTTATTAGTAAGGTATAGTCAGCTGTTAATTATTATGAAATAAACCTGATAAGGTGATCAAAACCCAGAGGTGAAACGCTTAATAAAGAAATGGACATGAAATATTGAGTTATTTTGAACTGAATTATTTTATTATGTGAGAAAAAGAGAGTACAGTACAGTTACGTAGGAAACTTGTGCAGTTTAGTAGAAATAATATTTGACCCCAGAGTGCCTCCATAAATCAGAAATGTTGGAGCAAAGGTCTGTTCACATCAAGAATTATAACATTCTGTTTATAAGCATGAGCTGCAGTTATGCCGTCTCACTCTTTAAATGATTGAGTTCTTTAAAGTCGGGTGGATTCTGATAGGCTATCCTTCATAAACTGAAAAAAAAAAAACATTTCTGAAAGTGATTCCAATAATATTGTTAATCTGTGTTGATAGAATTATTGTCTCTAAACTCATAGAATTACAAGGGATATTAAAACCTTATTGTTATTTTATTCATTCTTAGTGTGATCAGCGTTTAATATTCAGTTTGATCAATTTGTTTAAATGGAGTGATGTGAAATATTCTCATGTGTTTGGTTTCAGATGATCCTGAAAGCTTTCGGCAGCTGGACGGGACTCCGCTAACAGCTCATGACATTGTCCAGAAAATCGCCAACAAAATCTACGAAGAGGATGACAGAGGAGTGTTTGACAGAATTGTGTCTAAACTGCTCAAGCTGGGCCTAGTAAGAAATTCAAATCGTGGCATAAGCAGTGATTCTGATAACTACCATATTGCTGAACCATGCAATAAACATCATGCATAATATATTAATTGCTCTAGGGGAACATATTCCATTTTAACTAGCATGAGTTGCATGGAAAATAGATTGTCATACAATAACCCCTATGTGAATTGATTGTTCTAGCAGATGTTGTGCTCTTTTGTTTGTCCTTCAGATCACAGACAGTCAGGCAGAGACGCTGGAGTATGAAGTTGCTGAAGCCCTGCAGGATCTGATCACCAAAAACGCCAAAGATAACATGATTGGAGACCTCAGTATGGACTACCCCGTAAATGCAGCTGAAGACACACAGAACAATATGGTACGAGAGTGTGACTGTGTGTCTGTAGTGTTTTTACCAACTATGTGTTTATCTATAATTTGTTTTAATTATTTTAAGATTTCTGTTTGCTTGGATTCTTCTCTTAAGGACGAGGAAGACAGGCCCAGCCAGCGATATGAGGAAGAGGATGAAGGTGATAATGATGGTGGCGATGATGATAATGGTGATGAAGAACAGGAGGAGGAGAGTAGAGATGACACAGTGAGGGCAGATGATTCATGGGACGCCGTGAGCGACGGGAATGACAGAAACGAACTGAACCCTGAAGACGGACTGCAGGACCTTCAGTTCTTCCCCAACTTCTACAGACTCCTCAAGAGCCTTGACTCAGGTAGACAACACAACAATCAACATACCATAAGTACCACAGTAAAACATAGTACAACAATCCACTGTGATTTTGCCAAGTAAGACATGTTTCTGGATCAACATAATTTGTTGATCCTGGAACAACATTCCTGTTTGAAAACCCTTAAACCCTACCCATAATTTATCCAGAGGGAAATGAAAGGTGAATAACACTGATGTAGAAGCACCTAAACATGTCCTTCACATCTGATTGGTTGATTGGAATGTTGTTCCAGGATCAACAAAGATGTTAATCCAGGAACATGATGTACTCTGTGAAATCACAGTCACCCACAGAGATCTGAGCAGTATGAAGAGATTTAATGCAATTTATTTCTGTGATTCAAAGCCGAATTTTCAGCATCATTACTCCAGTCTTTAGAGTCACATGATCCTTCAGAAATCATTCTAATTTGCAGCTCAAGAAACATTTATTATTAATGTTGAAAACAGTTGTGTACAATTTTAGATTTGAATAAATAGAAAGTTCAAAAGAACAGCATTTATTTGAAATATAAACTTTGCAACATTATAAAGGTCTATACTGTCACTTGATCAAATTATTGCATCCTTGCTGAATAAATGTATTAATTTCTGAAAAAGTAGAAGTAGTGTGTACAGTCAATCCGTGTATTTTGTGAAACAATGTTGTCATCACACCACGTCCCTCACGGTACAATATACTAATATACTATTTGTATTTGCATTATTGTAAGGGTAGGTTTAGCGTTGGGGTAGGTGTAAGGTGTAGGCATTAATAAAACACAATCTGGTAAGTAGCAAATGTATTTATTGTCATTTTATCATGAGATTTTGCCTCACATCCTACCATTGCTGTACCCCTTCTAGCCACAACTCTTCTTCTCCGTTTTTAGTGTATTGCTGTAGCAGAATTACAGTGCCATACACTGGCCTGGCATGTATACTGCATCGTTTTGAGACGGTTTCAGCGGTTTCGTGTACGCAGATATTTCTTGAGGCGAGGAAAAAAAAGATTGGATAGGGAAAGCCCTGGCTTTGTGTGAATGTGGCCTAAAAGTCCATGATAATGAAAATTAAATAAAATGTTTGTCAGTAAAAATAATTGATATGAAATTACATATAAATATACTTAAGTCCTTACTTTTTGTGGGCCAAAAAAGTACAAAAATACAACACACCAGAGTAGCACAACACAGCACACACAAAAGCCACACAAACCATAATGAAACGCACCTCACAACACAACACAGTAAATCAACAGCTATAAGGTCTTTAGAAACATCACCATCTGGCTAAACACATTCTCTGTGGTCTCAGCTGTCCCCTTCAGGAAACACCACATTAATCCAGATTAAAGTCTAGGTTCATCGCTTAATCCATCACATCCTTCTCCTCTCACTTTACAGAGCAAGATAAAGAGGAGAGAGAAACCCTGATCACCATCATGAAGACCTTGATTGACTTTGTGAAGATGATGGTGAAATATGGAACCATCACACCTGAAGAAGGAGTGTCTTATCTGGGTAACAGCAAAATACTCTATTCACCTTATTTATGACGTATTTTAGGGCAAATCAGGCTAGAACATTTCATGTTGATCTAATGCATTTATGTGTTAGCAAGAAACATCAGTAAGGCTTTTTAAAGAGAGTTGAGATAAGCTGTCTCTTTAATAGAAACTATAGATTATTTTGTCTGCTTCACTTTAACTGTGTTAAACTAAACAACAAATATGTTCTGACTGGCTGTTATTGTGTCAGATTACACAGTATTTTCTCTTAAAAGGATAGCAGTAAATACTTGATTGTCACGCCTAGTTAGGACATGTTGTATGTGTGTGTGGGCAGTAAGGAATCTCTGAGATGAGCTTAATGTGACTGAATGCTTTTGTGTGCATTTACGTCTTGAAACAAAGCTTTGTCCAGCCTGAAAGAGAGACAGAGTGAGAGCAGCTGTATTTTGACTTGCTTCTAATGTGGAGTGTTTATCCTCATTCAAAAATCCATGATAATGAAAATTAAACAAAAGACTGAGCAGATCAAATATAGAACAGATAGTTGCAAAATCAAATATAGAGCAGAAAGTTGAAAAATCAAATATAGAGCAGAAAGTTGAGGCAGATTTTTGCTGATGCAGTATCAGTGTTTGCTGTGTGTACAATCATACAAAGCTTGGACATCACTTTCTTTATATAAAAAAAGGTGGGGACAGTGTTGGCGGAAGTGTGTTTGGCGAAGTGTTCCGTTTATGACGTGATGAAAAGATGAAAGCTTAGCTCATGAATATTGCTATTTCCTCCACTGATGACCACAACAACCACTAAACAAACATAAGTACAATTTAGCACCAGATCACCTTTCATTGTAATACTCGTAATACTTAACCAAATATCTTAAGCATTGCTAAAAGTGATTCCTACTCTTAAATGATGTCAACCCTTGTAAAAAATAAATACACTTTTTGCATACTTATAAAAAGCGCACTGATGACATAATGTAAATAGTACATTTTAACCCTTAAATGCATGATTGCTTCGCCAATCATTATTACATATTCGGCTCGGATCTATTTCTGACACGGATGGATCTCTACTTGTCACGATAATACTCTCGTAATACTAGAGTAACAATTACAGAAGAATAAAATAAATCATATTTTGTTACCTTTTGGAGCTTGGAAGGGTTCAGTTTGAGCAGATGTTTTATACCATCTAGTGTTGTAGTCAAGACCACCTGAACCGAGACCAAGACCGGCGTGTGCCGAGATTGAGATAAGACCAAGTGGGGTTGAGACCAAGACAAGACCAAGACAGGACGAGACCGAGTAAAGACCAAGACCAGACACTCCTTAAATTCATCTAAAAGATCCGTATCTACTGTCTGAGAAATGACTTGTATTTAATGAATAAATACAATTAGAATAGAAAGACACTATAGCGCTGTTACCAGTCAAATCACTAACAATATAATTCATGGCACAGAAGTTGCATCTGAATTGGTACAATTACACCTGCATAAATAATGTTCAGATTTATTTAACATTAAAACATTAACATTATTTAACAGTCACGGGATCATTTATTCAACCGAACTGTTCAAGGCAGCTGATTCATTTAATAACGAAACATTGCCGAATTATTGGCTAATATTAACTTGTTTATTGAACGTTTGTATAAATCAATATCATTTGCAATATTCATGAAAACAGCTCTCTTGCTCTTGTGATATTGCTCTTGTGATATGATTATATTCTGTTATATAAAAACACTAAATCTCAAAATTTTTTGGGCATTTATATTCATTTTGGGCATTTTTGAGACAATGCTGCATTGATTTTGAATCCGGCAGCACAATAACAAAAGAAATCACATTACAAAGAAGTTATTGATTGCATTTTAAGCAGTAAGTTTTACATCAAATCACATTAATGATGTTAAATCAGACAGTGCACTGGAAATTTAGTGATATCCTTGCAGTTGTGGTCTTGACTGGTCTTGAGATAAAATCCCGAGTCCTCTAAGTCTGAGACCGAGACAAGACCAAGACCAAGACCATCAAAAAATGGTCTTAAGACCGGTCTCAAGACCAAGACCGGTCTCGAGTACTACAACACTAATACCATCATCACTGTCCTCGTCAGAGCTCATTTCCCAGTACCCATATTCGCAATCTCAAACATATTCTCAGAACTATCATTTTCAACATCTTCAAAATCAATATTTTGATCGCTGACAGCTTCTTCACCAGATCCACCATCAAGTGACAGTGACACTAATATGTGATTGAAACGTCACTTCATCATGGAGTATCAGACATCGCCACTTTGTGGAATAAAGGTCAATTGCACTTATTCAGTCATCAAAGATTCAATTATTGTTGTGCAGAAAAAATACACTTACACTGTTACACACCTCGGGTTGTTAGCCACCCTATACAGTTTTCCCAAAAAAATGGGAAAACAGGCATTCTTTACAATTTTATTATTTTTTTCTTGTTATATTGTTTAAAATGAATTGATTAAGGAATACTAAGAAGGTCGACATCTAATTTTAAAACATGAGTGAGGAGGAGGGTAGTGAATGATGTCCCAGGTCACTAAAGAGCCGAGGTATGCGTTTAAGATTTAAAAGAATATACTGAATGAACTGAATGTAATGTTTTTGGACACTTAATTGCTTGTTAACTGGAATTAAATAAAAATCTATTATAGTTAGTTTCTGACCCGCTTAAGTAATTTGTAATTTCATAATTGCTTCTTTTGTATTTGAAATATGGTAAATACATATACTTTAGTAAAAGTGTTCACTTTAAAGTAATATAGTTGAATTATTACAACATGTACTTTCTAAAAGTGTAAGGGATTTTCACACTTGAAATATTTAACCCTAGGTCAATCTAAACCCCGGGCAAACAGAATCCTGCTTCACGTTTCACATTGCTCATACACTCTAAAAAATGCTGGGTTAAAACAACCTAGTTGCTGGGTTAGTCCATTTTCAACCTAACTTGGGTTGTTTTTAACCCAGCATTTTTTAGAGTGTAATTTATGTGGGGTTAACAATTAAACCTGGGTACCCATAAACTGACGTTTCACACTTTACATGCCTAACCCCCCGGGTTAACGTTCTTACTTGCATATTTGCGGTGTCAGTGGCATTGATTGGACGAACGCAGCATGCACCCTGTTTACTTAAAAGCTCTTGCATTGCACATCCACGTATTACTTTAGCCTATATATTGCAGACTGTACTATCATCAAGTTCATACTGAATGCCCTTTTCAGACACAATAAAGGTAACAATGAAACCCCCTTTCGCGATTACTGTCACCATTTAACATTTGTCTCCTCAAATGCTGAAACGACTGTTTATATGTAACGTGCATCAGTTTCTATGAGCCACACAGGGTTTAGAACACTGATAACCCGAGGTTAAGCGCATTGTGAAAAGCCCAGTAGTCATGAAAAGTGTGCTCTCTTTAAGTACAGTTAATTGGCCTTTTTTTAATTAAAATGATATTATCTGCAAGATTTGAAGTAGGCCTACAATACAAGTGCACATTCAGTATTTTTAATGGAAGAGATTTAATAACATGTAGGGGAAAATGTTCCCTGTCATGAATATGACTCATATGCATTTGCTTGTCTAGATCTGTGCTAATATACAAGTTTGTTTTGTTAAGGATGGATTGAGCCGGTTGCGTTGCCTGTGGGTCATGTGACACGCAGATCAATAATGACTACAGATTAATTATATTTCAGACACGGTTGTTAATAGTTTGACATCAGTACGTGTCTGCGTGTATATCTGTGAATAAAGACAGAATATCACAGAATATACTGCTACCTTCAACATTATTTTCTGAGATTTGTAAATAAGGCCTAATTGAACAGAAAAAAAATACAGCAAGGTCAAGTTCTATAAAGGTAAATGATAAATTATTTTGCATTTCCATTTACTCCAACAGCAAAAGGCAAAAAAAAAATAACAACAAAAAACATTCAGATTAGTGTCTGGTTTTTCAAAGATATTGCACACAACACAAAATGTAATTTGAATGAATTTGTATTTCTGTCACTAATCCTCACTGATCAGTGGTGTTTTGAGGACACACAAGCAATGTGCAGTACATCTCATGCCCTTGTATGTTCAAGCAAACAGCATCCTGTTTCTCTCATTTGTTCTTTCTCTCCTTCGTTCCGTGTAATTAATTCTGTGTGTTTCTCTAACGAGATGGTCATGGTCGTTCAGATAGAACACAGATAACCATTTGGAATTCTCCATTGCGTAATAATGGGGTTACTCTGGCAACCTGCGCCACAGGATGACAGTGCTGTATAGATCAAATGGAATGGCAGGGTGTGTTGCCAGGATACAGCTGGCTATTGATCTGCTGTGGTTTAAACATAAGATGAGGCTCTTATCATTGTGCCCTAATGTGTGTTTGTCTATGGCAAACAGCTCTGAGACACAAAAGTGTGTACACAACAACACATAATGAGCAGGGTACATGCACATATGGACTGCTGGAAGCAGCTCTCTGTTGTAAAATATAATTATGATCAGCTAAAAAACACACTCTTTGACCTGTTTTCTTTTTTTTTTTTTTTTTCATGAACATTATATTTGGAAAATATTAAAACATTTTATTAATTATAATAAAAAAGTAAAAAGGCTACCATAAACTATTAATTGGTTAACTACACTCACCTAAAGGATTATTAGGAACACCATACTAATACTGTGTTTGACCCTTTCACCTTCAGAACTGCCTTAATTCTACGTGGCATTGATTCAGCAAGGTGCTGAAAGCATTCTTTAGAAATGTTGGCCCATATTGATAGGATAGCATCTTGCAGTTGATGGAGATTTGTGGGATGCACATCCAGGGCACAAAGCTCCCGTTCCACCACATCCCAAAGATGCTCTATTGGGTTGAGATCTGGTGACTGTGGGGGCCATTTTAGTACAGTGAACTCATTGTCATGTTCAAGAAACCAATCTGAAATGATTCGAGCTTTGTGACATGGTGCATTATCCTGCTGGAAGTAGCCATCAGAGAATGGATTCATGGTGGTCATAAAGGGATGGACATGGTCAGAAACAATGCTCAGGTAGGCCGTGGCATTTAAACGATGCCCAATTGGCACTAAGGGGCCTAAAGTGTGCCAAGAAAACAACCCCCACACCATTACACCATCACCAGCAGCCTGGACAGTGGTAACAAGGCATGATGGATCCATGTTCTCATTCTGTTTACGCCAAATTCTGACTCAACAGAAATCGAGACTCATCAGACCAGGCAACATTTTTCCAGTCTTCAACTGTCCAATTTTGGTGAGCTCATGCAAATTGTAGCCTCTTTTTCGTATTTGTAGTGGAGATGAGTGGTACCCGGTGGGGTCTTCTGCTGTTGTAGCCCATCCGCCTCAAGGTTGTGCGTGTTGTGGCTTCACAAATGCTTTGCTGCATACCTCGGTTGTAACGAGTGGTTATTTCAGTCAAAGTTGCTCTTCTATCAGCTTGAATCAGTCGGCCCATTCTCCTCTGACCTCTAGCATCAACAAGGCATTTTCGCCCACAGGACTGCCGCATACTGGATGTTTTTTCCCTTTTCAGACCATTCTTTGTAAACCTTAGAAATGGTTGTGCGTGAAAATCCCAGTAACTGAGCAGATTGTGAAATACTCAGACCAGCCCGTCTGGCACCAACAACCATGCCACGCTCAAAATTGCTTAAATCACCTTTCTTTCCCATTCTGACATTCAGTTTGGAGTTCAGGAGATTGTCTTGACCAGGACCACACCCCTAAATGCATTGAAGCAACTGCCATGTGATTGGTTGATTAGATAATTGCATTAATGAGAAATTGAACAAGTGTTTCTAATAATCCTTTAGGTGAGAGTAATATGTATGAGTAACTTAAATATTAGAAATTAATATTGTTACACTTTATTTCAATAGTTTAGATATTCTACTAACTATAAGAAACTTGTCAACTAACTCTCATTAGAGTATTAGTACACTGTCTGCTTAATATCGGCTAACACTTTATTTTAATGGTCCCCCAATGACATTCTATTGACTGTAAGTTACTTTGCAACTACCGGTATGTTTACATGACAACGATGTACTAAAAACGAAAAGGTTTTTCGCATACAGACGACAACGCTGTCAAAACGATACCCGTTCACACGGATCCACATAAATGACTAAAAATGCTGTATTATGCTGCCAGGCCAGTAGTTGGCAATGTCACTTTGCATTCAGTCTACGGCGCGTCTATAGACTGAATGCATAATACGCATGCACTTGAGAATAATAGTATCGTTTTCAAAAACTTGCACTTTGCACAAAAGTTTGTGTTTTCAGGCCCCCAAAACACTGTTGTTGAATAAATGAATGGCCAAAAGCATAAAAAGTTTTTCTGTTTTTAGTTGAAAATGATGTCATGTAAATTGCCCCTATATGTCAACTTATTCTACTAACCCCAACCATAACTTAATCATTTACTCTAATCAGAGTATAGTTGCAAAGTTACTTGTAGTTAGTGGTATGGGTAAGTTTAAGGGTAAAGTTAGGGACAGGTGTGGTGTATGGGTAAGTTTAAGGGTAAAGTTAGGGACAGGTGTGGTGGTATGGGTAAGTTTAAGGGTAAAGTTAGGGACAGGTGTGGTGGTGTGGTGGCAGGTGTGGTGGTTTAAGTTTAAGGGTAAAGTTAGGGACAGGTGTGGTGGTATGGGTAAGTTTAAGGGTAAAGTTAGGGACAGTTTAAGGTAAAGTTAGGGACAGGTGTGGTATGGGTAAGTTTAAGGGTAAAGTTAGGGACAGGTGGTGGTGTGGGTAAGTTTAAGGGTAAAGTTAGGGACAGGTGTGGTATGGGTAAGTTTAAGGGTAAAGGGACAGGTGTTTAAGAGTTTAAAGTTAGGGACAGGTGTGGTGGTATGGGTGTAAAAGTTAGGGACAGGTGTGGTGGTATGGGTAAGTTTAAGGGTAAAAGTTAGGGACAGGTGTGGTGGCATGGGTAAGTTTAAGGGTAAAGTTAGGGACAGGTGTGGTGGTATGGGTAAGTAAGGGTAAAGTTAGGGACAGGTGTGGTGTTGGGTAAGTTTAAGGGTAAAGTTAGGGACAGGTGTGGTGGTATGGGTAAGTTTAAGGGTAGGGTTAGGTGTAAGGGAAGTGTCAACAGTGTAATTATAAATGTAACTACAGAAATTAATTACAGATGTAATTGCATGCAGGTAACTTTAAAAATGTAAGTACAATGTAAAAACATATATGTACACAATAAGTGCATTGTATCAAAATATAAATTTAAATGTTAGTACATATTAGTTAAGGCCACCTAATATAAAGTGAGTCTGTTAATGTTAACTAATAGGACCTTATTGAGTCTATACAGTCTCCAAAATGCTTAAAACATCATCAATGTTTTTATAAATATTATGTTTTTCACAGAAAATCTGGATGCAATGATTGCCCTGCAGACCAAGAACAAGCTGGGCAAATCTCTGGTTCCTCTCAGCATTACGCCCCCTACAGGTAAATCATCGCCCAACTCCAACCCACCACCACACCTCAAACCAGCCCAGGTCACACCACTGCAAACTGCAAGTCATTCACTGCAGATTCTGCTCAGGAAGACTTTGGCATCACTATACTGTTTCCCCCCCTTTTTGCCAGGAAAAGCAGCGGATGATGATGACAACACCAAAGCAGAAGCTGCCAAAATGCAGAAGGAGTACGAGTCCCTGAAAGACTCAACCAAAGACGTCCAAACTGCTACAGAGATCAGTGAGTATATACAAGGATCCTGTATCATTGTATCATATCACCAGCATGTTTATGGTTTCAGGTCATATTAAAAGCCTCTCAGGTTCTGCTGGTGTAATTGAGCTAGTTAACTGAGCTGATAAGACTGTATTAAATACAAAACTAGCCTGCAATTTCATAGGAAACATACAGCTAGACTGCAGTATGTGTGTTATAGAGATACAGAGAGAGAGAGAGAGAGAGAGAGAGAGAGAGTCAGTTCCACGGGGAGACTCTGCAGCAGCCCAACAGATTGAGGGCATTGCTGTAACACTCAGAGTGAACTGACAGTAATGAATGAAATTATGAGATCCTGTTATGGGAGACTTTTATTGATTGCATGAAATTTACTATACATTATTGTTAAAAGCTGTTATAATCACTATGGTTTATTACCCAAGAACCATTTAGAGCACACCCATTATACATTAATGCTGCTTTCATATAAGAATTACCACAATTATGAGGCGACGGCTCAGAACTTTTGTACTCACGGAAATGATTTGTTGCTATGGAAACTCTCATAGCGGCAAAATGATCTGTGTACAAATATGTATTTGATGACTTTGATGAAAAATATGTTTGTAAAAATATGTCTAAAAGCACCATTAATTCATCTCTATATTCTCTCGCAAAATATTGAACAAGGCAGACGAGTTTTAGTAATTTTAACAAACAAAAATAATAATAAGATGTTCTTCTGTCACTGGTCAAAATTCCAACCTTGATTATAAAATAATGTCATATACATGTGAAAATTGGCTGATAATTTCTGTCTGTCAGGTCATCCTGGGAAGTCTGAGAGTTATCTGGATGCAATCAGGAAGAACATTGAATGGCTGAAAAACACAACAAGGAAGGCAACAAAGAAGGTAAATGTTCATCCAATATTACATATTTTTCATCTGCTGAAATGGACAGAGAGTGTGCTGTATTTGCTCTTCATTTAATCATGATTCAAGCCAGCACGTTTTAATGTTTTCAGATTTTCAGATTTCAGATTTATTTTTTATTGTTCTCAGTAGAGGAAATATGTTTCCACTGACTGTACCAGGAGCAACATTCAGCACACATACACATACTGCACAGAATACACATAAATAAATAGACATACTGCAAAATGGCATCAGCAACAAAAACTATAAAAATGTAGAAATTATGCATTATGTAAACTTTTCCCTATTGTTTTATGCTCTTTTTTTATGCCCATACACTGTCCATTTTGTTTGTAATATTATTCCGATTAATCTGAATTAGGGCAATTACCACATGCTAATTAGACAGTTATCAAATTACTGTATTATAGGCCAGCAGTCTATATGCACAATGCAATTTAAAGATGTCAGGCTGTTGCTAGATTTTGGAAATGACAAATAACACTACTATACTATCCTATACTGTGAGTGAACATGCTGGTAAACTTTGTTTAACTGGTAAACAACCTTATATCTGTCTCTTAGAGCTGTCAAAGTGTTACCCCTAACCCAGGGTTACACAGAATCATGGAGAAGAACAGTCAAATTAAAGACTCTTTTTGCCTTTAATTTGCAATTAAAATAAGCGTGGGTGAGAGCGCTCATGAATATGCGTCGGTTTGATGAGCTTGGCTCTGTTACAGCGTTGTAAGTCTGCTGTGTGCTGGACAAAAAGATCTGTGTATTCCTCTCTTTATACCTGCCAGCATGAGACTGAGCGACTGTCTGTGTTCTTCAGACATCATCTGCTCAGCTCCGAAAATGAGAGCGTGTTTTGAGATGAGAACTGTTGTTCTATTGTTCATATTCCAAACAGATTCATTAGAAGCAGCCTGTTACCGTCTAGATTGGTGAATCATATCCAGGTCATATTCATCACAACAACAAAAAACAATATTATTCTGCATAAAGCAAATGAAGCCAATTTTTATCTCTTATTCTCATTGCTGTATTTCTTTCTTTATTTTTTCAATCAGAATAAATTAAAGGACCTAAAAACGATGGCAGCTCGTTTCTGCCACATAATAAAACATTTTACATTTTTTAACAACTTTTTATCTTACAATTGTGAGTTTACATTGCAGAATTGGGAGATATAAAGTCAGTATTTCGTGATATAAAGTCAGAATTGCGAGATATAAACTCACAATTGCGACTTTATATCACGCAATTCTGACTTTATAACACTCTAGTGTTGTAGTCAAGACCACCTAATCCGAGACCAAGTTGAGACCAAGACCAATGTGTGTTGAGACCAAAACAAGACCAAGACTTTGAGGAGTTGAGACCAAAACAAGACAAGACCAAGACCAATGTGTGTCGAGACCAAGACAAAACTAAGACTTTGAGGAGTTGAGACCAAGACAAGACTAAGACTTTGAGGAGTTGAGACTAAGACAAGACCAAGACCAATGTGTGTCGAGACCAAGACAAGACTAAGACTTTGAGGAGTTGAGACCCAGACAAGACCAAGACCAATGTGTCGAGACCAAGACAAGACTAAGACTTTGAGGAGTTGAGATTAAGACAAGACCAAGACCAATGTGTCGAGACCAAGACAAGACCAAGACTTTGAGGAGTTGAGACCAAAACAAGACAAGACTAAGACCAATGTGTGTCGAGACCAAGACAAGACTAAGACTTTGAGGAGTTGAGACCAAGACAAGACTAAGACTTTGAGGAGTTGAGACTAAGACAAGACCAAGACCAATGTGTGTCGAGACCAAGACAAGACTAAGACTTTGAGGAGTTGAGACCCAGACAAGACCAAGACCAATGTGTCGAGACCAAGACAAGACTAAGACTTTGAGGAGTTGAGATTAAGACAAGACCAAGACCAATATGTCGAGACCAAGACAAGACTAAGACTTTGAGGAGTTGAGACCAAGACAAGACTAAGACTTTGAGGAGTTGAGACTAAGACAAGACCAAGACCAATGTGTGTCGAGACCAAGACAAGACCAAGACTTTGAGGAGTTGAGACCCAGACAAGACCAAGACCAGCACTCCTTAAATTCATAGAGATCCACATTACCGCCTGAAATGACTTATTACTTATAATAAATTACTTATAATAAATATATTTAGAATAAGACACTATATAGAGCTGTTACCAATCAAATGAAATCATTAACAACAAAATTCCTCTTTGCACTACAGAGGTGATGCAGAAGATGCATCTGAATTGGTAAATTATAAATGCATAAATAATGTTGAGGATAATGTTTAAAAAATATATATATTGAATATGTTTGTTAAAGCAATATCATGTTTGCAGTCATGCTCAAATTTGTGAAAACAGCTCTCTTGCTCTTGTGGTATTGGTTAATTATATCACATGTTATAAATCCATATCCAATTTAGCATTTGGTGACATTTTTGACACAATCCCTCATTAATTTCTGAATCGGCACAATAAATAAATCAAATTACGAATATGTTATTGTACAAATGTGGTCGTGATCGAGACTAGGCCAAGACTGTCAAAAAATTATCTTAAGACCGGCCTTAAGTACTACAACGCTATAAATCACAATTGCAACTTTATATCATGAATTGTGAGATAAAAAGTTACAATTACCTTTTTAAATGTTTTTTTCTGGGAACGTACACATCACAATATTCCTTATTTAAATAATTCCCACCCAATGCATATGCAAAAAAAGGGAGCGAGACCTGGTTGATTTGTGTTAGTGTGTTGAAACTCATAGTTATGGTAAGGGGCATGACATTTCAAAAACACGCTCAAAGCGGTTGACCATTCACAACACACTGCTCCAGCTGACCAATCAGAGCACATTGTGCTTTTCGGAAGGAGGGGCTTCAGAGAGACCAGAATTTAAAATTTTTATTTGTTTTGATCACTGAAAAAATCGTAACCTAGTGGTAACATCTAAATGAACTATATTATCATAGAATCAACCTAACTTTAAATTATTTATTATTATAATTTAATCAGGGTTAAATCAGGCTGAAATAGATCTTTTTAAGTAACAATTGCAGGTTGCCAGTTTTTACAATGGCTGCTGTATTCTGGGTGAAAGACGACACTGCATCCATGTACAAAAGCTGTAAAATATGCAAATGAAACAGACACTATTCATACAAACACTGATTTCTCAGGTGCACACCTTCACTACCCTCTCTCTCTGTCAAACATGTGCAGACAGTCTGAAAGGCTTTGCTAATGTGTGTGGCAGAAGTCTTTGTCCACTGATTCTAAGGGAAAGTAAATTAACAGTGGCATGCATTGCATGGGAATCTGGAGAATGATTGTAAGATAAACATGCGTGACAAAGATGGAGAGAAAAAAGAAATAGAGAGGAAGAATGTTTTGCTTGAATGTGGGTTGCTACTTTTTTCTGTTAGTTAATTTTCTCTTCAGTTCTTTGAACTGATAAACTCACACTACAGTAATTACAGTAATGCATTTACTAGTCATGTTACGTTCTGTGCCGAGGCTTCAGAGTGTGTGTCGGTAACGAGGGAGGACAGGTGGGGCAAATGAACTAATAATCAGGTAACAAGATGGGCGGGGTTAGACAATAGACAGGAGAGCACATGGCACAAGGAAACATACTTGACAAGCCAGGTGCACACATCAAGCATAACAAAAACATGAGCAAACAAAACCAGACACGAGTACAATGAGTACACTCATAAGCTGCATGTTCACACAAAATATGAAAGCACGCAGCCAAGTAAAAAACATGAGCCGCGTGCTACACAGAACACAACAACACGAGCGCCCAGCCAATTAAAACACACGGGACAAGAGTGCATGGCG
Organism: Paracanthobrama guichenoti; assembly: GCA_018749465.1. NCBI lineage: Eukaryota > Metazoa > Chordata > Actinopteri > Cypriniformes > Gobionidae > Paracanthobrama > Paracanthobrama guichenoti. The sequence continues at coordinate 28,425,774 of CM031960.1, read as the reverse complement.
AGTGTATGAACACACAACTCGTGCGCTCACACGAGAGATAAGACATGGAGAATGAGTGTCCGAACCCAGAACCGAAAACCAAACTAGACATGATGCCAGAATCTGAACACCCAGACAAGAGACTGCAAACCGCATGCTCACACGAACACAAGACAATACTGGAGCGTCAGGGCTCTGTCACAAAACCAGGAATAAACTAGACCAAAGTGACAGAACCCTGACAATAGTAGCCTAATATTAAGCGTATGCACTGGGCAATAGTTATTTTTTTTAGATGGTCTATTCTATTTCATTATTAAGACCTATTGTCACATTCATCATGACTGAGGGGGCAGGATAGTCCGGGTGATACAGGGCATGGTTTCTATGGCCACTGATACAGACATAGTCAGGTCATAGTGAGGTCTGGAGGAAACTCCACTGCTCTGTCCGGTGTCTGTGAGGACTGTCCAGTCTTATTCAGTTGTAATGGTCAGTGTAGGAAGAATTCATTGGTCTATAAATTTTACCAGAGCCCACGCACACAAACATGCACAAACGCGCACTGCTGATAGCCAGTATTTTCAGCCCACACAATGTACTCAAACACACCCGCACACACATGCTCCGCCAAAACATGTGAATCTAGAAGTTCATTTATGCATATTTACTTTCAGACATTACTGTGACCTTTGACATCCAGCATTAATAACAACATTTCTAGGCAGAAAACATACAATCAAACATCGAGTATTTGTCTTTTTCAAGGCTATAGCCTTCTGAAGTACCTATAGTCATTTAGCATGGAACACTACGTTATTTCAACCTACTCACAATTTATATAACAATAATAATTATTTTATGAAACATGTTTTGTGCCACCCTCAACAGATCTAAAATGTTAACAAAATGGAAGTTCAGTTAACATTCAGTTTAACAAAAAAAGTAAGCCTTTTTTAAGATTTCCATCAGATTGAATTGCATAATCCTTACATATTATTCAAATTATGAATTAAGAATTTTAAATAAGAAAAAACTAGAGCTTAATAAAACCTTTTGTATAAATCTTAATGGAACGAAAATGGACGTGATTTATTTACGTGATTCGTTTTAATAAATGTAAACCTATTTTATTTTTTTATTTTATTTTTAAATACGAATTCATAATATGAATAATATGTAAGGATTATTCAGTTCAATGTGATGGAATTTTTCTATTAAATGGAAATTTTTAATTCGAGTTTAATTTAAAAATTAAAGTTGAAATACAAAAGAGTCCAATAGATTAGAATATTTGAGCTCAATGAGGCCAATATATATTTAAATGTAATGAAATACCAATAAAAATGTAAGAAAAAATAAAAAATGATGATGCCTCTCTGGTTAATATGATGTCTGAAAGATCAAACCATTATTTTTAAGGGAAAAAATTCATAATTTATTTATTTAGTATGAAATAATAATAATATATATATATATATATATATATATATATATATATATATATATATATATATATATATATATATATATATTAAGTAATTTTGTAGTAAGTTGTAGCATTTTTAAGTAACATCAATAAAAAGAATTTAATTAGAAATTGCTAGTAAATGTCAATTAATTACAAAAGAAGTGCAAGCAACACATTGACTTTTAATTAAATTTTGAAGTAGAAAGACTTAAATAGTATTTTCTTATAATATATTGTCTATATTGTCTTTTCTTATAATAATTATTGTCTTAGTAAATGTCAGTTTTTCATCAAAATATCAGCTAATTTGCATGTTCTCAATCATCTTCATTTCACAACACATCACCAGTTAACAACACATCGGTTAATGTGAACAAAGTATGCTGAACTTTTTTTATAAATGTTTTAAATTGAACATGAGTATTGATATGAATATTAAGATACTGGGGCACACAAATGACACCATTTCCTGAGTTCCTGTAGTGAAGGGCTTTAGTCCGTCTCCATGTGTAGGTCAGCGTCTGTACTGATCAGTTTCTGTGTTTTAATCTCTTCAGATTACGACCTCTCTAAACTGAGGGACTTCATGGACCAGCAGGTGGACGCGTACATCGATAAAGGCATTCTTGAGAAGGACGAAGGTGATGTCATCAAGAGAATCTACGGAAGCCTGTAGGAGCCAGTCCAGCTTCACATGTAATAGCATAACAGCGAGTCTACTAAATACTTTGACCAGGCATACTAACACAGATCCTAATGCTATAACTCCTAATAAATAAGATTTAGTCTGCAACTCAGACAGTATTTCCTCCTGAAGGCAATATCCTCTCTCAGTGCAGTCAGCAATAGGACGCAATCTAGTACTAGACGAGCCACAAATCACATTTTGAGTTGTAAGTGTTCTTACGCATTAGGACAGAATAACAGCACTGGCTACCTAGAAGAATGAAATTCAGTGGATTTTTTGGTATGACTTACATAGAAGCTTTTGCACCTCTTTTGCAATAGACTTTTACAGCATCATAAACATATAACGTTCATTCATGTATGGTGTATAGCATTCTTTCCTCTTTTGATCTGATTTGATGAATGAAATGAACCTGTAATATTTTTCACAATCAACCAAAAAATCAGCTTGGACTGTCAGTGAATTGCTTTCCTCCTCTGTTGCTGTTTTCTCTTCCAGTCTATAGGGGCGGTCTTTATATCTTTATTTCTCCCTTCTCTATCTTACGTTTGGTTTTCTTGGTTTTGTTTCTCCACTATTCGACTCTGTATATTCCACATGCTATAGATTCACAAAAAAATCAAGTATTTTTAAATGTACATATTGTGATTTTTTCCAAAACTCTATTAAACATTGCCTTTCTTTAAATACGTAACTTGTGTTGTTGTCATTTCTTTTAAGGTTTCGAACCTCTTGGACTATAAATCAAATTGCAATCATATGTTCTGTCAAATAAAATAAAGATAATAATAGGCCTGTTTAAAGACAAATGTTGCAACTTTTACTTTTTGTTCAGTAGAAAAACTGCCAAGAATGTATGTCTCATGGGACAGTTAAAATCTCGACTGCCTGGGGTGTTTGTAGAGACAGAGTCCTACACATTTTCCATTTCAAAATTACATACTTTTCCAGACTCAAATCTCCAAAACTCTCTGTAGATTATTCAGACTATTTAACATAAATGGTTCATACAGCATAATATTTTTAGCATTTCATTTGAAAGTACAGTCTGATGAATTATAAAGAAGGAAATATAATTTAATAATAATAATAATAATAATATATAATTTTTTATTGTCTAGAAGTCATAACATGCGCGTTTAGAAGAAACCTAAAACGCTTTATAGCCTGCATATGTTCACCATCGGGTTGATACTGTAATCGTGGTTTGATGTTGAATGAATAGTGGAGTTAAAAAGAGACTTTCTTATGTTAAAAGTCAAAAAGCTTTGTGTAATGAAAATGTGCACCTTGACAATCACTAAAGGATCACTAACGTTTTGCCATTTTTTTAAAATTTTTTATAAAACGGTTAGTTCCAGTCCTTGATTCTGATTGGTCAATAGATGTGCTATAAAACACTGCTATGACCGCTTCACCCAACAGTTCTATCACTGCACAACACCCTTAGCAACCACTCTTAGCAACGTAAACATGTGTTTGTTCTCATTAATATTGTTAATTGAAGCTTACTGTATTATGTAGAAGAGTATTGTGAGAGAGATTGAGTGGCCGAGTGTATTATCTCCATTCAGATTTAGCATTTTTCTTCATGTCAGTCCTATGTTCATGGCCGGATTAACATAAGGGCTAGGTGGGGCTGAACCAGGGCCTGAGCATGGAGGGTGATTGGCCGAGGAAATGATTGACAGCCAATCGGGAGCACCTTAACTTTTCCTGGTGGACCGCTCGCCGCACCCCACCACGCCCCCACATAGACGCATTGTTATTTACTCGAGTGCCTGCATGGGAAACAAACACCAAAAGCCAAGGTTTAAAACTGCTTAAAGGTGCACTATGTAACTTTTCCGTCCGCTAGAGGTCGCCTATCTAAAACAAAGGCGTAGTTTGATGACGCCAAGTTTGAGCGTAGAATCTTGGGACATGTGGTCTTCACCTCACAGCCGGTGGAAAAGAATCGGGATAAATCAAGTTCATGGATGCGATTGTTAACGTTACTGTAGTATGAGGCAGAGCAGGACCGAGTGCTGAGTGTTAAGATGAACGTGAGCAGCAGGACTTTTATTATGCCACAGTCGCCGGCGCCATTTCCGCTTATGAGTATGAGGTAACGCAGCTCTGTTTATCATATTAGATACATTTGAGTGTGTTGAAAATGATGTTATGACGTTACTCTGTGCTATGACACTTGTTGCACACTGCAGTAAGAGTAAAGTGAACAGTTTACAGTGAATTTATAACAGATAATGGGATTTTAGGCACTCCACTCCGTATCTTGCCCCTTAGCTGTTATAAAATCACTGTAAACCACAGCTTCTTGAGTCTTATTGCTTTACTAAACAAAACCAACTTTTCCAAACTGCGTAGGAACCCTGCAGAGGCTTCTATGGCGATGCTGAAGGCTGAGATCCATCCTATAATAACCCAACACTTTGTTGCAGATTTATAATCTATGAAACAAAGCTCTTAGGATCAGTTTACAGAAGCATTTATTCTGCATAACCCAAATGAAACAGCACAGTAAAATATTTTTATTAAACCCCAACACACAAAAACACAACATTCACACCAAAACAGCATTATTTATCCCTTTCAACCCCACACATAAAGCTTTTATAGGCAAACGAAACAAAAAAACAATAAATTAAAATCAGCAGGCAGCCACACACACAGAGTCCGGATACTTTTATCTGTGATACGTTATACGGGATAGACTGCAGATACAGTTTCATATTGAGCATAGACTGTGGTTATCATAAGTTTGTGATCTACATGTGGATGGCTATTGCTCTTCCTAAAGAAGACAAATTCGGCTGTAGCATCTTTACTGTTATGCGAGATGGAACAATGATGATAAAAATCAAATAAAATCACTAATACTGCTGAAGAAGGCAATGATGGACCTGTGGTCCCGTGTTGCAGTTTGGGTAACGGTAGAGTAAAAAAAGTAGGCAAAAGGGGGATGGAAAGATGAAGATGATGGGTCATTGTCAGCACTGCAGGTAAACAGATGAAGAAGAATCCTTCAGATCTCCTGATATGATGATGTTGAGTCGGTTGGGTCGTCTTCCTCTCTGAAAATAAACACAGACAAACAATATTTAAAAAAAAAAAAAAAAAAAAAAACAGCTGTAACACTAACAGAAGAATATATAAGAGATTACTCTTAATTTTTCGGTAATTTAATTACAGTTACTTATTTACTGATTTATTGCATTAAATACTGTATAGACTATAGAACAATTCTATATAAAATCTAAATTTAATGTCTAATGTTAAAATGTCATTTTTAAATGTAACATTCTTCCTTTAAATACTTTGGTCAGTTCAGTTAAAGAATAATTTATCAAATTTTATATTATTTATCTGAAAGAATTAATAGAGTAGTTTCATGTCTATCCTTATATTGTTCAATGGGTTAAAGTTGATATGGGATTTAGAAAGTAATTTGTAATAAGCAATGCAATACTTTTTAGAGAAAATAATTAGTAATCTAATTACACTGTTGAAGATGTAATTAGTAGCTAGTAATTCATTACTTTTTTGAGTAACTTACCCAAAACTGATTGTATGGACACCCAACTCTAATTATATGAGAACTTCCATATTCAATTTTTTTGTCCACACATTTTAAAGTTGGGGTAAGTGTCATTTCAAAAATGCTTTATAAAAGCGTCTCGGGCCGAGTACCAAAACAAACTTGTAGCCAATCAGCAGTAAGGGGCATGTCTACTAATGACGGGAGAAGAGATCACATTATTCAAAAGACACGACACAGGATGGACATTAGCCGAGCGACGACAGAAATGAGATGGCAGATAAAAGAAAAAGGGGAAAATGTCTGTGGAACAAAAGAAGGCTTACGATCGGGCAAGAAGTATCCGTTTTCCAGCACTGGAGAGAACTCAAGGAGCGAAGGCCTGCAATCAGACGCCAAGTAACATTGGTTTTGTTTTGTTTCCGAGAACTAATATATGCTGGCTTTTGCTTGAATATGCTCGTGTGTCATGTTCGCTTGTTTGTCCATTTGCGATCGTATCGTCGCTCACTTCAGCGATGATAAAGACCCATTCATTTCCACATCCTATAAACTACTGTCTATTTGAAGCGTCAGCTCACAGTGTGTCTGAAAAGTAAAATAATAAACTCCTAATTAGGGATGCACTGATACCGATTTTAACACAATTATTGGCTGATTCCATATTTGTTACTTGTCCTCTTATTTGAAATGTTGTCATTAAAATAGAGTGTTTTGATATGGTTTTAAATCAGCAAAGTAAAAAAAAAAAAAAAAAAAAAAAAAAAACACTAACTTATAGCCTACTAGCTAGTTTGTTGCTGCATCATCACATAATTTCTAATGAACATAGACTGGATCCATTAACATTCAGCAGGCCAACATAAATACAACAGAAGATACATATGAAATAAACAGTGCTTTGTAAGTAGGTTTAATGTTAAATAACACTGCATATTATTCACTGTATAAATTAAATGCATATATTATTATTACACTGAGACGTAGCTAAATTCTACTGTAGGCTACAACATTAATCCTGTCACAATTACTTTGTTAAACTGAACTTTTATTTTGACGGGTTGCCGTGAAAACTTTCGAGTTTATGATATGACGATAGATTTTGTCGAATGAAACGGTAAAATGCTCATGAAGTGATTGGAGATGCATTCATGTCCTCATATTGATGTGGCAGAGGCTGGAAAAAAACCCGCAAGTTTCTGTGTGTGTGGTAAATGAAACCGCACGTCTGCACCATTTGCACAGAAACATGCAGGATTCATATATAAACAGTCTTTTTGCGGCGTAATATTCACAGACACTAGTATAAATCACTATTTGATTTAAGTGTACTGACCTACATTTTATTTATTTCTCAAAACTTTGACAAATTCCGTGACTTTCCACTATGCAGTAAATTCCGTTTTTATGAGTGGATTCCGTCTGCGTTGTCCATTTCCGCATCACGGAAATGAATCCTTATGAAAGTTACAAAAGTTAATTTAGTTTTTTTTCAGGTTTTTTGTTGTTTGATTAACATTAAACTGCAGACAGCAGCGCAGCGGTTCATTAATAAAAACATTGGTTTGTTATATCTGCCTTTTTCATGCTATAGCCGATATGCCGATGGTTGTAAATTGATAAAAAAAATCGGCTGATACATCGGTGCATCCCTACTCCTAATATATGTTTGTTTCCTTTGGTTCCTCTTTTAGTGATCGATAGAATCCTCTAATCTTGTCATAATTGAAATATTTTCGTTAGTTGGACTGTCGTGCTCATGCTATCGAGTTGTTCATGAAAACAGTTTGTGTTATTGTGATCGATATATAACCCTCTAATCTTGTCACAGCTGTAATATATTCATTAGTTGGACTGTCGTGCTCATGCTATCGAGTTGTTCATGAAAACTGTTTGTGTTTTTGGGATGTAAGGGATGACTTTTTCATTGAACATTCGACTTGGATTACAATAGTAACACACATTGCTTTCACTTATTTATGACATCGTACCCTTGGCCGGCTGGCACAGCAGATGCCTGCATTGCGTATGTATGTGTGCTATCAAAATAGGGGTGAGACCCTTTTGGGGTAGGGGCGTGCTTGTTTTGGTGATTTGAAATATCAACATCGGTTACCAGAAAGCACTTACCCTATGTTACACTAAAGAAAGCAGGTCATACAGATTTGGAAAGACATGAGGGTGAGTAAATGATGGCAGAATTTTCATTTTGGGTGTACCATCCCTTTAAGGCACCCTCACAGATTCAGTCATTTCTTCCTCCAGAAGTTCAATGAGACATCTGTGGAAACAACTGCATCTGATCTGGCCTTGTTTGACTTCCTGTATTCCCCAAACAGACTGTTTAAAGAGGAAATTTGTTTTAATTGAAACCAGCATGTTGGCCAGTCAATAAATATTTCCAGGTCGGAGGTTTTGGATTGACAAAACGACTGAAGATCAGCGCTAGGCTAGCCATTGATCATTTCCATGACTCAGTCGCAGCATTGATCTGATCAAAATGTGACTTCTGTTTGATCGTTGCATGTAGAGGACATGGTTGAGCGCATGTGTACTGAGGGTTTGTTACTTCCTTTCCAGAGCTTCATGATTAATTGAGCAGTTTTCCGCCATTGTAAATGTAAACCAGGCATTGTGTACACTTTGGATAAAAGCGTATGCTGCTAAATGCAAAAATGCCATTTGTACTCCTATCTCTTACAGAGGGAATATTTTCATGAATCGCTTTTCAGTTCACTATTTTTACACATCAGTTATCAAACATTTGAGAGAGAATATATTATACAGGAAATTAATTACAGGAATAGTTCTCCCAATAAACAAAATTCTGTCATCATTTGCCACCCCTTTTGTCTTTTGACATCAATGATGGCAAACATAATTGCTGCCTGTGTGTCTTATGGCAGATTTAGAAGCACTGAACACCAAGTCAACTGCCCAGGGCTGCGTTTCCCAAACACATTGGAACATTGGAACAATTACCACCAATGGTCTCTACGATCAGCTTAGGCTTACGACACTTTTGGGAAACACAGCCCTGAATGTTCAAGCTGCACAAGGAATCTCAAAAGGAATCAAATGTCCATTGGTTTGAATATTGAAATTCCAGACAGTCCTCTTGAAAAGCTATTGCATGGGTTCAAAAGACTCAGAATACAGCTCATGACTCGTATGGATTTTTGGACCTTGACACGCTTTAGTCATCAAGCTGTAAGGTCACATCAAAACATCTTTTCTGTTCTAAATAAATATACCGATCAGACATAACATTATGACAATATAAGGTGAAGTGAATAACACTGATTATCTCTTCATCACGGCACCTGTTAGTGGGTGGGATATATTAGGCAGCAAGTGAACATTTCATCCTCAAAGTTGATGTGTTAGAAGCAGGAAAAATGGGCAAGTGTAAGGATTTAAGCGAGTTTGACAAGGGCCAAATTGTGATGGCTAGACGACTGCGTCAGAGCATCTCCAAAACTGCAGCTCTTGTGGGGTGTTTGCCCAAAACTGAAAATTCTGTTATTAATTACTCACCCTCATGTCGATCCCAACCCGTAAGACCGTAGAGAAAAAGAAAAATATCTTAATTTGTGTTCTGAAGATGAACGAAGGTCTTATGGGTTTGGACCGACATGAGGGTGAGTAAAGACAGAATTTGAATTTTTGGGTGAACTAACCCTTTAAGGACCGTGTAATGCCGTTTTCTGTACAGTAGCCTATTTAAATGCTTGCACGCTCGCCTTTCAATCATGCAATGCGTCAGAATAACATGTTTCTTTGTTTCATAATATAAGATTAATGTTGGGAAACTTAAACTTGTAGATAAAGTACCCTATTTGAGATTGATTGTATATGAATGCATCACAAAAACCCTGTGCTCTATGGGCACTGCCATTAATAGAGGATAAAGCGAAAGTTGTTTAACACTCCGTGATAAAGCCCCATTACATACCCAATTTAAATATTTTGCGGGAAACGCAAATCCGATCAGTTATCCAGATGGTGACCACTTAATGTGAACAAATGTACACGCGCTGTGTCCTGATTGACATGATCGCATGTTAATGCCAAGTGTAAACGCAGCCGGAATAAGTTACCTCTAGAGTATATTATTTCTGATAACAAGCAAATAAATAACAAGTAAATTACATTAAACATACAGTCTAAATGACATTAGACGCTGCTCTCGTATGCAGTCAGACTGGATATTTATGATGCTTTCAAGGCTTTTTGGCGACACATACACTGTTTTTGCGCTGTTGTCATATGCCCTCTACTTGATTGTTAATATTTATATAATTTATATCCAAGAATAGTACGTCAAAAATGTGTTTCTACTGAGTAGTGTGCCATACTAGCCACTAGCCAGAGCGATAAACAAACACAGACCGGAAGTTAACACGTAACCGTGGCAACGCGGGTGCATCCGATGAAACTGTATATAGTGATACAGATTTGCAATGACATGAAGGTGAGTAAATGATGAGAATTATTTTTGCATGTTCACCATTTTGAGCCTTCCGGTTGTTTGAGCTTCACGCAGAGTTTAACACTCGGAACAGGTTACAACCTGCAATTTACTGCTATCAGCAGAGACGTGCCAAATTGCAGAACTTGAGTGAATAAACATGTGAACAAGCTCATGCATGTAGACATGTCAGTGATATGTCTTTTTCAAGACTTATCATGACTTAACTGGTCCTTCATGACTTAACTGGTTCTACTCTGAGAAACATGCCAGGTGTATGTTTGTGTATGAATATATGACAAACAATTTTCCTTGCCTTAAACTGTAGGGAAAGCAACAACTGCTGCCATAGCCACTAAAAGATGCAGACACAAGTCTGTGTGACTGATTCAGCTAAAATAAAAACTGCACCGTGTCAGATTGATGGAACTGATGGACAGATTTCATCTGGTGGTCAGCAAATATTCTCAGCCGTCCTCTGCTCCAGTGAGCAGCCTACTGCTGCTGACCAAAAAGGTGCTCTGATGATCAGTAAAAAAAAAAAAAAAAAAAAAAAAAAAAAAAAAAAAAAGTGTGCTCCTTTCAAAAAGTACACATTATGCTTCTAAGGGCGTTTTCACACCTGAAAGTCCGCACCGAGGTCCGAACTAAAGTTCATGTTTAGATACATTTTATACATTTGGTTAGTTTTGGTTTCACATTGCAATTATGCGAGCGCACTAAAGAACTTTACATGACATACTTGCGTCCTGTCGTCATCATCTATCATCTATGTGGGCTGCATCTTGACATTGATTGGTTTGTAAAGTTGAGAGCAATGATGACTGCAAATATAATTCATTCTTTACATTATTAATTAAAGGATTAGCTCACTCCAGAAGCATTTCTTCTTATTATAATTGTTTAAAATTATATTCAGAGTCGTCTCAGGACCCTTGCATTCTTTACTCATTCACTTGTGGTCTATCTAGCTTTGACAAGAAGAACATGTCCAGTGTGTCCATGTCTGTCTAGTGCATATTTACGAAGACCAACCAGTAATAAATAACTTTGTGGACATAACGGCACATAGTATTAGGATGCATTTTGGTGGATGATGCTAAATATAGATGTAAATGACTTGGACGAATAAATTGCGCTATTCGCGTGTAGTTGGACGCTCGAACATTTTGAGTTTACTCGCTTTATTCGTTAGTGAAATTCACTTCACAGCAGACGCAAATTCGCATCACGGGAGAGGCTTCTGCTTCCTCTGAATAAGCACATCAACTCGTCAGCGGGAAAGTAGCTGTAAAATGCGTTGAATAAGCTAAATTTGCCGGCTTTAGCTAGCTTGTAGTCTCATATATATTTATATAGCTCAAATTGAGTAAAGAGCGTTTTTACATCTTAACAGATTAACGACCTCCACACTTTCTTCCAAGCAGGATCCTTATTATTCCTGTTTCTATAACAATACGAAGATGTATCGTACAGGTCCGGGTATCCACATACAGCAACAATGATTTTGTCCTCCACTGTTGTTCGGATTTCTGCCTCCACTCGTAATCACGTCACTACTAGAGCCAGCTCCTGATTGGTTAACGCGTACCGTGAATATCTGCCAAAGTTCCGATTTTTCAACTCGTGCAATTCATGCGAATAACGCATTATGCACATCAAACGCCCGAAACGCTCAATTCGCGTCGCATTATTTGCGCTACCTCATTCACACGAAATGTGCCACAGAATGTCCATTCGCATCTTTTTACTTAACATGTAAATCACATGCTTCATTCACGTCTGATGTGAACGCACCATAACACGTTTTGAGCTTGTCCACTTTCGACCACTTCCAGAGGTAGTTGAAAACATTCAACCAGATTGCTTTCATAGTGTAAACGCTTATGTGGTCGAAAGCTAAAGCTCCAATCTCCTCCTGAAAAAAGTTTGTTGGCGCCTAAGTGACTACGCTCAAAGAAGCTGTCAATCATAACGTCACATCCCTGTTTTTATAGCATAGGTTTATGGGCTATACTGGGACCAACCATCTGGGGGTGATCGAGGTGCTTTGGCTTCACTTTTCAGGACATGTGCAGCACGCTTGGTTTGAACAGCCGCAAAAGACTGCCTACTCTCCGCCAAGTGCACTAGCCAGACAGGATTTAAAGTCCCAGTGATCCGGAAGTTGCAACTGACTTCATCTCAGTGCTGTGACACATTTCCAAGTGAAGCGGAATATTGAATAGAGGGCAGGGTTTTACTTCAGCGCTCCTCCTCTCCATCTCTCGGCTCATAGCAGACTAACGGTTGGAGGGGAGCGGTTAAGGATATTCAAACCCAAGCCGTCAAACCGACATCATCTGAGAAGAAACGCCATTCCAGACCGGAAATTACTTTTCAGATTTTGATTAAAGATTACCAAGGAAAACAATTTTTTTCTGTGTATTAACTTGCACAGATTAATTGTTCACCCTAAAACCAGTAATGTTTGCTAACAAAGTAAATAGGGTCAATTTTGATTTAATGAGGACTTTAAACTTTGTCAGCTGAAGACCTAAATTTGGTTTGAAGACAAAAAAATAAAAATTACCAAGCACCATTCTTGATTTCTAACACGTACTAATAACGTTCGGCCTTGTGGCTGTCAGATTAGAAACAAAAGCTGTGGCTATGTTTTCCCGTTGTCTCCCTTCACGTTCATATGTAAATTGTGTGATCTTATTCCATTAGATCTGAAGATGCCAACACATTTACCCGCCCATAGACCCTCTCCTTGAAGAAATCAGGACAGGATGAGAAATCAAGTGGTTGAAAGTGGACAAAAGAGACGGATTAAAACACCAGGTGTAAATGAGAATTTGTCTCCCTTGTCTACTTGTGATCAGATCGACCAAAACTGGTGTCTTAATACCAGGTGTCAGGGCCATAGAGTGTTAATTTTCAGTTAGGATGCTGCCTTATAAGGTCAATGCCTATGTAGGCAACAGACAACAAGGCAACCTTCTAGGGTTTGGAACAGAGCTTCTGTTCCTCATTAATTAAGAGGTCAGTAGGTTTATTAAGGTAGAGAGATGCTCATGCAGGTCAAAGGTTAAATTTACCTCCCACCATCCTCTTTCAGTTTGCGGGCGGCTTGTTTGGACTGTTTGATCTGTAAGTCCAGTCGGTGTAAGTAGTCTTTAGCAGACAGCTCCTCCGCCTGCACGGGTCGGGTGTTGGGCTCCGGGGCGACTGGTTCTGGTGGGGGGGATGGGATGTCCATGTCCTGACTCACAAACGGTGACTCCTGCAGTGTGTTTCCCTCGCTGTCAGGAGACTCCAGAGACAGTCCGTTAAAGAGGGAGCGTTTTTCGGACTTAACAGGAATATTGAGAGTGTTTCGCAGGAATATACAGTCATTACTGAATAGTTTATTGACTCGTTTAATTTGCTCCATCTGTGGAAATCAAGAATATGAAAATATTAACTTCCATTTTCAAGAAACAGTCCTGAACATAAACTTATCCATTTAGTGTTTGCTTGTTCCACATTACCAGCATGCGTCTTATATAATTAAACTACATGAGTAAATATTTGCTTAGAGATTTGCTTGATTTCCTTAGGCGATTCCCACTTTCACTCAATCAGTGTACACATCTATTTGATCGCCAAATCTCTCTCAACACACTCAGTAATGGCTGGACTTTGGTTTATGATTTAGTTCAGTTTCTCACAATTATCTTTAACTTCATTAAGTCTGCATGGCCATCATACACAATCATAACTTAAACTTATAATTGTATAGTTAACCTGGGCTTCATATGGTTTTACACATCACATAAGGTTCAATGTGCTTAGACAACTTAAAGGGTTAGGAACACAAAAATTAAAATTCTGTCATTAATGACTCACCCTCATGTCATTCGACACCTGTAAGACCTTTGTTCATCTTCGGAACACAAATGAAGATATTTTTGATGAAATCCGATGGCTCAGAAAGGCCTCCATTGGCAGCAATGACATTTCCTCCCTCAAGACCCATAAAAGGTACTAAAGACGTCGTTACAAAGTCCATCTCACTACAGTGGTTCTACAATCATTTTATGAAGCCACGAGAATAGTTTTTGTGCTCAAAAAAAACTAAATAACGACTTATATAGTAATGGACGATTTCAAAACACTGCTTCCAGAAGCTTCGGAGCGTTAATAATCAGCGGTTCGGATCACCAAAGTCGCATGATTTCATCAGTTTAGCGGTTTGACATGCGATCCGAAACATGATCGATTGACACTGATTATTAACGCTCCGAATCTTCAGGAAGCAGTGTTTTGAAATCGGCCATCACTATACAAGTCGTTATTTAGTTTTTTTTGAGCACAAAAACTATTCTCGTGGCTTCATAACGATGGACTTTGTAACGACGTCTTTAGTACCTTTTATGGGTCTTGAGAGAGGAAATGTCATTGCTGCCAATGGAGGCCTTTCTGAGCCATCGGATTTCAACAAAAATATCTTCATTTGTGTTCTGAAGATGAACAAAGGTCTTACGGGTGTCGAATGACACGAGGGTGAGTAATTAATGACAGAACTTTCATTTTTGGGTGAACTAACCCTTTAATAGGTTTTGAGCCAATCTAGACAGTTCAGAAATGCTGTCTGGATTCTGATTCACAGAATTTTGGGGCATTATAGAGCATTTTCGTCATGCAGAAGAAAGATTCAAAAATGACTAAACATGCCCTAAAATTCTGCCTAGACTGCTCACATAGATTTGAACACACGGCATATCACACCACTTTTGGGTATGATGGGAGTGAACATAGTTAATTATAGTTAAACTTTACAATTATGATGCATTGTAAATACTGTAGGCATATAACAGCCTTTTTTTTTTTTTTTTTTAACCAAACATAGCCTACCGTTTAACAGGATAGTTCACACAAAAATTCTGTCGTCATTTACTCACCCTCGAGTTGTTCCAATCCTGTATGAATTTCTTTCTTCTGCTGATCACAAAAGATGATATTTTGAAGAATATGGGTAACCAAACAGTTGATGGGCCCCATTGACTCCCATAGAAAAATGTTCCATACTATGGAATCAATGCAGCCCATCAACTGTTATCTGGTTACTGACATCTTTTGTGTTCAGCAGAAGAAAACAAATCATACAGGTTTGGAACAACTTGAGGGTGAATAAATAATGACAGACTTCTCACCCAAAAAGGAACTGTCCCTTTAAGCAGGGAGCTTACTAGGTTGAGTGTCTATGCAACAGCATGCAAGCTAAAAGGAAACATTTCTGCAAGGTTCTCTCAAAGTTATGAACACATGCTTTTTAAGTAACGTTATTAGAACACTCGTTCTAAAGTTCTCTGGTCTTTAACGTCTTTATGAAAACGTCAGAAGGAAAACGTTTATGCATAGTTCATGGAACGTTTATCTAACGTTGTTTAAAGGTTACAACTTGTTTTAGAAGGTTCAGAGTACATTAAAAGGTAACCTTACGTTGCCATAATGAAAATAAATATATCACATGATTTATAAAATTAATGGACGTTTACATAAATTCTCTTTTTTTTTTTTAGCTGGGTGAGCCCAAACCTTCAGGTGTCCCGTCGCGTCTATGATAGCGTCTTTTTTTAATGAAAAAAAAAAAAAAAAAAAAATTACAAACTATGATGTACAATAACAACCATACCCAGGTAAGGGAGCTCACTTTTGAAATATGCAGGTAACGACATGGGCCCAAAAATTGCTGTCCCAAAAGTGTTGTCTAGATAGGCAGCTCACTCGTTTTTGGGACACACTCCATGTTGCGCCTATATGATGCTCCAAACACGACGCATAACAACGTCGAGTATGTATGGAGATGGCTAGGAAATGGTTTCTTGTAAATGTGTGTGACTTTTTTGATGTGAAACTCACCGTAACACCATATTTGAGCGCTATACCCTGCAGTGTGTCCCCGTCCGTTACCCGGTGCTCTATGTATGTTTCTCCTAACGGCGCCGTGACGCTCGCGGTGCTGCCGTACGAGCGCGTCTTTGTGCGGGCCAAGCTCTGCGACAATTCACTGTCCGACTCCGAACCGGACAGGGATCTGGGGAAGAGCGGCTGTCCGTACCGTCCGCCTCCTCCATCATCCCGAAACGGAGGCAGCACCGGAGAAAACTCCGCCATCTTCAATCCGTTATTATTAAAGCTGCCGTGACGCGCAAAGACTAATATTAGCCAACTCACAAGATATTATTACGCATGTTTCCACCGTCACACCTCGAGCAGCGCATTTTCAGCAGCGATATTTAGAGGAAACAGAAGAGGTGTGTGATTTTTCCAGTCGCCATTGTCGTTACTGCGGGCCTGCGCGAGAGACGCTGTCCAGTGAAACCTGATCTGCGCGTGTGTGAGGATGACACCCCTCTCTAGCTGCAAACTAGCGCGTCGCGTTTTTCAAGGTTACGAATGGAATGTGACGTCGGCAGCCAGTCGACCAATCCAAGAACTTGTTCAAGCGTCGCGTCCCGTGCAGTGTATACAGGTCAGGTCCAGCCTCTGAGGTCCAGCACATCTTTTAGAAAAATAGATGTAGGCTATTTCTTTAGATTTACGGTAAATTTGATGAGTGTATCATTGTAAACATCCATTTAGAAAGAAAATGGGATTTTGTAGGGTTATAGTTTAATACACATTTCGCAATAATTATCATAAGCACAACAGGATAGCTGTCTTAAAAACAAAACATGTTATGGATTGTCCCCGTTTTAACTCTTAGTTTTTGTTTTTTTAGAATGTAATTGTGAGTTATTTGCTTAAAAACGCAACTGTTCATTTACACTGACTGAAGGAATGTAACACTCTAATGTCACCAAACAAACGACACAACACTGAAATGCTTTCAGATGTTATGATGAACTAAACGTATATGCTATTGCTAATGGTTTAAGTTGGCTAGATGATACTGTACATCATGTACAGTACATGCAGACAGTATTACCTGAAATGTGAAATTGTGTCTATCTTATATGTATTTAATCTTAAACATGGACAGTGAGGTCACAAAATATAATCCAACATGATTAAGATATTAGTCTGTGCAGATTATCACTTAACATAATAAAACCCACATAACTACTTCTAAAATTACACATTTTAATGGGTTTGTAAAATTAATACAAACTCTTTTGTGCTTTTAAATACAGAGGATGTGATTATTACAAAAACAAAAAAATTACATTATCTCTTGGTGACAGAAACTCTTCTTATTCACAATGAATCACTCCTGAGCTATTTCTTGATTTTTTAAAACCACACATGACCTGGTTTAGAGAAAGAGGAAGCAGGTGTCTACATGTTCCTGGATTGTGGTTGCACAGGTTCACTCATAAGCAAACAATTAGAGAGGAAACAGATTCAACCGACAGAGCAAGACCATATATCATTTCACTTTTGACAATGCTCTCATACACAGTTCTCTTCTTTTCTGTCTTTTTATGATTCCCAGCCATTTTCTATTGTTCCTGTGATCTGAACCTCAGACAGGGGAACCTGGGCTGTTGTAAAAACCAAAATGAAAAAAAAACCATCCAAATATGTCACACAATTGTGGCAATAGGCCTAATACACTATCCAGTTTTGTGCAATCTTTGTGATTCCAGCAGAAGTAAAAGTGTTACAACCCTTCCCGTCATGATATTTCTATTTTTATTTTTTTAATGTACATGAAAACCTTGATTGACTGTAGAAGGTTTAATTCCACCCGTGTAGCTCATAACAGGTTAAAATAATAATGTCACATCTACCATACTATAGCCTACGTGATGTTTTGTAGTTGGTAGTAAATGAAAAGTTCCTGAACTACCAGAACATGACACAAGCTTTAAAAAGCTGTTTAGTTACATTCCTCGAGAAGAACATAGACCACAGCTTGGGGCTAATCATTTTTAATAAAATAAATAAATAATTCAGCAAGGATGCATTAAATTGATCAAAATTGACAGTAAAGACTTTTACACTGTTACAAAATATTTATATTTCAAATAAATGCTGTTCTTTTGATCAATTTATCAAAGAATCTTAAAATTTGTATCACGGTTTCCACAAAAATGTTAAACAGCACAACGATTTTCAATATTGATAATATAAGGAATGTTTCTTGAACACCAATTCAGCATATTAGATTTCTGAGGGGTCATGTGACATTGAAGACTGGAGTAATGATGCTGAAAATTCAGCTTTGCCTTTAAATAAAGAATTACATATCAAAATATATTCATCTATAAAGCAGTTATTTTAAATTGTTAAACTGGTTAAAAATAAATGCAGCCTTGGTGAGCATAAGCAACTTTACCAAACAAAAAAAAAAAAAAAAATGTTACTGACTGCAAACCTTTGAATGGTAGATGGAATAGATTCATTTCCATTCTGATACAATATAACAGGGGATCTATCTACCTGCAGAGTTCAGATCCAACCCTGGGTGAATGGAGGAGGAGGGGGGGGGAGGGATGATGGATGGATGGATGGAAGGGGAGGGAGGGAGGAGGGGGAGGGAGGGGAGGGAGGGAGGGAGGAGGAAGCAAGGAAGGAAGGGTCAAAGGAAGGAAGGGTGGGTGGGCAGATGGATGATGGATGGAAGGGTGGGCAGATGGATGGATGGAAGGGAGGGAGGAAGAAAGCAAGGAAGGGTGGATGGAAGGAAGGAAGGATGGATGGATGGAAGGAAGGAAGGGTGTATGGATGGATGGATGAAGGAAGGAATGAAGGATGGATGGATGGATGGATGGATGGATGGATGGATGGATGGATGGATGGATGGATGGATGGATGGATGGATGGATGGATGGATGGATGGTGGACGGAAGGAAGGAAGGGTGGCTGGATGGATGGATGGACGGACGGACGGACGGACAGACGGAAGGAAGGAAGGAAGGATGGATGGATGGATGGATGGATGATGGACAGACGGACAGAAGGAAGGAAGGATCGATGGATGGGAGGGAGGAAGGAAGGGTGGATGGATGGAAGGAAGATAGGAAGGGTAGATGGATAGATTTCCTGTCTTTGTATTTTGTGGTGTGTCCTGATTTAATAAATGACTTTATAAACTCCATGACTTGATGTCAAGGTTTCGGACGTCATTGGGAGCAGCAGGTGCTGTAAATGATACTCACCACCCTCAGCAGACCCGCAGCTCTTAAAGTCCTCCATTCTCAGTAAAGCTCATTACTGAAAGGACTGAATTAATGCGTCAGGTTTTGTTTATTTAGAACCAATTGAATAATGTTTCCATAATGTCATCAGTATGCACTTATATTCTCTAATAGAACAGAGCTCAAGGATGGCAGAGAGGTTATACATATTTTAACAGAGGAACTGAGGGCATCATATGATATTCATTGCACCTGGTGCAGGTGAAAAGACAGATGTTCTACATGAGCACGTCTTCTAATCATGCTGGGAGACATCAAATAAATAAAGAATGCACTGAATGCCAGATGAATATTGCTATGCAGATACTACAGTGTTCTGGGTTTTCCGTGTGTTGTGCTGAGGTTTCTAGGATGCTCTGGATGAATGCTAGGTTGTTTCAGATGGTTGATATGGTGTTCTGGGTGTTTTTTTGTTTGTTTGTTTGTTGCTATGAGGTTGATATACTGCTGGGATGTTCTGTGTTTTTTAATGTGTCATTATAAAGTCAATAGGGTGTTCTGGGTGTTTGCTGGGGTGCCCTGGATATTTGCTATGGTGTTCTGGGTGGTTGATATGGTTTTGATCCAGGGTTTGTCTTTAGTGTGTAGCTATATAAGGTTGCAATGGTGCTCTGGGAGTTTTTAGTGTGTTACTGTGAGGTTGATGGGGTGTTCTGGATGGTTGGTAAGGTGCTTTAAGGGGTTTTAGCATGCTGATCTGGCCTTTACCCTCTAGAGTTAATGCATACCTTGGGTCTTTATTAACCCGGGACATCATTCACTACCTTCTCCCTCATTTATTTTTTAAGGTTTGACATCAACCTTCTTAGTATTCCTTGGTCTATTCAAAATAAACTATATAACAATAAAAAACAAATCTGTAAAAAGTGTATTGGGTCTCTAGTGAAGTATACTTTTCCTAAGCAACAACGATTGAACAACACTGATGACCCACTGAGAGCAGTTCACCTTTATTCCTCAAGGTGGCAATGTCTGATATGCAACGATGATGCTTCACTCATAATTAACACAGGCATAAAACAATGGAATACACAAGTATCTTCTGCAAAACTTGAAATGACTGAGTACTGAACGCAATCAGATGGTGGATCTGGTGAAGAAGGTGTCAGCAATCAAAATATTGGTTTTGAAGATGTTCAAAATGATATTTCTAAGAATATGTTTGAGATCGTGAATATGAGCCAAATGCTGAATGTACTGGGAAATGAGCTCTGACAAGGACAGTGATGATGGTATAAACCATCTGCTCAAATCAAACCTTTCCAAGTTTTAAAAGGTAACAAAATATGCTTTATTTTATTCTTTTATAATTGTTATTGAAATATCAAGAGAGTTATATACTATTGCAGCAGTTAGAGAGCCATCCATGTTAGATATAGATCCGGGTCACTAAAGACCCGAATATGTTTTAATGAATGGCAAAACATTCATGCATTTAAGGGTTGATCATACACTAGCTGCATAGTAGTGTGATTTGCAATCCACAATACATTTTATCTTGATGTAATTGTATTTTTTCATTATTAATTATTGCTAAATTTTACAACCATTTGCCACGTTTTATTTTTTTATTTATTTTTGTAGTATTTTTATTAAAAATTAGGTAAACTGAGAAAAAGAGCATACAAAAATGGTAACCATCAAAGCCTTTTCAATTAAATTAATTTTAAAGCTATAATGAATAAAAATCACAAACTTCACTCTTGTAAATAATGTATAATATTTAATAATATATAATATAGTTTTGTTTTAAATGGTTAAAGAAAATATATTGTCTTGAAAAATAAATAAATGTGACATCTGTTAAATAAAGGCATGCTGATGGAAGGCATATGTCAAATATCATGAGTCTGAATAAAGTCCCAAATGCAGCTTTAAATGGAAATATTTGATTTGATTCAACACTTCTTTTAGGTTGCGCAAAGGAAATAAAGTCATATAGGTTTGAAAATACAAATGGGTGAGTAAATGTAAAAAACAACAATAGCATTTCCATTTTTAGGCAAACTATCCACAAAATTTTAAATATTTTTTAATTAAATGATACTCAAAATAAGAAACTAAAACTGCCAGTAGGTGGTGGAAAATGAGTTCTGCATAATTAAGTGATAGGTGGATTGCCACTATGGTCGAGCTAGGTGGGCATGGTTTCAGCAACCAGGCACCTCATCTCCACCCACGTCCGGCCCCACTTTAGGCTTTCAAAAATGCTCTTCAGAAACCTACTGGTGATGTCACGGACACTACGTCCATATTTTTTTACAGTCTATGGTCACATACTGTTTTTTGCCTACTATATAGTAGGGAATTATGTGATTTCGGATGCAGTCATCACCATTGAGTCATTCATACTATTTGTTCATTCAAACAGCTGATTCATTCTGGAATTAAGTAAATGGCTCTCTTTATGAATGGGCCATTGAATCATTAAGATGCAGATTCATTCAGTAATGAAACACTGCTGTGTGTTGCTCATATTGCTGTGAGTAGCACAACAGTTCTGCTCTGGCTTTATAGATAATATTTCCATTGGCAAAAACAGACAATATTGTAAAATTTTCATAGTATTGAACTGTATATAAAGTCAATATCACATTTGGGTGACATATAACATATCACATATAACATTTCTTAATTCTACGAAATTAAATTACCATTTTTGCCTTTAAATTGGTGGCATAATCTCCCACAACTATATAAGATACAGGAAAGGATGTCACTTTCCTTCACTGATAAGATCTGAAGCACTGAAAGGTATGTGTGCTCTCTCTGAGAAAATATTTTAGTCTAAAAAGTTATGTAGGTAAAAGTAGGTAAAATGTCAAAATTGTTACCACAATATCAAATACCAATATCAATACCAAAATGTATCACTGATCACACTATAGGTTGTTTAATAGCCTTTTAATCATCATTTCATTAGTGCCATGTGCTCTTAGCATTTATGCTAGCAAGTGGAGTATTATTTAGCTAAAATATTTAAAATGGTCAATCCTGTTACCGTCAAACTCTGTTACCAAGGTAGAGTTACAATGTTGACAGTATGTAACAGAATTGACAGTAACAGAGCTGACAAACAATACTATAAAGAAATTCACTTTTTGAAATGCAAAATGTCTCGTGACTCACTCATTTGCACTTGTGCTATTCGGTACAAAAACAGCACTCATCTGACATCACGTGAGTAACGAGCGAAATGTGATGTTGCTGAATTATAACATATGACAAAAACTCATACAGGGGCATTTTTGTCCTGATATCTTGAATTTTAGGGGCATTCTAACTGCATTCTAGGCTTCATCACACAGAGAGTTGTTGCCCTGCTTCATGTTCATCACCAATCAACCGTATGAAATGTAACATGACCTGCAGGTCTGGGGCGGGGCGCGTTAAAGGTTCAGTGTGTGAATTTTAACGGCATATACAGTGTTAGGTTGAGAATTGCAACCGTCCTCATTCTAAGGTAATAAAAACATAACTGTTCATTATGTAAGGTCTTTATACACCACTGAAAACATAGCACATAGAATTAAGGCAGTTCTGAAGGCGAATTAGGAACACCATACTAATACTGTGTTTGACCCCCTTTTGCCTTCAGAATTGCCTTAATTCTACGTGGCATTGATTCAACAAGGTGCTGAAAGCATTCTTTAGAAATGTTGGCCCATATTGATAGGATAGCATCTTGCAGTTGATGGAGATTTGTGGGATGCACATCCAGGGCACGAAGCTCCCGTTCCACCACATCCCAAAGATGCTCTATTGGGTTGAGATCTGGTGACTGTGGGGGCCATTTTAGTACAGTGAACTCATTGTCATGTTCAAGAAACCAATTTGAAGTGATTCGAGCTTTGTGACATGGTGCATTATCCTGCTGGAAGTAGCCATCAGAGATTGGGTACATGGTGGTCATAAAGGGATGGACATGGTCAGAAACAATGCTCAGGTAGGCCGTGGCATTTAAACGATGCCAAATTGGCACTAAGGGGCCTAAAGTGTGCCAAGAAAACATCCCCCACACCATTACACCACCACCACCAGCCTGCACAGTGGTAACAAGGCATGATGGATCCATGATTCTGTTTACGCCAAATTCTGACTCTACCATCTGAATGTCTCAACAGAAATCGAGACTCATCGGACCAGGCAACATTTTTCCAGTCTTCAACTGTCCAATTTTGGTGAGCTCGTGCAAATTGTAGCCTCTTTTTCCTATTTGTAGTGGAGATGAGTGGTACCCGGTGAGGTCTTCTGCTGTTGTAGCCCATCCGCCTCAAGGTTGTGCGTGTTGTGGCTTCACAAATGCTTTGCTGCATACCTCGGTTATTATGAGTGGTTATTTCAGTCAAAGTTGCTCTTCTATCAGCTTGAATCAGTCGGCCCATTCTCCTCTGACCTCTAGCATCAACAAGGCATTTTCGCCCACAGGACTGCCACATACTGGATGTTTTTCCCTTTTCACACCATTCTTTGTAAACCCTAGAAATGGTTGTGCGTGAAAATCCCAGTAACTGAGCAGACTGTGAAATACTCAGACCGGCCCATCTGGCACCAACAACCATGCCACGCTCAAAATTGCTTAAATCACCTTTCTTTCCAATTCTGACATTCAGTCTGGAGTTCAGGAGATTGTCTTGACCAGGACCACACCCCTAAATGCATTGAAGCAACTGCCATGTGATTGGTTGATTAGATAATTGCATTAATGAGAAATTGAACAGGTGTTCCTAATAATCCTTTAGGTGAGTGTGTGTGTGTGTGTATATATATATATATATATATATATATATATATATATATATATATATATATATATATATATATATAGCATTTCTGTCAATAGATCTTCCTAAATATTACACATTGCACCTTTAAATAATTTTAATGCATTATTTTTCCATAATTAAAGGGGTCATGAACTGGCTTGTCTGAGGTCAACTTATGACGTTTGCATGGTTTTTACATTCAAAAACATCATAATGAATAAGTAATAGGCTATTTTCTGCCCTGGTTTGGAGGCTCTCTAAAGAACGCTCGATTTCTATGGGCGTGCCACACTGAAGACTTGGAAGTAAACGCCCACTGGTACGATTGGATAAATTTTGCATATTTAATGAGCTTCAGCTCCCCTGTCAGTACATTGTCTTGAAAATTGTCTTGAAAGCATGTGGGGAAACGCTCACAGGGCTCGCAAAATGTCTTTATCAAACAAACACAATGATTCATCTCTCATATACTTGGGATTGACTGGAATGTTATTTTTTTATTACTTGGCCCGCCTGATCGGTGGATATATAGCCGCAAACCACACACACACACACACACACACACACACACACACACACACACACACACACGTGCGCGCAGATTAATCTCAATCTGTCTGCAAATCTAGTCTCAACATGTATCTTGTTTACAAACGATTCCGCGGTGAAATGAAGCGAACAAACACGCAATGTCTTGCGCACGTGAGCTGGAACCGGCATGTTTATTGCTCCGTAGCGCAATCTGTTTAGCTCCATCGATGGGTGGGTTTGAGGCGCCGTTTCACCTCACGATGACATCAAGGGTTGGCATATTCTGAGATCGATCGTTTGCTGGGCCTGGTGTCAATAAAAGCTTTTCTTTGACTAACAAGGAAGTTTTCAGCTCCGAAACTTACAGGATATTCTTATATCACGATGAACTTTTATATATCAAAGGCTCAAGGGAAAATTCATTTCTCAATTCATCACCCCTTTAACTAAATTAACAAGCTAAATCGGCAGCCCTACTATTTATTAATATGTAATATAATTTTATTTCCAAATTGTGCCCCCTTCAAAATTCTGAATACCCCCTCAGGGAAATTAATCCTGGTGCCTTCCCTGCTGCTAGATATGGCTAGGGTCTCTCTTTTTTATTGTTCACAAGACAAAAAACATAAATTCAACCAAAATAATGGCACACCTCTCTTCAACAAGCAACATGATTTGATATTTTAATTCAGGTTAATAGGACAAACATTATCTACACTGAGGTGGTAGTGATAGCAAGCACTATTACTAAGGATGAATTGTGTGAGAAACAAATGATGAATACAAATGTCAAGGTTTGTGTGAACATAAGAAATCAGTGTTGGAGGGGTCACAGTGGTCTGTTTTGGGTTCTGGATGTTTTTACAGCAGGTGTTCAAGGACCCTGGAGGATTATTAATCTGAACGAGCTCACAGCATCTGTTCATTCTAATGTGTTATTACTAATGCCATTTACGCAAGCACCATTTCATTTAATGAAGTGTGAAAACATAATCTGTGTGCTATTAAACGTAGGAAACCTCAGGGACTCAAAATATGTCATCTCATGGCCATTTATCATTAATGGAAATGCTGTTATAAGGGATGAGTCATGTCATTTTTGTTTACTTTCATCCTCCTGTCCTTTATTGCACAGACGATCTCTTCTCTTTTTCTTGTCCCTCGCATCAGTTTTTATATGATCATCTTCCTCTTCAAACATCAAAGCTCCTGATCAAACACAGGAACATGAGTCAGGTGCAAGAGCTTTTACAATATACTTAAAATAAAAATAAAAAAGATTGGTCATTACAGTGTTTCTGGTAAAACATTATCTTGTACCAGTTATAAGGCACAACTGTTCATCCACAGACTCAACTATACAACTCAGTGAACGTCAGGGACTATAGGCCTATCTTCTGAATGTGCTTAAAGTTTGTTTTTTGCAATATTTTTAACATTTGAATCAATAATAGTCAAGTCATATCATCTTTATTTATATAGCGCTTTTTATAATGCCAATTGTTTCAAAGCAGCTTCACATTGTTAACAGGAAAATAATGCAACAGAATTTGTACAGCCGTTCTGGTGAAACGGTGATGTTATCCAGCTAATTTCAAGTATCATATAGCGTCAATGCGGGCAGATCGGTAATATAGATGAAATTTAGGTGTCCCCAACTGAGCAAGCCAAAAGCCAGAGGCAACGGTGGCAAGGAACCAAAACTCCTTCAGGGCCAGAATGGAGAAAAAACCTTGGGAGAAATCAGGCTCAGTCAGGGTGCCAGTTCTCCTCTGGCCGACGAACAAACAGTGTATGATTATAATTCTGGCAACATTTCAGGTCTTAAGTCATATTAGGTAAATAGATATTCGTAAGATTATTTGAAAGATTGGAGTCGTCATGACAGAGACGGGTTTAATGAGGATGTCGTGTCCATGTGGCCTTTACGGGGGGAGTGTATTTGACACGCTCTCTGCAGACATTTCAGGGATGCATTGGTCATGTCCAGGCGCAGGTCCACCATCTGATCTGGATACGGCCCGGATCCGGCTGACTGTAGTGAACCTCGGGATAAACAGAGAGACTCACATTAGCGTAGATGCCATTCTTCTTATGATGTAACGAGTACATCAGGTGTTATGGGACCACAGAATTCAGTTTGATGTTACCATGTACACAAAAATTGCACAAAAAGAGCTCAGCTGCGACCAACCACTCCCATGATGCAGTGAATGAAGCTTTCCAGGCTTTCTACACTCTCAGGCTTTATTGGAATATTTATTGGAATACTTTGCAGTAAACTTAAAAAAACACTTTACCAATGGCCTAGTTTTTGGTCCAATTATGCAATTTGCTGTGCTTAATTGGAATAAAGTAGTTAATTCACATTAAAAAATAATCTAAGTTGAAACTACGAAGTGATTTATCTTGGAGCTAGTTTGGTTTGGTTAATGGCTCAGAACCAAGGTTGCTGGAAAAGGCACTGTGTAATCGTCAGCTACATAAACGTTAGAATTGCTTTTTATCATTTCAAAACAACCCCTTTAATAATATCAGGTTAACACTGACCTCTATTGGTCGCTTGGGTTATCACATGTAATTCGTCTTTCTATGTGTAGATGGCGCACATGAACCGGTAATGTCCGTTCATCACTCCTCATGTGGTTTTTGACAACTACTTAAGCAGTGTCAGCACAAAACCTGTTATTTCCTGTTGTAAAAGAGCACATTGCAAGTCTATCTATCTATCTATCTATCTATCTATCTATCTATCTATCTATCTATCTATCTATCTATCTATCTATCTATCTATCTATCTATCTATCTATCTATCTATCTATCTATCTATCTATCTATCTATGGACATTCGGTCTGAAAACAGGCCTGCTTCTTCACATATATTCAGATGCTGCTAATCACAAACAGTTTACAGGTCAATGTTTAACTTCTGTCACACCTAGGGTTTGTCCTCTGTCTTACAAGGACATTTAACACAAAGCATTAAGTGTTTACTCACATACTACAGATATGAGATCACACACACACACACACACACACACACACACACACACACACACACACACACACACACACACACACACACACACACACACACACACACACAGAGAGAGAGAGTTTTCATGTGTGTTGCATATTTTTCTATCCTGAGGAAACAAGCTTATAAATCATACAGAATTAGTTTTTTTTTTTTTATTTTTTTATTTAAAAACACCAAAATTTAACCCGATCTGATTTTTTTTATTTTTTATTTTATGATAGACAAAAGTTTCGGAGGCAGTGTGTAAACTTATTTATTTTTTAACGTGGGGAAATATCGGATGAGAATTTCGGACTCTAGTGACTTTAGTGATGTTTTTTGAAAATGTAAAAATGCAGAAAGTTTTCTGTGATTGTTAGGTTTAAAGGGCGGAATACACAGTTTGCACAATATAAAAAAAGTTTGCAGACTAGATCATTCATACCAACCCTGAGAGTAACAAATAAAAAGAATCTGTTCTTTCTTGACCCACCACAGTTTCAGAGAGATGGACAGAGAAGCAAAATAACTATTTAGAAGATGTCTTTGTTTCTTTAGATTCTCTCATTAAAAACAATGAACTGTATTCTACAGTACATGCACTTATGTGTACCTACAGTGTACTCTTCCTTTGAAAATGTACTAGGATACTCACCGTTAATGTGTAAAAGCAACTAATTTCAGGACTCTTTTTATTCAGTTCATCTCTTCTCTCTATCTTTCTTTTACAGTACTTTACATTTATAGATGGTGTTCATTGAGAAGATGACCAACTTCATCCAATGTCATCTAAGGGTGGGAAACATGGGTTCACAGATGGCTGGTAAGGCCCATCCGAGCCCGGAAGTGTCTCTGGCAATGTGGGCAGATCAGGTGAGCTGGGGTGCTCTCTGACATTTGACTGTTGCTTGTTCAGGCTTTGCATGCAGCCCTTTTTGTATTTGCTGTCTCAATGCGCAGCTGCTCTGAGAGTGTTGGTTACGGCAAGTTGCCACACTGAACGTTTTAGGGCAAGGTCTTCCCATGAAGAGAGATCTATATCAAAGTCTTTCAATGAGGCCTTTAAAGTGTCTTTAAACCTCTTTTTCTGTCCGTCTTTGTCTTGTCACTGCACTTCACAACATTTTGCGGAGGCAGCAGAGGTGGAAGCAGTTCAGGTTCTTGGCATGTCACTAGTAAACTGTCCAGGTTTCAGAGGTGTAAAGGAGGGCACATTTATAGATAGTGTTAAAGGCACAACTGGCCTAGATGACTCCAGTCAATAATCCAAAGGGATCTTCTGTGGCTGCCAGTTTTCAATAGGCCATTGTCATATCACCATTGTCGCACTGTTTACCGCAAGGAGCACCAATTCCCATTGGTTACCCACAAGGAGCACCAGTGGCACCCATGGGCAGCAATTATGTGTGCACTGAAACAGAAGTTTTCTACATAGAACGCCCTTGCCTGCTGGCATCCCACGGGGGCATGTTTGCTGGTTTCCTGCAAGGAGCATACATGACCACCAGTTTCTCACAGGGAGTACCTGCTGCCATGACACCACTTACTAAGAGGGATCACTTTTGGGTGCCAATTGTCCCCGAGGTGCACCCATGGCATCTGGTTACTAACAGGGATCAGTTGTAGCAGTTTCTGTCACCCAGGGAGCATCCATGGCCACGCAGGGAACAACCATTTTCATGGCCCCCTTTTCCCACAGGGAGCAACTGTCTGTTCATCCAAGGCCATCAGTGGCCACCAGTTTCACATGATGATCACCTCTGGCTGCCAACTTTCTTGAAGGAAGCAACCATGGCTGACCTTTCTTTGTGTGGAGCGCTCCCCAGAAGTAGCATCCATGTTTTTCACAGGAAGGACTTGTGGCTGGTCCTTGCCGATTGAAAGCTCTTGTGGCCTAACATTACCCAGGAGCACCCGTACCCACACATTCCCCACAAGGAGCAGGCATTATCATGGCCCCCTTTTCCCACAGGGAGCAACTGTCTGTTCACCCATGTTAATCCAAGGCCATCAGTGGCCACCAGTTTCACACAATGATCACCTCTGGCCACCAACTTTCTTGAAGTCTGCTCATGGCTGACCTTTCTCTGCAAGGAGCGCTCCCAAGAAACAGCATCCATGTTTTTCACAGGAAGCACTTGTGGCTGATTCTTGCCAATTGAAAGCTCTTGTGGCCTAACATTACCCAGGCGCACACATACCCTCTGGTTTCCAACAGCAAGCACCTGTGACCGACATATACCTGCAAGAAGCATCTGTCTGCACGCATGCCGAACAGTTTCTCTTAGAGAACACCCATACCTGCTGGTTTCCAACTGGAGCATCTGTGTTCAACCCTTCCTGGTGAAAAGCATCCGTGGTCATCCCCTCTCTGCTAGGAACATCTGTGTCCAGCTGTTCTACAAAGGAAGCTTCCATTATGTATATTTTTGTTTTACAGGGGTGACCTGTGGCTTGCTTAAGGCCACAGGAAGTTCTCATGATAATTTCCCAGAAGAACCATCCATGCCTGCTGGTTTCCAACCCTTCACTGCAAGGAGCACCTGTACCTGCCCCTTTCCACAAAAAGGAGAACTTGTTCCCCACATTGAGCTCTCGTACCTAATGATTTCCAATAGAGAGGAGCTGTGACCCTTGCCCACAGGAAGTCTTGTGTGAAGTCTCTTGTGCTCAGCACAGCACAGTCTCTTTGTGCCAAACCATTGCCTTCAAGGAGCACTTGTGCCTGACAGTTATTCACTGGGAGCATCTGTGCCAAACTTCCCCACAGTTAGCACCTGTGCCCTTCCCAACAAGGAGCACCCATGAGCAGCAATTCCATGTGCATTAGAATAGAACCTGTGCTTAGAGGAGAATCTCTTTCTCACAAAGGACACCTGTGCCCACTTGTTTGGCAGACAGATTTGAACAGAAAACACCTTTGATCATCCTTTTTTTTTTTTTTTTTAATTGCTTCCATATTTTTTCTAATTTTGTGGTAATATACAAATATTAGTTATTTTAAATGTGTATATCCCTTGTGCTGTCCTTTTAGAATCACACTTGATAATTGGGTGACTTGTAAATAGGCTAATAAACAATAAAATAAACCTTTTTTATTAAAGAAAGGGGTTATGGCATTTTACCTCAGTTATTATTTTTCATATTTCTTATTTGACACAATTACACCATTCATTGAAACATAAAATGACAGATTTTGTTATCTGCACTACAAACATTCATAATAAGTTAGGTTCAAGGATGTGAAAATATATTAAAAAATATAATATAATTCGAATTTTGAATGCAGTGACTTTCTATGTGCTGGGAAAAATGGGAAACGGGAAACAAATAGGCAATACAAAAAATAAATAAATAAATAAAAATAAAAAATACAGCAATTTTTATTTTTTTTACAATCTGTAAATCAACCACAATGTAAGAAAGCACATATAAATGAAAGGGTGGGAAAACACTTACTTAATCTCTGTTCATCTGGTGACCTTGACCTCAGATCATATATATAATACTCACCTAAAGGATTATTAGGAACATCACATTTCTCATTAATGCAATTATCTAATCAACCAATCACATGGCAGTTGCTTCAATGCATTTAGGGGTGTGGTCCCGGTCAATACAATCTCCTGAACTCCAAACTGAATGTCAGAATGGAAAAGAAAGGTGATTTAAGCAATTTTGAGCGTGGCATGGTTGTTGGTGCCAGATGGGCCGGTCTGAGTATTTCACAATCTGCTCAGTTACTGGGATTTTCACGCACAACCATTTCTAGGGTTTACAAAGAATGGTGTGAAAAAGGAAAAACATCCAGTATGCAGCAGTCCTGTGGGCGAAAATACTTTGTTGATGCTAGAGGTCAGAGGAGAATGGGCCGACTGATTCAAGCTGATAGAAGAGCAACTTTGACTGAATTACAACCGAGGTATGCAGCAAAGCATTTGTGAAGCCACAACACGCACAACCTTGAGGCGGATGGGCTACAACAGCAGAAGACCCACCGGGTACCACTCATCTCCACTACAAATAGGAAAAAGAGGCTACAATTTGCACAAGCTCACCAAAATTGGACAGTTGAAGACTGGAAAAATGTTGCCTGGTCTGATGAGTCTCGATTTCTGTTGAGACATTCAGATGGTAGAGTCAGAATTTGGCGTAAACAGAATGAGAACATGGATCCATCATGCCTTGTTACCACTGTGCAGGCTGGTGGTGGTGGTGTAATGGTGTGGGGGATGTTTTCTTGGCACACTTTAAGCCCCTTAGTGCCAATTGGGCATCGTTTAAATGCCACGGCCTACCTGAGCATTGTTTCTGACCATGTCCATCCCTTTATGACCACCACGTACCCATTCTCTGATGGCTACTTCCAGCAGGATAATGCACCATGTCACAAAACTCGAATCATTTCAAATTGGTTTCTTGAACATGACAATGAGTTCACTGTACTAAAATGGCCCCCACAGTCACCAGATCTCAACCCAATAGAGCATCTTTGGGATGTGGTGGAACGGGAGCTTCGTGCCCTGGATGTGCATCCCACAAATCTCCATCAACTGCAAGATGCTATCCTATCAATATGGGCCAACATTTCTAAAGAATGCTTTCAGCACCTTGCTGAATCAATGCCACGTAGAATTAAGACAGTTCTGAAGGCGAAAGGGGGTCAAACACAGTATTAGTATGGTGTTCCTAATAATCCTTTAGGTAAGTGTGTGTGTGTGTGTGTGTGTGTGTGTGTGTGTGTGTGTGTGTGTGTGTGTGTATATATATATATCTGTTCCTCTTACTTGACACCACAGATGATGAAGTGCGATTCACTTTCAGGATTTAGTTAGGCTCTATAGAGGTTCAGAAAGTTGATTCCAAACCCAGTCTATAGATCATTCACTGGAGCAGAGGAATGTGGTTTCTCCTTGAATCCAAAAACACAGACAACACGAGGAGTTCACTGAAAACCCCGTAGGTCATTTGGGAGAAGTGTAATCACAGAAGAAAATGAATACATCTGGTGAAAATACATAAGTTCAATGACGTCAACCTCGGAGCTGAACATTTTGACACACACACACACACACACACACACACACACACACACACACACAAAAAAAAAAAAAAAAAAAAAAAAAAACACTGTATGACTCATTTTCCATGTAGCAGCAGTGAGGTTTAGTGGGCTGGTGTTGGTTAGGATGAGATAAGCTCTGCTGGAGTTTAAGACACGGCAGGAGTGATGTGGTTTTAATGACATCATGTGTCTGGCATTTCCAAATAATCACAGAAACTGAGTCTGATTCAAATAAAACCTCACCTGCATTTCACTTTACCTCTGCACACACTGCACTGCTTATGTTTCTGAAAACATCTTGTGCTTAAAGTTTGTTTCCGAGTCTAGAAGTATCTGAATAGCTGTAACTGATTGATCAGAGGATCTTGTCCTGATGTTGAGAGAAATTGTGAGGAAGGTACAGAGGCGTTGTGTGCGCTGTGTAAACATGATGGTTATTATAGTTCGAGACTAAATGTGAGCATGCATTTACTCATCTCACTTGCACAAAAACAGATTCAGTATTCCTCAAAATGAATAAAAACAGTGAAACACACACTCAGAATATTATGCAAACCTGCAATTACAAACCCGATTCCAAAAAAGTTTGGACACTGTACAAATTGTGAATAAAAACAGAATGCAATGATGTGGAAGTTTCAAATTTCAATATTTTATTCAGAATACAACATAGATGACATATCAAATGTTTAAACTGAGAAAATGTTGATTTTAAATTTCATGGCATCAACACATCTCAAAAAAGTTGGGACAAGGCCATGTTTCCCACTGTGTGTCATCCCCTCTTCTTTTTATAACAGTCTGCAAACGTCTGGGGACTGAGGAGACAAGTTGCTCAAGTTTAGGAATAGGAATGTTGTCCCATTCTTGTCTAATACAGGCTTCTAGTTGCTCAACTGTCTTAGGTCTTCTTTGTCGCATCTTCCTCTTTATGATGCGCCAAATGTTTTCTATGGGTGAAAGATCTGGACTGCAGGCTGGCCATTTCAGTACCCGGATCCTTCTTCTACACAGCCATGATGTTGTAATTGATGCAGTATGTGGTCTGGCATTGTCATGTTGCATTCTCCGGCTAAAAAGCTGCGCCCTCTACTGTACAGATATGAATTTGCATTTCCTACAGCCAGAGGCTTATTCATTTCACTTTCTGTATGAAAGGACCTTTACAAAAACTTTTTAGTTTGTTATTAAAAAATAAACAAGTAAGCCCAGCCCAGGGGAGAAAAGGTAACGCAAAAGTAACGTAATGCAGTATTTTCCATTGAAAGTAATTAACACAATATGGGCCAGATTTACTAACAGCTTGCACCAGCGTAAACCCTCTTTTGGCGTAAAAAAAAAAAAAAAAAAAACACTGTCAGGATTTAATAAAGATATACACAGTGAAAAATTAGTGCTGAAAAGGCATGGGTACAGTTATCTTTGCGGCTGACCTTATCGCATATGCATTTGTAGGAGTTTCCCTTTCAGATGCAACATTTATGGGAGGAGAGTATTTAAATTAATCATGCAAGGTGATTTACTAAGGTTTTGCTCCTCATTTTATTGGTATTTGCGCCATTATTTACCCAAGGTGTTCAACAACTATTCCTCAAAACTAAGTAACTATTATGTTGTCTACTTATTTTGTTAGTTATTAGTAGAAATGTCCAGCTTTTTAAACATTACTGTTACTGTTTAAATGATCACATGCACAATACGTATCTATTAATAATCAGCAGTAACTTTAAATGGATAAGTTACTAGTAGTCTAGTACTATTTTTTATTCCTCTTTTAAATAAGTAGTTTATTTTTGTTTTCAAATTATATTTTAATTTTACACTTTTTTTACACTAGCTTTTCATCAACTCACGAACCCCAGTTTGAGAAACAACTTATCCATTTTGTCTGGTTATTTCAAATATTGAATTAGACCTAATAAAATCAGTTCTATATAGTCTATTCCAGCCATAGATACCAGCTGCCAGCATTGCAATGAGTATCTTATAATAAACACCAGTATTTTATGGCTACCAGTGAAACTCAGATAAGTAGGCTATTTATTTTTTTATTTGTATTGCTTTTATTTTGTTGCTTATATTTATTGCTATTGCTAAATATTCCCATTAGTGACTATTCCAATTTCACTAGTCCTTATTGAACAGACAGTATCTCTCAGGTAGTCATTGCAGATATTCAGGACGTAGTAAAACCAGGATATATGTTAATCACACTTTAAATAGACGACTGCATACTAATAGGCAATTCATTTATAATTGTTCGAAGTTGAGATTATATATATATAGTGAGATCACACACATTTTTTTATGTATATATGTGAATAACAGATTATCACGGCACCTGTTAGTGGGTGGGATATATTAGGCAGCAAGTGAATATTATGTCCTCAAAGTTGATGTGTTAGAAGCAGGAAAAATGGGCAAGCGTAAGGATTTGAGCGAGTTTGACAAAGGTTTCGATAGAAAGGTGTCAGAATACTCTGTGCATCAGTTTGTTGCGTATGTGGACAGACCAGTCGTGTGCCCATGCTGACCCCGGTCCACCGCCGAAAGCGCCAACAGTGGCACGTGAGCATCAGGACTGGACCACGGAGCAATGGAAGAAGGTGGCTCGGTCTGATGAATCACGATTTCTTTTACATTACGTTGATGGCCGGGTCGTGTGCGTTTCTTACCTGGGGAACACATGCCACCAGGATGCACTATGGGAAGTCGTCAAGCCAGCGGAGGCAGTGTGATGCTTTGGGCAATGTTCTGCTGGGAAACCTTGGGTCCTGCCATCCACCACCTAACTCACATTAAACTGATGAGATGAATGTGTTTCACGATTGTCAACTCTTTGGATCTCACAGGAAGATTACAGAAATAAAATGAACAGACCAATCGGTAAAAACATACATTTTATTGAGGACGTCTGATACTTTACAGAGTTGTGTTATTAACAGTACATAATAAGATTTCCTCTTCTGGAATCCAGACATGTAGTATCAACATACAAAATTGCGGCAATATAAGAGGCATTTACGATACATGATATTTATATGTATATCTTTATATGTTCGGAGTCTTCTGAAGAGGATTTGAGATGGATATTTCAAATAAACTCAAGGTAAGTCTGCAGAGCTCCTTCTTACAAGCATACGCTTTTAGCAAAGTAATGAACCTTTAACCCATAATCAAACAAAGATGGAATGAAACATGAACCCTAACCATGAAAAAAACCCCTAAAATTTCATACACACAATTCAGCATTTGTTCAAAAAGAAAAATAACGGACAAACAAACTCGAAAGTCAATTGATACACAAGGCTCTTACAAAACAGAACAGTACAAAACAATAAAACACAACACAACGTCAATGTCGAGAAAAGGAAAATGTCAAACTTGGTCCTAGCTTTTGCATTTAAAAAAAAACATGTTCCCCTGTGTAATCCACACCGGCCACGCTCAGACAGCTCAGTCCGAGATGCTATACTTTTGTACTAAAGGTCCATTCACCATCTTCCTCCAAATCAAAGCATCTGTGCTTTACAATATATACCACAATCAATGAACCTTGTAAGAAGTACAAGCTCACAAAACATGGCAAGCAGTATAAAGGTTAATGCAGTATTTTTACACTGTTATTTCGAAAGCATGTTAGATCGCTTTAGTGAAAATATAAAGCTTTGCTTTACATTGCAAACATGCATGCGATCACAAACGTGCATGTGTGTAGGTTCGGGGCTCTAGCTGTACCGGGACAACTAAAGGCTCCCAGAATTGGTTGCTATTTAAGATTAAACCTTTTCTCATCCCTCTCGCTCTCATTCGACTAGTTCCCTAATTTCCTCCTCAGTACAGACCATGTGCTTCAAAAATATTCTTCTAGAGGCAGAGATCTTACATAAAGTGAATAATTCACCCCAAGCTGAACGTTTTGTCATTTACTCACGCTCATGTTGTTCCAAACCCATATCCGGTTGAACACAAAAAGAGAATTTAAAGAATCGTCATGCAGATCTTCATATAAAGTTCGTAGTGGCTATGTCTTGATGACATGCGACCTTGATATGACAGCTAGAGTGAAGGGGACCACACAGAACTATTATATGTATTCATTCAATTACAATTATGGTGCTTTTTTGGCAGCTACTGCATAAAAAAAAGCAGCATACAGGTTTGGAACAACTCAGTGCAAGAAAACAATGACAGGAGTTTCTTTTTAGAGTGAACTATTGCTTTAATAAACTCAAAAACGAAATCCAAACTCCTATTTCCTGTCTGACCTCAACTAGACTCCTGAAAATGAGAGTATTTAGGTGTTAGTCTTTGGCATGGTATTAGAAAAGCCATTTCAGATTTATCTACAGGCATAATACTCTCATCTAAATCTATAATTGACAACTACATTACATAAATGCTTACTTGTGCAGTAAAAAGAAGAAAATGTCCCTTAGTGCATTGCTTGGTGGAAAGAAACCTCTTAGAAGTCTACAGTTTTTAAGTCATATGTGAAACCGGTCAAACCTTTGACCTTCATTTACACACCCAAGGTTGTCATTAGTGCTGATCTAGTACAAGTTTTTCCATCTCCAATGACAGTGGATGAAAATGGGGCACTGATCTTAAATTAGCACTGTAATTCTTCAGACACAATATCAGCTGGTGTGTCTTGGGAACGGAGGTGAATTTTACCATACGAAATGCCTCAATCGGCAGCAAAACCGACGGGAGAACATGTGATATCAGAACGTGAGATGAGGTGCAGTGTGGAAGCAGAGTGTTTTTAAGACGACCAAGCTGCCCAATGACATCCACACACAGCCCATGCTATAGCCCTCACGGTGAAGCCAACAGCAAGAGTATAGACGACATGTTAAGGAGTGCCCATTACGATTAGCACGACTCTCATTGGCTAATGTGGCTCTGTTCAAACCTGAGCTCCAAACCCAGACTCGACAAATCTAGATTTTGCTCACATTTAGCGGGGAACACAGCAGATCCAGTCCAGTTGAGTCTAGATTTGTTCAGAGTGAATGTGGGCGACGGCTTCTGATCCAGCCAATCCATGAAGAGATACTATAGAACTTGTGTGCATGTAACCGTCGTAACCTGTTCCGTTTCATTTCAAAGAACTTTTAAAAAGAAAAGGGCAATAAAGGTTTTACATTAGCAAAAAATAAAACAACAAAAAAAGCTGCAAAAGAGTTGCAGCGATAAAAACAAACAACAATTATCAACAATAATACATAAAAAGATCATTGAGTATTAACATTAGGGAGGCAAAGTATCCAGTTGTGTCCCTTCTTCAGGTGAAGCGGCTCCCTCAGAGGGTTTGGCACAAGAGTCTGATCAGCTAGAGAGAGAGAGAGAGAGAGAGAGAGAGAGAGAGAGAGAGAGAGAGAGAGAGAGAGAGAGAGAGAGAGAGAGAGAGAGAGAGAGAGAGAGAGAGAGAGAGAGAGAGAGAGAGAGAGAGAGAGAGAGAGAGAGAGAGAGAAAGAGAGAGAGAGAGAGAGAGAGTCGGATACATCCCTTCACGGCGCTCTCTGTCAACATGCTGTGAGCTACGTGAAACTTTAATGAGATCTGCTCATTTAAGAGGCTTAATAAATCAAAGGTGTGTTAGTCAATCTTTTATCCTGTTTTAAAGCTTCACACGATTACCAAATTCAGCCAAAAACTTGTTTGGTGCCATGAACAATCAGGTCCCCCCTTTACAAATGGGTCCGCACTATGATCCAGGGGATAGTCATTTCAAATTGTAGCAGGTTTGCTATCAGTTCTCTGTTACAGTGTGCTAGCACTGCTTTAGCCTGCTTTTGCTAGTACAAAACCTGTTGTTTCGCATTTTATTATTGTGTATGTACTTAATAGATCAAGAGCAAGTATGCTAAGCAGCGAAAGAGAAATATTTAATTTCATAATGTAAATCTTTATTTATTTACAATTATATGCAATATATAATTTAAAAGGCATTTGTTGTCATATTAAAGGTGCAGTATGTAGGATTGACAGCTAGTGGTCGAAATAGGTACTGCAGTCCAAATTCAAAATATTGTTTTTTATAGTTAAAATAATGGTTGTTTCCCCTCACCCTCTCCTCCCCAGACTCGACGCTCACGCGGGTTGCCAGCTTATGAACACAACAGGAGCGAGCGCAATTGACTATGAAAGCCACATTGTAATTTGATGAGTTGATTTATCCGTGTTTAATATGCTCTCGTTCATAGAGATTTTTTTGATGATGTTTGCTGGCTTCCATGGCAGCAATACACTATGTTTTTTGCCAACTGGCAACCTGGGGTTGTCGAAATAATATTGGGTAAACTGGTCACGTGCGGTATCGCACTTACCCCTTTTCCACCAAGGCAGTGCTGGTGCTGGTGCTGGTTCGGAGTCAGAGCCTAGTTTCAAATCGGCTCTGTCTTTCAACACCCAAAGCACCAGCTCCAAACTAGGAAAAGTGGTTCTTAAGTAGCACCAAATCATTGCTGGGCTTGAAGTAAGAACCGCTTGTGTCAGGAGCTGGGGGCAGGGTTACCATGACAAGGCAGGTAGCGTAGCCAAAATGTGTCCGTGTCTGTTTAATGGTTAAACAGCGTAAATTAACGGTACGGTGTGCTGTGCTAACCAGAGCTCTTTTTAAAACATACTTTGTTCTTCTATTTTTACATCTAATAAAATACAATCCGGTTTTTATTTGTATGTATTTTCTACACTTCAGACAGGCGTCTGTCCGGATTTGTGCATGAATGCAAATGTCACATTGGGCTATTCAATTAGTTTCGTTTTGTGAAAAAAAGGATATGTAAATGTGCCGATGTGAACGTTTGTTCGTGGACGTGTGTTGTTTGGAGGACTCAAACGATTTGTCATTGCTTGCATGATTCACATGACATGACAGTGTGTGAAATAGTACTACAATAAGGGAAAAGTGCCCATAGTTACCGAATTACCATTAATAGTGTTCAAATATAGGCATCATTGTGACAATTACACATGTTTTTTTTCAGGTTGGAGCTGGAATTCTTGTATGCTGAGATGTCAGTTCGTTTTGGTGCACACAGCATGCAACACATATATGAAACATAGACTGAACTTGAGGCCACGGGTGATCTGCCTCCCATAGCTCACACACATCTTCCTCTGTTTTGGCCATCATCTTCCGACTAAACGCGCGCTAATTATTTTTTAAAATTAATTATTACCATTTGACCGTAGCGGAGGAACGCCACCGAATGTAACAAAGTAAAAGTACAGTTTTTTTCACAAGAAATGTACTTGAGTAAAAGTACCCATCTTTAAATATACTCTAAAAGTACCCAAAAAATGTACTCAAGTAAATGTAACAAAGATACTCCGGGCCGTATCCAGATCAGATGGTGGACCTGCGCCTGGACATGACCAATGCATCCCTGAAGTGTCTGCAGAGAGCGTGTCAAATAAACTCCCTGTAAATGCCGCATCGACACAACATCCTCATTAAACCCGTCTCCGGCGTGATGACTCCAATCTTTCAAATAATCTTACTAATATCTATTTACCTAATATGAATTATGACCTGCTATGTTGCCAGAATTATAATCATACACTGTTTGTTCGTCGGCCAGAGGAGAACTGGCACCCGACTGAGCCTGGTTTCTCCCAAAGTTTTTTTTTCTCCATTCTGACCCTGAAGGAGTTTTGGTTCCTTGCCACCGTTGCCTCTGGCTTTTGGCTTGCTCAGTTGGGGACACCTAAATTTCATCTATATTACCGATCTGCCCGCATTGACACTATATGATACTTGAAATTAGCTGGATAACATCACCGTTTCACCAGAACGGCTGTACAAATTCTGTTGCATTATTTTCCTGTTAACAATGTGAAGCTGCTTTGAAACAATTGGACTTGTTAAAAGCGCTATATAAATAAAGGTGACTTGACTTGACTTGAAGTAAATGTAATTCGTTACTACCCACCTCTGCCAACACACAAACTTGAGATCTGCCATTTTTGAATTAGCAGCTAATCGAGCTAATAGCTGCTCGATTGTAATCTCGTCTATACAAATTACGGTGAGCTGCACGAATGCGTTGGATTCACTGTGTTTTGATGCCGATGTAGGATCGTAAAGCCATGTGCATCAATAGTAATGCAACGTTCGCCATTGTTGATGGAAGGCTTGTTCGAGATGCATCGGTGCTGTGCAGACCGATCGCTGTATGACATCAAAGTACAACAAGAGCATACGACTCCTTATGCTTTTGAATCAATTATGCGGTATTTTGACATCATACACTGATCAGTCTGCGCAGCGCCGATGAATCTCAAACAAGCCTGGTGTGTTTGTGTTTCCTGCTGCCTCGCTAGTGTTGCTGAGAAAGATGAGACGTATACAGTGACATAAGACCTGGCTCTGTGGTGGCTCTCTAGCCAGTGGAAAGGCAAACCAGTTCTTAGAAGGCTCGTCAGTCGAACCAACTCAGAACTGGCTCTAGCACTGGCTCTGAACTAGCACCCGGTTCACTCTGGTGGAAAAGGGTTAACGGACCAAAACAAAAACCGACACGGAATGCACATTTCAAAGTAGAATATCTGGCTGTAGCATTGTTTTAGAGAAACAAGTAGGAGAATTTAGCATGTTTCCTACATATGTGCAAATGTATTATGACATTTTTATGCTTTAGTAAAGTGAAAAACTAACATACAGCACCTTTAACAGCCTTTACATCATTTACTCACCCTCATGTCAGATATTTTGAAGAATGTTGGCAACCAAACAGTTGATGCATATTGACATCTATTGTATGGGCACAGTAAAACAAAATATCTTTTTGTGTTTCAGCCATACAGGTTTAAAGAAGGTCAAAGGTCAAATTAAAAGACCTTTCGCCCATTTGTGTGGGGGACCCATTTGTTCAGGGTGATGGCATGACACACCTACAGCCTGTTTATCTGATTCATGTTGGAGTCAAAAAGGATTCAATTACACTTGACTACTAGAGGTCTGCACAGGCTTTAAACTGAAGCCCAAACCTGGCCTGAACCCGAGATTGTTTGAGCCAATCCGTCCCGACCGGTACGGTTCAAGTTTAAGACTGAACCCGACCCGAAATCCGTCGCTGTAGAGATGTACCTGCATTCTTGCTACCAGAAGCCAACACAGCTTTGTAAGACCTACACTGCACATAACCGCTAAGCTATTTATTGGTTGAAACTACAAGATCATATCGCATAAGGTTTAAAATGTTTAAATATACACATCAAATTGTAGAAAATGTGTATGATTCAGAGAGATGCTGCTATTTGATCACACTTCATTTCATTCATATAATTTGCACTCATTCATTTTACAATGTTTTAAACATTTAAATACACATTAAATAGTAGAAAATGTGTATGATTCGCATTTTAGGTATCATTTAAGGTAAGCAGGTATCATTTATCAGGTAAGCAGGTATCATTTCAAAACCTGTTTCAAGGTTTGCGTTCTCTAGCTGCCGGGTGCTGTTGCCGTGCGGATGAGCTGCGGAGTTTTCTATTTTGTTTAAAAATTGTGTTGTGTAAGTACCTCCAAAGTAAACAATTAATGATTTCTTACAATGGAAAGAATTCATCAAAAACTTTTGCTGGACGATAACTTTTTTCTAGAGCTGCTGTACAGCCAAAACAATCTCTCTTCCATTATTTTCCTATCATCACTGTAAAGCTGCTTTGAAACAATCTATATTGTAAAAAGCGCTGTATAAATGAAGCTGACTTGACTAATGTTTTATTTGATAGCAGCCAACTTTTGACAGCTGATTTCTGAGACGCGAGAGAAATGCGGCTATTTGATTTACGAATTTGCTGTGCTCATTTCATCCATAGAGTTTTTACTTATTCGTGTATAAATCTTATTGTCCATCATATCGCCTCTCAAGGGTTAAAACATTTAAATATACCAAATAGTAGAAAATGTTTATGATGCAGTATTTTACTGACAGTACACTTCACAAAGCTCTGATTTCTGAGAGACACAGAGACGGCAGCGCGACTATTTGATTTGCGCTGTGCTCTGTTTACACTCATTCACTTCACGCACAAATTATTGCGTAGCAATTTTAGAGGTGCATGTATAATTTTGTGCCATCTCCTGGCTCACCTGTTATCCAGCAAACACGAGGAGTGACTGGGACGGACAAATTCTTATCTTTTATTCAGTAGAATTAGTTGCAGTGCAGCTTTCCTTGCATTATTTGGCACTGCATACGTTTTCCCTCAATTATTATCACACTCATACTTCCTGCTCTTGTGCGCTCTTTCGGCCATAACACAGCAGACGGTAGGCTGAAAACTGTATCACAATATAAGTGTTTCATATCAGTCGATATCGATAATTATTGATATTTTTTATGACCAGGAAAAAAAATATATTAGCCTACATTTAAACATTTTTATTTTAAACTTAACCTTCCGCTGATTATAATCCCATCAGTTATAAAGGCAGAAATGTCAACACAGCCATGGAAAACTCAAATAATTAAAATGCAAATATGTTTATACTCCACGCGCCCGCACGAGCGTGAGGGTGCCCGCGGCAAAAATGGCGTCAACACGGAGTGGGTGGTTGTGTGCGTTGAGAGCGCGAGACCCCATTTCACTTTAGCGGTGAACTTTCCACACTGCTCTGCAACCGAAGATGCACGAGTTCGAAGTGAATCTGGCCGAGCATCGAAACTAATTGAAAATGTTTAGCGAAATTAGAAAATGTTTAAGAGATTGTTAATTCAGTTGTATACATGTTGTCTCATCCATATATTCTGTTCTGTTCTGTTCTAATGCCACAAGTAATACTGGGTTTTACAATTCTTTCGTAGTGTGGTTTTGGTAAAGTTTACTAAAGTAAACACTGTCACGTGTGTACCTTACTTCTCACCGCTGTTTCCTGATGGTTTATAGAACAATTACTCTGAGTTGCCCTCCTGTCATTTCAAAGAATAGCACAACGGCGAGCGCGTTGAGTATAAACACTTCCTCAAACGGACGAGGCACGCGCAGTCAGTGGAGGCTTGTGCTGCGGAGCCAGACGAAAGGCTTAAGGTGGTAAAACAAGTTCTTGGTGGGGACGACGGTCTTGCATAATTTGCAGACGACATTGGTCTGACTACAAAATCCCAAAAAACTTCCATACTGGCAAGCTGACTTGTTTTCCTGATTTATCAATTTCCTCACTCGCTGCGAAATTTTCCACGCATCACTCCACGCCGGTTCTGTTACTGAACCAAACAAGATACTGTTACATGATTGGCTGTTAGCATGTCACTCCCTAC
Organism: Paracanthobrama guichenoti; assembly: GCA_018749465.1. NCBI lineage: Eukaryota > Metazoa > Chordata > Actinopteri > Cypriniformes > Gobionidae > Paracanthobrama > Paracanthobrama guichenoti. The sequence goes on along the minus strand of CM031960.1, from coordinate 28,381,797 downwards.
GTTGCTAGGTTACCAGAGAGTGAGTGCCTTTGTTCATGTAACTAAACTTGCTTCGCAACCTCTGGTTTTTTTTTTTTTGAACGTTTTATTGAACGCATTTTTTATATATATATATCGATTACGTCTATCGCAATACATATCGTTATCGTTTTATCGCCCAGCCCTAGCAGATGTTACACAAATCTTAAATACACACATATACACACACACATATACATATATATATATATATATATATATATATATTAGTTTTTCTTAGTTACAAACCCAAATCTGAAGATATTAATGAAACATTAACCTGAAACTGGCCGAAACCTGCAATGTCTTCGGGATCCATTGAGCTGTAATTATTTTTGGAATTTCTACAGGGTTCTGCCTAAGTGGGCAGTTTTTGGAGAGAATAAACAGCAAAGTGGAACAGACTTTATGCTGCAAGTCAAATAACTACCTACACAAGACTACTGCTCTGATCGGTAGCATGTTAGTGTTTTTGTGCTTGTGTATGCGGTGGACTGTGTTTGGTTAACCAGTGCTGCTTAGTCCACATCTATATAAGGCATGAATTCACAACAATGAGGATCTGATAACTTATCACACTGTACAATGTACAGGTGAGTCAGTCAAACACTCTTTAACAAAACTCACATTACGTCTTACAACATGTGCTGTTAGCATTCATGCCAAAGGGTAAATGTCAAACCCATGCGCTCACACATAATACCTAAAGACACTGGAATAGATCTCGGTGCATGACATCATCTCACACACGTGTAAAGCACACCGTGTGTGTGGTATCATTATAAGTCTGGCGGACAGGAGACAGATCCAGACTTCATCCAAGAAACAGAAAGGAAGAGAAAGTCCCATGAATAAAATACCATTTCAAAGGACCTTATTCTACAGTTTTGTAGTATCTTTTTTGTAGTAACTAGGTTTACACCTAGTATTAAGATGTGTTTTGGTTAATCGGATCAGTAGATGAAGGAGAGCTTTTATTTCTGCTCTGACAGCCACAAGACCGCACTGAACGTGGTGAGTGCATGTCAGAAATCAGGAATGGTGTTAGAACTAGTGTTGTCAAAAGTACCGACCGCGATACCAAGTCGGTATTGAAATTTTAAAAAATGTGACGCTTTGAGCGCTGTTGAGTGGAATCATGAACACCTCTGACTGGCCACTGCGCTCATCAAATGCTCGTCTGTGATTGGCTACAATGACCAGTGCTTCAAAAACATGTTGTAAATATACATCAGTGACACTTTTCACAGAGAGCTTACACAGATACACACGGGAGCGTTTGAATGCAGGCGCCTATCAGCCTACCGGTCCGCTGGTCGATGCTTGTGCTTTCAAACGCTCCCGCTTTCAAAACACTTTCAAACACTTCTGTGTGCTTTCAAACACTCCCGTGCGTTGATCATTGTAGCCAATCACAGACACAGCCAATGAGCGCGTGAGCACAAGGTCAGAGGTGTTTATAATTCCAGTTCAACAGCGCTCAAAGCGTCACATTTTTTTAATTTCAGTACCAAATTGGTATCGCGGTCTGCACTTTAGACAGCACTAGTGAGAACATTGTCCTTGTTATGTTTTTTGTCTGCTAAACCAAAACGCATCTTAATACCAGTTGAAACAGAGCCAATGTGTCGAAACTTTTGTTTTGACTACACTCAAATCAACAAAAATCATTCATTTCAAACTATGCTGCGCTATATCCAGCTAGCTGCTGTCATATTAACGGTACTGTATGCAAGGTTAGCACTACCTTATCTTTACTATAAACTTAGCAGAGTGCACTGTTGGTTACAGTGTTTACTTCTTTTTATTCACATTTTAACAACTTTGTGAAAAAAATATTACAGGGTTACAGAATCAAGAAGTTGCCATCTAAATCAGTTTTACAGATTTATTTCAAAATTATGATTTTCATGTCATTCATTTTGAAATATTTTATTTGTAAGTTAGTAAATATGTAAATTAATATAAATAAAATTTATAGCAATTGTTATGCATTTGTTTATGTCCTTTGATTTAATAGAGTGATAATTTATTGGCATTTCAGCATCGGTCATCAAAAAAAAAAATACTTTTTTTTTTTTTTTTACTTTTTGCACCAAAATCAGTTTGGTTTTTATTATAATTTTTCACCCTCTCTCTGAACTTAATACAGGCTGTTTTTTTACTAATGTGCCTTTAAAATTTCTATATGTAAAAGAGCTCTGTTATGACTGGCTGTATATGACATTCTTCTTTCAGACGAATACAATCGGTGTTATATTAAAAAATGTCCTGGCTCTTCCAAGCATTCATTTAATTTGAAGCCCAAAAAAGTGTATCCATACGCCCGCTGGAAGCTAGATATTTGACTTTAAAAAAAATTAAATATGGATGTTTTCTTAAACAAACCCATCGGTTCAAGATTCAAGATTCAAGAGTTTTATTTGTCACATACACAGTTATATACAGAATATACAAACGGCAGTGAAATGTAAACAGGTCTGCTCCATGGACAGTGCAAATTCACAGTTAAAAAGCTGTTCGCTTCAGAAGGCCTTTATTAACCACACAGAGCTGTGTGGACTACTTTTATAATGGATGGATGCATTTTTTTGGGCTTCAAATTTTGGGCTGCCATTCACTGCCATTATAATGCTTGGAAGAGCCAGGACATTTTTTAATATAACTCCGATTGTATTTGTCTGAAAGAAGAAAGTCATATACACCAAGGATGACTTGAGGGTGAGTAAACCATGGGATGATTTTCATTTTTGGGTGAACTATCCCTTTAACCAACAAGTTTCTTAACCAAGTCTCACTGCTTTTCATATTAGGACCACTTTAAGGCTATTACCATGGTAATAGCAGATTCTGTGGGCGGAGTTCTGAGGAAGCAGCATTGCTTTACACAATGGCAAATGACCAATGACTTGTGTCTCTGTCAATTAAAGTGTGTGTGTGTTAGGTTGTGTTCTCACCCAGGTCATTGTTTTTTGTGATTGCAGCGGCGGCACGGGATCTGGGACCCTGCTGGGTGAATTGGTACCCAAATTTCACAATGCTCGTATTCTGCTCCAGCATCTTGGCGATTTCCATCTCTGCCGACGTACCGAGCTGCTGCCGCTGAAACCAACATCACACACATCGGAAAGATCTCTATTAGACGGGCTTATGTAAGCCCACACACAGACATTTCACTATGAGTAACATTTGTATGCATAGTGTCTGAAAATAGCAAGGTTTAAAACACATTTCAACGTATTTAGTACCCAGACCAGTGCTGAATTATATACAGATGCAACCTATATTCATCGCTAAATAACTGAATTAAGACCCATTTATGCAGTGGCCTACTAAAAATTAAATACGGTTTTATTTTTGTAACTACAGAAACATTTCTTCATAAAAGAATTTAGATTATTTAGATACTGAAAGTCAACTTTACCAGCTAACATTTATCATTACTAACATGTGATTTACTTCATTTTATTGGGTTTAATGAGTATGATCAGTTTGAGTAATGAAGCATTAAGGTATACAGTAGCTATAATATTATGATGTGGCTATTTTTGCTGGAAAATCCAACCCAAAATGTTGAATACATTTACAATGAGCAATACATTTGTTACAGAATTTATTCTTCTTTGTTAACATTAGTTAAAAAAATACAACTGTTCATTGTTAGGTCATAATAGCTCAGGTCCATTAAATAATATTTACAGATACAACTATTGTTTATAACAATGTATTAGTAAATATTGAAATCACTAACACTAAAATTAATAAATGCTTTGGAAGTTTTTGGAAGCTAGTTAGTTCATATTAACTAATGTAGTTAACTAATATTAACAAATGAAACCTTATTGTAAAGCGTTACCATTACTGCAATTTAAAATAACCGTTTGCTATTTTAATATATTTTAAAATGGGAAAAGCTGAATTTTTAGCAGCCATTACTCCATTCTTCAGTGCCTCATGATGCTTTAGAAATGTTCTAATATGGTTTTTTTGGTGCTAAAGAAACATTTCCTAATATTATCAATGTTGAACACCGATGTGCTGCTCAAAATTTTTGTGGAAACATGATTTTTTTTTTAGAACAGAAAGTTAAAAAGAATAATTTATTTGAAATATAAATATTTTGTAACAATGCAAAAGGTCTTTACTGTCACTTTTGATCAATTTAATGCATCCTAGCTGAATAAAGGTATTCATCTTGTTCAAAAAACCCGGTATGCCATAAAGTTGACAGAGCGAAAAATATCCAAAAGATGCAAGTCCTTGACAGTAAATCACACATCAGTTAATTTCTATATCAATGTGGCAAGTAGCTCTGCACTGGTATGATCTGTATGCAACAGTCTGAAGAGTAGAAAACGGCTTGCTGGTTTTAAAAGCATGTGGTTGAGTCCATGTGGCGGTACCTGGTTGTCGATCTTGATCTCTGAGAGCGTGTCATTGTCCCGCAGAGCTTCTACCAGAGCCAGAACTCCTACACTAGTGATGAAATTAGACTCCAGATTCAAACTCCTTAGCGTCTTATTCTCTCGTAGCATGTCTGAGAAGGCCTGCAGTGAACAGAGAAAAACACAAAGCTTTACAAGACTACCCCATCTCTTCTGTGATTAACTTTTGTCTTAACCAGCTTCAAATGGTCACCGATCACTTTATATTCTTGTTGCTCATGCTGGACAGTCTGTATATTACACTTAAAATATGTTTTGATTGAATGCGATTAAAGATGCGTTTCATTTTAAGTGAAGAATTACTTGAATCCTTACAACACCAGTAACCACAGTTACAAGGAATGACATTGTAGTGTATTATTTAGAGTTCAATATATTTAAAACGGGTTCTACACATTTTGTCAGAGGATTAACAAATGCTGCCTATTTAAAATGAATTGTGTGGTGCTGGAAACCACCAGCAATGATGGAAAAACAACAGCAGAAGTTTAGTTTGTAAAACACACTTAACACGCACGACAGTACTGTACTGCACATGGAAGAGTCAATGCACTGTTTCAAGGTCCATGACTAAAGTCAGCATTTGTCCAATCTCAACCCAAAACACACAAACATCTCAAGTGAATGAATGATGTCCCTAACCACGGCAACAGGGTCATTGCTCCTGGTGGCAGCCAGACTGAACTTCTTCACATGAGTGTTCCTCTCCATGGCTTTGGCAAACTCCTTTAGAGTCGGGATTGGAATGTTCTGGAACAAAAGAGAAGGGAAACATTGAAAACAGACTTGTTGTTGACAATTAGATGTTGACTCCAATGTCACTAAAGTCATCATCATGGTCTTCAGATTATATAACATACTCTCCGTTTTGTGGGTTAGGAGTCAACGAGTGGCATTTTAGGTCCAAGTGAGAACCAAAATGATTAGCTATAATTGAATCAATAAAAAGCAAAAATGTTGGGTTGGGAGCTGTTAAGAAATAGATATGTATTCTAGTTCTGGTTTGTGTGTCTGTTTATTGCATTTATAGAAAATAAGCAGCTAAAACAATTTTTTTATATATTTGTATGCCCATTATTTCTAGTTCTACTTCTAAAATGCAATTCTTAAATACTTAAATTTACAAATTGGATTATCACCATAACAATGAGTAAAAAGTTGAGAATGATTTAAAAGTGTTGTAGTATTCTCAGCATAATTTGAATGTTACATGGAGGATCCTATCCTTTAGTGGAAGCAAGCAAATCACGTCATCTGTACAAAAGTCACATGACCACTGTTACTAATTTAATTACTGACCTGTAAATAACGCACTGCACAATATTATTGATCTTTTTTAAGTGTGCTTTATGCCTTTTTTTGTTAAAAATCCCCTTCACACCCCAAAATATTGTTAATTTCCCATCTTAAACTACTTTTTAATCCCAGATGTTTGGATTAAAGTGTATCTGGAAGTATTTTGCTTGTAATATAAAATTAGTAAACATCATATAAATATCAAGATGATTTTAATGCAATTTTTATTCCGTGCACTAAACGGATTGATCTTTACCTTTATGTTGTTCATATTAACTTCAGTCAGTGAGGAATCATTGGACTTTATCCGCTGTAGGGTTTCCTCCACGTTTGTAGGGTTTGGTGGTTCATCGAAAACTGGCTTTACCTTTTCTCCTTTAATAACATCTATGACACAAACACAAAATTAACAAATGAGCTTTCACTATGTATGTTTACATGCACTCATTTTCATCATCCCAAATTAATCTAATCTGATTCCAGATTCTGAAAGTTCTGTTTATATGAGCATAATTGCCATTTCTGGCCTGATGACACCTCTACAAGGCAAGCTGACATCAGAAGATTTTTAGCAAATAGTAAAATTCTGTCTTCTCGAATGACCAATTTGTAAGACGCAAATAAACATACGGAAGTTCATTAAAGGTAAAATGAAACATGCGTATCATGGCACCGCACAGGTGTGCAAGGTATTTTTCAATCAGATTCAGATTAAAGCGTTTACATGCGATTAGACTACCTTTTCAACTAGATGGGAATAACATTTGGATCGTTTGAGGCGTTTACATGAATCATCAATTCAATCATAAACAGATTTTTTGGGTGCATGTTCATTTTGACAATTTAATTATATTGTACAATAGTTGACTAAAATCTAACAGTCAGTAAATAAGAAACAAAAGTAAGAACAAATAGCCTAAATAAATACAATATATCAAAGATACAAATGAAATAAACAGTGCTTTAAGTTTGCCAGGTAGGTCTAACAGTAGTATTCAAGTAAGAAATACTTCCACAAAAATTTAATAAAATAAATCAAACAACAATGCATTGCCTGCCTCGTATAAATCCTTATTAAAGCTACCAAAGTTACTCACTGAAGAACATCATTTCCTGATAATTTTCTCACCCCCATCGGATCCAAGATGTTCATGTCTTGACGTGAAAGAGAACTCAATTCATTCATCACTTGTATACTGTCAGAGGTGGCTTTCTGTGTGCATGCTTCGGAGTGAACCATCCCAAATTGAGTTCTCTTTCACGCATGTCACGGTACCAAAATTCCAGTTGTCGGTACCAATACCATAAAAATTTTACGGTACTCGGTTTTAATTTTTATTTATTTAACCATTTAAAAAAAAATTTATTAAATGTGTTAAGTTTATTATTTATGATAATCATTATAAGTAAATACAAACATTTAAAGGCTGTATGCTGTTTAAAAAGTAAACATTTATAAAAAAGATCAAGTGAAAAATAATCAACTATCTAGGCATTATTATTATTATTATTATTACAGAGACATAGTTAAATCTACTATAGGCTACAACAGTAGCCTAATATATTGTCAATTAAATTTTTTTTAAACCAAGCTTTTATTTTGACGGGTTGCTGTGAAGCCCTTTGAGTGTCTGTGTTCATTATATGACAGTTTTCTCAAATGAAACGGTAAATGCTCATGAAGTGACGGTTTATGCGTTCGTGTCCTCATATAGTGACACACGGCAGAGACTACAAAGACAGCGAGCGAGCGTGCGAGCGTTCAGAGACGCAGAACATGCAGGAGTAATGTTTAAATAGTATTTTGCAGTTTAATATTTACAGACACTAGTATATATTCAGTTACAGTCTGGATCTCTGTGCTTAGATGAACACGGAACCGACTGAACGCAGCTGCGGGTACTGCGGGAGTCAGTACTACCGGTACTACAGAAATGCTGGCATAGTCACATTTGTATAATTTCAGTACCAACTTGGTACCGAAGTACCGGTACTTGTGACATACCTACTTTCACTCCTTCGCGCACTTAAGCAGTTTAACATTGCTTTATTGTTTCAATTGTCAAAACAAGTGTAAATGCATGATAAACCTTTAGTTAATTCCCACAATTGTCCCCGGCCATCATGCAGTCCTTATTGCCGAGCCCTGAATTGTACATTTCTATGCATTTTCCCAGAGATTGTTACGTCACACTAACTCGGGGCACCAATGGTCTTGTTTCTTGACATCAAATGCGAAATTTATTTTTATTTACTTTTTTTTCTCTTTCTCACAGATGTTGACATTTTAACATTTTATCAGACAAGTGTATGCTATTAACCCACTGGATATATCAGTACGTTACCATTAAAATGTGTGCGTCTAACCTCCAAACCACAAAGAGATTAACTGTGATTGAATCTCTTCCCAAATTGTCCCTCCTGAAATTTTAATCTCTGATTTATTCATTGAATTAAAAGGTCAGTAGATTTTCGTTACAGTTTTTGTCATCACAAACTGTTTTTATTTAGTTATCATCTCATCAGTGAAAAACTGCCATTGATGAAAACTGATGAAAATTATTCGACAACAAATCAACATAGCATGTAAGTGCAGCTACTGTCACAGAGACATAATACATTTACAACTCATTTACAATTTACAAATTAAATAATTGATATTCTGAAAGAAATAAGGGATTGAATATGATATCTTCTAAAAGATGACATCAACTTATAGAATAAACTCACTGTTATAACCGTCTTTACAGGTGCTGTCATAACTCTGCGTGCTCGTCACCAGTGTGTTCACTCCAAGAATAGCTAGACAACACAACACAAAACTGTTATTACAACATACACAAACAACAAGTACTTAAAAGAGCCCATGACAGGATTAAAATATTATAACACTGTATAAAGTACTGTAATTTGCAGTCCATTTAAACTTATTTCACTACTATTTTTCATGTTATTATGCATGTTACAGCATGAAGCCACTTTCACATTCCTGTTTTTTAGCATAGCTGACCAAAAAAAAAAAAAAACATGTTCAGCACATGAAAAGAATAAAGAGCATCAGGTTTATAATGAAGCATGCAGTGAGGGAAACCAGCCAGGGACAACCCCTTAAAAGCAGTGTGCTAAAAGAGGCTGTTTAAAGAGAGAGAGGATGTTTGCTGTTTTATTCCGGAGCTGTGATGGATGCATAGTGGGCGTTCAGAGTCACAGAGGAAAGGTTATTGCAGGAAGAGTGATAAAAAAAAAAAAAAAACACTAGAACAATAGACACCACAAAGCTGTTAATTCTGGATATTCATGAGAGCAATACAACTAATCCTAGTGATATTAGCGTTCGCTTGTTCCCTCTGTTTGTGAGTCTCTATAGCTGTTTTTACCTGCCAGGTCACACAGTTCTGTGTCAGTAGCGCTAGACAGTGCCTCTTCCAATTCTGGGTCAAGGGTAGTGACTTCCTCATGATGCAACTCGATTGGTTTCTTTTTGGGAATCCATACCTTTCCTGTTGAACAAAAAGACAAAAGGTGATCAGTAACAAAAAATTACAATCATTTAAAATGAACCCTTTTAAGCCTTTTCAGAGCACACATACAAATGGGTAGTTGATAAATGGATATACATTTAAAAGTAGTTTTTTTTTGTTTGTTTTTTTGTATAAGTTAACATGCACAATATGATTAGATTATATTACCAAGTTTTCCATGACTTAAGCAAAATATTCCATGGAGTCTCTTAAGTAATACAATTTTAAAAAGGCTGTTTAAAAGGAGTTTAGGCACATTCACGCCATGCTGTAATCACAAGATAACAACTTGGAAAAAGTAATTACAACTTGTAAACTGGGGATTTTCTGAGAGCTCCCACTTGTACCACCTGACCTCTGCAGAATTATACTGGCTCAGAGCAGCTCAGAGTAAAACAGCATGTGTTGTCATCTCATAATTACAGTAATTACAACATTGTGTGAAAGAAGCATTAGATGGAGTTTAGCATGTCACATCACAGGACACATCGTTTTGAACAGTCAGACTTGCTTTTACTGTCATTCACATAAATACATTAAGATTGAACTTAGACTGCCATTTAAAAGTTTGGGGTCGCTGAGATTTTTTTCAAATATTATTGAAATATGTTTCTTATGCTCACCAATGCTGCATTTATACAATGATACAGTAAAATCAGTATTACTGTAAATTATTACAATTTTAGATAACCGTTTTCTATTTGAATATAAAATGATTGTGCTGGTTAATTACTGTGGAAACGTTTAAGCTTTTTCCAGGTTCTTTGATTAATAGAAAGTTTAACCATTGAATGGTACAGTATTTTATGAGAATTAATGCAGGGTATCATGTGGAAGTGTCACACCACAGGGGAAAATAGACAAAATAAGGAACGAAGCATTTCCACTTAAACATTAGTTTAAGTTTAATCAATACTAGAACTCAGGCTCTTCCAACCATAAAAGAAAATAATTTCTTTGCTGCTCATCCAAACGAACAACCCTTTACTTCACTGAAAATTGCCAAAATACTAGATTGCTACCAAAGACCACAACAGGGAGAGAGGGTTAGTGGTCAGACATGATGTCCAGCTGTAAATGGCTGGCGTTTATGAACTCGACAGATGATGAGGGCGTACAGCAGGCCCATCATGATAATAGCTCACCGCTTGACCTCATCCCAACTCCAGTCAGACTATCAGGCTCTCTGTGTCACTGATAATGAGGTTGGGTAATATGATGCTGGTCTTGTGACAAGCTCATTCTTTCTGGACAGTGAAAAACACACTCTACAGCTTTATTCAGGACATGTGACTGCTGATCTCTTTCAATGTGTAAAGAGAGGTTGCTCCGTTAAGATGAAAGTATTCAGCCTGTGTTTCAATAAATCCCCACATAAACTTTTCACAAAGAATATAAAGGCTCCCGGAAATTAATTCTTCAATGTCCATCAAAATTTGGTCTGCTGCTCAGCCCATTAGAAGCAAAATTCCAACTCGGTTCCAACTCAATATTCCAATGCTGGATTCTAAGACACAATTAAACAGTCATCATTTGGAATATTACACACAAGTTGCTTGGACTAAGTTTAAGGTGCTTCTATGGTACTTTTTAGTGGCCCTGGTCACTATCTGCTTTCATTGTATGGAAAAGAACAGTGTTAACATTTCTGAAAATATCTCTTTTCATGCCCCATGGAATAATGAAAAATAGTCGGATCACAAAGCAATAATTCCATTAATTTTCTCCATAGGGATTTCCAGGTAAAAACTGCATTACATATTAACTATTATTCTGCTGAGAAATCTCCAACATTCAGAGAACCGCAACAAGTAAATACAGCCAAAAGAACACTTTAGCGCCCACTCAATCCCATAAAGAACTGTGAATAGCCAGGTTTCCATCCAAGGATTTCTTTGCGGAAAAAGGTTTAGCGCATCAAAATGTTTACCGAATTAGCTGATGGAAAGGGCAATTATCGATCATTTTTGCAAATGTCGACCCCAATTACTTTAACTTTAGCATATAATTTCTATGTCAAAACTTCAAATGACGTGAAAAACTAGTTTGGGCGTAAATAAATGTAGTGTCACATGACAGAATTAGCCTATACATGCCGCATTTGTGGCATTGCTCCCTTTAAATCACTGTTTCTCTGTAGTTCAAAGGCACATTAAATCTATTATACTCATTATTAATTACTGTTGGTAATAATAAGATGTGTTGCCTCTCAAACATTATTCATCCTCTTTGTAATTGTCAGTTTTTTTTTTTTTTTTTTACAATCTAATAAAAGTTAATCAGAAAAAATAACAGCTGCATCCGTTTCTGAATATTGCTTGATCGAGTTATTAATAAAAATAATGTCTAGGGCCTACAATGTAATAATATATAATAAAGTGTTGTTTCAAAATAGATGAGGAAAATATGGCGCCTTGAAAATCTCAGCAGCTTGTCAAAAAGAAAAGAAAAAAGGGACGTCTATCAAGCGAAGGAAGGCTGTCCAATAATACTGACAAAAAGAAAGGTAAAATTGACAACATTATGTCTGTATCTGAATAAATCAAATGAATGCCATAAAAAAATAATAATCACGATTTCATGGGCAGGATCTGACTACTTGACAAATAAAAAAAATAAAAAGAATTTTTTTTTTTTTTTAAATCAAACGTGACACTTGCTAATTTTATAAATAGGCTACAATAAGTAAAATAATGTTATCTCAAACAAATCAAATGGGTTGAATCCAAAAAGCTCCAAAAGAATATTAGAATTGTTAAGACGGCAACTCTATAGACCATTTCAAAAAAGTTAAATATAGATTACACAAATAAAAATTTAGGTTATTGCTGCAATTGTCATGTTTGAATGATCTGGATATATGCGTTCTTGGCCACGTCAAACCGCAACTGGCTTGACTACATGTTCAAAGTTTACGTAAAAAATTGTTGCTATATGACCAAACATGTTACTGTAATCTTTTTAAAGTAAACTGTCGAATTTCAATTGTCTCATTACTCTCTGCATTTTACAAATATTTGGGACGCGAAAGATATGATATGATTTGCAATAAACACAAAATTATGTAGGCTATGGAAACGACTACACAACACGATACAACAAAACTTACGCGACAATGCGTTTCTTAGGGATGGCATCACGCAGACCATTTTAATCTGTAAAAGGCCAATTGGATGGAAACAATTTCACAATCTTTTTTTTAACGCATATTCACTTTGTCGATAACAAAACTGGAAAACGTGGATGGAAACTTGGCTAATGATGTAAAGTCTAGGCTATCAAACTACCTAATGGTGAGAAATATGCATGCAAACATTTAAATACACAGTCTTGTACCTTTGTCTTTTTGTCCAATTTTCAAATACTTTTTTTTGCGTCAAATCAAAGTTTGTAATGTTGTGGTTCACCTTAGCTGGATGAATGAGGACTTTTTTTTCATAACCCCTCTTGGGAAAACTTTCTGAACCAAGGTCTCTGAAAAGTTGAACAGGCGTCGATGCACTCTAAATTAATAAAAGGTTTGAAACATGGCACATTTCATATATTGGTGAAGTTTTCTTATTAAGGACCCAAGATGTTAAATGATGATTCTAGAGACCTTTATGTATGACAGAATCTTTCCAATGGTCATAAAAGCAGCTGCCAGCTCAGAAACCTCTTATTACACATGTGACGTGAATAAACCTCAGCTCTGGCCTGGGCATACACTAGAACCATCTACTCTGTCCTCATATATAGTTTCTTTCCTCTCTGTAAAGGACGGCAACAGTACGTCACTCAGGCCTGTGAGGTTTGGAAACACACCACGCGGTTCAGAGACACTTTTTTTCTAATTCTGCTACTCTATTCCGGATTCAATGACTGTGAAACACTTTAAATGACTAAAAGAAAAGCAATACGCCAGGCTGTGTGTTACAGTTTTTTGAGGGGGGCTGTTAGACACAACATGGGTTGTTGTTTAGTTTTTAACTATTGCTCTAGCTCTGGACACAAGAACAGGCTTTGTGTTTGAGGTGTGGTTAAATTCCAAACACGTTATCAGTGCAAAAAATTAATGTGAACCAGGAAATACAACAAAAGATCAGTGAAAACTATTTGCAGAGCCACTGGTGTGGAAATCATAGACCGTTTTTGTTTTTTTAAAACGGAGTATTATGGAGTATATTTGCCATAAACAGATGATTTCGTGTGTGTTTAGAGGATATCTATTTCACACAGTCAACTACAATCAAATATTTAATAATATTCACATTATTTCCACATTCAATTAATTCTTTTTTTAAGTTTTCTATGTATCACACAAAGTTAATGCCTTCAAGACTGTGATTAAAATGAACAACATGAGTTAAAACAGTATGGGTTCTTAAAAAAACAGAACTGAAGTGAAAACAGCAGGACAGAATGATGCAGCTTAGATCACTCCTCAAATATTTTAACAAGGCTAAATTAAAACATGCTTCATGCTTGAAATTAGCGAATTCTCTCCTGCTGTAGTAATGGAGACTCGGCTTTTCTGTACGGTTATGATCTCTATGTAAACGCAGTAAAAACGGGTTTGGTTATTACACAGACGCTGTTATTCAATGTGACACAGACAGTATAACATTGGCAGCACAGCTTCTCAAACACTTTCTCATTCCTAGGTCATCTGAGCTCAAACCTGCCCTGATAATCAACCAATAGCCTTGCATTTGACTAACCTACACTACAATTGAAAAGTTTGGTGTGAGTAAGATTTTTGTTTTTCTGAAACTAATACTTTTATTCAGCATGGACGCATTTTATTTTCATTAACTTAAAAAGTGAGAGTAAAGATTTATAATGTTACAAAAGATTTATATTCCAAATAAAAGCTGTTCTTTTTAACTTTCTAGTGATCCAATTTTTTTATAAAAAGTATTAAAGGTTGTATCATGTATCCCAGTATCACAAAATATTCAATATTGAAAATAATCATACATGTTTCTTGAGCACCAAATCAGCATATTAGAATAACTTCTGATTGATCCTGTGACACGGAAGACTGGAGTGATGATGCTGAAAATTCAGCTTTGCCATCGCAGGAATAACTTACATTTTAAAATGTACTGAAACAGTTAGAAAAAGTTATTTAAACTGCAATATTTCACAATATTATTGTTTTTGCTGTAGTTTTGATCAAATAAATGCAGCATTGGTGAGCATAAGAGACTTTTTTTCAAAAAACAGTAGTTTTGATCTATTGTAGTTTGAGCTATTGTTTAATTTTATTTATTTATTTATTATATTTATATTATATATATATATATATTATATATATATATATATATATATATATATATATATATATATATATATATATATATATATATATATATATATATATATATATATATATATATATATATATATATATATATATATATATATATATCATAGATGTTTTTAAAGAACTTGTTCATGTCTCTTAAGCCTAAACTTAATTCAGAATAAACAGAACTTTCTCTTATTTTAAAAATAGAAATAGGCATTTTTTGGCAGTTTAGTTCAGAACGGGGCACGGTTCGCATGAAAAATTGTTAATGTGAAAGCTGTCATGCGGACCTGGGAGCGCACCTGGGTGCCACACCCGAGCCTACCCGAGAGGAAGTGCTCTGAGTTCGGTTGCTCTTGAACTGTGGCGCGATTCGCGTGAACAGTGTGAGAAACACAGACTCGGGAGCGCTCCTGTTCAGAAAAGTAACCTACGCATTCATTATAGCCGATTGTAATGTATTTAGTTCAACAAAGCAAGTGTAAGTGGTGATGGTGTTAATGATTTACCTCGGATACGAGCGAGAGCAAGCTTGCAGTGTATTTGCGCAATGCGCATCTCCTCAGAGTCCCTTTGCAAGCATGCAACAGAAAGCCCCCTTCATCTGACACACATAGCCTACAGTACATAAAAGTTTCCAAAACAACAGAAACATAGGGGGTATTTACACTTGGGCACTTCATGCGTTTTTCACGATTAGATAACTATCTGTAAATGCATCTGATTGTTCATCTGCTTATGAGTCAACTGTATTCCTTCCAAACAGATCTATGTCAGTATACAGTTGGTTTGGTCAGCCCAAAGACAACCAGTGAATGAAAACTTTAGATCCTTGTATAGATTTTGCTTGACACATATATTTTGTGTATGCGTGCGTGCGTGCTAGGGGTGTAACGGTACACAAAACTGACGGTTCAGTACGTACCTCGGTTTTGAAGTCACGGTTTGGTACGGCAGTTTTACAAAATTGCTTATTTATTTTTATTCAACAGTGGTTTACTGAAAAAAATTGTGTCTGTCCTTAAATGAATTCAATTATAACTAAAAGTTTCTTAAAGATAATGCTGTAAACTATATAGGAGCCCTTACTTGCACATTACTATAATATTAAAGGTTAACAACAGCCCAAACTGTTAGCCTAAATTCAGTTGATATTTATTTTTAGATATAATAATCAACACTCAAACTTCACATAAGGCAGTTTTTGCATTAACTTCTAAATCTAATTATTTATTTATTTTTCTCCAATTCGTAGATGAAATATAATCATTTATACACCGTGTCTGTCATTTTCATGACAGATTTATTTAAACATACATTAAATAAGACATCACTAACAGGTTAAGTAGAATATAATGAATATATAGGCTAATATAGTGCATATATTTAGTGAAAGTTAATTTCTCTAGTGAATTAACAGCTGTGGACACTGAACAAATTCTGAGGCAAATGTGATGCTACATGACATTTTTTACAAGCTGTTTTATTGTCTTTCAGCGGTTTAAACACCGATTGAGCGATTACACGACATGATACATTTCAGTAAGTTGTAATGTATCCTCAACATACCTTAAGAGATATTAATTCATGTTTATTCTTTAGGAAGAGATGATCGCGTTGACCTTGAACTGGCGAGCCTATACAGTGAGTCAGTCAAGTCACATTAAGAAGCGTCAAAACGGCATTTATCGTTTGAATTTCATGATAAAATGGACTGAATACTTAATATGTTCGTGTGGGACCTCGGCCTGAAGTGTGTTTCGCGCTTAAAACAAGCCTACTGTTAACTGTTAAAGATAACATTCGGAACCGTTCGGTACACGTGCACAGAACCGGAAGCCCTGTACCGAAACGGTTTGGTGCGAATGTGTGTACCGTAACACCCCTAGTGCATGCGTGTTGCTTCCTACAGTTTAAATCCAAACCACCAGAACAACTTCTTTCAGACGAATACAATCAGAGTTATATTAAAAATATCCTGGCTCTTCCAAGCATTATAATGGCAGTTAATGTCAGCCTAAAATTTGAAGCTCAAAAAAAGTGCATCCATCCATTATAAAAGTAATCCACATGGCTCCAGGGGGGTTAATAAAGGCCTTCTGAAGCGAATCGATGGGTTTTAGTAAGAAAAATATCCATATTTAACACGTTATAAAAGTAAAATATCTAGCTTCCGGAGGACAGCCTTCCGTATTTTAACTTACTTTTATAACGGATGGGTACACTTTTTTTGGGCTTCAAATTATGGGCTGCCATTCACAATGCTTGGAAGAACCAGGACATTTATTTTAATATAACTCTGATTTTATTCATCTGTAAGAAGATACACACCTAGGATGGGTTGAGGGTGAGTAAATCATGGGGTAATTTTCATTTTTGGGTGAACTATCCCTTTAAAACAAAAAGGTGTGATCTATTCTGAACTGGACAGAAAATGAACAGAAATCTGAATCTGAAGGCCAGATATGAACAGAGCAGTTCTATACTGGATCTGAAGGGACATCTTTGTTAAGCAGACCTCACACGGAGAAAAGAGGGAAAGCTTTATTTAAGCCCTTTATTTAGTGGTTGTTTTTTGTTCTGTTCATGTAAACCACTTGTGGTACAGAGAAAAGCCTGCAGCACAAAACCAGTCAGAACCAGAAAAGAGGAGCTCGGCCCATCACAGTGGGTCTCTTGGGCTCAGCTGTGCCGCTGGGCTGATCTTGGCTGACCTCTACCTCCCAAACTACTTCCTGTTCTTTCCCGACCCAATCACAGTGTCCTCCCCTGTGGACCAGTACAGACGAGTCTTTCTGCTTAGGCTGTCACAAGCCAACTGTACTCTGAAGACTCCAGCATGACAGCAGAGCAAATAGAGGAAATCAGAGAGAAGATCCATGGGCATCAACAAATCCACTGTACTAACTCACTATCAGTCAAGTAACAGATCTGGCCACAGAGGTGAATCCCATGATGCCTCAGCAACAAACTATTTGTGAGTCATGTGTACCCTCCCTTTCGGCATTACCATGGAAACATACAATTTGATGCCTATCTCTCAAATTCTCTCTGTCGCTAAGGGCCATTTAGACTTCATCCCAGAGGAATTCCAGCACTTCCTGTTTCCTCATTTGTTCTCAGACACTGCGATGGAATTGAGAGTGTTTGTTCAAGTCTCACAAATCCTAAACTAGAAGCTGTGAAAACACAAAAGTTTATGGAATTTCATGCAGTTAAGGTGAAAAGGCATATTACAAAAACATTTAATCAGAATTTAAAAAAAAAAAGTTAAGATCGAAATCTAAACTGAAAGGAAAGTACAATTTTAAGATAAAAAAAGAAAACTTTTCTAACAAGTTTGCAAATATTTTAAGTTGAAACAAAAATAAAATTCTTATGCTTGCTCACCAATGCTGCATTTACTTGATTAAAAATACAGTAAGACAATAATATTGTGAAATATTAATACAATTTTAAATAATAATGTTTTCTTTTTAGCATGTTACTTCGCTGCAAATACGCCAAACTACATGAGCCGAGCTCTAACTGTTCGCTATCAGTACCGTTCACTTCACGAAATCACATGCTCCATCACATCTCGTACTCGAACGCTATCAGCTCGAGGTTGTCATTCTTTGAGTATTTATTAGTGATACAGTGGAAATTAGTAGATTTGGTTAGCATGTTTGTGTGTGCCCCTACATTTTCTGGTTGTGCCCCTAGAATTTTCAGTTGGGGGCCACTGTGCTCCTAGTGAAAAAAGTTAGCCTGGAGCCCTGAATATTGAAAACAGTTGTGCTGCTTAATATTTTGTGAAAACCGTGATACATTTTTTTCAGAATTCTTTGAATAGAAACAGCATGTATTTATTAATTTAAAGTCCTTAACGCGTTGTTAATAATTAAAAATAATTTAACGCAATTAATGCAAATAAATGACGAAAAGTATGTGAAGCTGCGTCATTAACGTAATTTTGTCATGCAGTTAGATGATCTTAGAAGTCGTGAGTTTATCACAATCACACAGAGCATCTACAGCATCTGTAACCCTGGTTTCCATTCTAACTCTTTAACCCGATTCTGCTTCGCTGTTTGTGATCAGGCCATTTTAAGCCGTTCAACTCTGGGAAAGTTTTCAGTGATCCAGTAATCGAAATAAACAGTCCAAAACAGTGCTAATGTAAAGAAGGCCAAGCTGACTACATCACACACAACAGAGAGAATCGATCACTGATCACTCGCTGCATTCATGTACAGACAATAGATTGTAAAAAAATACAGACACATCTCAGTACATTTGCATCGTTTCCACACACACTCAGGAAGGACAATGTTTGATTTGTTGTGTACGTTGTTGTGTTTAGTAATCGTAGGTTTATGCAGTCAAGTCAAAGCGGTTGATTTAGGAGATGATTTTGGCGTCTCCATGTGGTCCTGTTCGGTATCGCAGCTTGACTCGTCTAAAATTAAATGAAAACAGTCTCATTGTTGTTGCTCTGTACACATACTGTACACTTAATTCTGTAGTTTTTTCCCTGTAATTTTTTTTTTTCATGGGTGCTTAAGTGTGTATAAATTTATTATATAATAAAATTATATGGACTCCTTATATTTGGTTATTTGGTGTCCTTTTGGAGTCTCCAATGATCCTTGAAGTTTGCAGAAAATACAGTTTTGTGAGAATCACCCTTCAATCTGACTGTTTACTTTGCTGGATATAGCAAATGATGACAAAATTAATGTGCTTAATGAGAAATGGCGTACGCTTAATTTCATGTTAGTGTGTGATTAATCGCGATTAAATCACAACAAAAGTGCAATTAATCGTGATTAAAAATTAAATCGATTGACAGCCCTACTATAAACATAAACATAAGACCAAAACAACAAGTTTTAACAGAGTTTACATTTGGACTTTGGACAGACACTAGACAGTATGCGACAATCTGACCAGCTGTGTTGTGTTACAATCAAAATTATTAAAATGAGAGGATATTGATCGATAATTTGTCAAACCTTATTTTCTGCTGCTAATTCGAAAGATTGAACTATAAATAATTATATGAATAATTATATGAATAATTATAAATAATAATGACTTACTTTAATACTGTAGCCTTGGGCAGCCATATTAAGTTCCCTCCAACAGTATCGGTGGCCATTTGCCCTATATGGGTAGACCTTCATTCATCGTACCAACAAGCGGAAGAAATATGCTAGCATTGTCACACCCCTTTACTGGAAACGCTTCATAAACAAATTGAGAAAAATGCTGCTGGGGGTAAACTGCAACAACTGGAAAGGTGGCGGAAAACGAACAGGCAACTTAAATATGTACTAGAGCAACTGCTGAACCGTTGTTGTGTTTCTACTGTATCCATCCTTTGGATGAGACATCAAACCGAGATCCTGACTCTCTGTGGTCATTAAAAATCCTAGGATGTGCTTCAAAAAAAGAATAGGCCCATTGGCCTATCCATCATCATGGCTTCCAAATCATCCCCATATAAATATTGATTGTCTACGTCACTGTTTTCTCTCCACCAATCAGCTGGTGTGTGTGGTGGGCATTCTGGCACAATATAGCTGCCGTCGCATCATCCAGGTGAATGCTGCACATTGGTGGTGCTTGAGGTCCCCCTTCCATATATAAAGCGAACTGAGTGCAGAGAAAAGTGCCATATAAATATAACAAATTATTACTGCAGACACTTGAATTAATGAACATTCAGTGACCTAAAGAACATAACACAATGCAAATTAACTGTGACTAACAGGAAAAGGGTGTGTGGGAAAGACAATTGTGTGAGTGTGAGTGTGAGTGCATGTTGTTCTGATTTTCACAGGTCTGAGCTGTAAATAACTGAATTTGAATCAGTATTACTCAGTCTGGTGTGTGTGTGTGTGTGTGTGTGTGTGTGTGTGTGTGTGTGTGTGTGTGTGTGTGTGTGTGTGTGTGTTGAATGTGAGAAATATGATATTCAACCCATCTGAGATGATGGATTTAACATACGAGAAGCTCATGCCAGAGAGGGAAACATTAAACGTACTCTAAAGATCTTTAGATCTCTTTCTGTAAAGTTTTACTTTCCTGACAGTCCAGAAAATGACTGGAAACATTGCCAGTATTCATAAAGCCATGACTAAAATCATTCAGATGAGAATGACCACAGGCGACCAATAGTCATTATCATCTTCATGGATTCTTGTTTTTGAAAATGGCTTTAAAGTGTTCAGGAAAAACATTTCTCATTTGAGTCATAGGTAGATAAAACCAGTAACCCGTTTACCAATTTTAGGGGTTTTTCTGCTAAAATATATTGGCATCTCGATAGAATTAGAAGGAATCCCAGTTCACAAACAGAATCACATGAATTAAAATGTTTATCGCACTGAATCGTCGCACCAAATATTCATCTTTGTGTGAACAGGCCTTGAATCTACATGTGCATACACAAAGCTAAACTTTATTACGGTCAGCTCTATCATTTAAAGTTCCTGTCCCTCCATGGAGCGTGTGTCTCCAACTTCAGTAGATAAAAAGCAGTGTGCATTTACGAGATGGGACATTCATGTGCCAAGCCAACACGTACATACACAGACAGATATGAGGCATCCGAACTGTGGTGTGTGGTTATATAAGAACAGACAGTATTAACTAATCATACCTGCAGAGACAGCAGAATTTAAATCACTGCAGGAGCTGATACAGCACTCTCACTAACACACACAGAAGGAGGACATGAAAGGTTTAAGGCCCTGATATGCTTTAAGCAAAATCAAAAGAACAAACTGGTGTAATGTCATTTCAAACAAAATCAGGACAAAAATTTCATCAGGAATTCATTTTGGGAGGTTGAAAGAGCTTGCCAAAGCAAAACACCTTTGAACTAGAGCTGCACGATTAATCGTTAAAAGACCGCAATCTCGATTCAAATACCTGCGCGATCTCATTTCTAAATGACAACTATTCCGCAATGTCTATTACATGGTTCACATCACAAGTGTCAGCGGAGCAAGAACAGTGCGTTTTGTCGCTACCTGTGTTAATGAATGAGAGTTGGCCATCATGCTTCCGATGTGAACACTCATTCATTTGATATGGGCAGCTGCAAAACATGTCTGCGGTTTAACACAACTTTAGTTAACCTTTAAAAGTACGATCAAATCTGTGTTCGTGCTGATCCGGGGAGAGCAGCTGCAAATGTACATTGTATGACGCAGCTTTTCAACCACACATCGTTATTTATATATTACAAACATTTAAATAACACGGTGTAAAAAAAAAAAAAGTAGGCTACTAGGATAAAATTGTATAGTTTGTGTATAAACACTGATGTCTATGGTTGTGATCAAAGTAGTAGAGCAAATCATCTTTTTAAAGTCTGTTATTGTATTGCTTATCTTTACGCCAAGCAGTGGCAACAAGTGAGTGTTTAAAAACAGTGTTTGTCATTGAATCAGTGTTTGTGAATAAATCTTTAAAATTAATGATTCATCCCATAACAAGTCTTTATGAATGAGACCTTGACTTTCAAATTTTTTTATATACAAATTATTTTTTTAAATGATTTCATTCAATTTAATATATATTTTTAAATAGACTAAAAGCAAGTGAACAAATTTGTCAGAACCTCTAGTTTGCATGTTATTTTGTTAATAGTCTTTTTCTTCAGAATCGTAGGAGAATCGCGATTTCCATTTTACAGAAAAAAATGCTCAGTTTATCCAGGATCAGGCAGCTCTACTTCGAACTATCACTGGTTCGTGGCATTTACATAATAGAGAGGTGTATTCTGAAGCTCCGCCGCCTTTGACGTGGAAATCTTCCCCGGTTAATTTCTTCTGTTTGGTCTGTTGAGCTCAGACGAGCTCAGACGAACACACTGGAGAGCTGCTTTATAGTAGACATTGAAGTTGTAATTGTAATTGAAAAGCTGCTGCTTTAAAGCAGTCTACTGTATAAAGTGCTATACAAATAAATGTTACGTGACTTGACTGGAGTGCTGAATTGCAGAGCTAACGCAAACGTATCCCTATTGGTTTGATCAGATGCCTTCTTAACTGCGATTCTCACTTTTGTTTTTGAGAGGAAAGCGTGCAGCACATATTTACATATCCATCTAAACGCAGCTCTCAACAGCGTGGCCGGCGTTGGGATGTTCACAGAAGAAGCGAAGAAAGAAAAAGAACTTTGTCCTGAGGATATCGGGGCCTTTACACACAGTCTGTGCAGCGAATGACACATAACAACGAAGCTCCGAAAACTTTACCAAAACACCAGCAACCAACACAGAGCCAACACAAAAAACAGAATAACCCCTTCTGGTCCCATACCCAATCATCTCAGTGGCTGGATCTAAATATGGCAAATTCCCTTATAGTAGGCGAAAAACAGTATGTGAAATGAGTATGTCCGAATTCACAGTTTTCATAAAACAATAGGCAAAAAGCACCCGGATGACCTACTACTTCTGGTGAGATTCTGAAGTGCGCACCCAGCGGACACTTTACTATCCCAAGAGACCATAGGAGAGGATTATGACAATTACATGACGAATGTAGCACATCCAGATTACATTACATGCATTTTTCAGTCACACAGTAAGTACTTATTCAAAATAAGAACACACTCCGAGAGTATGCAAACCAACCAGCATTACAGGAATAGTTTACTCAAAAAATTCTGTCATTTATTTACACACTAAACCAGTATAACTTGATTTTTTCCATATAAACAAAAAAAGGACAATGATATGGTCAAGCTCCAAAAGAACAAAAAGCACCATAAACGTCTCTTAACCAGAGCTGCTTTAAGGCGAGCCAACTGCGGTACAATGGGGAAGAGACAAGAGGTCATTTCTTTAAATGGATGTCAAAGGAGAAGAGGCTTCAGTAACTGAATTAGCTGCTATTGTGAGGAAACAGCTTATCACTTAAATCAGCACCATATTGGCTAATCTTTCACATGTTTGCCATTAAACATTCATTTTGGATTGATACTTTTTCTTTTTATTTACTCAAAAAAACCTGCTGTTTTATGAGACACAGACCATTAGGATTCAGTGTACAGCACTTTTCATTCATTTCTATGATATCTGTAAACTACCGCACAATTCTGACAGAAATTAAATAGTTAAGGACGTAAACATTACGTGAACCAATCACATATTGGATCCAGGATGACCGTTGTGCTTTCTCCAATGGTAAATCCATGGAGAATGATCCATAACAATGAGAACATTTTTAAGAGCAATTCCGCAATACACAAAGATATGGTGCCATTTTGGAGTTTAGCAACTCATTATTTGGAAAAATACCTAGCAACTACTCTACTAAACCTTTTCTGTGTTCCTGGAAGAAAAGTAAGTCATAAGAGTCTGGAATGACAATGGATGAGTAAATGACAGACTCCATATTTGACTGAACTATTCAGATCTTCAATCAAGCACTCAACTGTGCCATGTCATACAAACTCTGGTTTCTTCATTCTAAGAATCTCTACTAATAAGTTAATGAAGCTAATCTTCAAGACCTGGGCCCTTGTGAAAATGTCACGTGTGGCATTCCTAATAAAAGTAACAAAATTTAAAACCAGGCTGATATCGTCTTATTCTTGTACCTTTCTTCTCTCCGGTGAAGGGGACGACATCATCTATGTCTTTATGGTCCATAGCCTCCTTCTCCAGATACTGCAGGAGTTTATCACGGTTAAAAGGACCGGTGGCCACTTTTGTGGTCTGGTCCTTCTGCCTGAGTCCAGCTGGCAGCAGAGCATTCTGGGTAATAGATTCAGAACAGATGTACCAGTTACAGTATGAAACAGAACCATCACAATGTTCACACCAAGCAAAAAATCCAATGAAGTGTTTACTTTTTAAATAATAACCATCATATGCATTTGTTTCCTGATGTTCATTGGTCAATCTGAACACAGAGTGTCAGAATTGTGTTGTTTACCAAGTAATCTTTGCTTAATAATAAAAAAATAAATAAAAAAAACTGCAGAGATATTTTTGCTTAAGAGGAAGCTCTTGTGTTTGTGAGCAAACTTGAGCTCTGTTTACTTATAAACAAACAGACAGGGAGTTGTTTATCAGAGGTCTTAACAGAAACTCCAGAAAGGCAGATATACAGTTTGGAAAATGGCTATTTTCACCAGTTTGGAAAACAACTGATTTCTCAACACTTTATCACTGCAGTTCAAACAAATGACATATGACCACACCCATAATTACAATAACGTTATTGTGAGTTACATCACCCTGTTATTGGCGATGTACCAGAAATGACAGGGCGATCGTTTGTGTCTGGTTTTTCTACTTCAAATTATTACATTCCCATCTTTAGGACTGATTTTCCACACATTTAACACAAGTGCTTCAAGGGGTAGTCTATTTCAAAGAATTCTGTCATTATTCACTCAACCTCATCTTGTAGCTTTCTTCTGTGGTCCATAAGATATTTTGAGAAATGTCACAGTGTTTTTGTTCTTTTATCCGCAATAGAAGTCAATGATGACCAAAACTGACACCAACACCAATATATTTTATGTTCCACAGAAAGAAAAAAATAAGTCATCCAGATTTTGGGGTGAAAAACATCCCTTTGTTTAAGCAGTGTAAACAAATTCCAGTATATTTCCATCAGCTGCTGTAACAATGATGTAGACATCAACACAAATGCAAGGAGACATTTCTAAAACGAAAATTTTTGCCTCTGCTAATGCCTGTGGTACTGTAACCATTAATTAAACCCCCCTATCTTAGCACTGGTCGTTTCACACCGCAGATTTGAAAAAGAAATGGGCGTGTAAAGCTGTGAGTGTAAAGGTTAGGAAGAGGGTAGACAATGACCAATAAAACACAGACCTACAACACACTCATTATACAAATTAATATTAATTTGTGAGTGAAAAAAAACGTTGAGGGCAAAAATATAACCCTATAAATCATGACAACAAACTCCTAAGAATCTTATCATTAGAGACTACCAATAATATGATCACATACATTTCTATAAATCATTCTTTGCATTATCATTGAATAAGTATTGACTTTCCAAAGTTATTGATCTATATGAAAAATGAATAAGATCATCTAAAAGATCATATATTTTGTATAAGTTACGAGCACTATAGAAGATGGTAAACATTACGTTTAACATGGAAAGAATAAAGGCAAAGTTATTTTTGTACTTTCTTTTTGAGTTTTTGTTGTCTTCTGTGTATCTGAATAATCATCAAATTCATGATCAGACATTCTGCTGTATCAGTGCCGTTATTTGCACATATAGATTTAAATTGAAGAAGATGCAATGAAATATGCATATAGACAGAATATACGCACATAGACAGTGCTGGCTTATGTTTGCTATATGAAATGTAGCCATAAACACTTGCTCCTGTCCGGATATGAACTGTGATCCATGTTGCAAGTTTTCAGCACAGAAACCAATTAAGCTTGGACAGATTTTACCAAACTGTCTGAAAGTGTGAAGAAAAGTGTGTCTCACCTCTGGGTCGATCTCATCTAGAGCACTCTCCAGTTGCTTGAGCTCCTCCTCTGACAGCTTGTCCAAAATCTCATCCTCATCGATCTCCTTATACTTCTCCAGATCTTTCTTAAAAGGAAGAGCCATGATTCACACCGTCCGTCAGAGAGAGACCGTGGTCCAGTTTGATTGAGTGTCTGCACAGAAAGATTTGTTATTCATGTAACTAAATATAGAAATGTCAACAGTTTAACTAACATACTCAGCAAGATATTCTTCAAGCTGTTACCATGACAGAAGACCTGAGAAAGAAAACTGATTGTAAAAGACAGTACTCTAATGTCTGTTGTAGCGCCCGTTGTGGCAATTCTGAGAGTAAAGAAATATATGTTTAAAAAGATTTTGGAATGCAACAATGCAAAACAATTAATTATATTACTGACTGACTAAGGGTGTAACAGTACACGTATTCATACCAAACCATTTCAGTACAGGGCTTCCAGTACTGTGCACGTGTGTACCGAACGGTATGAATGCCATCTTTAACAGTTGGCAGTAGGCTTGCTTTACACGCGGAACACTTCAATCCGACTTCCCACATGAACATATTAAGTATTTTGTCCATTTTAATCAATTCAAATGACAAATGCTATTTTTATGCTCTTTACGCGCACAAGTGAACGCGATCCTCTCTTCCTAGTCAAAAAATAAACATGAATCAACAGCTGACGGTATGTTAAGGATACATTACAACGTGTCATATGTTGTGTAATCGATCAATCAGTGTTTCAACAGTGGAAAGCCATCAGTAAAACAGCTTGTAAACAATGTCACGTAGCACCTCACAAGTCATTCAGATTCCACAGCGGTTTAGTTCACTAGAGAAATTAAAACTCTTTCACTAAATATACGCACTATTTTAGTCTATATATTCATTTTATTGTACTTAACCTGTTAGTGATGTATTGCTTATTTAATGTACGTTTAAATGAATCCGTCATGAAAATGACAGCCACTGTGTATAAATGATATTTCAACAACAAACTGGAGTAAAAACATAATTTTATAATTAGATTTAGAAGTTAGGCTAATGCAAAAACTGCCTAATGTGAAGTTTACATGTTTGCATACAATGTGTTATTTGAGTATTGATTATATCTAAAAAGTAAATGAATTTAGGCTAATTTGGGCTCTTGTTATATTATAGTAATGTGCTACATAGTTTACATTTTACAGCATTAGCAGAGATAATTTTTTTATCTTTAAGAAACTTTTAGTTATAATAATTCAATCCATTTAAGAACAGACACAATTTGTTCAGTAAACCACGGTTTATAAAAAACAGTTCTCTCCAGTACCGAACCGTGACTTTAAAACCGAGGTACGTACTGAACCGTCAGTTCTGTGTACCATTACACCCCTTTGACTGACGAAATATTAATTTAATATACATGCAAACATGTCCCGCCATCAGAATAAAGGCCTGTCCACAAAAATTCAGTCGCATTTTCGCATGCAATGAACTACAGGAGTTTTTTCCTATTTTGCACCTCGCTTTTAAATCGCTAATTCGAGTGAAAGTGAAAAGTAAAACGTGCACGGCCGCACGGGGATTCATAACGGTGCAGCGCAGAATGAGTGTTTTCAATTCATTCCTATGGATGTTGATCTTCCATAGGAATGAACAGAAAACATTCGCTCCACGCACCGTTGCGAATACATTATTTAATGTAAATTGTGATAATCGATTATCAAAACTTTGTTGCGTAAGGTAGTCAGTGGAAAGACAGTGATGTATCAGAACTCACAAGTATTACAGTGACAGCTGTAGCAAAACTTGTTTTTTCGCATCCTTGTCTTTGTTTTCCATCTCGGCATATCCCACAATAAATATATGCGTAAATGCATACTTTGATATACTCGGTTTACTTCCATGCGACAACGTGCTGCATGACGTATCGTTCTTTTGCTCATGTGGTTCAGTTCAGGACCATGATCAGTTCACACTGGAATCTGATATTGGCCACATTTAAAACAACAATGTGAACAGCTATAAATAAATAAATAAATAAATAAATAAATAAATAAATAAATAAATAAATCAGAACTGAGCAATAAATCAGAATTGATTGTGTAACACTTTCTCAAGATTTCATTTTGTGCTTTATTTTCCATACACTGCGCTGCACCGGACGTTGAAGTGGCCACTTAAGGGGCTTGTCACACAATGATCGTTCCATTGACTTTCATACAAATGCAAATGTGGGAGACAGGAAACACATGTTCATGCGATTATTACTGTGTTTATTGGGTTCCAAATTCATAGGCCAGTCAAACTCTGACCTGCGAATTTGTATCACGTGAAGACGTGTGACCAATAGAAGATTGATGCACCACGCCAAGCAGAATTAAAATAATTTACAATTTACATTTTGTATGTATAATATGTTGAAATGTTTTTAAAAAGAGGCTAATGCGGACAATCATAAAGTGCATTCGTCTGTTCAAGATTCAAGATTCAAGAGTTTTATTTGTCACATACACAGTTATATACAGAATATACAACCGGCAGTGAAATGTAAACAGGTCCGCTCCATGGACAGTGCAAATTCACAGTTAAAAACACAAGGAGGAAATTATATAGAAATAGGATAAAAAGTATATATATATATATATATATATATATATATATATATATATATATATATATATATATAAAATAAGAATAAAGTGGAATAAAATAATTGAGGTAAACTGTGCAGTGAGTAAACTGTAGACTTATAAATATGTGGTTAACAAATGTATAAAGAGTATAATGTGCAAACAGGTTTATAACAGGTTGTTACACAGTAACAACGAGAACAGAAAGTGCAGTGCAATGTCAGTGTATCGATGTTTATCCTGAAGTGAAGTCACGTGGTGTTAAGTGACTGAGTTCAGGAGTCTGATGGCCTGGGGGAAGAAGCTCCTCCTGAGTCTCTCAGTTTTGGCCATCAGGCTTCGGAAGCGCTTACCAGATGGCAGCAGCGTGAAATGAGGGTTTGCAGGGTGATTAGAGTCCTTGATGATCTTAGTAGCTCTACATTTGCAGCGTTCGGTGTAGACGTCCTGCAGAGACGGGAGAGCTGACCCTGAGATACGCTCGGATAAGCGCACGACTCTTTGCAGGGCTGTTCAGACCAATGCATAAAAAAAAAAACGGCAGACTGAAAATGCACTAGGGATGCACGATTACGACAAATCATAATTGTCAATTATTCCCTTGAAATTGTAATTGCGATTATTAATTATGATTATCAAAATTTACATTGAATGATGTTTTGAATAGCATTATACCATAGTTTGAAGCAACTGCATGCCATATTTTTATTTAAAAAAAAAAAAAAAAAAAAAAAAAAACCTCTTCCTTCCTGAAAAACTTTGATTGCTTTTCTATAGCATTAAGCCTCATATCATCTATACATTTGTTTGGTTTCTTCTTTAAATAAATAAAAAAGTAAAAATTTATGCATGGTACAATAATAGGGGCTTTCGCACCGGGTAGTTCTAGGGACTTCGTTATAGTAACTAACCTCCAGGGTGATTCCCCGAGAGCTAAATGTTCCCCAAGGGTCATTTTCCTGATAGCATTCACACCGCCAGTAACTCTAAAGTGACGTAAGCCACGCTTATTGTTGTGACTTTATTTTGATGGCGCTGAGAACGCCAGAGACTGAGCACACAGCGCTCACATTTTCTGTCCTCATTAGCTTACGATCAGTTTAACAGTCCTGTCTAATATGTTATTAGGTAGAACTGTTATACAAAGAAAGATTTCAAAAGATTCATTATATGAAAAAGTATTAGCGTTTGCCGTGTGGTTGATGTTGTGACTAGCTGAGCAGAAATACATAATCATGTTTCGCTTGGTCCCCTCAAAGTTGCATTGGATTTTCTCCTTAGCATAAAGTTTGAGAGGTCCATCTATCACTGTTTTCCATGTTTGTAGAGTCAAGTCACCTTTATTTATATAGCGCTTTTTACAATGCTAATTGTTTCAAAGCAGCTTTACAGTGTTAAACAAAAATAATGCAACAGAATTTGATTTGGCTGTACGGCCTCTCTGGAGAAAACAGTGCTAGTTCAGTTCTCATATAGTGTCAATGCAGGTGATCAGTAATATAGTTGAATATTTAGTGTTCCCAACTAAGCAAGCCAGAGGCCAAATGGCGACAGAGGCGACGGTGGCAAGAGTTCATGTAGTCAATATATAGGCTGTGTACACAGCTTTTTAAAAATGGCGGGGGCTACAGTGCTGGTGTTTCGCGTGCATTCGACCAGTCAACATAACATGCTCTAAACACACCTCTTAAGCACACAGAATAATGTAAGTTGAATTTTTTGTTTTGTAATCGCAGCTTTGAACGATTACGTAATCGTGGCATCCGTAATTGTAATCGCGATTAGAAATTCGATTAATTGTGCAGCCCTAAAATGCACATTCACTCTATCTGTAGTAAGTACACACATTTACATACTAACATTAGCCTACATTACTAACAAAAACAAGCAGATTTTTCCACTAATCAATGAAAGAGAGAGATTAATGAATTGATACTACATGTCCAGATATGTGTTATCTGACAGATGTTCCCCATGTAAGTCTCCCACTCATGACCTTTAAACTCAGGCTAGAACTTAATTTTCTTAATCTCATTCCCATAGGGAAACACCTTGACCTTTGAACTTCACTCCCCTGCAGAACTGCACCATCTACAAATTCCTCAGCTACTTCATCAGGCTGCAGTGTTTCAGAAAAGATATGAATCATCATCATTGGTGTACTCTTGAGTGCAACACTCAGCCAGACACAGCAAAAAGAGTCTTGATTTTTGGGTTTGGTTTGCGAATTGTGACTTTAAGGCTGCGGTTTTAGACAGGGAACCCTAAATAAAGCCCTGCCAGCTCAAGTCAGCCATCGGCTCCATAAAACATGAGGAAATTCCAGCAGCCAAAAATACTGCAGGAATAACTGATGTCATTTATTCACCAATTCATGAATAAATTGACCTTTTGGCCCACAACTCAGAGACTAAAAATAGGGCATCCTAAAGACAAATTAGACGTTGCCAAAGTATGTAATGACAAACCCTGGGAAATACCACAGCACATGATTATAGTTTATTAACAGATCCTGCAATTACAGAATTTCTTTGTTTCAATTACAACTTTACTTGAACTCTTCTGACTGAGTAATGAAACGAAACCTAGCAGTCAGTGTTGATGAAAAGTTTAGAGTAAATTTGAAGGTGGACAAAAGCATTAAATCAGACACTGGCATGGGAATAAAATGCTGTATTAATGTTGGATGGAGCTGTATTTAACCGGCGCTTCTGCCAAAGCCGAAAGAGAATTTAAGTTGCGTGTCGATCCATCAATGAAATAGCATCAGTGTTTTTCATGAAGAGTTTTAAATTCAGTGCTATTATTATGTTGAGCCAAAGCGTAATAACAAATCACAGCAAGACTTTATGTTTGACTCAATCCAACTTATGAGTGCTTAATGGATAAGTAGACTTTCGCTAAGACTAAGAAAAACCAGTGGTAAATCCGGTAAAATGCCATTGGGCTACAGGATTGGTGTCAGCTTAACTCTCAGTCTTAAGATGAGATGTATAAGACCCTCACAATGTAAATGTCCATAATGTTCACATTAACTTCCAATTAAACATGCAAAAGTTGCATTAAAGAAGTTACATACTAGTAGCAGCTGACTAAAGAGCGAATGCATTGATTTGAAGGATTCCCTCAAGTTTCTTGTTACTGTAGAAGACAAAGGAACACTTGAACCAGAAGAAAACAGGGGCTAATGTGGCTTAATGGCTAAATGGTGCTAAAACTGGAACAAATTCAGTATCCCTTTTGAGCCTGTGCTGTCCCTTAGACCAAGAAGCCTCTTTCCTTTTCATGAACACGTCCAAATATAAAAAGACTCAAAGTGAGGATACTCGCAATTAACCGGTTAACCGTTAAAATGACAGTAAGTCACTGTTTTCAGGAAACATTTACATGGTAAGAAAATTCTAAAAAATATACACATAAAATTCAAATAGAAAAAAAAAAAAAAAAAAAAAAACAGGTTAAAAAAAAAAGTGTATGTAACTTGTACAGTGAAGATTATACAAGTGTTATTTTACATTTGATTACTTTAAATTTCTGTACCTGAAAACTTCTGCTAGACCTACCTGAAAAACACTGATTATTTCATTTATATCTATTTAAAACTGCAGTCTGTAACTTTTTGGGGTTCAAAATTATCCAAAATAAATTGAGCAAGTACATAACCAGCTAGTGTTCAAAACTATCTGCTTACTCGATTTAGAAACGGTAAGCTTGTAATAATGTTTTTAATTCCAGTGGTACCGGTGGATTTCCGTGGGATATTAGAGCATATCTTTGCATCATTACGTCACACCTGTACACATAAAGAAGACGTCCCGGCTAGTAGGCTATATTGCGTGTGAGGATGTTGGAGGTGGAGATATATAGCCTTTTCTCACATAATTAAGCGTATCAATTTGATGGCGGATCCAGAAAGGGTCAAACTACAATCACCAGTGACAACTGGAGATTCACCCGCTGTAAAATGCAAAAGACTTCAGACTTCGGAGTGGCTACAGAAAAAAAAAAAAAAAAAAAAAAAAAAAAAAAAAAAGACTGCAACAAGGATAAAAAGGGCTTTTGAAAGGTGGCGTGAACCCCGTGTTTTGAAGGGGTTTCAAAACAAAAATTTCAATGGTTCAATTATGTAACTAGTACACTTGTTCATTAATTCATAGTCACAGAGTTTTCTTTGTTGTGCCCTTCTCGTTTTGCTATTTGCATGATGGTAAATATCAATTATTTTGTACTAGCTATGAGAGGGAGCAGTTCACCTCTACTCCACATTAATTTGTTGGAATAGGACGATTAGAAATTAGACTGCACAGAAATGGAAACTGAACTACAGGTAGCCCTAATACACATTAAATGTAGCCACGCAATGCTGATGTTAACATTAACAATTTGAAAACAAAGTATAATTTGCACAGTTTGACGTGATACAAGCGATCGTTAGATTTAATCATGGCGATTTATTCCAATGCTTTTTTTCCCCTTAGTTGGTCAGAACAAAAGTGGATGTTAGCTACTTACTTGTTCAGATGACATTCTTATGTTGGTCATACTTTCAAACAGTAGAATCTGCCTGACTGACAGCCGCACATTCTCCTCAAAACTTTGGATTCCTCCGCGCTGTGCCATGCCGAGGCACAACTTGTGTGAAGTTGACAATTCCGTGAATAACTGCAATTGCAGATTTCGAACAGAGATGGCGACAGAGGAAATCTACGGACTGCAGCTTTAAAGTTCTATTGCACTTATTTATTTGTGCTATTGCTTTTAGTTGAATTATTTTTTTTAATTTTTTTATTAATGACTGTTTGTCTTTAATAATCTTTGAAATTTATATTAGTTTTAGCTGCTGTAAAAAAATTGAAATTGAGAATTTTTAATTTCACTGATATCTAAAATTTTGGTATCAATCTTATTACAATACAAGGATACATGTGTCAAAAAACAATCATTTTATTCATTTATTACTTTTTTTAAATCAAATTTGAATTTCATTGAATCAAAAATCTTGAAATTAATCCGAATCAAATCTGGAAATCTGTATCGATAGCCAGTATCTGTATCTGGTGGACAATAACAAAGCCAGAATACCATAGAACTCTGGGGATGGGATCTTCTGACTAGGACCACCTAGCAACCAGTACAACCTAACAATCAGCCACTAGTGGCGCTTTTCCACTGCATGGTACGACTCGGCTCGGTTTGCTTTTGCAGTTTAGTACCACTTCAAAGTGGGTACTATAGCATTATAGTAGCGACGCTTCTACTGCCGTGACATGATTGTAAAAGCGACAAACAAACGCACAACATAAGCAAAGGAGCATATCTATGGGATGGTGTTCTTGATTCTCGGCATGTGGATGTTTTTCACTGCGAGGCGAAGAAGTTTGTTTCTAGAGGGTATCTCGAGTCGCAAATCCAATGACACGGTTAGTTACGATCCTCTCTGACTAATCAGTGCACTGCAGTGTTTACACGTCACATTTTAGTATCGGTACGGCTTGCTTGGAACCTCAACTGAGGTGGCAAGTGAGCCGTATACCATGCAGTGGAAAAGCACCATAGAAGCATCATCTCTGAGACTTTTGCACCACTCTCTCTTTAGAAAAATGTCAACATTAAAGTTATGCAAGTTATTCTCTGTGACTGCCCATCAGACAAAGCTTATCAACACCTCTTAATCCGGCAGACAGACAAAATACAGAGGAAGCCAGTCCTGTTCCTACTGTTTGCTGTAAGTGCATTACGGGACAAACCCATAATAAGGATGAAAAGACAGGGCAAAAGGTCACAACCACGACGGAGATGAACAAGACATCAGCTAATGTTCTGGAGCTCAGAATGTCAAGACATGTTGTTGTTTTTATTGATTAAAAATTAGTCGAGCTCAAAGCTTGATTAATCAACCTTTACTAATGTTACTTTCAAAGTTACTTTGTCCTTATTCATAGATGCTTTACATTTTTATTGTTTTGATGCCTACAGTGTTGTATGTAACACTTTATTTTACAGTGTCCCTGTTGCACATTTTGCATGTACTTACTAAACCAGTAAAACCAGTAAATTATGCATTACTACAACTAACCCTAATTAAGTACAGATTGTTCATTAATATTACTCAGTACTTATTTGCATAATTACATTGTAACAAGGGCACCTTAAAATAAAGTGTAACTGAGTTGTAGCGATTCTACGGTGTTGATTATTTTAAGTTGTATAGATTTTTAATGTTAGCTATATCTAATGCCGATTTTCCACATCACAGTACCAGCTCGCCTTGACTCGACTCGCCTTTGTTTGGTTTTCCACTCTGTAAAAGTTGTACCTGCTTCCAGATACTTTTTTTCGTATCACCTCCGGCGAGGTTCTGAGTGAGCTGAGGCGATACTAAAATATGACGTGAAAACACGGCAGACTGCTGATTGGTCAGAGAGAGTCGTCCCTATTCACTGTATCCTGAATAACCCCGCCATTTTTAAATAGTTTGGCCAGAGATTGCCTGATATTTACTATTATGGTATCAAAAACAGCATGCACTCGATTTCATCCATTGTCCTGTGTGTGTGGGTAGCGGGTGTGTGTTGCGTAGAAGATTACGTCACGGCAGTTTCCTGTGGCGTCGCTATGACGACCAGGTACTATTGTGGAGGTACTATCTGCAATGGAAAACGGAGCGAAAAGTGAGCCGAGACGAGGCGAGTCGAGTTGGTACTGGTAATGGAAAAACGCCATAAGCCTAACATGATATACAGTACATTACAATTCAAATGTCGGGGTTGGTAAGACTTTTAATGTTTCTGAAAGAAGTGTATTATGATAACCAACTCATTTATTGTTGTAAAGTATTCTTACAATTTAAAATAACGTCTCCATTTTATTTTTAATACATTAAAAAAACAATTTGTAAGTTTTTTTTTTATTAAAATATCCAAAAACCACTAGAAAAGTTATATATATTTTGTTGACTTGTGTACTTACATTATCCCTAATGTTTCCAAGAATGTTTAAATCCAGAGAAAAAAAGCAATTTTAACCAGGACATGGACCGTGTCTGTGCATCGCCTATCAAATGACATCATACCCACGTTACCCTCGATTTCCATGGAAACACCACTTTAATATATTGTGTGTTTTATTAGACAGGTGATCAACTGTTTGGATACATTCACTGACAGCAAACTAATCATTGTTATAGCGCAACACAGTTAGTCTTACTGTTTAAATCTCGTTTTCATGATTTGCTGAAAATACCATGTTTTACAAGTATCTCACAGTAGCCGCCGAGCGAACGCACAGAGCAGCATTATAACATAACTTTCAAAAAAGCGGCAACCTCCCCCAGTTTCTCTTGAAGCCAATACGGAAGTGACTTAAACTGCAATTCATCGACTGGCCACTAGAGGCAGGCTCCAGAAGGGAGCAGAATCTCATTGAGCCTCATGTTAAAATCCCCAACTTTACAGCTGCCAAGACGACAATGACCAGCTCGACCCTACTTTGAGCTTCAGAACTGCTCTCAGAATCCTATGGATGACGTCACGGACACTACGTCCATTTTTTTTACAGTCTATGCTTTCAACACACTCAAATGTATCCAATATGATAAAACAGCGTTGCATATGCATGAGCGGAAGCGGTCGTCTGTGGCATAATGAAAGCACCACGAAATCCAGGTCGTCATCAAGCTATGCCTTGGTTTTGAATAAGCGACCTCTAGCAGCAAAAAAAACATACATATTGTGGCTTTAAATTATTCCTGTGATAGCAACACTGAATTTACACCATCCATTACTTCAGTGTCAAATTAAACTTCATAAATCATTCTAATATGCTGCCTTGGTGCCAAGAAACATTCCTCATGACGATCAATGTTGCAAACAATTGAGCAGTAGCTTGGAATTTGTGTGTAATTGTAATAGCCTTTTTTCAGGATTATTTGATGAATAAAATGTTTTGTAGCAGTATAAATAACTTTACTGTCACTTTTGGTTAATTTAGAATCCTTGCAGATTTAAAGTATTAAAGGTGCACTGTGTAACTTTTCCTTCTGCTAGAGGTCACCTATTCAAAACAAAGGCTTAGTAGTTTGATGACACCAAGCTCGAGCGCAGAATCTTGGGACATGTGGTCTTCACCTCACAGCCGGTGGAAAAGAATCGGGATAGGACTCAGGCAGAAATCATTTTCATGGATGCGATTATTAACGTTACTGTAGTATGAAGCAGAGCAGGACCGAGTGTTGTGCGAGTGGAGCAAAGCCGCTGGAGCGATTGTTAACAAGATGAACACAACACACACGAGCAGCGGGACTTTTATTATGCCACAGTCGCCGGCGCCATTTCCGGTCATGAGTATGAGGGAACACTGCTCTGTTTATCATATTAGATACATTTGAGTGTGTTGAAAATGATGTTATGACGTTACTCTGTGCGTTCGCTCAGTGGCTGCTATACACTTGTTGCACACTGCAGTATCAAATCAAGTCACCTTTATTTATATAGCGCTTTTAACAAGTCCAATTGTTTCAAAGCAGCTTCACAGTGTTAACAGGAAAATAATGCAACAGAATTTGTACAGCCGTTCTGGTGAAACGGTGATGTTATCCAGCTAATTTCAAGTATCATATAGTGTCAATGCGGGCAGATCGGTAATATAGATGACATTTAGGTGTC
The DNA here is from genome assembly GCA_018749465.1 of Paracanthobrama guichenoti. Lineage (NCBI taxonomy): Eukaryota > Metazoa > Chordata > Actinopteri > Cypriniformes > Gobionidae > Paracanthobrama > Paracanthobrama guichenoti. The sequence continues at coordinate 28,344,426 of CM031960.1, read as the reverse complement.
CCCAACTGAGCAAGCCAAAAGCCAGAGGCAACGTAGAAGAGTAAGAGTAAAGAGTTTCTGCAAAATAAAACCGGAACCTGAGGGTAACACAGATATGACGCAATTGACAGGCGATGCCCTCACACGTCCCGGTTCCTTGGTTAGGATAGCAATTTTCTCACGATTTACAAATAGTTGGAAACATATCGCAAGTATTCAACTGAACAAAATATATAACACTGGCCTAGTGGCTTTTCGATATTTTACTGAAATGTTTTATTTTATTTATTTATTTTTTACATACTGCACCTTTAATTTCATTTTTTAAAAAGTTTTTAAAAATCTTGAAAATTGACCACAAACTTTAAAGTAAGTGTATATTATTGACTTACAGGTGTCAATATTGGTATTCAGGTATTGAGTATTCACTCAAATTGAATTTAAAAAGAGGAAATGGAGTTCTGCCTCATTAAAGGCTAAAATTAGCTGGGCTCCTGAGAGTGACAACATTGAGAATCTTTTCTTTGGTTCTTTCTCACCCACTTCCTCTGAGAGACGGAGACCAAGGCTTATGGAACCCAGATGGAGGGTGGGTTATTTTGAAATGTTTATTGTGTAAGAGGTACATCTAGCAATCGTTACTTTAGACAAGCGCTCTTTAATGTGTCATATTTCAGGAAGAGAAAAAAATCATTACAAACAAAAGCCTTCAAGAGGTGTTCTTACACAAACTAGGGCGAACACAAATCCTTTAAAAGGATTAGTTCTTTAAAATGATAATTACCCCATGATTTACTCACCCTCAAGAAAGTATATGACTTTCTTCATTTTGATGAACACAAGCAGAGTTATATTAATAAATATCCTGACGCTTTCAAGCTTTATAATGGCAGTGATGGGGTTCAGAGTTTGATTCTCAAAAAAAACACATCCATCCAACACAAACGCACTCCACACGGCTCCGGGGGGTTAATGAAGGCCTTCTGAAGCGATGCATTTGTGTAAGCAAAATATCCATATTCAACATGTTATAAATTATAATATCTAGCCTCCGCCAGACCACCTTCTGTATTCAACGTACGGAAAAAGCATAACGGGCATGAAGCCGCTTGAACTGCGAGAGGCGTTACACTTTCTGCACAAGTTGAATACGGGAAGGCCTTTCTGGCGGAAGCTAGATATTATACTTTATAACATGTTAAATATGGATATTTTTCTTACAAAATCCCATCGATTTGCTTCAGAAGGCTTTTATCAACCCCCCGGAGCCGTGTGGAGTATGTTTATGATGCACTTTTTTAAGCTTCAAACTCAATGGACTGCCATTATAAAGCTAGGCAGTGTCAGGATATATTAATATAACTCCAATTGTGTTCATAAGAAAGAAGAACGTCATATACACCTAGGATAGCTTGAGGGTGAGAAATCCTGGGATAATTTTCATTTTAAAGCAAACTACTCCTTTAAACTCAAGAAAAAAAAAACAACCTCTGATCACCGATCAGTGTTCCAGTGCTACATCTCATATCTTGGCAGCATTCATCTAAGCACCACATTGCTTCTGAAAACAGCTACAGGTATAAAAACTGAATTATAAATAGAGCAGCAGAATAGTTGTATTAGTCGACCGACGACAGACAGACAGACAGACAGACAGACAGACGGATAGATAGACGGACAGACAGACAGATAGATAGACAGATAGATAGACAGATAGATAGACAGATAGATAACAAAAAGAAAATAACACCAAAAGAGTATTCTGCTGATCTCAGTTAGGAGCTCTTTAATTCAACCATCATCATCTCTGAAAGCAGAACAGACTCGTTTGGGAACAGTTTTCATTCTCACTCCTTCATAATGCCTTTGTGAACAGTGAACTCATATTGTGTTATACTATATGCATTCAATCCCATGAGTCAGTTATGTAAAACGATGCAGAGTCACGCCCCGGGTGGAGACCACACCCGTTATAACGAGACACGAGAGCTCACACACAGCTGCGCTCGCTCTGTGCGAGACAGCTAAATAATAATCATAATAATAATAATAATAACAGGTCACTATAAACACATAATTCAGCAGCAACCATGACCTGCGGACGACCGCATTATCCTCAGCATCAGCGCGTGCGAGCTGTAGCGTCTGCAATGCTTGTAAACGGATCTAAATGCAGCATTGTCATTATGCTACATCATGTAAATGTGGCCAATAATACAAAATTTTAATTACACAGCCGATAACTATCAAAATGTCTACTCTAGTAAGGCATACATTTATGTAAGATGTAGTAATCATATACCAAATATGCATTGTGAGATTGAATCCTGCTATGTTGTTATCCAACTTAAAATCAATTCTGTATGTAGTTTTCACAGCTCATGTATGATTTATTATGGTGATATGATGGGTGCCCATATCACATATGCTCTCAAGTGTTACCTTGATAAAATCAGCTAACGTTATATTGTTATTCAACGGAGACATCAATTATGTATGTATTTTTACAGTTCATGTATGATTTACTACGATGGGTGCCCATATCACATATGTTCTCAAGTGTTGCCTTGATAAAATCAGTGAAGCATGTGTTAATTAGTTTTGATCATGTATCCGGTTTAACATATTACTGAGTATATATAATAGGCTCTGTGTGCTATGATTATAAGATCATTTGATAGTTTTTGGATAATTGTAATATCGTAAACTGTTGGCCCATCTGCTCACACATACGGATATCAGCGCTCGAGCGCTTAGCCAGCTAACTCATAAAGCACACAAACCTCTACATTTATAACCTCTACCTAAATGTTACCCTCACACTGAGAGAGGACCAAACATATTTCTTACCTTAGAAAAATTCCCGCGAGTGTTGTACCCTTTATTGACCTATTCTTGGTCGGAAAGCAAAGAAATTCCCACACCCGTCTTCACTGTCTCAGCCCAAGGGCGGTAACACAGGAAACCAGACACTAGAAATGCCCTGATGATTGACATCCACAACAGCTAATCGGAATGTAAGAGCACGCCCATAAACCACTATTCCCGCCTACTGGAAACACGCAACCAATCAGAGATTGTTGAGTTTTAGCGGTACAAAGGAGCTTGGAACATGACGTCCACAGATGGCGTCATTGTTTTTTCGCGATTCTGTCGCTATTTAAATTGAAAAATGTATTAGTTGAGTATTTCATTATTTATTTAAATAATGTTCATTATATTTTACTGAATGTTTGTATTAATTAGTAGGTATATTGTTATTAAATTAGAACTCATTAGGTGTGCTCATGTTAAGATAAAGTTGTTGTTTTTGTTTGTTTTTGTTTTGTTTTGTTTTTGAGTATGCAATATTTTTTTAAAACAATCGAAATATTTCCTTTTCAAAGAATAAGATACTTGTGAAGACATGTAGTCAAACTGGTAAGATCAGTGCACACTGCTGAATGATGTGTCACATCCACCTGAAATAAAATGTGATGGAGTGATGAAATATTTCAAAGCATTTTTAAAGTAGAGTCTTTGCTCTATGCTCAGCAATCTTGCTTAATTTAGTAGTAGCTTATGTCAGATGAGATCAGAGAAGTCTATTTTTGTCACAGAAGCAACATAAAAGCACATTTGCACAGAGCTCACACAGAAGTCAGTATCAAACCAAACAGTTTTCTGTCGGTTAATGTGCTGAATCATGTGTGACCAACAAATATCCTTTTGTGTGGTTTCTTATTGAAATGACTGGAATTTGCCAAACAGTGGTAAATGTGAACACAAGTTGGCATGAAACAGAAGTTATGACATTTATATCGGAGTGAAACAGCTTCTCGAACATGAACAAATGTAGAGCAGGACTTGATTTTGTCCATTGGAGACTGATTGGATTGTGGGATCATTTGTGGTTTTCGATTGCTGCAATCTCATGTGACTGACAGGTTGTCCTGCCCTCGCACCGAAAAGCATGTCATTAGAAAAGAGAAGAGATGTCTTTGCAACATGCACTCAGAAAAAAAATGATACTCTTTAAAAAGGTCCTAATTTGAGCCATTAAGGGTACTAATATGTACACTTTTGGTACCAATATAGGCTACATACTATCAGAACCAGCCTTAACTTCTTGAGCAATTTGACAGTAGCTTGTCTGTTTGGTCGGACCACATGGGTCAGCCTTTGCTCCCCACGTGCATCAATGAGCCTTGGCCACCCATGACCCTGTCGCCGGATCACCACTGTTCCTTCCTTCCACCACTTTTGATAGATACTGACCACTGCAGACCGGGAACACCCCACAAGAGCTGCAGTTTTGAAGATGCTCTGACCCAGTCGTCTAGCCATCACAATTTGGCCCTTGTCAAACTCACTCAAATCCTTAAGCTTGCCCATTTTTCCTGCTTCTAACACTTCGATTTTTAAGACAAAATGTTCACTTCACTGAAAAAAAAAAGTTTTTTATTGCTTGTTTAAAATGAGCTAAAGCAACACAATGCAACTTAATCTGATTGTGTTCAATCCACTTAAATAAAAGTCAAATTGAAGTTTACTTAATCCATTTGTGTTGAGATTACATGAATGATTTGTGTTGCATTAACTGAAACTGGGCGGGGCTTATTAGTCCCCAGCATGCTTTGCATATGGCTAAATCAAGAGAGAAAATGTTATTTTATGTATTTTTGAGCAAGATGAGAATGGGGGAGACTTGATTGTGTTTAATAGTGTTTTTAATGTTGGAATTATTAGAACAATTTAAATGACAGTGGGTTACCATTGTGGAGAAGAGTGGATCATTTGCTTAGGCTGAGGACTAATACAACTAATATAACAGCTTTGCTGAAAGAGCTTTTAATGCTTAGCATTTAAGCTAATGTTAATGTGTGTTAATGCTAGCTAAAAGTTTGTCAGCTAGCTAGTGCAGTATTATAATTCAGTTGTGTAACATTAAAGATATGAAATTGAAGTGGATGCATGAATATATGAAACTGAATGCCTGAATCATGTCAGGGAGCCATATAAAATTCACTTTGAGACATAATTGGGTCACTTAAAATGTATTCATCCCATGATATTGAAGTTACATTAACAAATTATGTTTGTTTAACTTAATTGATTCATGTGGGACGGATGTACAAGATTAAATCAAGTAAAACCAACACAGTTTTTTTTCCAGTGTTGCTGCCTAATATAATCCACCAAGTAACAGGTGCCGAGATGAAGAGATAGTGTTATTCACTTCACCTCTCAGTGCCATCATGTTATGCCTGATCTGTGTATGCTGACTATGTGAGTTTATCTTTCTAATCCAGATATATCACTTAAATTATTTGACTTTTTGAAGAGTATGGACGACTCTCTGGGTATAAATTAAACATAAAGAAAACTCAAATGTTTTTATATGGTTTCAATCCAATAAAAGAACTTAGACAAAGATTAAATATTAATTGGAATAAAATGTATGTATGTAATGTAATGTATGGTTAACACAAGATTTAACAAAGTTATATAAGAAGAACTATAATATAATCAATGGGAAATTAAAGAAGATCTTAAGCGTTGGTCTTTTCTACCACACTTGGATTTTAGTTCAAGAATTGAAAGCATACAAATGAATGTACTTTTGAGATATCTATGTTATATATATTCCAATCACTTCCTGTGGAAATACCATCTAAACAGTTTCAAGAATGGGATAAACAAATATCTAGACTTATTTGGAATAAAAGAAAATCAAGAATTAGATATAAAACATTGCTATCGGATAAAAGTAAGGGTGGTATGACACTCCCCAATTTAAAAGATTTGTATTATGCCGCTCAGCTGAGACCATTGGTGTGTTGGTGTGATTTAGAGGTGGAGACAAAGTGGAAGAAAATAGAAAGCAAGTTTCATGGGATACCAGTTCAAACTCTAATAGGCAAAATAAAAAAAATAAAAAATCTAATTTTCAAAGGCAAATCCAATATGTTAACGCAATAACTCAATTTACTTTGAAAACTTGGTTTACAAGGTAGGCCTACTT